>CM060602.1:35568436-36768436 GCA_030578255.1 Tiaroga cobitis | reverse complement strand
TAAAATTACTGTAACTTTTGTGCTTTTATAAATGGTTATATTTGTTTATCACAATTAACAATTCTTTCACCAAGTCATATAGTTCATTAGCTTACGACCTGCAGCTCTCACTGCCTCCAATAATTTGATGCATCAGAATATAGATGATCGTTTTCAAGCATGGCTCATGACATCAGAAATTATAGGATTAATATAATTTACAGACATGCACCTTGAACTGCACAATCTCCACTAAAACTGAACCGCACAGTCCTGATCTTTAGTAGTGCATCAAGAAGGTTTCAGAGGGAGTGTTACCTTGTCACTTGCCTTTATGTCACTTCAACCCTCTCTCCCAAAATGTCTGGAAACACCTAAGTGAGACGTTAAAGTTTGCGGTTTGTTATGCAGGCGAACCTTGAGGCCAGTATTGACATGTCGTTGGTTGACATTGATGGATGTAGGTGTCGCCGGGACTGACAAGCAGGTCTAAATTACATTACATTAGCTTGTTCCCCTCCAGCCTCTCAAGGCTAACGCTGCCCATCATGGCAATGCGGTGGGCAAACTGTGTGAGGAGGGGGGGAGGGGGGGCGCAACAATGCCTGTTTCAAACCAATTACAGCACAATGGCAGAGCAGAACGGTAATAATGGACATACAGAAATGCTGGAATTTGTTTGTGAAGTGTGATGACCAAGAGGAACCACAGCCTGTGCTCTGGAATAACATGACAAGTCATGCACCTCCTGCCAAGCTCATGATGCCCAAGTGCCAATCAAGACCACTATAGCACAATAAATCACATTTGCATATACGCATTATCTTCAAGCACCTCCAAACAGTGAATTAGGCTCTAGTAAAACAAGTACTATGATATGATGAAATATAAGTTATTGAAATGTTAAACATTTTTTATTTCACTAGAATATATATTATTTTGAATTGCCATTAAAGGGTTAGTTCATCTAAAAATGAAAGATGTTTTTAATGAAATACAAAATTCAGACTAAGCCGCTCAATTCATATGGATTAGTTTTACGATCTTTTTACAGTCTTTTTGAAGAGTCAAAGTGGTAGTTGCGTGGACTGTCAATGGAGTGACAGAAATCTCTCAGATTTCATTAAAATGATCTACATTTGTGTTCCGACGATGAACGAAACTCTTACGGGTTTGGAACGACATGAGGGTAAGTAAATTATGACAGGATTTTCATTTTTAGGTGAACTACCCCTTAACGGCAAAGAGCATCTTTCTCCATTAAGTCAGCATTTAGTCAGCATGAAACGGAAGTCGTGATAGTCTTTTCTTCTATATTGTCTTATCTGTCTATATTTTGAGACAAAGATCTTGATAATGTTTTTCAGTTTTGTTCAAGGTAAATTAAAGCATCAGATTTTCAATAACGGAAGAATATGAAAAGTATGGTATTTAGGCTAAAAGGCTCCCCTGCTGTCGGGGCGAAAGGCACAATAATTAACGTGATAATATAAAACTGTCTGACTTTTCCATTTGTTGACATGACATGGTCAGTTGTCATATATTAAGTTGGGTGTCCACCGTAGAGATAATCACCATATTTTTAATGAAAACTTATTTAGAAAATGATATTGATCATTGATAGAATAAAACATATGTATTTGTTACTACAAAGCTTTAATGAATTATTATGGGATATCATTTAATGCTTTCAGAATCTTTACTTTTTAAAATTATTTTGTTTCTGTATTTTTAAAATGCACATATTTTAATGACAGAATATTAATTGAACAAAAAAATATTTTTTTATCAAAATAAACCGAAAATAGAACAAACTTGGCTAAAGTGATTGTTTTGAACAAGTATTAACTTAGACATTATTAAAAACATATTATTTTAGCTAAAGTATTTGTCTCAATACGTTGTGCCTTTTGCCCCATGCTGGTGAACCTTTTATACTTTGTGTGAAAATAAATCATAAAAGCGGTTTGTTTAAAAATCCACACAATGTCTGTTGCTCCATCAATGTTCAAGAAAAACAAATATATATAAAAAAATTCTGCAATCATACACTTTGAGAGTATGAAAAGCAAATGTTTAGTATGTGTCTTCAGTGCCGTTGTAACCTATGGTACACCTGTTAAGTAAAATCAAATTAACTACAAAACAGATACATAATTCCTGTATTTATCTGCCATTGTATCCTTTAAAGAATAAAAACTGCTACTTTTGTAATAGGTGCATACAAATAAATGTACAGCTACACGAGCAAACAAGCTTTAATCTGAGTGCCAAACGCTGCCACAGCCAAAAGGCACATGATGTGTCCTGACTGTTGCATTTACAAGCGCACCTGCCTTTCAAAACCCAGCTGAAACATATTACAAATATCACAATCCATCCAGTCACTCCACAACCCATATTGTAAACAATTAGCTTGCACAATATGGCACCTATCACAAAACATAATTAAGCGTGTTGAACACTTTAAATGGAAAATGTTTCACGATAGTTATACAACCCAAAGTCACACAGAATCACAGTCTGATATTAATGACATTTTGCATACACAGACAATATTTGGAGTGCTTGGGAATTTCATGATTCCGTTTTAAACATGAACTGAAATCCAAGCTTTGGTTGTCTAATGATGCCATAAGAAAAGTTATAACTAACCTGTCATACTTGGGATGATTGTGATTGATGAAATAATTGTCTTTTATGGTCAATCCAAGGAGGAAGGCCTGTTTAGGTGTTTGGCTGGTTAGCATGGTTAGTTGTTCTGGCTGGTTTGCCCCTGGTGGTAGATGCCATAAGTGCATTCTGAATATGTAACGTTTTTATATTTATGTATGTATTTCCTATTTTATTAATTGTGCATTGTAGAAAAAAAACAGGAAATATAGATAGGAAATTACATATGCTGTTCATTCTTTGTTTATTCAAACCATCAATTTTCACAATACATATAGTTTCAAAGCAGCTTTACAGAAAATCCATGTTTCTACATTACAATTAAGAGTTGATTTGTTATCAGAGGTGACTGTGTCCAAGTCATGTCCATATTTCAGAAACTTACACATCGACGATAATACAAATCACACAGTTAGCTACATGGATTCATTTTAGGCAGAATCAATGAGCTCATTAAAAGTAATTATTACAATTTGTGAACATAATGATTACAATATATAGAAAATTTGGCAGTGGCGCATGTTGATTCAGAGTTGGCGTCATCTGAAGTCATCTCTTCAGAGGTGTTGGGGCATCTGAAGTCTTCGTAGGAGGATCCACAACCACCATGTAGTGCATTACAGTAATTCAGTCTAGAGGTCATGAATGCATGAACTAAATTTTCTGCATCCGACCATGCACAGCTCAATGTGTTGAAGCATGTTTGCTATGACCACAGCTCCATCACTGCTGAGCACCTTTGATTCTTACTGTATAAGCATTTTTAGACTGGAAGTCTGAAAACTAATCTTTCTTTCACTACCAGGAATTATCTTTGGGTATCAGGAGGTATGCAGTTCAAACAGCCTGATTAAATTTGATCTGTGATTGTTCATGCGCTTAAAAGTGTGTAAGATGGCTCTCCATTACCAAATGGGAAAACTCATCCATTCTCGCTCTAACACACATTTTTCTTTTTGCGTCCCACTTCACCTTGTCCTTGTGTTCATTTAAATAGTGGTGTTACCATCAGGAATCATTTGAGGTGATTAATAACTCGCTTACTCAAATTCAGCATCCATGAAATGACACGGTGACCTTGGCTTCACCCGCACATTCGAGAATGACTGCAAAGTGTCTGCTAATTGAATGTTGGAGGTGAGAGAAAGAAAGGCTAAAAGATAGAAAGAGAGACAGGCGCACATTGTAAACCTCCTGGTGAATGAAGCAATCATCTTGCCAGCACTGACAACCCTGGCAGAGCTGATGGGTCTTGTGTCGGCGGAGGGGGAACACGGCAAACCGAACCAGAGAGGGAGGGAATGTACACACACACTGTATAAACTGAGAAGACACTTGTTTAATTATGGGCCACTGCGCCAATTATTTGCCATACAACGGATTCACAGTCGACCCTCAAATTGCTGCGGGTGCAGACAGACTTGTTACATTCCAATGATGCCGGGGCAGAAAAACACAGTAGGTTCATTGATTTTTATGCAGCTCTATAATATATGGCTCCTGACACGCCTGTACTGTATTTCACAGACATAAAGAGTCATTGGCGAATCTCAGAATGTCCCAGAGTAATAAACTGGCCACTGATTGGTCAGATGCGTGTCAAATGACTCCCTGAAACCCTTCACATAAATGTAATACAGTAGAAGTACAAAAAATATGCATTTAATCTTAAGTCATATATGTTGAATATTTATATATATATATACATACATACACATAATATAATGTCTAACATCTATTGATAACTAGTATACTTTTCCTTTTTAATGCTTACAATAAACATAAAATCCAACTCTCTACCCATTTTACTACCATAATGTGACATTCCTTCCAAGGATTCAACAACTTTAAAAACACATGTGCGAGACTTGATTCATAATACAATACGATTACAAAAAAAATATTAATACATAAAAGACAAACACATTTACATAATGAGGTTATACACTGCTGTTCAAACGTTTGGAGTTGGTAAGACATTTTTAAATAAAGTCACTTATGCTCATCTTGACTACGTTTATTTAATGAAAAAATATGTTAAATATTATTCCAGTTTAAAATAACTGTTTTCTATTTAACTACATTTTAAAATTTAATTTATTCCTGTGATGGATTAGGCCTACTCCAGTTCTCTACTTTCTTCAGAAATCATTCTAATAAGCTGATTTGCTGCTCAAGAAACATTTCTAATTATTATCCATGTTGGAAACCATGATCCTTACTGACCCCAAAACTTTTGTATCTGACATATTATCATACTATTTGTCTTACGATTTTCCTTTTTAAACAGTAAACAGCTCTCTCTCTCCGCTGTCTGTATAGTGAACAGCAATTTGGGTAATTTTCACCTGCCCCATTGATCCTGGCAAAGCTAGGGTAAGCGGTAGACTAAGAATTATTGCCAGATTTCTCTCTCTTTCTCCTATCTCCTTGTCATTCT
The DNA here is from genome assembly GCA_030578255.1 of Tiaroga cobitis. Lineage (NCBI taxonomy): Eukaryota > Metazoa > Chordata > Actinopteri > Cypriniformes > Leuciscidae > Tiaroga > Tiaroga cobitis. The sequence continues at coordinate 36,763,344 of CM060602.1, read as the reverse complement.
CTTGTTACTTGCAGGAGAATAATTGTTGCCATGTTAATATTTTAGTCTGACATTGACACGACAGGGCATGGCTGGGAGCAGGACAGTGAATATCAAAAGATTTCAGTACACAAAGGTATCCGTCATCCTGTGCAATACATCACTCGCTTCAGAACGGAGAATGTTTCCATTCACACATACAGATCCTCTGTGCAGTTTATCTGCTCACAGGCTGTCAGTAACTCAATATCCTTCTGGCTCAGACAGAAATTACAGTGGGGTCAAAAATATATATACGTACACTATCATTCAAAGTTTGAGGTCGGAATCTTTTTAAACGTTTTTGGACGTTTCATGTTCACCAAGTCTGTATTTATCGGTTTAAATACAGTAAAAGACACCAATATTGGGAAATAACTGTTTTCTATTGTAATATATTTCGAAATGTAATTTATTCCTGTGATGGTGAAGCTGAATTGTCAGCATCATTACTCCAGTCTTCAGTGTCACCGGATCCTTCAGAAATCATTCTAATATGCTGATATGCCTCTCAAGAAAATGCATTTCTTGAAAACTGCTTCATATTTTTTGTGGAAACCATGATGATTTTTTTCAGGATTCTTTGATGAAATGGAAAGTTCAAAGAAACAGCATTTATTTGAAATGGAAATATTTTGGAACATTATAGATGTCTACTGTAACTTTTGATCACTTTAATGCATTCTTGCTGAATAAAAGTATTTATTTATTTTTAAAAATCTCGCTGACCCCAAACTTTGGAACGGTAGTGTAAAGGCGAAGCATGACTATTGATACTATTACACTGACTATTGATCAGATGATTGATTGATTCTGTGCATGTCTTGAAACAGTATTTGTATTCAAGACAATGCTATGCTTCAAACAGTTTGAGCTATGGGCTCCATCTGCTTTTTCTCTGCTTTGCAAAGGAAACCCCCATAGAGTTATTTAAATCACATGTTTTGCTGTAAGCTAGAGCTAAAGATGTAATTTGGGATTCCCGTCATGCCATGGGTTTCCTTCACCATATATGATAATGTAAATATATGCATACTTACTAGTCACAGTGAGAAAAAAGAGAAAAAGATAGATGGAGAAAGAGAAAGAAAGAACTGAGCTCAAAAACAGCAGATGACGCAAATCACTTAAAGTAACAAGAGCCTGAAGCCATTAGTGCAAAACCCTTCTGTCTCCATTACATGTAATGGGGAAAACCTAGTGAGCTGCCTACCTAGATACCATCTTAAGACATTGTAAAAATAGTTACATTTAAAAGTGTCATTTTTTTTCCTGTTATAATATTTCTTAGCCAACGCAACATAATTATGCAGAATTTAATGCATCTTTCAGAGTGAAGCCAGTCCCAGAATTCACTGCAATGAGCTCAAAAAAAAAAAAAAAATCATCCAAGATAGCAGATGAATTTAGAGACATGTCAATTATACATATAATTCATTTCATCTTGAGAAAAATGGGTATATAATGAAGGGAGCAGCATTTGAAAACAAGGAAACCTCTATGAAAAATATCCATTCACATAGACCTTAGTGTAGTGCCATATTTCATTTTTGACAGAATTGAAAACGAGGCTGAGAACCTTCTTACTGTATGACTATCCCTCACATACTCGTCTTATTCTGCGTTAAAGGGACACTATGCAGCTTTTTTAGCTTAACTGAACAGCTTCAGAGTTATTGAAATGGTTAATATACCTTCTTTCGGGTTGAATGGTGGGCGTCTCGACCCCCCCTGGTGCCTGTGAGCGCAAAAACCTGTGCTCAGTGTCAGGAAGTATCGCGTGATATCAGCTCTCGCGATGTAACATATTCCTTTACGGCAACTGCACACATACACACAGGAACAAGGTATAGAGGGATGGCGTTTGTCACACTATCGTCATGGCTGAGCGGGCATATAAGATGCAGAAAGCTAGGAAAGCATTGTCGGAGGAACAGAGAAAGAGGAAACGGCAGACTGACCGAGCGAGGAGTCGGACACGAGCATAGGCATAATTTGCGGGTGTGTTATGTCCCCATTGAAACCTCTCGCGGCACGGATGTACCATTACAAACAAATAAAACATCTCCAGGTAACTCTAGTAGAGCATTCATTTCGTTTGTTTGTTAAATAAGAGGCGATCTGAAATGTGTTATTTTTTAAATCAAGTGACCAAAGTGCTCGTTGCCTCTGCGATCAGTGGTGCAGATAAGTTACAGTGTTCTGTTGTGACGCGCGCACTGTCTTCACCATAGACTGCACACGGAGGCGATGGTGAAATCACAAAACCTAATGCACAAAAAACATGTCCCTGCTTGAAATTCAACCACTAATAAACAATCGGTTTCGATGAGGAAAATAAACTATACTACTAGTACCGATTAGAACCCAGAACCTCTGACACACTTGGCAAAAGTTCTGCCTCTGGACCATTAAAGTTCATAATTGTCGGATCTATGTATATAATCACGTGAAAATTCTCACCACTAACAACATATATTATATCTCATTAAACGACAAATTAAACACAATGTACTATTGTATACTATGTAATAGGCCATGTCACGCTCTGAGTGATTGGTATTTACGACAGTAACGTTAAATTCAAGTACTCCACAGCAACTCTAGGGGTCGCTGTTTGACAAAAACGGGATTCCTGCATAATGCCCCTTTAAATTCAATATGGCGTTGTAAGGCCAATTCACACTGCACCGACAGACGCAATGACCACAGTCACCAGACTACAGCACGTCACTTCTCAGACATTATAAATCTGATGCAGCATGTTCAACTGGCGAAAACAACCTCCGACAGATGCCAACAGGGGTAACACACTGATCCGACAAAACCTGATCTGTTGCCGTCTGTCGGTGCAGTGTGAATTAGCCTTAACCTGACAAAGATCTATTACTAAGAACCTAAGTTATTAGAAAATTGCATCATTAATAGCATGCTAATGCTAAAGATCATCAATTGAGATTTGAGTCTCTTGTGAGTGAGAAGTGCTATTAGAGCTACTGCCTATGTAAAGCATTCCAAATCAATCACTAACGAGATGTTATTACAGTTATGCTGTTTAATAAAGCTAGACAACTCGCTAGGCTTTGGAATAGAAGAACTGAGGTCAACAACAGCTGCGATTTTCCTTTTTCCAGCCTATTTTTTTCTGCCTGGAGGACACGGCGTGAACTTACAGGCTAGCTCATCCCTCTTGAATATGTAACACTGGCAACAACAAATAAAAATTTCTGGCAGGAAAAAAGCAGCTCCGCAGAAGTGGTTTCACAGAGCTGTTCGAGAGCAGCGAGTGAGCAGCGGCTCGCAAGAGCCAACAATAACACTGTAAACATTTCGGTACAGATGCTAATCTGTGTTTTCCGCATGAAGTTTTATTGTAAGAGCTGTGTCGATTCCATCAGCGTTCACACAGAGAGAGTTCACAGTGTTTTTACAACTTATTCACTTCTATTGTCGAGCATTTATCTTTATGTACGTTTTTTTGAAAAGTTTACCTCACCGATTCGGATACTGGGAGGGCGCTGATGTCGTTACGAACTTTCATCAACGAAGTTAACCGTATCCACGGCAACACGCTCTCCAAAGCATGTCAGAGGTCTTTAAGGTCTCTGCAAATGGATTTGGAGGAGGCACAGAGTGAAGACTATCTACCCACCTGTTGTTTGAACCTCTACAGAGATGGAAAACACAGAGAGAGCATGCGAGAGAGAGTTTCTTAGGTCACAGGAATGATCTCCCTCCCCGTGGAGATCAAGATTGCGCTGTTAGTGACAGACAGGTTTTACAGCCAAGTGTGAAAAATCAATGCTATAGAATCCTCACAACAGGTGTATACTGGGCCCCCACAGATTCAGTGAGGAGAAACACAATTACCTCTCAGTAATGGCAGACCGAAGAGAGATAACGCCAGCATGCATGGCCCGGAGGAGGTTGTACCGTCACAGGCACGTATGGTGGTTATTGGGGTCTAAGACTGAAAGCGCTCCTCTGATTCCCAGAAAATAGCTCCGATGACCCCTCAAAGCAAAGCTTTTTCGGAATATGTTCTTGACATGCTACTCGGTCATGGCCTATAAGTGGTTTTGTTCAGATTTTCATTTTTTTTATTAAATACATAAATTGTAACATAACAATATTTTTTAAAAATAAATTCATATTTTGGTTTCCACAAAAATAATAAGCTGTTTTCATCACTGATAATATGCTGAAAGTTCAGCTTGGCCATCACACAAAATATTAAATTTTTAAACATATTCAAATAGAAAACAGTTTTTACAATATTACTGTTTTTTAAATATTACTTCCGCTCTATTTCAGTTCGCTTCTGTACTCGGCCTGAGACATCGACATGTCTCTCAGTTTTCCTCCGGCCTGAAAACAGCCGGCCAATCAACGAACAGAGGGCGGGCTGAGAGCCGTGCCGTAGACGCTAAGCACTGAGTTTAAGATTGTGACCGCGGATATGGAGACACGGGATGCAATTCGCTCTGTTGTGGAGAATATTCCCGGCATTTGCTAACTGAAGCCCGAACAAAAAGAGTGTTTGTTAAACATTTTGAATGGAGGTGATGTTGTGGCCATACTCCTGACAGGTTTTGGGAAAAGTTTAATTTATCAACTATTACCGATCGTCAGCGAGAAACTGGGCAGGCCAAAGGCCGGCAAGGCGATAGATTGTGTCCCCCTTGGTTGCACTCATGGAGGATCAGGGTAAGGAGGCAGCAAAACTCAGTCAGCCATGTTCACTCCGGTATTCCGCTCGATGGTTTCGTTTTCGCATCATACATGTGTTTACAGTGGAAGTTCGATGCGGCTGAGCTGGCGAATAACACACGCCAAACGTTATGTGGTTGGCTTACGGGTAACCAATGATTTTATACTTCAGACAAGCGCCCCCCGTGAGAAAGAAAACACTTTTCAATTATGCCAAGACTCTGTCTACGAAGCAATGCGAAGTAGCAGAGTTTGGTATTACCAGTTTTTACAGCATTTTTGGTCAAATAAATGCAGCCCTGGTGAGCACAAGAAACTTATTTTAAAAACATTTAAAAATCGTACTAACCCCATACTACTGAACAGTGTACATTGGTATCCAATATACAACATTAAAACCCATGTTTTGTTTTATTATTTTGAAGAAAATGTATTATATAAAATGAAAAAGTTATGATGTATAGGTAGAGTGAATATGAATAATAGGCTAAGTAAGTTATTGACATTGATCATGTGACTCTTTGCACAGACTGTCAGATATCCTTGCATTCATTGAAGCATAAGATGCTCTTTGGATCATCTCAAATTATACTGGAGAACATGGTTCATTTCAGCTCGAGTGCTGCTGTCATTAAAGCAAAACCAAACCAAATGCTGAAATTCATGTAGATGTTACAATTAAACTTGCCACATGTTATTTGTAATAGAACATTTTGTATGAAATTCTACAATAAAAAGTCAACTAGAAGGATTTTCTCTAGTGAACTCCGACTTGTGGACCCCTCTGCATACGTATTTTTAAAACAACTTTCTAAAACTCAATACCTTAGACTCTGCCACCTGAGATCAAACACAGGACCTTTGCGTCAGTAGGAATCTTCACTATAAGGCCATAACTGGCTTCATGCAAATCTTGGGTCTTTGTTCATTAGATCTGAGAACACAGACACCAGTGCCAGAGATACACAGAGGAACATATCACTGCAATAAAGACTTCATGCGTCTGACATTCAATCTACAACATGAATGTCACTACATTACAGGGGAGATTATGAGCTTATCGGCTTTTTGTAAATCAAAACACTAACTACAAAACCAATTATAGCAATGCAGTAAGTTACATTGGCTACACATAATCAAGTTGTTTTCCTTGCTTCTGGTAAATGTATCACACTTTCGTATTATTTATCTCCAATATACTGACACTTCTGACAGCAGACAGTAGATAAACATCTGATAGATGCATAAACATGTTTATTTGTGAATATGAGCGTGTGAATATTCCTACACAGAGTGTTTTGACTTGTGCATCATGTCCAGTCTCCTGTGGATGTAACCCACACAGAACATGACAAGTCTGAATGTAATAAGAGGCAGAAAAAATGACATCTGCATTCCTCCACAGCTAAAATTGAGCTTCAGAACTGTCAGGTTACAATTTACAACTTAACTTTTTGGAGGAGTTTCGTGTATCATACACTTCAAAAATACTCATCACACAACTTGCACAATTAACAAATATTTTATGTAGGCTGTATTGTTTGCATTTCATTATTCATCCAATCCAGTCCAATTCATCAATCCTTCCAATCCAATCCAATTCAATCCAATCCAATTCAATTCAATTCAATTCAATTCAATTCAATTCAACCCAATCCATCCATTCTTCCATCCATCTAATCCCATCCCATCCCATCCATAAATAATAAATCCTGCTTGTTCAGAAATTAAACACTTAACTTTAACTTTGTTTCACTTTGATAAGACTGCCTTTATCTGCCTGTTAAGTGTTTGTATTATTGAAAAGTGGTATACATATAAATATAAAAATATATTTTTTATTGGTTTAGAACTTGAATTCATGAATGCTTTGGATACAGACCTGAGAATGGACAGGTCTGAGAAAAAGACATTTAGATTATTATTGCAGAAGTGAAAGCACTTCAACATTAAGTTTTCTGTGAAGCAAATACTTTTTTTTTATTGTCTACAAAATATGTATATTCTACAACATAATTTGGACTATCAAATTGCTAGAAAATCAAAGGCAAATGTCTAGCCGAGGTGTGATCCAAATTTGAATTTAAAATGTCACAAAAATTATGCTAAAAGGTTTTAAAGTACTGTTTTCATGGTAATGCAATGTCCAAATTCAAAACGTATTTTTTTGCATGATGACTTTTGATGGCTTAAGTTTTTGAATTATGCCTAATTTATGATGATTAGTAAAATATGTGATGGAATCACATTACCGAGACACTGATTTTTAACAGGCTATAGAAATGATGGGAATGTGTAGTCAATATATAATATATCTTTCTTTAAAAAATAAATACAAGCATGGACACATTTTAGCCAGCAAATTTTTAGATATTTTGATCATAAAAATAGTGTCAGCAAATGTTTATGGAAGAGATGATGAAGAAACACTAAAAAGCCTTTTGAAATGCGGTATAGGCCTCTTTTTTTTAGAAATGTAAAAAACATTTGCATATGATGTTAAAAGTTCTTTCCACATCTTTCCAGCCAATGTTGCTTTGAACTTGTTAATCGTTAATGCAGCACGCACACTCATTTTTTGTTGCACGCAACCAAGCGAACGCCAGAAGTATAAACCAGGCTTTGGGAGAGAAAAGCATTGCCACCTTTGTTCAGTCACCTCTATCATGATCACAGAACCTTTTGTGAAATCTTTACCTGCATAGTTCATGGACGGTTGGAGGACAGACTATCATGCATACTTCAACTTTATGAGAACATAATGTTCTTGTGGACAGTTCTGGTGTAAGTAATAAAATACATATGCTGCCGTGTGCAATGATTATTACTGTGACGTGTTTTACATGAGCACAGATGTACGCTGTGCATGTTGTCTTGCATTCACCTATCTCTGTTCTTTCTAATGATACCATTTTATGTCCCGACAAAAAGACGGCAGACGGAATGTTATGGACCCTTCCTTCAATTCTCCACCGTGGAAGGCCAAGAAAAATTGATTGAATCAAAGTCTTTCGGAAATATCTGGGTCAGTCTTTATATGCAGTACATTTTTTGCAGTACATGTCCCCATCATATGTGATATATTGGACAGAAATAAATTGGATAAAACTCAAACTTTGAAGGAGAAAATTGTATTCGTTATTATTATTTTATTTACTTATTTATGACAATGTAGTGTAAAGTGATATTGCAAATTTTGGGTCCGGGTGCTTCTAACATCAAACAAACAAACAAACAAACAAACAAACAAAACATTGCTTTGGAATATTGGAATATTGTTATAATTTGATTATTTTGGTCCAATTCTCACTATTAACTATTTGGATATTACTAGGATATTGGCTGTTTATTAGTATACCTATAAAGCACATATTAATGCCTTATTCTGCATGACCATATTCTACATCCCTTAATTCTACCCAATATCTAAACTTAACTACTACCTTACCTACTATTAATAAGCTGTAATTGGGAGTTCATTGAGGCAAAAGTCGTAGTTAATAGTTAGTTATTAATAGTACGAATTGGAGCCTAATATAAAGTGTGACCCATAATGTTGAATTGCACTTAGAGTGCCCCATTATGCTTTCCCCCCCAAATATTACCTTGCATGCAGTGCATAATATAGCTGTTTGTGAATGTAAAAGTTCTGCAAAGTTTTATAGATCAAAGTGCATGACAAATAAAGTTATTGTCGATTAAAAGAAAGAATCGATTCTGCTGAAATGAGTCATCAACAATTCCAGGTAACATCTACGTAGGTTTGTAGCAAATTTGCATATGATGTTCATTGACTGTCTGAGAACGTCTACTCTGACCCGCCCTAAAACGCTTTAGATGTAGTAGCTGAGAAGCAACATGTTGTAGTGTCGTGTTGTTGACATGTTGAGAAGACGCTGTTTTCTTGCGCTGGAATCGATACAGTAAAACCAACGCCATTGTTACTGTTCATATCACTGTGTATCAAGTGCTGAGGAAGCTCCGGAGCTGAAATTATATGGTAATGGACGTTTCATTTCTGACGTGCTTGGTAGACCAATCACAACAGAACGGGGCCATCTGACCAATCAGAATAGAGCAGGTTCTCTGAAAGGAGGGGTTTAGAGAGACCGAATCCTTTATGGAACTGAATCCTTTATCAGACCCTGTGAGAAAAGAAGTGATGCTGCAATGTATATTATGTTTTTTGACCTTAGATGCATGTAAACCTATAGTAGGAGACTCCAACATTAAATTGGGAACGTTTAAAATAGCACAATCGGGGCACTTTTACTTGACCATATGCACTAAACTTGCACATACTGTATTTCTCAATGTCTGCTATACAATTGTGTAGTAATTCTGCCTTTTTTTTTAAAGGCACAGAGTTCAAATGTACTGCAAAACACGACTGACCAAACTCATGTTCATCTACTCATACTCTAGTGTCATTCACACAAGGGCCCAGAGTCTGAATAGAGAGGTATTTTTAGCTAATTGTTTTGCCACTGCATGCTAGACTGGCTTCTCTGCATATGGAAAATAACAAAAGGGAGTTGTACCTTATCAGGAAAGTGATTTGTTTCTTTTCAAGCCCATATGTCTTTCTCTCATCCGCTTTTTGATGGAACACAAAGCATTATCTAAGAGCATCTAAATTTCCTCAACTATTTCTTCCCGACCAGCAGTCAAAACAAACAGAAAAAAAGAAAAAGGCAACACTTAATCTTTCCCGCTACTCTGAACTGTGCGCCTTAGTAGTCTAGAGAGAAAACTATTGATTCGTCAGAGAGCGTGAAAGAGATCGATTAGGCCAGTCATCTCATTCGAAGGTGATCCAAGGTGACACCTCACACGGCTTAGAAAATTCAACAACAGTCCTCTCTGAGTAAACACATTATATCTGGCTGAAGAAAAAAAAAAAAAGAACACAAAATGTCAACTTCTATAAAAGTACTCTTTGAAAGAACATTTTCTTCACAAGGAAATGTTCAAGTTACAAGCAAGCCAATGTGTTTCAGATTTCTTGCAAACAATGCAAATTCAATTTAAGAATTCATTTGTGTATGACAGTGCAGCAAATAAACCACCAGTGATATGCAGTATCCAATCATATATCCAATCAGCAGTAGGGGGCGTGTCCACTCGTGATGGGGGAGGAGAGAGAGTGAGATTTCAAGACAGAATTTAGAAAGGGAGATGGCTGAGAGACATTACAACAGAGAAACGGTCAGAGGAATATCACTTGTTAAATAAGGGATATGATCAGGCAAGAGCTATAGGACCTGCATTCATTTTAGAAAAGCTTTCCAGCGCTGGAGAGACCTAAGTGGGAAGGCCTGAAAACAAATGCCTCTGCTCTGCTCCATACATGAGTAAAATTGGATTTGGGGCTGTTCCTCATAAAAAAAGCTATTGATAAATATTGTTAAAAAGTTTGGAGTCAGTAAGATTGTTAATGTTTCTGAAAGAAGTCTCTCATGCTCAAACAAGACTGAATTTATTTGATCATAAATACAGTAAAAGCAGTCATATTGTGAAATATTATTACAATTGAACTGGTTTCTATTTTAATATATTTTAAAACCGAATTTATTCCTGTGATGCAAAGCTGATTTTCTTTGGCAGCGATTACTCCAGTCTTCAAGGTGCAGTAAGTGATTTCTGAGAAAAACGGTTGATATTTGAAATCAACCCAAACAAACACACCCTCATTGCTCCGCCCACAAAATGCACAACCACGCAATGCAAGAGTGGATGTCTCTTTATCATTGCTGAAAATTATGCTTCTCAAAAAATGTCCTGTTTTTTATATTACAACAACAGCATAAATTGGTTTTGTGAAACATAGCAAAACTATAATTTCCTAATGCATAAAATAAAGCCTCACCATATATTTTTCTCATTGAATATCAAGTTCCACTCAAATATGTTATGTTGACTTTAAAGTGTCTTAGTCTTGTTACAAGAGGACTTAAATAGCCAGTTATTGTCGGTCTTTCACTTTTCTCTCCATCTTTTCAATCTCTTCTGACTTTTTTTCTTCTTCGCAGCCCAAGATATCTCTCTCATCGTCTGTGCTGGGTATTAGCCCGGCAGATTCTGCTTATCACCTGAGGTCTGCTAGCTTGCGACAGTCGTTTTGACCATGACCATGTGGTGCTGACGGAGGGGGGGTAAATGAGGCTTGCGGTACCATCGAAGGTGCCAGCTTTTATGGAATGATTTGGCGGATGACTTCAGGTCCTCTGAGACAGTCCTTGGATCCACTTGAAAACCTGATGGACAGACTCCTAAACATTTTTTGTTCTTCTTGTTTTAGTAATTAATTGTTTTTCAGTCATTGGCTTCCTTCCTCCTCACTGTCGCCATTCCACACCACACGCCGGGTTTAATTCTAGCTCAGAATTAGCACTTAAAAGAGGTTCGGGGTTTCAAACAGATGGCCCAGTCAAGCCTGCATGAAAGCCTTATGTGTTCATTTTCAACCGTGTGATCCTTTTGGCAGGTTAAATGAGGGAATCGAAACAAGATTGGGGAATTAATACATATCATTTTCAAAGACTAAGCTATTTAATGTCGCCAAGAGCTCTTTGTTTGGCATTCTAAATGTGTAGTTTTTGCATATTTGTGTAGAATTGTGAATAACATGGCCATTCCTTGTACACACAGTCATGATCATATCACTCTTACAGTAGTCGGACCAACAGGATAGCGTCTTTTCCCACTGTGGCCTGCCTTCGAACGAAGAAAATAAGTAAACACAGGGTAATATGGATGCTAGGTTTTTTTTTAAGTGTTTTTAGCATGTTGCACAACAATTTATTGTGGTCTGTAAATATGATTTGGCTCTCTACTCTCCTTCGCTGCAAGTCTACGGGATTTATTTTTGTCTTTCAAACTTTGCTGAAGTGAGTCATTCTTCAAATATGGCGACTTTCTGGTTTACAACAGGTTTTGAATAAAATGTTCTCCCTTTTTAAAGCTCAAGGTCAGTATCTCACCAATTACAAATTCTCATAAAAAGATGAATTTGTCCAGGATGACATCAATAGGATTTTAAAACACATCGTTGATCCGACTAAGACCAGTACGCTGTCATAATTTTTTATTTTATTTTTATATACAAATCCTTCAACATGAACACTAAACTCTGCAACATTAATGACATGTAATAAAAAAGAAATTAAGGTAAAATCAATAACTTATTCAATGTGGTGTGAAACTCGCGCTTAACATTTGAACAACTTCACACTAGTGCTTAACCTTGGAAAACAAAATAAGCAAAAATTAAATAAATAACTGCAAATGTCATTAAAGTGGTAAATGGAAATATATATATTTTTTAAAACAGCATAGGCTCAAACCACTTCCATATTATTTCACATGTGAAATAGTGCCGTCTCTGCAGGAACAGAAAAAAAAAAAACACCCCCACCATTTGTACAGACAATATTTAACTGCAAATTACAAACATTATTTGCTGTTATTTTAGCGTTTTTTTTTATTTTTATATATTACTGAAACTAATGTTGAGCGCATTCTATCTTTCTTTCCCTAATACAATATTAGTGAGGAGACCTGAGGTTTTCAGATGAAGTCCAAATGCCATTACTATGTAAATGCAATGCCAGAACTGGAGACCTAACAATTGATCTGAAAATTGACATGCTGTCTTCATGAGTGTTCTTCACTCACAGATAAACAATCTTGAGCTGTGGAGTGGAAAAGAAATCCATTTGATTTTTTTTTTTTTTTCTTGGCGAACCTACAACCCAGAAAAAGCATCAGGGGAGGATTTGAACAAATGGACTTAAGTCATTCTGCGTGACAACAAGTGATTTGACAATAGTATAATGCTGCACAGCTGGAAACTTGAGATTTTATGTCTTTCTTGCATTAAAAAGTATATTTAGGTATGGACTGACACCCAAGTGTTGCAGGTGTCTGTGTTCTTTAGTACATTTAAAGCGTTTCATTTCTCTTTATTAATTCAATCATCAGTTACCAGCAAGGCTGTCTATAATGTGACTGTATGCGTTTTAGGCCTTGTTTAAAGCTTGATACGTTCATTCTGATGTGAACCACTAGGCGCTGATGCATTTGTTCTATGCCCAGTAAACTAACAAGTGATCTCTAGTAGTTGGTCATATGCCAGACCAACATGTCTTAAAGTCCCAATGAAATAATTTTTTTTTTTTTTTTTTACTTGTAGCATGAAAATGTTAGCCTTACTGTTATTTATAAGGTAGTGAGCTCAAAAACAATGTCAACATTTGCATTTAGAAGATATAACCATTCAAAACTTAGTCACTAACTTCCGCCAGTATGGATCGATGATTTTGATGACATCACTTCATTTCAGATTTTCTGTCCAATCGAATGCTTTCTAGAGTCTGAAGCATCCCGTCCCCTACATTACAAATAGACGCTGAAGCTGCAGCTGCAGATTAAATTTGTCATTTGTTTATATTTGGTGCACTATACAGGGGATAGGGAAAATTCAGAAGGAGTAAATATGCTTTCCGTTGGCACAGAGCGGATCTTATGCGCGAGTCGGTGCAGACCAGAAAGGGTATCGGATCCTTTGAATTCTGCACAGAATGCTATATTTTAAGAAACGGATAGAGATTAAGAGGAAACTGCGGCTTTATCGAGCTCAACGGCTCTGGCTGAGCTGTGAAATAAACAGAACGTTATTGGCCATTTAAAAAAAAGGGGAGGAGCTGTTCTATATGTCCCGTCTTCCTGTTTCAGTGGAAATTACATCAACACATTGAATTATGCTGCGCATTTCAAAGCACTTCAGTGGGCCTTTATGCTTTACACTACACTAAAGTGCTTGTGTTATGTTTATATTTTTAGAGCCTCAAGATGTTGACTTTTATAAAGTTAAAAATAAAAGTTTTTCCATAAAGATGGAAAAAAGACGAAACAAAATCTAATAAATAAAAACCTTGAAAATATATATTTTTTGTGTATATTTTGATTGATCTGAAAATCTCTCTAGCAAGCTATGTCCTTGTCTGTCACTGAAGAAAAAGATTGAAAAACCCAGAACTTCACAGCACATTGGAAAGACTATTAGTGAGAGGCAAAGGTCAAGTCAACATATTGTTCTCCTTGAAACAGAAATACTCCAGGTCTGACTCACATCTATAAATCACAATTTCGGTTTCATTTGTGTGTGTGTTTGTGTGTTTTTAAATATCGTCTCAATTTTCTCAATTTCATACAAATGGTATGGAACCGCATATCTTAGTGTCAATCATGGACGGTATCTTTCTTATTCTTGTCTATAGTGTCGAAAAGATTGATTGCTGTGGTGAGATAGTAAAAAATGCTATATATTCGGCAGTTGGTATTTCAAAAATGGCGGGGGAAAAGACTGAAATAAACCCGAGACGCAGAAATAAACAGATTTGCAGGCATTCTTGCAGAAAAAGCAGGCTGTGTGTACGCGTGTCAGCAAGACACTACTCCATCACTCTACCTCCCAAGTCATCTCTCTCTCTCTCTCTCTGTCACAAGTGTCTCTGAACGCTTGCAAGAATATGGACAGCTGACATATTTTTCCCTGGAAAATTTTAACCATCACAAATTCAAGGTAAATCGAGCACCTAATTACGGGCACATTCCATTGCTACAGCCTCTGAAATAATGCACACGCATAATTTTTTAGATTCAGTCTGGAATTTTTTAATCAAAATCGCTATGCATTACATCTAAAATCCCTGGCATTTGCCAGCATGGCTGCTGGTGTCCTCTCTGAATTTCAAATGTGAACGCATATCCCTGTCAAAGTGAACTCAAGGTTCAAACGTATGCCGATTTTAAAGCAGTGGCATAACAAGGCTACTGTGACATATTAAATGCATTTTCCTCTTATTTTCTGAAACTCTGGGATTGTCTGAAAAAGAAGTGCTCCGTCTTATTTCCCATCTAAACTATCCAGTAATAAATGTAAGTTTAAGGATAGAATGTTTTGCATGTGGGAAATAAAAACTGATTAATTGTAGAACTCCATTTTCAAATGTATTATCCAAATATAGATATTTTATCCCGTAATTGAGGAAAACTGTCATCCTAGAAAGTGAAAAATGTTGATATCATACTGTTTTACATTTGTGGTACCGCTGTACTTTTGTACATGTTTAGCATGCAACCCTTGATTATTCAGTGCAAGCCATTTTTGGCCATCCCTAAAAGATCAATAAAATTACAAATGAAACACATTTGAATCCTGCATATAATTCCACCAAAACATATGCTTGACTCACCGTTCCCTTCTCACATTAAAGCTTCTGTATTGCTCAGTTGTTGCATCAGAAATCAGGATCTAGGAGAATGATATTTTATCCCTGTGGGGCTATTTCTCCCTCAAACTCTTAAATGATAACTTTTTTAAAACTATACACTGTTCTCCAGCTGACTTTTTAGTCTGTTTCTGGGATTCCAAATCTCATTTTAACCTGGAAATAAAGAAAATGTCTATTTGAAAAGGCTTAAAGATAAAACGCTCAAGAGATATTTTAGATTCTGCATCAATTCTAGCTCACTAATCAAATTTAGTACCGGTATGTCCCTTCCATGCTAGTCTGTTTTACTTTGCCAGGAGAAACTAACGTTATTTTACCTGCTCTGAAATACCAGTGCTATGAGATGAAATGGCTTCAGAACGGTTTAATGCAACTTTGGTGGTGTGAAAATGGACATCCTTGCTTCCCTCAAAGTGCTGACTTTGTTGGAAATCTTGCTCACTCATCCATGAAGCAAACTATCTTTTGGCAAAGCCATTGAGAATCAAAGCACACAGTGCTCTCCAGATGCTAATATCTGTCAACACTGTTGTCCTAACTGGAAGCAAACAATCTGGTGTAGGCCAATGTACATTTATGTTTACAGAGCAGGAGCATCTGCAACCATCCACAATAATTATGTGCGGCGAGCAAATCGCAGACTCCTTGCTTTATCTTACCCCTCCCCTTTTGGAAGTAAGAAAAAAGCGCAGTGGGCCTTCGGAAATACCTGCATTAATATTATCAGACAAGCCTGGGCTTTTGGACAGATGGATCGCACCCAAATCGGCAGCTAAGCATCTGGTGTGGTTAAGATCGCCCCCTCTGCTGACTCTCCCCAAGGCAAGCAGAGGAAGCATAAAGCGGTCGAGACACGGACTGTCCGTCGCACCGGATAGAAGCATTAGGGAAATGCTGCAATGAAAAAGAACAAGGCTAAAGAAAAGACAGATGTGTTTTGTAATGCATGGTGTGGATTATGTGATTTACAGGCGGTATTAAGCACTGTGCTGAAGATCCCTGCTCATATAACATTCTGTCAATAACATTTCTAAGGAACAGTTTCGCAGCACATCGAATCAGTTTACGGGTGTGAAAGTCAAAATTATCTGTGATGAATATAAACAGGTGCACTTCACTCTGCGTCTGTGATGTTTACAACAATGGATTTGCATGTTTAGTCATGTAATCAGAAGCCAGGTTTTGCAAACC
Organism: Tiaroga cobitis; assembly: GCA_030578255.1. Classification (NCBI taxonomy): domain Eukaryota; kingdom Metazoa; phylum Chordata; class Actinopteri; order Cypriniformes; family Leuciscidae; genus Tiaroga; species Tiaroga cobitis. The sequence goes on along the minus strand of CM060602.1, from coordinate 36,747,127 downwards.
TGCAAAGAGAGGTGAAAATAGCTGACCTCACTCCTCACTCAGTAGTGTTTTGGCAATTAATAAGTTTTGACATATTTTAGAAATAGGGCTATGATGTTCAAAAGTTTAGGGGCATTACTTATGTGAAAGGGTTAGTTCACTCAAAAAATTAAATATAATTTACTCACCAAACCCGTACAACTTTCGTTCATCTTCGAAACACAAATTAAGATATTTTAATGAAATCTGAGAGATTTTTGTCCCTCCATTGACAGTCCACACCGCAACCACCTTGACACTTGTGAAGAGATATTACAATAAATCCATAAGTATTGAGTGGTTTAGTCCCAATTTTCTGAAGAGACTGGATCACTTTATATGATGAACAGATTTTTTTGTTATTCCTTTTATTTAGGCTGTATACAATTAAAGGACAGTGGGCCTGTCTTAACAGTACACCCACACTTGCGGTCTTTGCACATGACTACTTATTTATTTCCAGAGTTTGGTCGAAGTGTCCAAGTTGGTGTGAAGTCCTCGAGTATTTTAAGACAATCGTTTACTCAATGGGACACACTTATAACCAAACCAGTGTGTGATTCTGATGCTTAATTTGCAAATGTTTTACAAAATACATATAATCTTTGCAGTCTCTGTACCAATACAGTTATATGCAAAATCGAAAATAAACTTAACCTACACTGGAAAGTTTTCCTAGACCTCAGGGCATGTACGTTCCTGAATGTGATGAATGATATGATGTGTTTAGCCTCAACTACCACTCCGAAGTGGTAGATAGTGTGATAGACAGAGATAGTGTGGATTTAGTTAAGTGTAGGCTACTGTGCTCTGTGGCATTTTCCAAACATGGGACAGTCTTGAGCACGCACTTCCTGTCGCGCACATGCGCTTTCAAGTGGTTAAAAACGCAAGTGTGGGTATTGGGACCGGCCCGGTGCAGACAGACGCAACAATGTTAATGCTAACATTACAAAACTACTATATGATTTAAAATGCATTACAACTGCGCTTCTCAATGTCATCACAAAAAGATTCTTGACCAAATAACCCAGAAGCGTGATTGCTTAGGGCATGCCACGATTATTTATCCCATGCAGTTGCAGCATGTGACTGTTACATTTCCAAGGTAATTGAATCAAGGAGAGCTGCAATTGACTACAAGAACAGCCTCATTAAAGTAAAACTCTACGAGGCCAAAGGAGTGTGTTGTCTTAATTTGATCTGGATGGCACTGCAGTATTCCACTTGGCCTTCAGTCTCCACGGGAGCTAACAAAGCTTTTGATGTATAGCATGCGAACATGCAGTTAATAGCAAAGCCATTATATAGCTAGAAACAATATTGAGATTCAGGTCTCATCAGCGCCGGGGAATCCTGGCACGGCTGAGCAAAGGGGAATCGAATTGACAGCAGTGATGACGGATGAAGGAACCTAATCAAATTATTGTGACCATTTCACCTTGAGTTTATTCCAATTGAAGGGCACATCAGCACATCCTTTTACAAGACAAAAAAGTGACATAATGATGGAAGTGATGATTTCTTGAGTTATTTAATTAGACGGATCTTTGATATCAGAGTCCTTTGCCTCATCCATGTGAATTACTTATTTCTTTTTGATTTAACACTCTGACACGAGATAACTCAAATACCGACATAATATGTGTCGACTAGCGTTACCTTTAGATAACAAACCGCTTAAGCTCGAAGCCCGGCGCGCTCACCTGGGGAGGAAGTCATTATTTCTTAGCCAATTAACCTTTTTTGCTCTCTCTTTCAGTTTTTCTTTCGTTTTAAGGAGTCGTCAGGCAAAAGAGCTCATTAAGAATTACTTAGCCCAGTCAAAAGCATTCTCGTAAGCTTGACGTTTGTCTCTCTGCCTTGTTAAAAGCCTCCCGAACGGTTCAGGTTTAAAATCCCTTCGAGCTCTTTCCCGCTCAGTCATTAAAGTTCAACCGTGGCCTCAGGGGAAATCAACAGAGGTGAGGTCCACGAAACCCCAGCCTAATGCCATCTTGTCGGCGATGAGTAATCCAAGCAGCATGACATTATGAGCAATAAAGAGAGGAAATATTTAGCTGACTCACGGAGAGCTTCAGCTGGCGAGGAAGAAATGAATGCAAATTGACAGATCCATCCCAGAGGTTTGTTTCCTGGCAATTGCATTTCGCGGTATGACTCGTGTGTTTGTTGTGGGCGTAAGTGAAACTCAAAGGGCAGATACTTAATGGGAGATAAATTTCTATATTGACCGGCTCTATCTTCCGATAGGTTGCGGTATCTCTTCCAAACTCATTATCTGAAACATCCATTATCAGATTAGAAGCCTATTTCATGCATATTTGGTTTTGTGGCACTTAACTTCAAAGAAAATTGATTTGGAAAGTAAATAACCAGAAAATGATAGCTACACATCTCTACACTGTCTGTCGTGCAGTGTGGGTTTTTTTTAAGCAGCTGGTCCTTACCTATAATGTGCTCTCCCACCATGCAATAGCAGCTCCTTACACCATTTCGCAGAGAAAAAAGCTTTTTCATTTCATTTGGTGCAGGCGTCTTTAATAAGCCATGAAACTGCACAGTCTGCTGCATTACCTTCTCCACATGTTTCTTAAAGATACTCAGTGTGGAGCAAAGAGGAAACTGTTTCAGCACCGGGTGAGGATGGAAATGCTTCTCAAACTGAGCAATGAGGAGTATGTCTCCTTAGTTGGTACACTTATACCAGTATATGTGCTATTGATGGCTGCAACTTAGACTTCACTATTGCATTTATAAAATGTGCCAAAAATAAAAACTGAAATGGCAAAGCAATACTGTGAATATTTATCATAGTTAAATAGATATAGGCTTATATGTGTGTGTGGTTCAGGTATTTCCTATAGTGTGGGCTGGGGACATTTTTCGGTCTTCTTTTTGAAAGTGTCAATATTGTTAAAATATTCATTGATTAAGTAGACAAAGGATGACAACATGACTGATTAAAACATGAAGAGAAAAAACACTGCAAGATATTAAACAATGCAATACAATGCTTTTTTTAAAAAGAACAAAAATGTAGAAATAACTGATTTAAATAATCTAATATTGGAAAGGCTAGGTTTATGGTAGCAGGGTAGTTAGCTCAAACGAATCCTATGGCATGTATGAGAGGTAATACATGCCACAATATATATGCAATACGTATTATATACCCCTCAATATGGTGGCAGCATGTGACTACAAAACAAATACTGAATGAAATGGACAACAATTCATGAATATATAGTGAAATATTGACTAATTTCAAATTAAGATGCAAAAACTATAATTGGCAAACAAATTAAATAAATAAATAAAAACCACTGGATTGGTCCTGGATCACATATGCATATTTAATGACCCAAAGTATTTTTCCCTCAATGTCACAGAGCAATTTCAATTTTAGTGCTCTTTCAGGCTGGCTAGTTAAATGTAAAATTGAGGGGATAGAGAGATGTTTGGCCGAGACAGGGACAGGTTGTACAAATGCTAGTAATATGATTGCTTTGGCCCACACGTGATACTATTAAAAAAAACACTTACTCCACATATGGTGCATCGTTTAATGTAACAAAAAAGCAACTCCTTGACATTAATAAAATGAGAAAACACTCTATTTGCTTTATGAACATGTGTTCTAAAGACTTCCAACGACTGGTCATGAAGAAAATGTTAATGACCTTCAGTTCTCTTCCTCCTCTGACCTTCCTATACCTCTCATCCTTTTATGTTCAGTCCATTTGGGAAGTCAGTTTTAACATTCAAATAGTTAAACTATGCATCGTCAATTTAATTTGCCTCCAGGCTCCACGCTTATGAGGTGAATTGGTTCAGGGCGAGGAAATGTCTCTTCAGCGCCTTTACAGTGAACGTTTTTGATTTGTGACTTTTTATCAGTATTCTACTCATAAAGCCACTGGCTTTCTTTTATTCTATGGTAGACTCAATGCTAATTACCTTACTATTAAATTTTTGTCCTGGATTGGATTATTAATTATATGCATATTTGAATGAAACTAAGTATTTTCCCAAGGTCGGCTGAGATATTTTAGCCATATTCTTCATCATTATTTTTAAAGGCTTTTATTTGATTGCAATTTTTCAGTCACTTTTCACACAAAGTGACTTGCAGTACAATAATTAATTGTACTCGCTATTGCTAGCATAACTATTACTATTTTAATTTAGAGATTTCCCAAATGCCCTAATATAAAATGAAAAATGAATGTCGGTGAAAAGAGCAGCAGACTGCAGTAAGAAGAGTTAAATTGATAGCAGATTACTTTTACTTGAAGAGGCAGGTGATAGCACCATTAGGTGAACTGTACAATGCAGCATTCTCCATTTCAAGGTCCAAAAACCACTGAGGTGGAAAACAAAATCTGTCACCCTCCTTTTTCACTCTAATCGAGCTTAAAGGTGATCAATGACACACCAGGCAGTGGTATCTGACTCTCTTTCTCTCTTCAGAGAATGAAAAAATGTGCATCAAACTTCCACCAACCACCTAGGCCTCCTGTAAAGCTACATGGAGAAGGGCTTTCAGTCTTAAAACAGGTGACAAGAGGTAAGAATACTAGGATAAGAGTGGGAAGCATAATATGGAAGTCTGTTGCCCATAAACCAATACAAGATATAAAATAAAAATAAAAGATTTGGTAATGTACCAATCTCAGGACAAAGATGATGAAGGCAGAAGTATTTCCCAATAACAGATTTATTCTAGATGTATTCAACACGACGACAGATCATGAAACAGTGTGCTACTATGCACAAACAAGACAATGAGTGATACAAACAGAGGAACTTTAATAGACAGAGATAATGAACTAAATGATAAGCAGCTGCGATGATTAATTCGTGTCCATAGAAACTAATGATTGGCGGGAAACTGAGACAACTTATTTGTGCTTGAGCTTGAAAAAAAAAGCTTGAAAAAAAAAAGTGGGCTTTTCTCACATTGTAGTCCAAACTCCAAACTGTATTAAGGATTAAACACACTAAGCCAAACATTTGTAAAACGAATAGTCAATTCATCTACAACACCAAACAAATAAAACATAGACATAGATAGCAATATCGACCCCCAAGTTTGTCTGTGCTTTCCACAAAATGTCACAGCATTGATTCTTTTTGTGAATTATTGTAGCTGAATGCTGAAGTTTTAGCTTACTTTCGGTTTTCACTGAAGAAGAGTTTTGTGTAGGAAACATTAATCAGAATGCACAAGCTCAAGTATATTTATACCCAGCCAATTTTGGCATTATACAATATATATTTATACAAATTTCCAATTTTGAAAAAAAAAAACATCTACGAGTTCTGAGCAGACAGTTTGTCGCTGTGTGATTTACAATACAGTGGCACATTATTAGACAAAATCCAGCAGGTAATTAGCAAAATTTGTCCTTTTTGTGGAGTTTTATTCCTAATCTTAAGCCAGTTTGGCCAGTCGCAATGAATGCTGGGTAACCTTTCCATTCACAAACTCCTCAGCAATTCTACAGTGTTTGATGTAACACATCATGTTGCAACTTTGATGTAATGAACTGATTTTAACATTAGTGACAGAAGAAAGAATCCCAAAGCATTCCAAAGATAACTTCATAAATAATGAAGATCCTCTAATCCAAAAAAACCTACTGATCTCTTCAAACTAACTCAACATTGAATGATGCTGCTATATTAAACGGTGTGTTCAGAATACAAAGCAGCCATTGCTTCATGGGAGTTACATAATCAGTCACATGTTCTGACATCACAGTCCAATGTGTGAAAATGTGTCTTCTGACTCTCAAAATCCAACCCCTAAAATGCTGAATGAATCATTTCTGATGCTGGTAAATTATTAATGTGTGTTTGCTCCCTCTCCTACAAGGAACGTATGCATTATGGATTCGGCCGACGTGCTCAGAGGAAAGTCCATATGTTTTCACAGATAATGAAGCAACAGAACAGGTTAATAATAGGTAACACCTCCGGTCTGGCCGGGATATGCAGTATACAGTACTGTACGGAACATGTCAATGTCCTGTTTGCCATATAAACAGAATAACGCGGTCTCCTCCTCCTGATCCTATTTTGTTGTGAAAGTTTGGTGTTTTGGTAGAAAGGACCCAAAAAGTACTAAATACACATTATAAATCCGTTTTAAATGTCTTGATACACTCTCAGGAGAAGCCATTTAAAAGCTTAAAAACTAAACTCTGCAGAAATCTCAATCACTCCAAAATGTGTCATAAAAATGTCATAATTAGGAATAACACTTTGATGCATCAGCAATGAAGATAAAAATGTTGTGTTTGTGTGTGTGTGTGTGTGTCTGTCAGAGACGACTTTTACTGAAAGGGCTAGTTCACCCAAAAATTAAAATTAAGTAATTAATTACTCACCCCCATGCTGTACCAACCCCGTAAGACCTTCGCTCGTCTTCGGAACACAAATGAAGATATTTATGATTAAATCTGAGAGCTGGATCACTGCTACATAGGCTCCCTAAGGGAATGACACCGGACGGCCCAGAAAGTCAATGAAGAAAATGTTTAAATATTCCATGTCACAACAGTGGCTCAACTATAAGTTTATCAAGCGACGAGAATACTTTTTGTGCGAAAAAACAAACAAAAATAACGACTTTATTCGACTATTCCTTTTCTTCCTTGTAGGCCTGAAACGAGACTTCAAGAGATTTCCACGACGCATGCGCGAGAACTTAACTGAAGTAGTTGAAGGAGATCGCAATTCTCGCGCATGCGTCGTGGAAATCTCTTGAAGTCTCGTTTTTGGGTGAACTAACCCTTGAATGAGGCATATATATTTATATCCTTAGGGTAACTTTTTTTCAGCGGGTTGACCATTCCCGTAAGTACGATTTAAACGCTCCAACACCCCCAAAAGTTCTGTTTTTCAGTCACGTTTAGTTAGTATTTATTTCATTTTCATTTGTTTCTCTTCAGTTTCCTTTTTCTGTTGTTCTAGTTTCCCGCCACTATCAGTTGTCATGGATATTCATTTAACGAACACATGTTTGTAATTAAGTTCGTCACCTTATGTATTTAAGTTCCTCTGTTGTTCATGATCATTGCCCGGTTTATGCTGATTTCATGCAGCCGCCATTTTGAAATGGCTCCGGTGGGAAAAAAAACGGAAGTGTCGCATTTAATCATAGGAGAGTCGCGAATGCGATGGCGTATTGTTGCGTTTAATGTAGAAATTAGTTATCCTAAAAATGTACATACATTTCTTTCATACTTTAGACTATATACAGTGAAATTCATTTACAAATAAATTTATTTTTTAATTCAGAACGTAAAAAAAAGAAGCAGGAACGAACTATATACATATCCTATATTGGATATTAACATCCAATAGTGAAAATCGCAGCAGCATCTTCAGGTTGGTAGTCCAAGGCATTGTTGTTTATCTGTACTTTCGGGGTTCTTCCCACCGGAGCCTCGCTTTCGATTTCAAAATGGCGGCTGCGTGAAATCAGCGTATTGTTTGTGCGTGGCACACTGTTTCGCTTGTGTTTGTTGTTACTGCATTGCCTGAGTTGTCTTTATGTTAATAATTCAAGTTACATTTGAGTCTATTTCGCCCACCTTCTGCATCCCTGGGATAAAATGTGATATACTGTATATTGGCTTTCAGAAATGCTACGTCACATAAATAATATTCATTATGATAATATTGATAAAGTGTGATTTTGCTTTTATAACTCAATCAACAAGTAGTTAATTAGTACTTACCAGTGGTGTAGTCTACGCCGTATACCCACTAGAAAATGTCAAGGATTTCCGTATACTCACTAGGAAACGTCAAGGATTTCCGCATACCCACTTAAAAAAGCGCGAGGATTCGTAACAACATCGTTTTGTGACAGAACTTTCATTCATAAATTCACCCCGCCGTCTGTGTTTGCGCAGCGACACGGATCGAATCGCGGAATCCAATCACAAATGTAATTAGCTGCAAAGCGGAATGTCACGCAATTTGGCCATTTTTGAATGAATAAATCTAAAGTAGGGATGTACAATGAATCAAATCTCGATATGTACTAGTGTCTATGAATATCAAAGCTCAAAAAGACTGCTATTGAAATAAACTCTGCATGTCTGTGACTGTGTGTCTCTGTGAATGAGCGCTCAATGTGTGCTCTACGCACACTGAAGCGCAAGTGACACTCGTGGTGTTTTTAGCGTCTATGAGGACATGGACACATTTGAACTTCATCGCAGAGCTTTTATGAGAGTCACTGCACAAGAATTTTACCATTTCATTTGATAAAACTATCATCATTCATTAGTATCATATACACTCACAAACTTTAAAGTATTTGATGACAACCTGTCAAAATAAAAGATTTGTATAACTTGAAGAAAATATAACAGAAATATATTACTATTGCACAGTAGAGCATAATTCAAGTAGGCCTAATAATAATAATAGTTTATTGAAACACATAGAAACTCAAATGTCTTTATGACAACCCACCAAAATAAAAGTTTGTAGAGAGAAAGAAAGTAACTCGAAGAAATTATGAAAGCAATTGCATAGTAAGATGTACTTTTTAAAATAATAATAATCAAATCTATTTAAACATTATTTTAAAGGAATATCACATAGTTTTTATACATGTTTTAATTTAAACAGTGATTTTTTTTTCTTCAACACCATTTTTAAAAGTAAATTTGTATTTGTGCTTATAATGTAAAGACATTTGAGTTTCTGAGTGTTTTAATAAACTCTTATTATTATTATAATGCAAAAAAAACTACACCACTGGTACTTACATATTACCAGACACAATATTAGACACAATATTACCAGAAACTGTGTCTATTTTGCTCTGTCGGTGGAAATCATGGAATGAAAATAAATCACAGCAGATAAACAGGCAAGCGGAGTGATGCAAACAGGGAACAACTGTTGTATAATGGTTGTTATGCTTGGTGTTTTACCTTGCATTCACATTTTTCTGTTGAAATGGAAAAGCCTGGGTTGATGGCTGGCACTTTCTGTAGTTGGGCTGTAAATCTAGTCTAGGAAACATCCCGATTTCAGCTAATTATAGCGTCTTAATCAAGCTACTATTAAGTACATCTTGATTAGTTGGTTCATGTTCATTGCAACGTTCTTTATGTTCCTGCTGTTGGCTGAATAGCTAAATTAAAGCCCCATGGCAGAAAATGACTTGGCAGGAACACTGACCAGTGCTTCTCACCGAGGGGAGGGGAGAGGAGGCTGGCATAATCTAATTACATGGACACAGCTTAATTCAGGCTCAACAAAGGGCCAATCGATGATAAGGAAGTAGCCGAGAGTGGCTTTGACACCAGTCAATTGGTTATGTCAGTGTCCAGCCCAGATGGTGCACACTGGCATGCAGTCAATTGAATTAACCGCACCCCTTCTGCACAATGGAGAGCCGTCTCCCTCCTCATTTTTATGCACTCAAACCCCACAACATTTCACTAGAGAGACAATCTAACGCTATGCACTACTCACAGCCCGGCAGTCAGACGACTCATCACAAAATCAATACCCTCGTAAGGGGTTCTGATGCTTGTTATACACACCTTTACTGGGAGGTAGTGGTAAGATGAGGTTCACATCAATGCAATATTAGTCTATTAAATTAGAGAAGGGTTGGCAGGCAGGAAACCGTATTTAGTTGCTTAAGGAAAAAGTTTCAGCACTTGGAAAGCAGAAGCCAAGATGACAACAGAGAGGCAGACAAGATTAGATCATGATCCTTAGAGGGACTGATTTATATGCACAGTTATGGTAGAAAGAAGGAACAAAAGAAAGAAATGTCTGCACTGAAAACTTTACCCATTTATCATTTATTACGTATTGGTCCGTTAATAAATATTTCATTTCAAATAAATTTGATATTGATAAAAATCAGCATTAATAAACAGTACATTTACTTGAGAAAGAAAAGTGCAAAAAAGTGCAAGAAAACAAACATTTTTTAAGCATAAATCTAACAAAATGAATACGCGTAATGTTGAAGTTACCGCCTCTCAGGTAACCGAGGTTACGATGGTAACCGGAGACGTTTTATAAAGTACTATATGTCTCTTTTTTTTTTTACTGCAAAACAAGACGAATTAAATTAAAGACACATACACGTTATGATAAAGTGGTAACACTTTACAATAAGGTTTCATTAGTTAACAACTTAGTAGAACTAAGTTGAACATAGTAGAACTTAGAACTAACAATGAACTGCACTTCTACAGCATTTGTTAATCTTAATTAATGTTCAATTTCAACATTTACTGAAGCATTATTAAAATCAAAAGTTGTATTTGTTAACATTAGTAAAATGCAGTGTGAACTAACATGAACAAGCAATGAATGACTGTATTTTTATTAATTAACATTAACAAAGATGTCAATGTCACTTTTATTTATATAGCACTATTAAAACAACACATGTTGACCAATGTGCTTTACATCATCGCAGTAAAAAAGACAGAATAATACAATAATAAAAACAATAATAAAAATGATCATCAAAAAGAAGAATGTGGCAAACAAATGTGTCTGAAGATTAATAAATACTGGAACAAATGTATTGCTCATTGTTAGTTTGTTAGTTCATACATTAACTAATGTAATGAGACCTTATTGTAAAGTGTTCCAAAAAAGTCACAATGAATGTTTTCATGATTGATCATCACTCACTAACGAGCACTTGGGTGGCTGATTGTAATGTGTCCCTGTAATATGCCTGTCTTTTCTTTATTCTCTCTTGAAGTGTGTTCAAACTGTCCTCAGTGCATTCCAGAGTACCAGGCAATTAAGTGCCCACAATATTCCCTCTCCAGATTAGCATGCTTAACATGTTTTTTGCTGAAGTCGAGGAGGAGAGTTAATACAGCTTTAATGGTATTTGAAATGTAGCTCATCTCCACTTGTCCTCTTGTCATGGCAACAGATAGTCCAGGAAATCCATCTGAATTTGACGGGCTGCATTTTGGACTCCGATTACTCCACCACATGCTAAGCTTGCCCCACTTTATGTGTGCACGCAGTAATTAAGAACTTTGTTTTCCTGGCCTCAAGGTTGCAGTTAAACCCATAATGCCATTTCTGATGTTATTCACAATCAGATGCAAGGGTCATACAAGCATTCAGCTCTTGCTAAGAGTAGGGCTGGGTATCGAGTTCGGTACTCTTTGGTACCGACCGAATTGCTTCGATACTACTGAGTATCGGAACATGTCTTGTTTTTCGGTACCAAATTTCGGTACCTAAGTGGTTAATCTCGTCAATGTCAGTGAAACACTAAGCATGCAGCATGATTGGGTGTGGCGGAAAAACACTAGTTTACGCGACTGCCCAGAGACAAGGGTCGTCGCACATGAGGCTGTAGTGTGTGTGTGTGTGTGTGTGTGTGTGTGTTTGTGTAAGCGTCCAAATCCAGATAGATAGAAAATATGTGGAAATGATCCAAAGTGTACCTATGTGCCAGACTCGATGTCAGAAGCACGCAATGCAATATTTTCGACAAGATAATTGCTGCCAAGACCAACACGGTAAATCTGATAAGGCACTAGAAGTGCACAGAATACACTTGAGAGTAATGGTGTGTTCACACCGAACGCGAATAGTGCGTCAAATACGCGTCTATCGGGTCTAGTTAGACGCTTGAATCTTCCGCTCGAGTTCAAAGTTTTCAATTTGACGCCCGTCGTGAATGATGCGTCTATTCGCGTCTTTGCATTGACTTTGTATGTAATCTACTCGCGCAAATAATTAAATTCGCGTTTGGTGTGAACACACCATTAGTAAACTTGTTCATTAATAAACAATTTAAATATCTCCTTGCTATTGTTTCCCGACACATCCATAATCATTAGGCTACTTTTGCCAGTGCTTCATGTGTGCTGATCGCGAGGCATAGGCTATATCCCGCCTCCCAGTAGCCTATATCTAATTTAATTCACATTTATTTGTATAGCATTTTTCACAATACATATCGTTTCAAAGCAGCTTCACAGAAAATGCATGCGTCTAAATTACAATTTAGAGTGATCTGTTATCCGAGGTGACAGTGTAATGCATTTCAATTCATTTTCATTCAGTTTCATTGTTAAACAATGCATTAAGTTAAGGCAGAAACAATGAGCTCATTGAAGTAAAGAATACATATTGTTAAATGATTAGGAAACATAGAAAACTTCAGCATTGGTGCTTTTTTACATACTCAAAATATGAGTGTAAAAAAGTCAGCAAACTGAAAAAAAAAAAAAAAATAGGTAATGTTATATTGTTAAAACTGGTTACATAAAATTGGTATCGAAAAAAATATCGTTCAGGAACCGGTATCGAAGTCAAGGTATCGGTATCTAACATTTTGCTACGATACCCAGCCCTAGCTAAGAGTCATCTCTGGCAACACTCAAGCAGCCGTGTTTAGTGGTCCTCTTATGTGTCTTGGTGCGCAGGTATGCACGTATATCTAGAGAATAACTTCAAATGAATGTTTTGGTTGCTTGGTTGCTTTTTTGGTTGCTCTGGTTGCTTTGAAAGACTCTTTCAAGTAGGCTACTAAATCATGTATTGAATTACAACAGCACAATTGCGAGTGACATATTGCTTTTATGCATCAGTTCAATAAACAAGAAGTTAATATCGAGAAAATTTAATTTTTAGACACAATAATTGGTTCTCCCCAATTCTGAGGCTGCATCCTTCGAAAAGGCTAACGTGTAACAAGGACACTGTAAAATTGAGTGTTATGCAGTTGTATATAACTTTTTTTAGAAGTCCAGTATAAACACTATACTGATGCTTGTCAATGGCACAGTTTCTGGGCGACAAGAACAATCCTCCATAGAGTAGAAAGTCCCATTTTGCAACGCTCGGTCTGACCTTCCTTTGAAGGAGGCATCCTCTCAATTGACAGCTACTGCAGTCAAGTAGGTATCACGTAGGAGCTCCAAGTGGGAGGGGGCGGGGCATGAGCTCCAAGTGGGAGGGGGCGGGGCATATGCTCCAAGTGGGAGGGACTTACGATCCAAATGGAACTGGCACTGACTTCAGTTTACATCTCCTGGCAGTTACTTCGCAACGAAAATAGTTCCTAACTGAGCCACAGTGGAATGAACCGCAGCTTGTCTCCAAGCAACAAGCACCAATCCGTGGTGTTCCTGAATGAATCAGTGTTTTTGAGCAAATCGACTTAATGAATCAATGACTTGCTCATAAAGACCGACTGGTTTCATTCTTGAATGAATCACTTTTTGAATGAATCGGTTGAGTCACTTGTTTGCATTCCTGTATGAATCACGCACCTAAACCGATTCATTCAATGACTCACTTATAAAGACAGTCTAATGTCGCCATCTACTGGCGTTATGTTCATTTCTTTTTTCTCGCAACATAATGAGTTTTTCTTCAAGGCATGACATTTATTGTGACAAGTGCTATACAAATACATTTGAATTGAATCTAACGATATTCTAATAGTGAATAAAAAAAAAGATAGCTAATTTAATACAACTTAATATGACAATATTTTAATAATTAGCTTTGGCCTAAGGATAGCCAATTATTTAATATGGAAACAGCATGTTGGCTTTATTATATCACACTTAATGATCTGACACAGACTTTTAGTATTCATATAAATAAACATGTTCATAAGTAAATAAATAAATTAGATTAAAATACATTAACATATTTTAGAGCCTTTATATTTTAGGAGGAATATTCATATTTGGGGGTCCTTGGCATAAAATAGTTAAAAATCCCCTCTTCTGAGTACAAAGCAACAAGAAACATTAAAAAATGGTCAAATTTTTAGAAGAGATAATGAAAGCCTCAAAATGTCTTTCTATTTGTTTTAAGTCATGCTGCCTCAGTTCTTAAATTCATAATGAACTTCATGAGACAGTGAAATTGCATTAACCCACATTCAGTGAGTCCAGCGATGTATCAAACTCATTGCCAGGAGCCTATTCTAAGCTCAAATTCATGTTTTCACTGTGTCTGGTACATGCACTGCTTTCTTGCTGCCTAGAAACCTTGTAAAATAAGACTTACATGACACTGCCTGCAATTTCTTTTCATGTGGAGGTCAAAGCAGCGCATAACGCTTTAGTTGAAGCCTTGACGCAACCCATGTGACAGGGCCTTTAGAAGGTCATGTGATTGGCCAGGACTGGTTTGATCCCTGCAGTGAACTATGAGGCCATCATCACTGTGCCCTTGAGTAAGACACTTAACCCCAAGTTGCTCCAGAGAGACTGTCCCGTATAATTGCCAAAATCCATGGCGCTTTTCACTGTTGTGGTGGTGTTAAAGTAACAGACACAAATTCTACCAGCTCTGCTTGTGCAGTGGTGATAAATAAAGATTCTTCTTCTTTTTTGGAGTATTGCATGGCAACAACATGAAGATTGAAGACTTAAAGGAGCTGTAAGCAGATATCTGTAACTGAAATAGGTTTCTCTGGGACAGCCATCAGCTCTGAAAAAATCTAAAAAGAGTCCGATTGCTTGCAGGGGGGCTGGCCTGTGAGTTAAACCTATATTTTGTTTAAATACCATTTAAAAAAATGTTTATCAAAAAGGTAAATAATGTGTTTTTACATAATTTTATTCTGTAACTAACTAACTAGCAAACTAAATAAATAGATACAATATAATATGCATGGAGAAAGTTTGACCATCATGTGCTAAAAAATAAGAAAATCACTTAAAAAAAACAACTCTCAGACCGATTTCAGAACCCATTAAAAGTGGAGAAAATTGCAGTCAGCTCACATACTACACACTTTAGCCTGGTCTTGGAGAGAGGGACATTGAAGCGAACAAAATGGCGATGAGCACAACAGCTAAAATCAATTTGACCGTCTTTACAGGTTTGATGGTAAACCACCACAGAAGAGAAGCACTGGCAGAGCAGGTCTGCCCTGATCCAGCTTGTGTGAAAAAAAAAAAAAAAAATCAATAAACTGCCCACCCAAATTAACTCAAGCTCCAGCTTTCTAGACCAAGAACAGCCGTATCATGTTTTTATGGTCTCAGGGCTGTTGCGCCCCCTGTGTGGGATCATCTGGGCACCATATTCAGTTCTTAACACAGACATATTACCACAAGTCAGCACATATCAGCAAGACCAATGGCCCTACTGTGAACAAATGATTCAGCAATATCATGATCATAAATTCCCCAACCAACAGAAGTCTTACTTGCAACATTTCTGGCGCACTAAAGTCATATAAAAGAGAACTTTTAAATGTATGCAGCAGGAGCTTTACTGCACTAGGTCAGCACATGTTCTTTGAGCTGTATTATGATTACGGTTTTCTCACATCCGGGTACTTCACAAGGTATTTTAAAGAATTCCATAGTAATTTATAAATAGGGGTGTCACGATTCTCCAAATCCTCGATTCGATTACATTTTCGATTCTAAGGTCACGGTTCGATTCGATTCTCGATTTTTACATTTATTTTTTTTAAAGCCGACACCGGCCAATCAGGATGCTCTCTGTCTTACATACGCTTCATGAGGCACACACGCAAGGTCTCTCGCTCTCTCCCTCTCTGCCGTGCACGCAATACGGTTTGGAGCACAGTTTTTTCTGTCTCGCATGCGCGCTCTTGCTCGCTCACTCTAAATTCCGGGAGATTTTAACTAATTTGCGTGCATCGGGGAGCCGCTATCAATATGCGGCTTATAACTTCCGCGAGACTTGGGATGTCTGCAAACTGTGGCTTTTTTGAAGCGCGAACGTTGTCAACATAACTCACTGGAAATCCAAAAAACTTCCACTCAATGAAAGAGGAGGGGGTTCAAGTTCTGTCGATGGGTCTCCTGCATCTGTAGTTGCCATGCTGTCTTTTGAATGGCTGTAGCTAAGTTAGATGAGGTTGACCATAGACTCGCAGCACTTCAACACACGTGTTTTTTTTCTGCTTGACACTCCGACCGGACGTGACATGGCGGGGTGGCTGCATCGACGATTCCATTTTTTAATTCGAAGTTCGAGATTGTGAATGAATTTCGATCGATTTCGATTTAAAATCGAAATCGTGACACCCTTATTTATAAACAAAACATGTGGTATAGCACATCTTTTTTTAAAATCCAGATAAATAGTGGCAGTGCTGGATACCAAACCCGACAAAACTTGAGCTGATTGTTCAATAACGCTAGGTTTATTACAGTATATCACTATTATTTCACTATAATATTGTGTGATGTAAATGTTTCCATTGTTGAGTTCTATAAACCCATAATTGCAGTGCTGCTTTGCCACTAAAGCTCATACTTATCGGATCTGCTATTGTTGTATTATTTGCAAATTAATTTTATGTTTGTAATGTAATATAAATAAACTAAACACCAGTGATTCCAACTTAGCGACGTCACTATTAGCGAATTCAGACCTCTTTACTTTTTTTTAAGCAACTAGCGACAAACCTAGCAACTTTTTGGATTGCTGGTCAACATCAGTCACTAGATCACACTCATTCCGTTGTCTGACAGAAAATATTAGGGATGCACGATATATTGGCCACCATATCGGTATCCGGTGATATGTCTATTTTTAATGTTATCGTTATTGGCCCAATAAGAAAATTTGGTACATATATTAAAGCCGATAAACAACGGACTGAATGGCTTCAGATGGCATACTGTTCGCCATG
Source organism: Tiaroga cobitis (assembly GCA_030578255.1). NCBI lineage: Eukaryota > Metazoa > Chordata > Actinopteri > Cypriniformes > Leuciscidae > Tiaroga > Tiaroga cobitis. The sequence goes on along the minus strand of CM060602.1, from coordinate 36,730,431 downwards.
ACTGAAAAGTGGCTTCAGATGCACACTGTTCTTTTGTTTTTGTAAACAGGCTCTCAAAAATTATATATAAAGTTGGATTTAGATTTATCCGTCAATATATCGGTTATCGGCCCTCAAATATAAAGAATTATCGGTTTCGGCCAAAATGTTCATTTCGCTGCATCTCTAGAAAATATGTAAATGAGAGAAGCTTTATTGGACTTTTTTGTCTATATATTATATTGAAGTTACAGTATGTGCGCATAGATTAGGAGAGAAAACGGATGTAAACTGCCGGCACTGCATTGCATCATCTAGCGACATTTAGCAACTTTTTGAGTAGACTTTAGATACTTTCGATTGAAAATAGCTGGCAACACTGCTAAACACAACCAGCTGGGCTGAACAATAAATACTGATAAATAAAAATGAAACATTATTTGACTTCTATGATTCTTAATTTTTTGGAAATTAAATAAAAAGATTATCAAATTCCCCCAAAAAAATGTCTCTGTTGAAACACTGAATCAATTGCTTTGCGAAATAATGCACTGTTTATACGCATTCCAATACAAGCATTCTAAAACAAGATATTCGCAAATGATATTCGCAAAAAGTGCCCATCATGCATCCATCCCTTTGAAAGTGCCCATCATGCATCCATAACAAAAGCATGACAACTTTGACGTCAGTGCGAAAAGTAAACAAATTAAAACAATTTTATTTAAATGCTATTTGGATGATCCACAATCAAAGTTGTACAAAATATCCAAACACCTGTGACCGAAAAATTTCGGAAGGATCATGTGACACTAAAGACTGGAGTAATGATGCTGAAAATTTAGCATTGTCATCACAGGAATAAATCACATTTTAAAATATATTCAAATAAATCAGTTGTTTTAAATGTATAGATTATATAAATAATATATCACTTTTTTTGTAGGTTAATCACATGCCTTTGGGGAAACTAATTTGTACATCCATAAAGGTGCTATAAAAACATTGGCGCATTATATTCACGTACACAAGAGCGCAGTTTGACAGCTGCAGGCTTTACATTCTCTCCTGAGCACAACGAATAAACAAACGCTTGTCAAACAAACTCTCTCTTATTTATTGCTAAAGGCAAACTAATTCGTCTTCTTCTTCCCAATCGATTCAGATGCATGCAAAGCACGAGCAGGAGCCACCCGTTGAGTTTGACAGAATAACTTGTTATGAGAGACTTCAGGATTGGTGTCTGACTGTGTGTCTGTGAAATGAAGCTGCTCTTCTCGACTAGTTTCTAAAGACAGCTATGTAGTGCGATAAGGGTGTGATGAAGTAACTGGGGCACATTGAGAAATGACACTACATTATGAAAGACTAAAGAAGAGTGACAAACATATAAAAACACTACTTACACCTGTGTTTACTATCTACACACACATATAAATAGTATTTGTTTGTGAGATCAACCATAACTACTGTATATGTGTATTCAGAGAGGACTACACAGGTGAACTTGAACTATATGTGATAGTCAGAATATGCAAGTAACATGAATATGCCACACCACAATATTATAAACCTTGAAAGCTAATAGCTGTCTCTAAAGCTGTTCAGAAGTTCAGGTTGTATGTATGTTGATCATATTTTGATCAATGCTTAAATCAGTGATTTACGGTATACATTTTTCATAGTTGATTTGTTACACATTTTCGTAATTTTGCACTTTACCATTCACTAAAATGATTTGACATTTCAGTCAGAGCAATTTGGACTAAATTATAATGAATACACAAAAGGTCCTGCTGTGATGCCAAAGAAGAACCATTTTTGGTTCCCAAAAAAGCTTTAAGTGAACAGTTCTTAAAATAAACATTATCATTATTGAGAACATTTAAAAAATGTAAATAACCTATATATCCACTATAAAGAACCTTTTGTGGAATGGAAATCTTCAGTGGATGTTAAAGGTTCTTTATGGAATCAATTAAGTCATTTTTTTTATACAGAAAATATTAGGGAAGACTTGAGAGAGTTGTTCTTCAAATCTGGCATACATGCTCAGGATGATCAGTAGTTAAAGCTGCAGTAGGGAGTTTTGAGAAAACGTTGACTTAGCCTGAAAATTTGAACAAGTACAACTTACAGGTCCCACCCCCTTGCTCTCTGCTGCACTACAGCCCTCCCTCCACAGCTCGTCCTCCACAGCGGAGCCTGTCGTGAACGCGCAGGCTAGTAAACAGGCCCACCGATAACAGCGGATAAAAAGTTATATGGCACATTCACTAATAGGGACTAAACGTCAATAATATGCTTTACATTGACTATGGCCTGCCCATACTTTGACTACAAACTTGGTCCTCAAATCATTATGTATTTTCCAATAGCCTACATGTAACTTTATAACGTTGCACTCTTTCTATAAGTTATAAATAGCTAGTAAGATAACGTTAATATAACGGTAACTAACGTTACAGTATGTAAGTAATTATTCTAGCGATATATAATGCTAGATAAGGTGTGCTAGTACATTATTTCAGCAACATGACAAGCCAGTGAATTAGCAGGTTTCAATTGTTGCTTAGCAGAGTGCGTGACATTTTATCTACATGTTAGTTTTGACACAGAGTCAATGGGCTCTGTGTAATTCTTTCTTTTTCGCTTGTTTATCGTCATCAGTCTTTTTCCTTTTACCTCTTTGTTTTATGAGCAGGTGTCACTGGAGAATTGGCAGTTTAGGTTGTTTCTCCGTCATAAGCACAGCTGCAGCACGCCGGCAATCTTGAGTTTGAACGACGGCTCGCGCTCCGGCGCTCGCGCTGTGCAAGAGAGGGGTGTGATCAGCGCGTACACGAGCGTGATTGACACTGCTAAGACACTCCTCCTGGCTCTGATTGGTTGTTTCTGACCGGGAGCGTGTATTTCTTGCAAATGGCAATAGGACCACTGGGAGGAGCCAGAGGAGCTTGATTTTTACACAGATTATCTATCTCATATTCTACTGTCAGGACATAATGACAGTTTTAACAAATACATGTTTTCAAAAGTTACCTACTGGAGCTTTAAAACTAACCCTAACACAATGTAATTGTAGTGTGGGTAGGTCATATTTTTAGAATAAGATCATCAAAAATAGAGAGCTCCCTCAAAGGGATATTGACCCTAAAATTTAAATCTGTCATCATTAACTCACCCTCAAGACATTTTTTCTTCTGTGAAACAACACTGAACCCTTCTGATTTTCAAAATATATATTTTTTGCGTTCAAAAAAGTAAGTCATATTGGTTTGCAACGACGTGAGACAAGAGTGAATAAATGATGACAGAATTTCCTATTTTGGGTGAACTATTCCTTTAATGTTCTGCTTCCAGACTGTTGCAGGTAAATTTGTGTTCAAGAATTGTTTGCAACAGTTTGAGAGTTTATACATTCAGTGCACTTCTGCCATTTGGATAAAACGCATCAAATAAAATGTGACAAATCAAATTTCTGACATGCCACTTAAAATATGTTCTTGTTGTCTGTCACGTTGCACTCTATGAAGTGTCAAACCAGAAGAGGTTCCTCCTAGAAGCTTAATGAGAACAAAAACATATTTTTTCAGGCTCAAACACAATACTACAAAAAGAAAACAGTTTCTTGGCAAACAGATATTTCCTGAACAGCATGGAACCATGTACCAGGGAAATACAGCATTTGCTGAAATTTTTGTTCCATGAACTCAAAATTGACCTTATTTTCTTTTTAAATGCACGCCGTTTCATGCTCAGTGCTAATGCATGTTGAAAAATTTGTGCGAACTGCTGGTGTCAATTGCAGTGATTGGGTCAGGTCACGTATCTGCTTTCGCTCAAGCTAAACGAGTTTATTTGGCTCAGAAAGCATCAGTGTGAAATCTTGCCTCGAGTTTTGCATGTTAATGAGTTTTTGTGAATCTAAAATATGGCCCACATTTCTTCTCACTGAATATATGTCATGCAAAAACCATTTCAGGGGCAACTATCTATGCAAACAATGAAGCACCCATGGGATTTGACTCACACCAAATGGCTAGCTATGTTTCCCAGCGCCGGGTTGCTTCCATGTTGCATTACCATTGCAAAAATCCCACCCACGTTTCCTCAGCTCCCCATGGCTAGGTCACTTCGAGTCTTTGAGGAAGCTGTCCTCCATAAAGGATACGTTAGTTGAGGAGATAAATGCGGTAAGATGCTCTAGGCCATAAGAGCACATTCCTTCACCTGCTAATCATGACCATTAATCACTCTGCCTGGCTCTCTCTTTCCCATAGGCCACAGGCACACGGGTCAGGGCCAGCATCTGCAGCTTGCTGTAGGCGCGCAGGTTAATGTGGATGCTTCCCGGCAAGGTAGCGTAAAGTTTAACATGGTTTCATAGTGTTCTCTCATCAGAAACTGCTGTAGTTAAAAGACACTATTCAATGCACTTGGATTTTTTTTTTTTCATTTGCAACTTGTTTATACTTAAAACAAGTGAAACAAATCTAAGTAAAGAACGTACAGAAAAACAATATACACTTGTATTAAAGATACTGTCTTTCAACAATGCATAGGTCTATCTTCTTTCAAGGATTAGATATTTAAATTTGGAAAATTAGACAAAAAATACTTAAGAACAAGATAGATAGATAGATAGATAGTTCCTGAACAACATAAATAAAATATGGTTCGTGGTTCTCTCTGTTAATAATAGAACAAATGCTAGTGTTGCACAGTATTATTTATCCTCCACAATTTTTTTGTTAGAAGGCTTCTTTGTTGACAGTCAAACACCTGTTAAAGGGCTAGTTCACCCAAAAATGAAAATTAAGTCATTAATTACTCACCCCCATGCTGTACCAACCCCGTAAGACCTTCGTTCGTCTTCGGAACACAAATGAAGATATTTATGATTAAATGTGACAGCTAGATCACTCCTCCATAGGCTCCCTAAGGGAATGACACCGGACGGCCCAGAAAGTCAATGAAGAAAATGTTTAAATATTCCATGTCACAACAGTGGCTCAACTATAAGTTTATCAAGCGACGAGAATACTTTTTGTGCGAAAAAACAAACAAAAATAACTACTTTATTCGACTATTCCTTTTCTTCCTTGTAGGCCTGAAACGAGACTTCAAGAGATTTCCACAACGCATGCGAGAACTTAACTGAAGTAGTTGAAGGAGATCGCAATTCTCTCGCATGCGTCGTGGAAATCTCTTGAAGTCTCGTTTCAGGCCTACAAGGAAGAAAAGGAATAGTCGAATAAAGTCGTTATTTTTGTTTGTTTTTTCGCACAAAAAGTATTCTCGTCGCTTGATAAACTTATAGTTGAGCCACTGTTGTGACATGGAATATTTAAACATTTTCTTCATTGACTTTCTGGGCCGTCCGGTGTCATTCCCTTAGGGAGCCTATGGAGGAGTGATCCAGCTGTCACATTTAATAAAAAATATCTTCATTTGTGTTCCGAAGACGAACGAAGGTCTTACGGGGTTGGTACAGCATGGGGGTGAGTAATTAATGACTTATTTTTCATTTTTGGGTGAACTAACCCTTTAAGCTAATGATAAAATTACCATTTTGTTTCTTACACATATTCTGACAGTCAAACATATCAAGTAGGACTATTGCACATACAGTGGACTGTAGCATAAGTTCTGGGCTTCTAAGTTGGGACATGTCAATCCAAGAATCATTGCGCAAGCAAATTGGTATTTCTCATAGTTATATTTTGATTTAGAATGTATTTATTGTGCCTTGTAGGGTACTGTTAATGAAAAATAACAAAACTTGCCAAAAATAATACACATTGGGGTGTTTATCCAGGTCTGTGTGACAAAACTACATTTCCCATCTTTCTCTGTGGCTGATGATAAAATATAGGATGATACAATATATAGACAAAGCGTCTTTTGCTCTTCATTATGGAGAAAATGTAAATGAAAAATCAATAATAATAACAATTAATAGAAGTGAAATTAATCAGTGTCACTGTCCATATTTTTTTCTTTCATTATTTTTGTACCAAAATCAGTTAAACGTTAATAAACACAGCAACTATGACTTCCAAGCTTGTAAATAAAACCTCTCAGGAGGACAGAGAGACAGAATATTTGCATACATACAAATAAATACAATAAAAAAAAAAATTAAAAAAAATGGATGGCAATGCAGCACTTTGATTTCACTGTCATCAGCTGGCATGTAGTTAATGAGGAAAAGCATGTAGCCTTGCTGCACACTTGCATTGAGAAACATCTGTTAACTACATCACAACTCTTAAAATAACCGTCCGAGAGCTATGAGTTCTGTCACTGTTTGAACACAGGCTGAAACAGACAGTGTTCCTCCCATCAATGTTCTAAGAAAAACTGCAGTGCGATCTTCAGTGCCTTGAGCTATTTGTGTTTACAGCCACTGACAGACCTGCATAAACAATTCCCATCTGTTTCTGTTGTTACTGACAGTGATGGAGGGACATTCTTCACAGCCAACACTGAAACAAACACAACATTCACTCTTCAGACATGTCGCACAGACATGTGTTTGTGCATAATTATCTCGCGACATTTTTTTTTTGTACCCACAGCTATGAAAATTTAAACAAGGAAAAATCAACATTTGTAAATTAGTTTTATATTTCTCCATTGTTTTAAATTTGATCGTGCTGTTCGCAATGCTTCATGGGATGTACAGTCATTCAGTACACAGTCTCCTTCGTTATTTTGTCTGATTTGCAAAAACTTTTTTGCTTCAAATCAAATATGTAGTGTTGTGATTTACCTCAGAGCTGATGGCTTGGTTTATGGCCTATAACTCTTTAATGAGACTTTTTCAAAATCCCTATCAGAAAAATTTATGGAAAAAATGCTTCCGGAACCAACACCACTGAAAAAGGGGGCGGGTACTGATGCACTCCATAGCCGTTGTTCCAAGATAAATTAAAAATGATTAAGGGGTAACTAAACCCCTGGTCAGAGCCTGACTCCACCCACTGGCAATATTTGAAAAATGCTGGAAAAGTGGGCGGAGCCCAGTGGAGATAGAGGGGATGAACGGATACTCTATCCTGATCGTTTTCAATACTCGCAATTCCAACTCCTGACTCGCTACAGTGGTTTTGAGTAGCATCTGCCTGCAAGACCCTACGTTTTAGTGACAACGCCACCTACCGAATTAGAGGACCAGCGAAGATGGATGACATTCAGAGTGTGAGTATCAAATGCGAATCAATTTTTATTTGTTTAACTTTAAAAAGCAATTGTGATGCATTTCATTGGGAAGTTAACGTTGCCAGCGTGCTGGTGATTTGCTAAACAGTCTTGAATGCATAGCCATCATATATTAGCCTAATGCTGGAAAATGATTTGTTAGCACGTTCATTTAACAGAACTGTTGCATGATAAGCCTGTGTTGACTTATTTACAGCACAATAAACTGTAGCATGTTCGTTCTGAAAGCTTTTTAATTACTCATTGTTTTTCCATTTTAATTCAGTTAAAATAATCTTAATGTTTTCACTATCACGTGCTCACAGTCAACCTGTTTAACGTTACCCACAATACATGTTAGGTGTACGTCTCTTCATTTTGACATGGTTTTATAAAGTTGGTTGAGACATATGATATTTTAATATTCAGACATATCAGAGAGGCCATTATAATAATTGACTGTTAAAATCCAACGTGTAAGATTGTGTCATTTAATGTATACTGTACTCTATATGAAGTGCTATCAAGGACACAGCTCAGGGTAGGCAATAATATGACAAAAGATAAATAAATAAATTGGTTAGGTACTATGCTTAGGCCTAATTTATGTCTATTTATTTATATGAAATTAACTTAAAAATGTTTTTCAACAAACACATAACAATCCAAACAATTGCGAAAAGAGGGGCGAGCATCAGGTGGTAGGTAGTGCTGCTGCATACATCACAATGTGTGCTTTAAATCTGATATATATATGGTCAGGAAAAGTCGTGTCAATAATGTTATTTCTATTCAGATTTCTTGCATCTCTCTCTATTATTTTTTTTTCTCAGTTCAGATGGGCTTTATTGACATGAGTGTTTCTAGAACCTTTTTTTCCCACAACATCAAAATAATTTTTTTTCAAATCTTTGAACAGTATGCAATAATTGTATTATGAACATTAATTGGTATGAAGATTGATATCATTATTTTTATCATTATCATTACTCTGTGGTAACTAAGATCTTTTAAATATGAATTTTAAAATTGGAGAGTAGAACATGTTCAACTAAATGTTCCTTATTTAATTCACTTCTCTTTCTCTCTCTTAGGAGTCAGTGATGATGTTGTCCTTGTGTTTGTCCATCCATCGAAGTTCTATCTATGTGGTTCACGTCATGATCAAATTTGTTTTTTTTGTGTGTTCAAGTTCAGTTGTTATATATTATTTTGTAAAATATTTTGTGTGTTCAAGTTCAGGTGTTATATATTATTTAGTAAAATACACAATCTTAAATCTACCCCCAGAGTCATCCTTGTCTTCCCTCTGTACTTGAAAATTTGGTCCATCTAGTGACTGAAAAGACTATAACATGATTCCTTGTTTATTTTACTTGAGTTATTATAGTATGCTACTTAGACCCAATAATTTCTCAACATTCCTAGGAACCTGGTTTAATTGCAATAAAGAAAGTAGTATTCGGGTGTAATAAAACTTAAAAAAAAAAAAACTGTAATGTAGTTAAAACTGGGTGGAAATACTGCCTTGGTGGCACTTTTTTCGGTCCTCCAAAACAAGGGTCCTGGAAATGCGTTCCTGGGACTGCGGTTCTCCGACTCGGTAGGTGGCGCTGTCACAAAAAACTAGGGTCCTGAAAATGCAGCCTCCGGCACTGCAGACAGATAATATTGGTGGTTTTGACGAAACAATATGGTTTTTATACTGCCATGGACGTGGTAGCTCGTACCAAGGGCGTGGTAAGCTGAAACCTGCTTACGTCAGCTCTCACCGCTACCGTCACGAACTACCGCAAACATCCAATAGGAAAATTCAACTGCAGTAGCCACCGTTCAACCTGAATAGGGCAGCACTCAGACGTTTTTACACCATATATTGTAGAATTAAAACACTTTATACCCAAATGTCAAAAAAGTTACTCGAATCAATGAACAGCACTAATAAAGCCCCAGTCTTACAGATCACCCTTTAAATATGCAATCTAGTTAAAAAAAAAAAACATGTTTCCCACAGTTTTTGAAACATTTAAATACACAAAAATATGCAGTGACTTTTTAATGACTGTAAACATTTGAGTGATGAAGCACTGAATCAAATAATCAAAGAAGTTGTCAGTTTGAACTAATGCACAGAAAATAATTGAATTGCACCGCTTTGAAATGCTTTGTTTGCTTTCGAAACACCTACACAATATCTCTCTGTCTTAACACTCTTACTCAGAAGTGTCAACACTTACGTGAAAATGAGAGATGGCAAAAATAGTCTAAAACCCCGTCTTTAGGAAATGTAAATTACCCCTTAAAAAGAATGGCAAATATTGTGAATATTCAGCATCTTGCCCAGCCCTAGAGTGGGTGGGTGTGTGTATGTACTATAAGAGAAGAGTCATCACGCATTCTGCACACATCCTTTTGCTGCGAGGCATCACAACTCCGATAACAGAACATAATATCAGAATCACTGAGAGCATCACTTATTATATCCAATGAATGCCCAATTGTACAATATGATTCTATGATATCTCTCTGCAACGATCAAGATGCCGTTTAATTGGAAAAGACAGCAGCTCATATCTTTGGCCCTGGAGTTCTCAAGCCTCCCATGAAAATATAAAATGTAAATCGCAGATTTCAAGCACAGCACAATCCAAACTACCTATTTATTTATATATATATATATATATATATATATATATATATATATATATATATATATATATATATAAATTAATTTCAGCTTTAAATTCATTCAAATCTAACAATACAACAGATACAGCACTACTGTAACTTCACAACTTTAAATGTTCGTCACACCTAAATGTGACTGAAATTAAACAGTTCAACAAAGACCCCAATTAAACTATATCATGTGTTTATTTTTGCTTACCGGTAGTTATATTGATATTGCAGAGCAAATGACAGTCATGGAACTTTTGTGAAAAACAAATCGAATGCCAACACTGGTGCCAACCAATACCATCATCCTCAACTGTGCCTCAGCTATATTATGAATACCAATTGCTCAATATTTCTGGATGCAGATCGTTATTGCAAATGAAGGTGTCATCAAAACACATTAATGGAGCACTATGTAACTTTTTTTGTTTAAAATGTACAATATGAAGAGGTCTTTTCCAAAACGCGATAAACGCCATTTTTAAAAAAAATGAGTTTGTCATGTCATGTTGCTGTGCACTGAACCTATTCACTGCTCCATCAACATTTCATGCCAAATCGCTACATTTCCTTGTTTAAAATGTACTACAAGATGCAGTTTCTTTCCAAAACGCGATAAGCGCCAAACCTATTTTTAGCCTAAACGCGATAAATCCTCTCGACTAATCAGAATTCGGTGAACGTTCTACGCAATCCAACAGGGTGGCGCTCTGAACAGAGGTTTGTTTATGTTCATTTATTCCTCAAAATGAGTGAGTTTAGTAGTTCATTTAAGTTTAATCACATATTTCTATTGATTTAATTATTTAAATATGGGAGAGAAACCATAATGACCATTTTTTTAATTGCCTATTCCGCATCTCACGCATAAAGCTTGCCACAAAGAACCGACAAAAGTAATGATTAGGCCTATGCATGAAACTTTTGAATTGTTTATTTTTTAATTAGTGTTTTCTGTCAGATATAGCTGAAAAGATAAAGTTGATATGCTGACTCGCCATCTTCGCAGTAGTGAACGCGCCTATAGAGAGAAATGCACACTTTGAATTAGCCTACATACGCAGAGAGTAGCCAATTTCTTTTCGTTTTTTATTGTTTTGTTTAAATGTAGACATTTCAAGCTTTTTATAGATATACTTCTCAGGATTGTGAGGCAAGTATCGCTGTGTTTCGGTTCATTTATGTGATGCTCTCCAGATCACGCGCGGGCGCTTCCGTGTCCTGATTATATGTCTGCTATATATTTGCTTATTTATTTATTATTAATCCAGTCAATTTGTTGATGAAACATTGATTAAAATGAAGATACAATTTATACAAAACGAAATTCACTTTAAAGCAAGGCTTTCTACTAAACAAAACTTAATAAGTGGTCAAAATCATGTCTGACCCATTCCAAATGTTTTCCGATATATTGGTCATCTTATGATCCTATCATACTCATCTCATGCGGTTCCCTTTTCATATAATCAACATAGATTAAATAAAAAAAATAACATTAGCCTATATTATTAAACATAAATATGAAACGTATGTTTAAGGTTTTTTTTTTAAACTTAGCCTATAAGCGTCACGCCGCTCCGCTTTGTTCACATGCTGTGTAGCCTATACACGCATGTGTGTGTGTGTGTGTGTGTGTGTGTGGTGGAGGGGTGCCCATCACTACTTTTGAATATCGTTATCATTATTAAATATTTTTAATAATTTGTTTTTTTTACGCATATGTAGTGGACAAATTGGTCCTACTTGTTACAGGTTTGACACTTTACTAAAAATGACTCTGAATGTATTACTAAATAACTTATTGAATAGCTATTGATATCATTACTATTTTCAGGTTCTGCACCAAATGACTTTTAGCCTAAATGTGTTACTAAATTTAATTTATAGTATGAGCCCCTGATTATATGTTACATGCTCTCGTTTTTTTTTTTTTAAAGACAAACCATACAGTTTTGGAAAAAATTGATGGATTTATAGCGTTTTGGAAAAAAAATAAATTAACTTTTAATTTATCATAAACAATATTGTTGTTTGATTTAATAATCATTGTTCAACATGTTCAGACTGAGCCAATAAAACATTTTAACAGGATAAATTGAATATTCACAAAATGTGTGGGTCTAGGTAAAAAATGTAATTTTCCTGAAAACTATTGAAATGGATTTATAGCGTTTTGGAAAAGACCTCTTCATATTTAAATAATGAGTCAATACACCATCAATCATTCTTCCAAAACTTGTTTATGTCTTACCCTGATTCACTATAGTAAGCCCATATGTTTATATTTTAGACCTGATAAGATGGTTTTAACAGGAAATTGCCTACTTACGTCACTCGTCCGCATATAGAGGAAAGTTGCTCCAGCTACTTTGACGTGTGTATGGTGTTGGAGTGGCATAGGTTAGTTGTCACATCAAGCTGAGAAAGGTTGACATGGAGCCGCTAAATCTCCAACCTCAGGGATCACCTGTTTAAAAAAAACAGTGAATTTAGGACAGTCTGTTGGCAGAAAGAGAACGCGACAGAGCTTGTAATAAAACGAGAACAAACATTGGCTTGGTTTTCGGAGATGGCGAGAACTGAGGGATTTGAAATGTTGTAAAAGTGACAGTGAGATGGTGTTTTTATTACTCAACAGGCAGTAAGTTATCTTATTGAACAGATAACTGCCGTAGCTCTCTAACAGAGTTTATTATTCAGCACGAAGGGTCATTTCATTATCGTTGTTGTAGCGCTGTGCTGAAATTTATTTTCAAGGACACAGTGTCTATTAATGATATAGCTACATCTCTTCAGCTAGTCAGCTACCTGATATCCTTTTCATCTAAACTGGTTATATCTCTTAAACCTAGCAGTGAATGTTTTATGAACAGTAAAATGATCATGATCTCTCTCTCTCTCTCTCTCTCTCTCTCTCTCTCTCTCTCTCTCTCTCTCTCTCTCTCTCTCTCTCTCTCTCTCTCTCTCTCTCTCTCTCTCTCTCTCTCTCTATCTCTCTCTTTCTCTCTCTCTCTCTCTCTCTCTCTCCTTTTAGTTATTATAAGGACAAACAACATTCATCCACATAGTCACGCAGTGTCGAAGCACTACCAAAACAACGTTATTCCGCAAAAAATTTTAACCGCTAGAGGACCAAACATAACAGTGTATCTGTAAATGCCTGTAATCGTGTTCTATTTCTCAGGTTTTAAATGGTATTTGATTTATATAATCAACTATATTTTGTTTGTGATATGTGAATATAAAATGCTGAGGTCAGTTTCCACCCAAAACATAATAGGCCTACACATAAGATTATCTTATTATACAAAAAACATCACATACCTGAGAGAAATTATAAGAAAAACACAATGATCAATCCGCAGCATTCTTCTTGACGTTTTGACCCAAGCCGCAACTTCTCCTCGACATGTTTGCGCATGCGCCACCTATAGGCCGCTTCTGAAAACACTGCGAGCTCACAATCTTCACAGTAGCAAATAGACAGAAACTCATTTATATAATCAGGAAAAATTCTAGAAGTGATTAAAAACGTTTGTATGTTCCTAAAATGAACTTATGAAAACCAACAATTTTCTAATTGTGAGTATAAAATGTCATAACTGAAAGTGTATCTCTCATTATCTGCCCCTCCAATAAAAGTCATTCTCATTGCAGATGATGCAGTCACTAGTTGTGTAATGGTCCAGTATGGGAGATATCCATGCATGGAGATATCAACACAGCCATGAGCAGAATGGACAGATGTGGGTAATCAGAGATGAGCTGATCACTCACAAACAGACGAATTAATGAATTAATTTGTGTGTTATTTAAAATGTTTATCTTTGTAATGTTTTATCAAATTTTAATATCTCTGAAATAATGTCTCTGAAATGCCATTTTTCCCAGCTGATGTCACAAACATAACTATAATATTAAATATAATATAATTAATATTCGTATCCAGTTTCACCCAGACATGCACCAGATTACAAGAGTAAGATGGGTTGCTAAAGACTTTAAACTTTGGAACAGAGTAACTTTAGGAAATGCCTTTAGTTAGCGTAGCTTTCTCTTTCTGTTTTCATGGGTTGAAATTGTTGCAGCTGCATAATCACAGCCTGCATGCTGGAGGCATTTTAATCAACAAGAGTGATTCATGAGCCTAGAGCTGACAAATAAAATAGTGTGGGTCAGCATGTCACACACACACACACACACACACACACACACACACCATTACATGCCTAATCATTAACGTCATTTATGCCTACTCTTAACTTAAGGCGTTTTAAAAGCAAGTTTCTTCTCCTTGAAACCAGAAAGCACTCAAGATAGTCAGACAGAAAAGCAATCTTTTTCTCCTCTTTCTCTTTTCCCAGATACACTTTATATTCTTGACAGATGCTTCTATCTCTGTTTTTCTCTCAGACAATACCACAGCCTTTTCCGATCCTTCTGAAGGCTTTTCGGCTCCCAAAGTGCAGCAGATGACTTCAACATTAGAGCAGAAATGTGAGGAATGAATCCAGCATGTTACACTCCATCTGACTCGTGTGTTGTTCTCTGTGTTGGGAAGCACTTTAAAACGGTAGCTTGCCAAGATCGTGATTTAAAGTCAGCTACAGTCAAGTTACTCTTTTGACAAAGAAGTTAGCTATACACTAAAAGTTACTAAAAATGCAGGTATTGCAAACACTTTAGTTAACTTTAAATAAATTGCTGCAATTAGAGCATTTATCTGCATGGCACAAAACTATCTGAATTATGATGACAGCACTACATTTAAAGAAATTTGATCATAAATACAAATACAAAAAGCTAATATAAAAAAATGGTGCCCTTTAGCTAAAATAGTCAAAACCAGTACAAAATTACAACTACAGCAAGTGGCAAATTAGATATTAAAATGAAAATGTCTTTATAAATAACTATATTTCCAAACAGAAAGATTTATCTGGCACAAAAAAAAAAAAAAAATTTGTATTATATAAAACATGAGATAATTAAGCTAGAAACACATCGATGTGCTGGTAGAAAACCTAGTAAAGAACAGCAGCATTTAAATAAATATTTTGTTCTAAAAATATTGCGTAAGCTCTAAAATGAATGAGTGAATAGTTTGATCAGTGAATCGGTTCACATGAAGTGTGGGAATGAACCAATTGAATGAATCAAACTTCCGGACAAAGTTTGACTGTTTGACTGTTGTCACAAGATCACACGTAGTGTTGTCAACTATTTTTAATGGGAAGTAGTTAAAGCCTGCGCAAAATGTAGCTAAATGTCGCTTTACATCTGTTTTCTCTCCTAATCCATGCTCTCATACTGCATTTAGTCAATACAGAGTCGCTAAAGGGGTATGAACAGTCTCTAAAGTGGCAACACTGTTTGCTCTGCATCTGCAATAAAAATACAGCGATTTAAGTTCCGATGCGCCAAACTATGAAAAAAAAAGCTTGTTACTGAAAATATAGCCTACATTAGCCTACTTTGAATACATGAGTTACTGCCATGCTCCTCTGCGGTTACAGTAAATTAGATCAGCGTAGCGTCACTATTGGCTACTTTTCGTTTGTTGAACAGGGATATCTGTGCAGTCCTCGTCTGTTAATGGTCATGTTATATATTGCGCTGTTATGCCAGAGCATTAAATGCCATGGCAGGTTCCTTATCAGCTCAGGGGTGCCAGCTAGAAGTGTCGCCTTCAACGCAAAGATTCACACATTTGTACAGGCATGCTACTGATATGTGTTTGTTTGTCTGTTTGTTTGTGGCTGTGTGTGTGTGTGTGTGTGTGTGTGTGTGTGTGTGTGTGTGTGTGTGTGTGTGTGTGTGTGTGTGTGTGTGTGTGTGTTGCATATGGAGTGTTTTACTACCAAGTAGGTGAAATAACTGTTACTGGATGCATTGAATTCAACATACTATATCCTCTTTAGTCTTTACTTTGCTTTCTGAATAATCAAATCTATGAATAATCAATATATATATATATATATATATATATATATATATATATATATATATATATATATATATATATATATATATATATATAAACTTTAAAAAAGCCCCCAAAATATTTGTATATGCAGTTTATGAAGAGGGTGCTGTTACCTTTATCCATAATGAACTCTTTGTGTAACTGATAGACTGATATACAGATCAATAAGACAGTATCAGCCACTATTTGTTCAGCTTATCAGCAAAGCTTGGCCAAGGTATTGCCTCCTTGTTTACATTTTCTGTTTTTAAAAATTGTTGAGTGAATTTTGAGTAAATATCATTTAAAACAAACATTCAGCAAAAGATGCCTTATTTGCTCAAATTAACACTGGTAACTGAAAAAACCCATATCCACCATATTTTGCAAAGTAAAAGTAAGCTACTTTCAATTATTTAGCCGCTATGGTAAATAACTTGAAGGATAACAAAATGCAGTAAACAGTAACACTGTGTGCACATCAAACCAGTGTATTTAAACAATACATTAAATAAATACCAGTTTGCAATATCAAGCAGAATAATTACATGTAATGTCAACATGAAAATGGGTCAAATGCAGTATTTACTTTCTTGATGCACATGCCTGGTTTAAATCGTGTGTGATTCATTAGTGCAAATCATTCCAAAGAAAAAAAATATTATCCTCAATCTTTTAACATCATTTCAGACATTCTCAAGAGTTCATTTTTATTACTCAGATGTTGTTCGTTCAGAGCTCAGGAGAGCTCAACATGTTTCTTCACAAATAAAATTAGACCAAAATCAGACAACTGTTTCATACAGTAAGTACAGTATATATAGAGCTATAAAAGACCTTGTAAAAGCTACATTGGTATCATGGTGAATCTGAGCACAATTTAAGACATTGTTGAGACTAGGCATGTGAGATTACTAGTGTCTTTTTCTCAGCAGAAAAGCAGTAGTTGCAGAAGAGTTTCTATTTGATCTCATAGCTGTCTAGAAGAACATCTTATCAAAGAGATCTTATTTGGGATTTTTTTCTTTTCTACAGGCAGATATTGTATTTTAACACACGCACACACACACACACACACACACACACACACACACACACACACACATATATATATATATATATATATATATATATATATATATACATATACACTGTATCACATTAACTCAACACATGACAGCAACACACCCATTTGCCATAATAATGCATTATTTCATGCTTGTGTGTTGGTCTCAAAAAAGCCCATCAGCAAATGTGCTACATCCACAAGTAACTGCATTATTGAGCTGTTCCCATAAACGAGCACGCACACACACACACATACACACTTTAGCTGAACAAGGCGCAACAGCCCATGAATATAGTATGAGAGCCTCCACTGGTGTTTGAGGATGAATAAACAGTCATATGGCAACAAGCAGCCACGCACACACACACACACACACACACACACACGCACACACACACACTCACACACACACACACTCACACACAAACTAAAGAGGAGCGATATAACTTTCCCAGAGAGTGGCTCTAATTGCACGATGCATCACATGCGAGACAACATCGAGCACCACCCATCCTTTACCATCAAATTACCCACACAATCTCTTTTTTCACTTTCAATCACTCAACCACTCCTAATCTCATTCCCTTTCATGCCTTTCTGTCTGTATTTCCACTAACTTCAGACATCCATAATCCACAACCCAATCCATCAATATTCATTTCTCTTCTGAAATGGAGAACTTTACTGAGAAAGCAAGGGATTTCTCTCTTACCTGTGTGCTTTTATAGATCCCCCATACGGCGCAATCTTTTACCCGATGCATCGACAGCTGCACAAGACACAGGCAGTGTGTGAGAGGATGGAGATGCACACAGAGAGAGAGAGAGAGAGAAGGGGGTCTTGATTATGGATGGAGAGTGAGGGTTCCCTCCTGCTGGATATGGTGGAGTGTGAATCTTCTCTGGCATGAATCAAACATAGTCCAGGAGAGAACGAGAGGTAGAGGGATGGTAGCAGATGAATAGACAGCAAAGGAATGGTGGTGAGAGGGCAGACGAGTGAGTCGTCTGAGGTAGCATACTCACACTCACTCCCTCTCTCTCTCAGTCCAGACATCTTCACTCTTCATCGGCAGTTGTTAAATCAGTCTGACAGAGGGTAATAGTTGTGTATTGAACTGGTCAGTCAATAACATATATTGCAATGCAAATGCTTGATTCTACCTTCGGAGAGAGACTGTTACTCCTAAAGGCACGGTTAAAACAAAACAACACAATAGACAATCAGCGGCTTATTCATTGCATAAATATCCCCATTAGACAGACTGCAACAGTTTGAAAGTATTTGGATTGGTCCGACTGTCATTATACCCAAACATACTCTGCGCCAGTTCATGAATGTGGACGCTAATAGAAAAAAAATGTGTCAGACTGCAATTTGCAAGGCACACATTATGCTCAGTTTGAGATGGGACTATTTTTTGGTGGGATACATGCCTGAAAACAGTCATTATTTTGCACTTATCATTGGTTACACTTGGTGGCGCTAATAAATAACACTTTGGGCTCTATTATACACCCGGCACAATGCGGCACTACGCAAGTGTTTTTTGCTAATTTCAGCCCAACGCAGTTATCATTTTTACATACTGTGCCACGTTGTTTAAAGAGCAAATGCATTGGAGCCCATCTGTGTGCCCATGGGTGTGCTGGTCTGAAAACGAGGTGTGTTCAGGTGCATTGTTGGCGCGTTGCTATTTTGAGGCAACTGAAATAGACTGCTAGACTGCACCATTGACCAACAAAATACCTGGTCTAAAGTCAATGGCGCAGTATTTTTTTTTTTGTTATTTAAAGGGCGCATTAGTAATATGTGCCTATAGGCGGGTGCACAACGCTCGTCAGCGCAGTCTCATCCCAAGACGTCAAATAACTGACGCTTTTGACCATACGTCAACATCCGACGTTTTAGGGTACCCTTTAACGTCAGTTAGATGACGTTATCTAATCCTAACCCTTCCACAGACCTAAACCTATCCGCGTCATCTAACTGACGTTAAAGGTAAAGCGTCAGTTGGATGACGCCCCAGGATCGTCATCTAACTGACGTTAAAGGTAAAGCGTCAGTTGGATGACGCCCCAGGATCGTCATCTAACTGACGTTAAAGGTAAAGCGTCAGTTGGATGACGCCCCAGGATCGTCATCTAACTGACGTTAAAGGGTACCCTAAAACGTCGGATGTTGACGTATGGTCAAAAGCGTCAGTTAGTTGACGTCTTGGGATGAGACTGTGTTGCGCTCGTACACTCTGCTTATTATGCACACACAGGGATGCGCAGCAGCTCAAACATGCCAAATATTAAAAATAAAAGGATTACAATGTAAAATATTAATATTGTGTACAGATATGGTGGAATCTGGCTTGACCCGTAGATGGTCTGCTTGCGCTTCAAACTCGCACACGAGCAGATCCGTTTGCTCTCTGGAGAAGCGTTCAGTCTTTCCTCTTGCAAATTTCGCGAAGCCGCCATGGTGTGAGCGCAACTGTCTTTTAAAGGGAATGGGAGATGAGACTTTGATTGGTTTATTGTACGTTACATCCAAAACACACATTACTCATTAAGAGAATAGGGGAAACCCTTTTAGAGCATGCGCCCGGTTGCGCCGACCATTTTTTCCCGTCGTTAAACTAGCAAAAGTGGATTCGGACACGGCCTAAGTGCACTTGCTCCCCGCGCTTTAGACCATGCGCTTAGATCGTTAAATTAGGGCCCTTAAGCTTTAAGTTAGTAGCGTTCTCAACTTTTAGTCAACACTATACACTAAAGAGTTTCCAGAGAATGTAGGGCAGAGTATTTAGGATTCATATTTAAAGACTTTTGTGGTTTCTGTGTTTTTGTGACTCTTGCATAGGTGTTATTTACACTGGGGACGCTGGGGACATGTCCCCACCACTTTTTGAAATGGCTGATTTTGTCCCCACCACTTTTTGAAAGCATTTGGTTCAAATGTTCTGAAAAATCAAGCGAACCAAGAAATGTTAAAGGTTTATTTGCACAAAATAAAACATGCAATGCAGTTTAGATATAGAAAGAAACAATGTACATTGTCCAAAAAAAGTAACTTAAACAAAATAAACTATTACTGATTCTAAAATTACCCAAAAACATGCATGCGCCGATCAGTAACTTGAACAAATTCTTGACACAGATTCTTCTTGTCCAAGTTATCCATTCTCTCTCTGTGAACATGACAAACAGGCACTGCATTCTATGTGGGTTGCAAATCCCACATTGTTTTAATTTTATCTGGTGTTATTTGATGCAGATTTGTTGCGTTGTATGCTTATGGTGTGTGTTTTCTTTTACATATGTAATGAATTTCATTGTAATCATTGACTTAACGCGCTGCTGTTTTCTACAGCAGGGCTCGACATTAAGCCTTTTTGTGCTTGTCATTTGGACAAGTAAATCTGTCAATCACTTGTCCGAGTAAAAAAGTTGCTTGGCCGTTTTTTTTTTTTTTTTGTTAATTTATTCTGAAGCAATCAGTGTTCAATCAGCTTTGATATTTAAATCGGCAAATTGTAATATCTGCACGTTTAAAGGGCATCTCCTGGTGAACGTGATTTCACCAAGTACCACATGTTCCTGGATCAACATCTTTGTTGATCCTGGATCAACTTTCCAATCAACCAATCAGATTTGATGGACAAGTTTACAGTTTATGTCAAGTTTAGGCTTAGAATCAGGGTGAAGTACTTAAACATCAGTGTTTTTCACCTATCATTACCCTATGATTTTAGGGAAAAATTATGGGTAGGGTTAGGTTTAGGGGTAGGGATTGGGTAATGACTAAATTTGGGACAGGAATGTTAATCCAGGATCAACAAAATATGTTGATCCAGGACCATGTCTTACTTGGCAAAATCACGGTGACCGGCATGTCCTCCCCCAATGTTATTAAATGTATGCTTCATCTTTCATTTTAAATTCCTAAATTTGATCAATAAATTCAATTATTTAGAATAATAAGACACTATACCCTAGGTAGGGCTGATCAAATGAAATAATTTACACTGAAAAATTACAATTGCATAAAATAATGTTATTAAATTGATTTAAATATACAAATAAGAAACGTTGGAAAGAATGATACTAGGCCTACTTTTAAACGTAACACTAAACCGCCAGTAGGTGGTGGCAGGGGACCGTCTTAATGAGCAAGTCATTAATTAATTCATTCAAACGATTCGTTCAAACGGCCGATTCATTCAAGAATGAGACAGATGTTTATGAATGGGTCATTGAATCTTTGACTCAACCGATTCGTTCAAAATGCTGAATCATTCAGTAATGAAAATAGGTTGAGTGTTCCTGTGAGATGCGCCGTGGTTCTGCTGTGATTTTTGTTTGAAACTACTTTCACTGCAGAAACAGAACAAAAACAGCCAATATAGACCAATTTCCAGCCGACGTCACAGTTACGTCACGGCGCTAGCTGGTGGCAGAACAGAGGGAAAACTGGAGGCGGCAAATACAAACCAGCACAGATTCGGCTACAAAATAAGGATCTTAAATTATTCTTCTTATTATTAAATGTCATCTTGTTGTGTTGTTGGGTGCAAGAATCACTGAGAAATGAATGTGCTTTATCTGCAATTTTTTATTTCTAGAAAATATTCACCTCATTAAAATTGCACCGTAATGTCACTCTTTACATTGTCGTCTTTGTGCTGGCTAGGCAGAACTGCGGATTGTACACACAAGTCTTGCACATCACCATTCAGCACATAGTTATAGGCATCTAAAGATTTATATGCCCTCCGTTTCTCTATCAGGTAGCACCTATAGGTGTAGAAGTCAGGCCACTCAACCGGAGGTATAGCGTTAACGTTAATCCTGTCAGATCCTCAATGAGTGTACGGGTCAGCCAATCTGGTTCCGTCCGTTAAAATTAACTTTTGCAAATAACAATCGCGGTCCTGGACAGTGAGTGACCTTACACATTAAGATAAAATCGGATTTTCTCCAGTCATTGTTAAAAACAAGCTAACAAAACTTGCAGACTTTATGTTAGTGAAGCGGCCAGAGGGATCGTTCTGCCACCACCTAAGTTTTGCTTTCAAAACTGATTTGCTTTCAAAACTGATCAATTTCAAAATTGATTTGCTTTCAAATCCAAGATGGCAGCATGTCCGCGTCTGTGTGTAGCACGTTTTAGTTTGTTTTAGTCTGTTTTAATTTTATGTCAAAGATAATTTTATTCGTTTTTATGTTTTTTCTACTTTTCCTTATGGAGTTCGTCGTCTTATGTTAAGACTAGCCGGGGCTTGTTTGCTGATCTTGTGTGTTTTTATATCTCCGCCAACGGAAGAGAAGAGCTGATCTGCCGATCGTGCTGGGATATCTTTATTAACGAAGGGAAGACGCCGACCGACCATTGGATTAAGTGTATCAGGCTCTACTTCGCTAACTGTGTGTGTGTGCTGCACTTATGTGTGTAGATTTCTCCTCGAGAGGCTGTGCGAGCATCAACAGCGCAACCTTACCTTCAGTAGGCTAATACATTATCCACTATTGATCGCAACTTACAATAAATGTAATAAAATCAGAATCATTCTCTCGGTTTAGTGATTCCCTAGTTATTTGTTTATTTTAACTTATTGATGGTCTAATCAGGCTAGTCCGGTTGGGCAAGTAAAATTCTCTTTTACTTTTCCCTTCAAAAAATTCACTTGTCTCGGACAAGCGTTAATGTCGAGCCCTGTACCGTATGCATGCTTCGGTTGAGCTGGTGTTGCAGGGACTGTTACATGTGCAGTCGACATTGTTGAGGGTTTTATGCAGAGTATTTTCGTGTTGTTGACTGGCTTACGCAATGCCCATTTTTGATGCGCCATTATTCAATATTTTTCCCGTCCTGCTGTAATGTTTTTTTCATCTGATCTTTTGTCCCCACCACTTTTCAACACAAACTGACGCCCCTGGACTCTTGTAAAGCAAGGCTGTTTTAATTAGGGCTACAAAGAAAACAGTCCAGTTTTTAATGATGCATCTCTCATAAATACGTATCAAGGCTGTTTACTATTGTGTCCACGCTCTGGAATGAATTCAACACTCTTATAGGAACAGTTTTCCCTCAAAATGAAAATTCTGTCTTGATTTACTCACCGTAATCTTATGAGTCAAGTCCATATGACTTTCTGTCTTCCGCAAAGCACAAAAGATGATATTAGACAGAATGACTCTTTACTATACAATGAAAGTACCAAAATGTGCCCTTAAAACACAATAAAAGCAGTCCATGACTAAACCTGATATAGTCCTAAATGTCCGAAGCCTTATGACAGTTTTATGCGAGGAGCAGACCACAACAATCCTGTGGGTGAACTTGAGCAATATATGGTAGCCTAGTTATATACTGGCTAAGTCTGGAGGAACATTCAATTCAAGAATGTTCCACAAACACTAGAAACAATAAATTTGTATTTTAGTTGTCATACTGTAGTCTCTCCAATAGTCAAAAGCTACCATGTAAACAGTTGTTCTGTAGCCTAGTCTCAGTGGATGTATCTAATAGTAGTTATCAATAAATAATTCAATAACCTCTATAAATATAAACAGGGCCTGTGGTGTTAAGACATAATTTATACACATGGTATGAACTGTAATATGGAAGAAACCTGTGTATTTAATGCCAGATCTGAATTGTGAGAAACGTGAAATCATCAGGACCAAAGATGAACAGACTTTGTGGTGCATGGCTGTGAATTAATTACATGAAACAAATGAGTCCAGACTAATATTGCAACTCTTCTTCTATTGGATTCTCTCTGTTTTCTTCTCCTTGCTGGGTGTGATATTGCTCTGCTGAAGGATCTGAGAGATTCAGACCATCCACTTCAAACGCTGGAGAGGAACGAGTGTTAGAGAGATAAAGGGAAAGAGAACTGTATTAGCACCAGGTAGAAAGGTCAGAAAGCCTGAAAGACTGAAAGTCTGCTGCTCTTTTAGACGAGTGTCTCCTCTCTTCAGAAGCATTCTTCCTTGCTGACACTCTATTTTCACAAAACTTTCATACACAAGTGATTAAAAAACCTTGATGCCCAACAGATCAGTAGTTCATTTTTTATCAAAAGCAAACACTAAAGCCTTTTACATTAACAATAGGATGGATGGATGGAGTTTCTAATAGCAATCACATAGGTATAGATAGACTATTGTAAATGAATTTATTGTGCCTGCATTCCATTTAAGGTATACATTTATCAGCTCGCATAGCCTATCTCCTTCATGGGAAAATGGAAAGCACAAGACAAATGGATGGATGTTATTTGAAAACTATTCAGTAACTACACCATATGTACCTGAACACATAAGAGTAAAGAGCTACACTCAAATAGCCTGCTGTCGTCAAACTGGCAGGTGTGTTGATGGGGGGATGTTTGTCTTCCTTCCTCTGAGCTCTAGGGCTACTGATTAAGCTCTCTACCCTTGTTTCGGTTCTGCCTAGTTTAATCCGTCTTCCCTGCCCCCCCCCCCCCTCACGTGCAAGTGAGAAAAGGGAATGTGCAAATAGCCAAAGAACAAAACATTCTGATCAGTTTTCTCTCTCACAGATTAAATTAAGCAGTTTCCAATTCAGAATTGCCAATTTACCTTTATTTAAACATTTTTGTTCTCTCTTTGACTTAGAATCCATATATGTTTTGATCTTTTTATTGAGTGGTACACTTTAGTCTACTGACCGAATGCCTCACATCTGCTCAACATTCATACTTCAGTTTTATGTCTTCAAGACATCCACTTGTTCAGTATTCACAACCAACATATTCAGAAAAAAAAAATGATTCAAGTTCTATTAACTGGTTGGGAAAATACAGCAATGAATGCAAATATGCAATCATAGCAAAATAGATATCGAATTGTAAAAAAAATATATTTTAACATTCTTTTGTTGTTTATGTCAAATGGACCAGACTCTGCAGAACTTATAACAAATAAGGGCATGTTGCATTGCAAGCAAAAAAATGAACAAAACATTGCAAAGTGAAAGAAAATATCCTACAGACTGCATTAAATACTGGTTCACTTACAAACAAAAGCTAAACTAGTTTTGTGAGATGGCCAAGGACTCCTTGGTAGATAGAATATATCAGTGAGTGACCCATTTTAAATCTGACCCAACAACATGCATACATTAAATATGAATATACTTATATATTAGTTTAAGTTTACATAATACATTTTTATATAACATTTATGTTGAAGTCATTTTTTATTTAATTGTATTTAATATTTTATACATTTATTTATTTATTTATTTTTTCACATAATGAACCTACTTTTACAAAGAACCATTTTATGAACTTTAGCTTTGGTTGACGTACATTTTTTTTATTGTACATTATATTATATTTTATATTGTATTTTATTTTTTATTATGTTATTTTTTTATTTTACCACAAACATTTTCTTTCCCCCCCTCAAAATAGTTTGAGATCAAATTATACTGCCGAACCCTGTAAAGTACTACCAAGAACACATCATACCCCTTTTTGTAGACACCTGTGATAAATAGTTTTAGTACTGTATTGGGTCGCCACTTGATGTCCGATGAAAAGACTGGGTCCTGAACCAATCACTGCGTTTTGATCACTGATACTCAAGGAACAAACATATTGCCATTGGACTCATTTCTGTAACAAAATGATGTCATTACATGAAGAGGAACACAGTAGACATTGAGTATGGCTAATCATCAAGTCTCATTATATAGAGAGCGATTCTGTGAACCCATCAAAATCACTGTCTTGACTGTCCGTTCTCTGAGATTACAGGCCTTGGGTTTTGATTATATACCACCAAGCACAAGTCGCCAACACACAGCCCCACAAAAATGCTCTCAACAAAATTACAGGTGCAAATTGTGATAAATCCCCAAGGTTTCCTTATAAAAACCTGTAATAATTGAGATGTTCACACCTTTTAGATCAAGTCTAGCAGAAAGGCGAACTTGGGAGGGAGCTTTGTGTTGTATTAGCACGTCTACACAGTAGATCAAAATCTTTCATTTCAAACGAGAACGGAAAATCCTGTTTTCCCATGATAGGTCTCCTTTCATTTATTAAAAGGCAGCTGACATTTAATGTCCATGCAGTGGTGCAAAAGAAACCTGCTGTTAAAATCACACTCGTAATGTCAGAACTCTTTCATCTTTCACCCCTTTCTTTTTTCTTTTTTTTTTTTGTTGCTATGGCCGATTTTGTTCCCAGCACTTTTTTGAAAGCTCGCAGGACGACTGTATCTAATACAGAGCAAGGATCTGTAATTATTCATCATTCCGTTAGTGTGTGTTGTAATGAGTGGCGATACGGTGCTGGAATTTGTTGTTTTTAATGCTGACTGCTTTTTGTGATCATTGGCAGAAAGCAACGGCGAAAATATGCTCTCTATCTCATTTCCACAGCTGTTCTTAAATCACAAATCAAAATGCAAACAAACGTGTCTCCTATTCTGATATACGGTACATTACCGTGCAAAAGTTTGAAGTCAGTGAGATTTTTTAATCAGCAATGATAAATTATATTGTGAGTTTAAAGACACATATCATGTGTAAAAGTTTCAATTTCAAATACATGCTGTTCTTTTGAACTTCCAGTTCATCAAAGAATCCCGTAAAGAACAATGTATCACGGTTTCCACAAAAATATTAAGCAGCACAACTGTTTTTAACATTGATGATAATAAGAAATGTAGCCGGAGCAACTTTTCTCTATTTATGAATATGATGAGACTAGTGACATATGTATGCAATTTCCCACAAAAACCATCCAGCCCAGTCTAAAATATAAACACTAGGCTTACCATAGTGAATCAGGGTAAGACAAAAACACGTTTTGGAAGAAGGGCTGATGATGTATTGACTTAAAATCTGTGTAATTTACCACTGGCCTACAATATCCTGATATTATCCTGATATCTCAATAAGAAAGAGAATGGTAAATTCTAAATTTTTTCAGTAAAACAGTCATTTGTAATTGGTTCATTGAAAGGCTATCCAAACAAACCGTTTCACCAAAACGAATCACTCAAGACAGGAGAGCATGTTTTGTGCACAACAAATGTGACTGTAAAATAAGTTCTGTTCTGAGAACAGCATTGCTAAGAATATATTCAACATAAAGTTAGATATAGAAAAAAGTAGAAAGATCTATGGAAGATCCTAAACTAAAGGATCTGTTCACGCCTCAATTATTAGCAAGCTGGTATTTAGTCTCATCAGTGTACCTGTTGAGATGACTGGCATGTCTTCTGTACTGCTCTGTAAAGAGGCTTTGCTTAATGAATCGCCCTGATTGTGCTGAGTGTTGGCAAGTCTCGTTAGCAAAATGACGGTGGGCCATTTATGGCTCTGTTTCCACGACTGTTCCCCACAGTGACTCTTGGATAAAGGTCAGCATCTGTTCCTCATTGAGTAGGTGCTGAAAGACATCCCACCTCTTTACCTGCTTTGTGCTCTGCTGTCTGACGCTGGGACTTCACGCTTGTCTGGTTCTGATGCTCTGAAACGGCTTCAGATTTTCCGATTTTTTTCTTTTTCTTGGTTTTTGTTTGTTTTCCTTCTGAAAATAAAGAGGCTCCCACATTCAATGTTAGTGAAAGAACATGGAACTAAAAACAGTGTCAGGGACAGCAGGGAAAAGCAATGCTAAATGCAATTGATCAAATAAACTAACCATATAATTGTGCATAATTAGGTTAACAAAATAAATAAGCTTACTGTTTAAAAGAAGATGTTTGTCTTATATTTTGTTGGTGACTGTAAAGGTTAGACCCAGGGGCGGATTGAGAGATTTGACAGCCCTAGGCAAAAACAGGCCATTAGAACGATTTCAATGTGAGACAAATATCATCTCCATGATGACATTACACTGAAAGTGAATGGAATTTCTGTCGTTCCAATCCCTGTGAGACCTTCATTCGTCATTGGAACATGAATAAAGATATTCATTTTCTGGCTCATTATTGGCCAGCTCCTGCGTCAGCACCACACGCATGCGTCATGGTGCTCACGTGAACAGCGGCGGCCAATAGCGAGGCGGCGTTCTGATGGAGAAACTGGAAGCGGTTTGATTACTAAGTGGACAGAATGTCAAGAGAAGATTGTTGTATAAAGTTGTTATTTTTGTTTGTTTTTTTGCGCGCAAAAAGTATTCTCATTGCTTCATAACATTAAAGTTGAACCACTGTTGTCTTTACTACATTTCTGGGCCTTGAAAGTTGCAATGAAGTTGCTTCCCATGGGTGCTTTTGAAACCTCTCGGATTCCATCAAAAATATATTAATTTGTGTTCTGAAGATGAACGAAGGTCTTACGGGTTCGGAACGACGTGAGGGTGAGTAATTCATGACAGAATTTTCATTTTTGGGTGAAGAATCCCTTGATCAATCCCAAAAAATGTATCCCCATCAATCCCAAAATATGAAATTTGCCTGACATATATGTTGCCCCTTTGAAAATCTTGTTCATTTGTTTCAACGTTAAACTAAATAAATTGGATTCAGCCAAAATGACCTTTTTTGTGACCAGAATTTGATTTAGTTGGTAACAACAAGTAACACTTTACATCAAATATTTGGAAACAATGAGTTTCTATCTGTATTTCTGTGTATGAGTTTGTGAAACCAATTAAGACTTGCACATTTAGAAACAGAGGGCTAAAAGATTTACCATGGCTGATACCCAAGATAAAGTCCCTTGCTTTTAATCACTGAACCTCCATGACTTCTAATTTCATTTCACCAATAAAATTAGGGCCAATTCTGCAGTCAAGCATTCTTCTGCACATAATAAAATAACTCTGTAAGAGGATATTTCTCGTTAATGACCGACCGACAGCACATTGTGCTTCACTTAGGCTCATTGTTCAAATATGTCACCAATACTTTTGATGTCTAACTGTTACAATGTTTAACACCAGGGGATATCAACGCTTGAAAACACTGCCGCTCCACCACTGCTGGTTTACAGCTGCTGTGCAGAAAATAGCTTCATGCAGTTCAACGTGAATATTCTTTAAACATAAGTCATGTTCAGATCCTTTGAGATCTTAGATGTTTCATTTGTGATCCCACCAGAACCTTCATACAACAGTGTCAAAATGTTCAAAGCAACTCAGGTGAATTTTTTACTATCTCTGAGACTAAGAGATTACAGGAAGACACTTCCTAGAAAAGGACACGCACACACACACACACACACGTTGTGTTTTCATGTTTTATGGGGACTTTCCAAAGACATACTGGTTTTTATATTGCACAAACTGTATATTCTATCCCCTTACACTAACCCTACCCCAAAACCTACTCACCACAGAAAACCTATGCATTTTTACATTTTCAAAAAACATATCTTAGTATGATTTATAAGCTGTTTTCCTCACGGGGACCAAAACACGTCCCCACAAGGACAAGGATTTTGGATATTGCCACCTTTATGAGGACATTTTGTCCCTCTAATGTAGGGTTTACCTGAAACACACACACACACACACGCAGCATCATGACAGCATTACTACAAACTAATTTCAGCACAATAATTTATATTTATCATCATCACCATTATCATTTTACAGTAGCTTCTTCATCTTCTTTATCATCTCAATTCACAGTTCTGTTTGCATGGACCCACAGCACTGACTGTCTCAAGAAGAAAAAGAGCAAGGTTCAAAAAGTCTTTGTAGGCGTTTCTTTGAAGAAATCAAAGCTCATTAAGGGTAAGAGGCCCAAGGCTAGGCAATTTCCAGCCTGCGCTCAGTGTGTCCATACGAGCATCCATTACAATACCTGTGGGATAGCACGGCCCATTACCAAAATCTCATTAGCTACACTGAGGCATGTTAGCAACACAATAAAAAGATTTTGGCTCCTGGAATATGATTTTAATTATTCACTGTTTACAATAATAAGCCTTATTTTCCAGAGAGAAATGGCTCAGTGAAGTGAGCGGCTGCCTTTCTTGAGAGCGCGCCAAGCAAACAGTGGCACGCTACAAGTTTCCGTCAAGAGCAGGTGAAATAACGACAAGGTTCCCGCCGCCCCTTCGGGATATAAACAAGGGTTAACTCAAATTTCCTCTGCGTCTGTCCCTTGGTATTCGCACACTCAACTAATGATACACGCGCATTATGGTTGAAGCCCTTGGGCGTATTTAAATATCCTTGGTATTCATAAGTTGCAGCTCCTAGAAGCTAGTAACAACAAGAGATACTGAGCGCACTGCCATGGGGTTTAGTTTGGATAATTCAGTCTGTTTGATTGGATAGCTTCATAATGCCAAAACACTTTTCAGTCAAAGGTGGGTGCGGAGTAAGTGCTTATATATCAGCATACATTTTTCATTCTTGGTCTATAATACTCTTTAGAAAAGGGCAAATAGTGCACAATGAAATCCACTGCTTATTTACAAAATACCTCAAGTATTTTTTGAGCATCACAAAAAGTTGGATTTAAATCGAAAATAAAGCGAAGGCTATCAGGGAAAACAATTCGCCCACCAGGCATGTACAAGACTATCCAATATATCACAAGTAAAACATGGATTTGGAGCATTATTATTTCAGAAGACAAAAGTGACATTACCACAAACAGCAGTCTACAATTTGTTCAGTTCTAAAATCCGCCTCCTTTCCGAGCTCATCCACTGTATTTATCAGCGTGCAATAGTTGTTAGAGGAACAAACAAAGAGTCATTAGAGGCAGATTCACTTTGAAGAGCCAAATCGCCGCATGCTGTTATTCTGAAACGCATTGCTTCTGAGGTAAAAACTCAATTTCCTGTAGATCCACAAATGAGGTCTTCCGTTTTTTTATTACAACAGGAATCTATTTTGTGTCTCCTTTTGTGTAAAACCAATTTCCCTATAAAAGCGATACATGCATAATCACCAAAATAAACAAGTATGGATACATACTGTACATGTATGTTTAAGCATAAAGTATATTCTAGTATACTAGTAAGAAACGCTACATATCTACCTGTCTCTTTTGGAAAAAGAAACATACAGTACACACTGTGTGTACTAATAGTAATTGCATTACAATTTTTACATTGAGCAAACAGAAAAATTCATTTTAATAGTGGTCGGAAGCAAACGTGATATTTACCCACTGTCTCTCAAATAAGAGCGTGCATGGATTTATTTGATACTTAGTATGAGTAATACTTAATAGCTTTCACCTTTAATACTATATCAATTCGTGAAGTCTTGTCAAAAATGATTATGTTTTTTCAAGCAGTTACAATGATTTGAAATGATTTAAATCCTTTTGAACCACAGCCTTCAAACACTGTAGATACTTTAATGAGATCATATTCATGACATATTTTAGATTCATGGCTTTGAATTAGTCTTAGATATAATTTTATTTAATAACTAATATCACAATTTCAGTCAGCTTAACTGAAACCATAGCTCAAATATTTTATGGTAGCTGCCAGAGACAGTGTTTGTTATAAACTGATATTTATAAAGCTGATATTTATGGGTTGTTGATTTAAAGGCATAACAACTTTGGACAGTATAAGAAAAATACTTTCAAAAATCACTTTTAAACACTGTAAAAAAAAAAGTTGCTGCCTTAAATTTTTAAGTACAATCAACTTGGATTTTTAAGTAATTTCAACTTAAACTTTAACTTATTTTGATGAGTCTATGGGCGCTTAGTGTTTCTTTACAAAGTGGCATCGCCACCTACTGGCCTGGCATGAATAATACAGTGTTTTTAACAATGCTTAAAACGCTGTGAAAACGATCTCAGTTCACACGGATCTGTGAAAACACTGTATTCTCCTGCCAGGCCAGTAGTTGGCGATGTTATTTTGTAAAGAAATACTACGCGCCTAAAGACCGAACATGTAATGCGCACAGCATCACCGTTTTCACAAATTTGTGTTTTTATAGTTTACACGGAGATGATCATAATTTAAAAAAAATTTGCACTTTGAAACCCGTATTCAAGAGTGTGTGTTTTCAGGCCCTCAAAACGCTGTTGTCGTGTAAATAAACAGCCATTTTTATAACGGTGTAAATGGCCCCTTTATTTATGTGTGGTTTCCTTATCTCATGTGTACTTCAAACAATCTCCTGCATTCTCGAGTTTATTATTAAAGACTATTTAAAGAGAATTCCCTCTTCATGTGTGTTGCATACCACTAGTCTTCATAAGCCTTGGATCTCATGAACCACAATCAGCCTGTTAATTCTATAACAGCTGAGTGCTGACTCGGGCTGGGCTTTGTGTTGAAAAGTGGAGGCCTGTTAATGCAAAACACTCATCAGTGCACAATCCTGCTCCAATCAATCTGGATAAAATCAGCAGTAATGATTAATGCAGGCCTCCTCATGTAGAAAACAGGAATGTCGAAAGCTATCTGTTCCCATCAAGCCTCAGTGATTGCCGAAGAAACATTACTTCAAGACAAAAAAAAAAAAAAAAGATTTCAAGGATGGACCCAATATCTAGATTGCCCAACCACACAAAACATGTTCTCAACTGCATAGCAACACCCTGGTAACCATCCTCATGTCATAACATTTTGCATGGACTCACACCACTCACATTTCCTTCAGAAAAAAATAAAAATGTAGTTTTATTCTGATAAACCACTAATATTGGAAATGATAGTGAAGACCACCTAAACCAAGTCGAGACCAAGGCCAGAGTGTGTTGAGACCAAGACGAGACCAAGACTTTGAGGGGTTGAGACAAGACAAGTCAAGACCAAGTCCAGACCAGCACATCATTTTGAAAATAGAAATAAGGACAAATAAAATCCAGTCCTTTTAGTCTGAGACCGAGACAAGACCGAGTACAAATGCTGTCGAGACTGAGACAAGACCAAGACCTATAGTCTCAAGACGGTTCTCAAGTTTTACGACACTATGAGTTATTAATTATTGTTTGACTGATCTAACATATAATATGTAGCACACGCATAATAAAAGCTATATTAAATAAAAAAAATCAGTTTTGTTTGATTACTGCATATACATTTTCAGATGCATTTCTTTACACCTAGTGTTATAAATTACACGTCTGACTGAATATTCTTGTCTTTTCATTTATCCACCACTATTCCCCATGTGTTACATTTGTCTTTTTTAAAACACAATATTTTTTACTTCAGCTGCTTTTTTTCAGCCCTTAATTCATTTTTCTTTTCAGGTTTACTGCAGTGTTGATTATGCATTTATTTTTCAGCTGACAGTTAAATTGCTTTTTTTACATATTGTGATGAAAAAGAAGAGATGAATTATGATTCTCTCCAAATCAAGAATTGGAAATGAGCTATTTCCTCTTAGACAGAAGATTCTGTTAAGTATAACTGCTATGCTTCACTTAACTGTAATGCATCTCAAGTTAATGTGGCATTGCAAGGATTGACTAAGTACAATGTAGTGCATCTTGAATTGTTTTTTGCTGAATATTTTTTTATGCATGTTTCACTCACATATATCTGTGGGAGTATGACATTGATAGTTTGATGTCTTCAAAACAACATACAACAATAAATTTCCCCGCTGGGAAAATGAATGTATTGCTCTTGTCAATTGGCTAAGTCTTGATTTGACGATGCAGTCAACCTGAATTTAATATTGACATCATGTGCTTTCTTAATACCTGTTTCGGATCTAATTGTGCACAATGCATTTCATATGAGAAAGAAAGAAATAAAGAAAGAAAGAAAGAAAGAAAGAAAGAAAGAAAGAAAGAAAGAAAGAAAGAAAGAAAGAAAGAAAGAAAGAAAGAAAGAAAGAAAGAAAGAAAGAAAGAAAGAAATCAGCAGACGGGGAAAATATAAGTCCATTTAGTCGGTCATTTTAGAGAATTGGGCACTGGTAAAACATTCACTTTATTATAAAGAAATCATAACATTATTTCACTGTCAGCATTGACCAAGGGGCTAATTGGACCATGCTACTAAGTCAAACTTTAACCTCTTGATTGCACACAGTTATATCTTCTAGTATTTCGACAGAAACCCCTCACAAAGCTTTGAAAATCTTTGATGGAAGTATAGAGGGTTAAAGAGGAATCTGCAGGAGAGCCACTGCTGAGGATCTCCAACACTTCAACTGCTGCTCATCTGTTTTGATTGACACTTGTGTTGGGAGAGATTGCATATTGTGCACATTTTAGCTATTCCTTTCACTACTTTAAGTAAGATTACATGTGTAACATATCTTCTGTCAAGGAGTCTGGAGCGCCTCTACAAAGATCGGACTCGTTCTTGACACATAATACTGTAGGTCTCAGCAGATTTACATGGGTCAGGCTTCCCACTCGCTCCATCTTCTCTGTCTTACAGAAGGCTATTACACCAGCTATTAAACTTCTGCAATGAATGCAGATGTTCTATGCATCTACTGGAGGTTTTGTAGACTTTATACTTAAAACAAATCGGTAACACTTTATTTTACAGTGTCCTTGTTACATATGTTGCATTACTATAGTTATAACAGTTAATTATGCATAATTACATGCAACTAACCCTAAACCAAATCCCAATCCTACCCAAACACTATAGTAAGTACATGTACTTAATTAATATTACACTGTACTTACATATTTAATTACACTGTAAGAATGACATCTTAAAATAACGTGTAACCAAAAAACTTTTATATCAATTATATAATGTTCAGCATTCAAAATCTAACCAGCAATGATGATGTCACAGTAATATTTGCATACTTGAATTACTTTCTTACATTTATTGCATATATTTTAAATGCATTTTCAGTAGTCTCTACTTCATTTTTTTTTTTTTTTGAGTCAAGCAGTCTTTCAGAAATCATTCCGATATGCTGATTTTGTGCTCAATTATTAATTATCAATGTTGGAAACCGTTGTTGCCGCTAAATACTTTTTGTGGATACTGTGATTATATTTTCCCCAGTTCTTTGATCAATAGAAAGCTCAATGAGCAACACTTATTTGAAGTAGAAATCGTTTGTAACATTATGAATATTTCTACTGTCACTTTTGATCAATTTAATTGGTCCTTGCTGAAGAAAATAATTCAGTTTTCTTTCTTATTTGCCCCAAACTTTTGCATCAGTTTCCACAAAAATATTACGGAGCAAAAACAGTTTTCAACACTGACAATAATGAGAAATGTTTCTTGAGCATCAAAACAGCATAACAGAAAAGAGTTATTTTAAATTGTAATAATATCTCACATTATTATTATAAATGCAGCCTTGGTGAGCAAAAGAGAATATTCCATAATTATTCCAGACTTTTGACCGATAGTGTACACTAAGACTTTTCAAGGTTTTTTTACAGTAACTTACTGGCAACACTGTTGCCAGTAAGTTACTGTAATTAAGATTTACAGTACCATATATCAGTTTTACAGTAACTACATGGTACTGTATTTGTGTAATACAATGTATTACTGTAAAAAGCAAGCTA
Source organism: Tiaroga cobitis (assembly GCA_030578255.1). Lineage (NCBI taxonomy): Eukaryota > Metazoa > Chordata > Actinopteri > Cypriniformes > Leuciscidae > Tiaroga > Tiaroga cobitis. Next base: position 36,695,108 of record CM060602.1, on the reverse strand, counting down.
ATCAGTACACTACTGTAATTATTTTTATTTGTACTACATATAAATTAGATGTCATGATTTTGATATAGAATACATTTTTATCCTACATAAGTACCACTGACATTCAAATCAATTAGACAAAATTATTACAAAATACCATTTTTTATTTTTATTTAAAACATTTCATATACATCACAAAATAAACAGTCTGCCAATGCTGGAAAGGATGTGTTACATTTTTACACATTAATGGGTGAGTTTAGGGTTTTCTGTCAATTTTAACAAAGTAAATATGTCAGAAAGGTTAGCTCAAAGATGTGTAAACATGTTAAATTTACACATTATGTGCTGTCCATCACTGCACACATAGTTAAAAAAAAAGTACATAAAACCCTAAACAAAATGTTAGCATTTGACAAAATGATTGTAGAGGCATTGGTTGTTTAGCTTATACAATTATTATAATGAAATAGCACCCATTACATATTATTCAATATTAGTTTTTTTTTAACACATATATTTGTAAACAGCTTTTTGTCAATTGCATTTTCAAACATTTCAGAATAACTCAATTAAATTATGCCAGATTAATTTTTAATACTTACATATCCTAAATTCTATCCAAAAATGCTGAGATCCATAGAGAGACAGACTGAAATCCATGTTTTAGCCCATTTCAGCTGGTCTGCAGTGAAGGGGTTCCTGTTTGAGACAAATACACAGTAAGACAAGACACATGCAAAAAATCACTGAGTGATGATCGTTCTCCTTCCAGTAGTTAACCCACCTGTGCGCTGATACTATAGGACCTTCCTGGTCAGGTGGGACTGCAATGGTAGAGTCTTCTGGCTAATAAAATATCAAAATAATGTAAATATATATAAACTTTTTGTTAAAATGTAAATATATATAAACTTGTTGTTAAAATGCTAGATTTGGTATGAATGAATGAGTGACAGTTTTACTGCAATGCTTACCTGGATACATTCAATCTGGTGAGAGTAGAAAATTGTCCATCTTCTGATTGGTTAATTTGCTGTGTAATAAATATAATGTTAGACATGATGCAAAGGTCACTTAGCCTATTTGATATATAAAGTTAGCCAATTTTATAGAGATTTTACAAGATATTGTAGGCCCTATGCTACCTAGACAGGTGGCTCCAAAGCACTTATCACATAATGCTAATCATTTTAGCAAACTTATGTCAAAATATATAAAAATGTGATTTCAATTACAGTCTAGGCTTACCTTAGGAACGGAATCTAGACGTCACTGGCGCGAATTGGCGCTTTGTTGCAGTTGCCTTTTTAAACACATACAAAACAAAATTGCAGTAAATATCAAATTCCATTAATAAAATACAAAGTTATAGTTTGCAAATTAATGCTTAAACTAGAAAGGTGACCGCTGGCCATAAAACTTTTTAGCCAACATAACGTTACAAGGTTATTTTCTCAACAGTAGGCCAACATTGGCTACCAAGACATAATTTCACATTAGTTAATTTAATGTAAGCGTTGCTCCTTGGCGTATTATAACAATTCAATAATCTAACAATTCAATAATCTAACAAAGTCTGTCAAATGAAACGTTAGCGCAGTTTAACGTGGTAAAGTTCGTTACTGCCATGACGAGTAGGCCTATAATGTTAAACTAGGGTGCACAAACCTGTCAACACACACAGAATGTTTTTTTTGCCTTGCTTTCTGGTCTCTCTGCCGGTGAATTCCGTCTCTTCCCCGGGCCAGACACGAACGGCGGGGTCCAACAAAAGACAGTCAGAAGATATAAGGCTACACTGGATGCTCCGGCGCGACACGACAAAAATCCCAGACAGTGTATAGTGATGCGCTCTCTGTTATTTTTCTGACGTATACACGGTACTCCGAGTCCAAGCGCTCGCGCTATTTCTGACAAAGGTCAACCCGATTTGCATTTTGCACTAGTAATAATGGTCCGGTCGCTTCAATGTGTCCAATATAGAAAGCCTCTGGCTGTTATAACGTAGACACGCGGTGTAAGGCAAAACATTAGTAAATAAACAGCACGATTGAATGGTGCCAGTCAGAGAGACCGTTACGTTAAATACAGTAGCAAACTGCTAATTTAAAAAATACAGTAAGTCTTTGTATGTGGTGTTTGACGTCACGGAAAATTCCCATGATGCAATGGGAGTCACAGTTATTTACTGTAAAGAGAAATAGAAGTATAATACTGATTGATTTAAAGTAAATAACTGAAGAAATTACATAAAAGTCTAACAGTGTATGTGACCATCGAGCCCGTTCTCATCCTTTGGCGTCATATAGGTGACGCCATATGACAAAACGTCGAAATACTACGCACATGGCACCCTTTAGCGTGAATATAACACGCGAACCCAAGGCGTCATAAAGTTGACTGGCATCCTTTAGCGTGAATATGAGACGCAGACCCTACCTCACACCTAAACCTACCCATCACAGTGCGCGTTATATTGACGCTAAAGGGTGCCATGTGCGTAGTATTTCGACGTTTTGTCATATGACGTCACCTATATGACGCCAAAGGATGAGAATGCGTTGGACCATCAGTTGCAAAGCCAGTGTTGCAATGATTCCGAATGCAGAACGAAAGCCTGAAACAAACTTATCTTAAACTTGAAACACTATTCTTTTGCATGCACTGATATTTCCTTCAGGAAATGCAATATGTTGTAGCCTACATTTTTTCTCAAAGTAAAACTTCAAACTGATTTTGGAAATCCGCCCCATGCTGCTCCACGCAGTGTGGCGAAATTAAAAAGTCCTCACTCTCTGGTCTGTAATTATTCCTCCAGGGGTTTGTGCCAAACGTGAGCTTTCATGACACATAAGGAGCCTGCATTAGACGTAGTTCAGCCCCCGCAGAACCAGCTGAACAGAGAGCAAGGAAGCATGTGACAGAGGCGAGGGCACAGCAGTGGTGTGGTGGTTGGTAGGAGGGGTTGGGGGTTTATCATTTTATGAGTAATGAAATTCAAAAAAGTTACTGGCTGCCTGCAATCTCAGATAAATTATCTTAAAAGCATGGTCGCTCTTTAGACGCAGGAGCCCCTTAGCCTAGAATACCTGGTCAAGTGTTCGTGGTACTGTCGTCCCCAAATAATTGAAAGAATGGAGAAGATGCAGGAGACCTAATGAGGCAAATGAGATCTAATTCATGCTCACGCACCCGCAAAAACCTTTTACTCTTCCAGTGCAGTCCGTTCATGTAATCTGTGCAGATGGTGAGACGAACATAAATAATGGACTAACCTGAGAGGTTACAGACCGGTGTCCCGCAGGGAGGGTCATGTGACTGCTTTGTGATTCCAGTTTTCCCTGCAGGTATAAGCGAGTTGTTCTGCAGGTATCAGCAAGTTGCTCTGTTTAACCACCATGAACACCTAGTAGGAACCATATAACACTTTGAAGGGTTGGGGTCAGAATCCCTTGCCTCTTCAATTCAACTATATGTATATCTTTTTTTTATGATTACATTATTCCCATAATAAGTACTAATCAAATTATATAATCATTCCTATATGCCATAAAGTGATTCACATATGGATTTTTTATTCACACTTTTGTTGAATGCATATCTTTCATGAATGTTGGTTGAATGCATATCTTTCATGAATGTCTTATGATGTCTGTGACTAATCTTCTGTGGCCCTGAGCCAGAACAGTAAAAACAGGCTTTTGGTTTGTATGTGTTGAGCCTAAAGAGAACCCTTATCATATGATTAGGTTTCTCTTCTGACCCCATTAACGGACAGGGGTAAATTTCTGTATGGTTCTATGATTTGTTTCCAAAATTGTACTTCTTTAATAGGCTACATATATCTCTCAAGAAATAAAGTAATTGTTATTTCTTCTCTCTGAGGATGGAAGGTTTTATCAGAACGTTGCAGGTCTCATGACACGGGGTGGCTGGTCTCATGACGCTTTTCGATGGCCCCTCCGAGGTCATTACTGAGCTTCGTGACTTGGATGACAGCTATCTTGATCGATGTCGATGTACCCGTCTATCTATGTATCATTGTTTAGACTTTATGTCCTCTGAGCCAATCAGAAGCGAATGTTTATGTAATGTATGCCCTTGAAAACAGTATAACTGGTGTACGATTTTTATGTAAGGAAGAGTTAGCTTGCGACCTCCTCGTGAGACTTTTACGCTGGCTCTACCAATTAAACTGCAAACTATTCTTCAGTAAATTTTACTCTTTGATTTAACTTCACGACTCCTGGTCTTCTTTCATCTTCTCTGGTCCTGGGTCTGAAACTGTTACCCCCCTAACAACTTTAACTGCCAATTAACTACCATCTTACAAACCACATAGCAACACACTGGAAACTACCCGCAACACCCATGTATGTATGTGGAAAGTGTTTATAGATAGATAGATAGATAGATAGATAGATAGATAGATAGATAGATAGATAGATAGATAGATAGATAGATAGATAGATAGATAGATAGATAGATATCATTTCTCATAATGAATGTATTATGTATTTACTAAATATATCATATTTTAATCATTTTAATAATTAATACATACAATTTGAATCTTAATGCAACTCTGTCCAAACAGTGTGGCTTTTTAATCAGTCTTGCATGTGAACCATTGCACAGTATTCCAGTAAGTATATAAAATAAATGAAACATTAATCAAATAGGAGTAGATTAATTTGGCTAAGCAGGCAGCACATTTGTGATGATATAGCACAGTGGGGAGGGAAGCAGATAATTATAAGTGAATTAGGCTAATTTTTTAATTATGGTGCATTTTCACCAACTTCTGCTCTCTAAAAGCATTAAAACCAGGGCTTCATTGTGCACTAGTTTTTGCATATGCCATTAAATTTACAATATTGGGAGACTCATTTTAACCCATTGGCACATTTGCAATAGTTTTTATTCCTGCCAAGCACCTACTAGCACTGCTTACATGGCTTTAGTGCACTCAAACTTAAGCAGAACAAAGAAGACCATAACAATAGTCCTCCAAACCACATCTTCTGAAGCAAATGGAAAAAAATATATATGACTCACACAATCTTAAAACATTAGGTTGAACCAACAAAGGTCACTTTCACTTTTTACAGTGTGTCAACATCACTGTAACTCTGAGCTATCCGTTCAGTCACAGCTGGGGAAAAAAGACACTAAACACAAAGACAGTCCATCAAAGGAAATGACCTTTTAATGGCAGCTAAAGTGTTGGGATTAATCGTCCAGAAGGAGATCAAGCTGAACCTCTATCCACTGTCTGTTCACTCTGATCTTTGATCAATAAGGAAACCATGCTGATCTCGTGCAATGCTGTGAACTGGGCACATCTCCATAGAAAGGATCAGCTTATTTAATGTTTTACATACCTCACAGCAAATACAGGCGTTTTGATGTTAACCAAGGTGGTCTATATAATACCTGGAGAAATCCACTGATTACCAATACCATTCATCTCACTGAAAACTCAGCTGCTCAACAGGAACAAGATGTCACATGAAGGAAATGACACCACATAAAAAGCTGACTTAAAAAAGCAGCAGACATTTTTTAAATTTACATTTTTTAAGCGCCCTCCAACAATAATCTGTCATTGGACAATCATTTAAAGAAATATTTGCAATGTTAATAAAACAATAAAATAATAAGTACAATTATTTTGTCAAAACAAAAAGCTGATTTTGAATGCTCTAAAGAAGTAACTAATGGCATTATGGAAAGTAATGTGTTGCGTTAATTTTTCTCACCGGAATGGGCTTGCTTATTTGTTTTTTAATAATAAAAAAAGTTATATTTTTGGAAAATGTTAATGCCCTTTCACACGTCTCCCGAAAATCCTGTAGAATTCAAGCAATCAGATTTCGAAACTCCTGAAGTGTTTATAATTTTGTGGGCCTTATGCATCAGACGTTCAGCCAACGGTCCATGTGCTGAGGCTGAGACTAAGGTCTACGTATGTAGTTCATAACAGAGTTGGTATTCACTATTCACTTTTGGTATTCATGCAGCAACAAATGCAAATTTTACTCATCAGGACAAGACCTCTGAATAAAGTAAGGAGGAAAGAAGTCCACTGTGGAAAAGAAAGTGCAGATATTTGCATAACGGGCAGCTCGCCATTTAAAAAGCAAACAACATTGGTTTGAATGTTTCAGGTTCAACCCACCGACTGAGGAAAAGGGCAGTTTGCAGAGTGCTAATGAGCCTGCATTTTACTGACACAAACGTCCCTCTCACACCTTTAGACTTAGTCATATAAAACAGTCATTCGAATGTGCATGCAAGCCTATTTTACACATCCTAGTTAAATACACCAACTCACATGTATACTTCATTGGGGTTCTGACTAAAAGCATAATTCCACAAGCCCCCTGGCAACCTGACATTTTACCTGTGAACTAATGGGTTTCTTCATGCAGGCAGGAGTCTGTATTGTTTCTCCCGATTTGAATGGACCAGCGCATGTTCTGGACTCCTGAAGAGCTATTGATTGAATATTTTACTGCACATCTACCTGAGATAAACGCAGTAAATGGTTGCCTCGGAGAACTACTTTAGTTTCCATCGATAAAAACAGTTTTTCTATATTACATTCGCAAAAGTCACTGGGACTATTTATGAGTTTCTATGTGGACTGGACTCAATTCTAACAAATTTTTAACAAATTTTTATGTAAAATTGGATAACTTGTTTTAGTGTAGGTATCCATTTCCTATTGATGATAGCTTTCAATTAACAAAAAAAAAAACATCGCACACCTGCAGATAATAGGTGCGTAGGAAAAAACGACCAAAAAGATCGGTCGACAATCTGCAAACGAAGAACTCTCGCACACTATCAGAACTTACATGTAACAAACTGTATTAGAAACGTTGCTAATAAATTTTGTTACATGCAAGTTCTGATAGTGTGCGGCTATTGATGATAGCTAAAATATGGGTCAGTAATATTTTTTAAAGGGGTCACGACATGAGATATTCAAATTTGCCTAGATCTATTTTACATATAAAAGGTCTTTGTACCATAACGTATCATAACTTAAATCGTCCTCCTTATAATGAACAAAGCATTTATTTAATCAAGCTCCAAAACAGCTTGTTTTTATATTATGGGATTTGTGACGTCACACAGGCAAATACATTCACATATGACTGCCTCCAGAGCAAGACATCAACAAATAGTTACACATCATCGCAACATAGACCCCGCCCACTGGCGTTCAGTCACTTAAAGGGATAGTTCACCCATTTAGTGTTAATGCTCCAAAATGATGGAATTCACTAACCCTTACACTTCGAAATATCTCATCTGTGGCTACATTCAAGACTCAGTTAAAAAAATATTTATTTAACATGTATTTCGTGTAATGTGACTGTATGTATCCTATTTGAGGGTGTGTAAATGCATTGTAATGTACAATGTAAAACTAAACTAAATAAAACTTCTTCTTCTTTTTCTTCAAAAATGAAAATTAGCCCATGATTTACTCACCCTCAAGTCATAGGTGTATATGACATTCTTCTTTCAGCAGATACAATCAAAGTTATATAAAAAATATGTCCTGGCTCTTCCAAGCTTTATAATGGCAGTGAATGGCTGTTTCTGTTTTGAAGTCCATAAAAGTGCATCCATCCATCATAAAAGTGCTCCACACGGCTTTGGGGGGTAAATAAAAGCCTTCTGAAGCAAAGCAATGCGATTGTGTAAGAAAAATATTCGTATAAAAGCAAATAAAACCCATTATTATAATCACCACTGTCTTCACTGGATACGGTATACAGATGCCCGCGCATTTTCTGAAGTTCTTCACACACTTGAGTCAATAAGAGGACAAATGGTAGAGTAAATGGAAGCGTAAAGGAACGTGCACATTGACGCATCCTTGTAAACAGCTCAATTACTAATTTCTGTAGAGATTTCAGAAGGATACCAGCATCAGAAAAAAGTATGGTTTATTTTTAATGGCATCATGGATCGCATCAGAGGATTATGTTTGTTAACACTAATTAGCATTACAAGTGAACCTCAAGGAACGTATTAAAATAATATAAAATCCATGTCATCATGACCCCCAATAATGTTTTTGAAAGAAGTCTATTATTCTAGGCTTCTATTTGATCAAAAACTTATTCTGTTATATATTTCTGTGGGAACCTTATTACATTTTGTTCTTCGTTCGTGATGCTTAACACCAGGTCAGAATGGTGTAAAGGGGAGTAAATGCTGATAAAAGTTTCCTTTTTGGGTGAACTATTTCTTTGCAAATGCAAATGTTACTGGAACAATTCAATTTGGGCTCAATCTTTCCCCTATGAATCCATTACAAAGTCTGGAGCAGATTCAAATATACATAAACCACCATGAATTTAGTTAATGAAACATTTGGAAGCCAAATGAGAAATGAATGTCATTTATTTGAATCGTCGTTGTCGACTACACATTCTCAGTTGAGTCAGATCTCCATGCCAGCACTGGCGTGTGTCACTTATGTAATACCAATTCCACCCAATTCCATTTTTTCATTTTGATTTACACAGGCACTCGACTGTGAAGATGACGAGAAATTCTTCTCCACGACGTACAGCAAAAGACTGAGCTAATGTGCTGAACTAAGGATAAGGAATTTGATTTTTTTTTTCTTAAGCATGTCAAACATTTTATTGTTCAAAGACATTCCTGGCCATAAGGAAAGTATAATGAGAAAATAAACTAGGTCACGTCTAAGGGTTGTTCAGTTTCATTCAAACTATATCCCTAGAGAGTAACGTTCGTAGTTATACAAAGCATTTTTATCCCTCTGTGCATAGGCGGATTAACCATATGGGCAATTGGGCAAGTGCCCAGGGGCACCATGTCCAGGGGGTCACCGCGCAAATATTGTTCTCTCTTTTATTCATTCTCAAACGTATTTCTAGCCTAGGCCTATAAATACCCTTTCATCTGAATCTGAACGTTCTAAATTCCCTGAATGTTTTTTTGAAAGTTTATTATCATTAAGTTTTTTTTTTTTTTTTGTGGACCGCCAGATTCACACTACTGTGGCCAGCTAGTAGTTGCTGTGCGAGTAAACCTCACTCCTCTGATCTCAATAGGCTCTCTAGCAACAGATGCTTGTTAGAGCGCCTGGCTCTCATGCCGGAGACCCGGGTTCGAGGCCAGCTCGGAGCGGGTCAAGTGGGACCCGGGTGGAGGGGTTACACGTGAGCACACGTGTTTCATTTCAACGCCCATATTACACTAGTGTGTCCACTGGCAAGAAGCAGAGTTTTCAATTAATTCCAATGGAAGTTGAGCTTTAAGCTCGTGGGTGAGCGTGAAGCTAAACTTCTATATGAACTGAAAACGCTCTACTCAACGCTTGGCTAGTAGAGTGTGCTTTGCTTTTTCGTGTCATTTCAATCGAAATGAAACTGACTGACAGAAAGAGACAGAGTGTAAACGAGTGAGTTTTTACTCTAGGTGTCAGTGCCAAAATTTGGGGTTGACGTCAGAACCTAACGTCAATATCCGACGTCAGACAGATGAGTCAAAGGAGCACCAACTTTTTTTGTTGTTTGTCAGGAAAAAAAAAAATCAATCAATAAATAAATGCATAAATAAACTAAATAAATACACTGCATGGCCAAGAAATATATACAAACTTTTAAAAGTAATTAAAATTAAAAGCTAGTCCATTCTTTAACATATATAACATAATGAGGATAACTTCTACATGCTTAATCATGAAACAATTCCAGCACTAAAAGCCTGGCATTTCACAGACACACATCAACAGCCCAACCAAAGCCCATCTGTCTCTCTTAACAAGTTCACCAAGTTCCTGGAATTGAGCCGAGGACAAAAGTGTCTGATTTTAATAGACCATTGGTTCACAGACCCCCCAGTTACATCCGAAGTCTCCGGTCTCTCTAAAGAGAAAAGGCCTCAGAGCAAAAGGAGAACATTGGGAGAAAAAAAAAAAAAAAAAAAAAAAAAAAATTGGCACATCATTTGGCCATCTTTCTTTATCAGGAGTCAATGTGCATTAGAGCTGTTATCTTTGTGAAGCTATTGTCACGGGTTATCATCTCCACACTAATCAGACATTACAGTCAGACAATCAGACATTATCTCATTGCATCTTTATTGAGGAACAACAAAATTGCAAAACTAGCAGCTCAAAAAAAAAAAAGAATGCAATTTGCATGAATCAAACGTATTGTAAATATGTTTGTTTAATCGGTGGAGTTTGAGACTATGAAGAATGGTAGCACTTTAAAGTTAAAAATTGATAAATGTTAGAAATGTATTGCTAAAACACATTACAAAGACTGAAGTACTGAATGTGGAGTTAGACCATTTAACAGTTTTTCACCGTTGCTGTGTTGAGGAGTTTTGGAGAAACTACTGTCGATGACGCACTGGAGCCACTGAGGCTGGCCCCTGCCCTAACAATAGAGCACATTCACATCAGTTCGCCTCTCAATCGCGATCTGTCAGTAGTACTATTAGTTACTACAGCCTACAGTTTGCTAGTAGCTAGCTATGCCTTCGTCACGGAAATGCGTGTTATCTGCATGCGATACAAAACAGATCGGTGTCCTTATTTAAATTTCCGAAAAACTACCATATTAAGAAGAGGTGGTGGATTCATTTTGTAAAGAGCCATCTTGATGGAGAGCTGAGGATCGATCACCACCAACACCCGCCTCTGTAGTGATCATTTTACACAGGATAGTTTTATAAACTTTCGTCTGAGACATGGGATTCACTGATAATCCGCTGTTACTGGTGAATGGGGCCGAACCGACTATCTCCCGTCCAGTGGCGCAAAAAGTGGGTATGCGCTATATGCGGCGCATAGGGGCGCAGCACCATGGGGGGCGCCAAAGCGATGGTAATTTTTTTTTTTTTTTTTTTATAAAAAAATATATATATTGTATTTTCTATATGTAGCTGCTGTTGTGCGTTTTTAAATCATTTCTGCATTTCTTCAATGTTATATAAAATTTTAGAGGACTAAAAGGCTAGAGTAGGCGCCCTCATGGAGAAGGGGGGCGGGGGTAATATCGCGAGCGGGCGGGGGCGCCGTGAGCGCTGAGCGAGCAGGTACGAGTAGTGACTTGTCGTCGAAAAAGATGGATAAAACAAAATGCTGTGGGGCTAAAAATAGAAAAATAAAGAGGGAAAAGGAGATGGCATGTCAACTGATGCGACAACAGCTAAATAAGTGCATGCTGAAAGCCAACAGGTAGGATTTAAAGTGTGACATCCAGGCTATTTATATCTCTGTGGCCATCGGGACTACCGGGAGATTCCCGGTGGGCCGACGTGCTTTTTCGGCCGATGCATCTCATACTTTTTTTTTTGTTTTGTCTTAACGGCCCATACAACTCGTACATGGGTGGCCCATTCGTTTTTTTTTGTTTGTTTTTTTTTTGCCATAATTGGCGGCGCTGGGTTAGTGCCGGTGTAATGCATTGGTCAAAAAAAGTCAGCGTAAAGGCCCGTACACACCGTGACGAATATCGACGCGCGTTATTCGCCAGCGTTTTTCAACGCGTTTTTTGTGTTCACACCCAAACGATTTTCGCTGACGATGAGCCGAGTGAACATGCAAATTCATTCCCTGACATTAGATGGCGCCCATTTGCTCTGCAATACCACTCCATAACGGTTCTCTTTTATCAAGATTTTTGTAGTCGCTGTCGCATTTGTCATGTAGTTCTTTATGTTCCGACACCAACGAGACCAGCAGCTTTCATCTTGCCTTGCATCTTCCTCGTCTTATTTATTCCCGGCAGTGTAGACGCTACTTGGCGTATATCTTCTTATAGATGTTGCTATAAGCAACTGTTGCTGTGGCGCAAAAAATGTTGCTGCATACCCCTCTGACACTGGGTAGTTGCGCCCCTGCTCCCGTCCTGAAAGCAGTATCACCTAATATCACCATTGGCAGCTTTCCCGCGAGTGGGCGTGGTTTCAGCGGTCAGCGGACACGCCCCCAGCGTTTGAGAGCAGAATACTGCTCATTTGTTCAAGATTTTGATAGCTTATTTTATTTACTTGGCTGCTTTTTTATCATTCCAATTTGACTGGGTGGCTAATAACACATTTTTCTGTCGTGTGACAAACTCAGAACACATACTTAATTTTGACTTTACAGGGACTTTAAAGACATAAATAGATGTGAAAATTGTTAATACAAGACTCAACATTTCCATTTATTCATTTAGCAGAAGCTTTTATCCAAAGTGACAAATGAGGAACATCATAAGCAATGTATACATGTACATAATAGATAAAATAAACATTTAATACAATATGTACAGTTCAAAATGTTTAAGGTGAATAAGATTTACATAGAGCATAGACATGCATAACTTGTGCTCACCAAGACTGCATTTATTTGATCAAAAATACAGCAAAAACAGTAATATTGTGACATATTATTAAAATATAAAACAATTGCTTTCCATTTTATAATGTATTTTTAAATGTATTTAAAATGTATTCCTGTGATGACAGAGCTGAATTTTCAGCATCATCACTCCAGTCGTCAGTCACATGATCATTCAGAAATCATTCTGATATGCTGATTTGTTGATGAAGAAACATTTCGTATTATCAATGTTGTGTTGATTCATATTTTTGTCTTTAGTGAAGAGAAAGTTCAAAAGAACAGCATTAATCTTAAATTGACATTATAAATGTCTTTACTGTAACCTTTGATCAGTTTAAAGCATCCTTGCAAAAAAAAAAACGTTCTTATTTCTTTTCCGAAAGAAAAATATATATATATATTACTGACGCCAAACTTTTGAATGGTAGCTTATATTGTAAAATGCATGTCTGGTTTCTCTGATTGAAAAATAAATAAATAAATAATTCAAGTAATTTTAGACCATATGCAAGAGTTTTGAGATATATTGAAAATATGCATGCAATCATCAGATGAAAGAAATGAAAAACAAATAAAAAACTACAGCTCAAACAGTGCAATACAAGTAAGTGTAATATCTAATGACTTGAGGAAGAGTGCAGAGAAGGTTCACATGGGGGACAACACATAATGATATGACTTTGGTTTTCATTATTTAACAGATAGAACACATCCCACACACTAGATCCTCAGCGCTGTTAAAAACAGCATTATGTTCGACTACTGACAGAAAATCATACATCGTTCAAACAACATGAAGGTGAGTAAATAATGACATGAGTTTTCATTTGAACCCAAACCAGTTCAGGCTTGGGTAAAACAATCCATTCAAAATGAGCTAAAATCACACCACAGTGACATTTTGATGGATACAATTCAGCAGTGTGGCGATTCTCCATTTTTTTGCAGTGATGTCATAAAATAACCACGTGGGTTCTCTGGAGAACCTTTCAGTGAACAGTTCTTAAAATTACCTTTTTTTTTCTTCATGCAGAACATTTAAAAAAATCTAAAGAACCATTTTCAACTATAAAGAACCTTTCGTGGAATGAAAATGTTCTATGGATGTTAAAGATTCTTCATGGGACCATCAATGTCAATAAAGAACCTTTCATTTTTAATAGTGTAAGCTGTAAACACAATAGCTGCCCAAAACAAAGGGAAAAAACCAGCCACTGTGAGGGCTAAAATAATTCACACATAGAGTTATGGAGAAGTATGAGGTCGTTATAACCTTCCCAATCTTGAGTCAGGCTATTTACCATCAGAATTAATGAGGAGGATAATGGCCAGACTCACAAACAAGTGTCCAGACAAACAAACAGCCGCTACCTGTCCGTTCTGACCTCCACAGCTCTTGTCCTTATGGCCACCTTTCAGCACACCTGAAAACAAGCATTAGCATTTCACTAAACTTGTCCCTAAACAAATCATCTATGTGTAGCTGCAATACAAATGTGCGAAAAAGCTAAAAGTTCAATCTGGGTGGAAATGTGAACTTCTCAATTTTGAAAGCCTAATAATGAGACCTGAAAGTGAGCTGTTCTTAAGGCCTCACGGCATCAGATCTGAAATGTGGGAAATAGAAATAGGAAATATGTCAGAACAGGAAAGAAAACTGCCCATGACGGCACTGCATGAGGTCTTAAAGACTTCAGCTGATGTTGCCGCACTTTCGCTCTAGGCATCCAATGAGATCATGGCGAGCGCTGGGACAGACTCTGAGATGGAATGACATGGCAGATTCTTCAAAGTGTGTATGTTTCCTGCCCTTGAGTGCAGACAAAAATGGAAGTAAAGGAGTCACGCTGTCTCTCCAGAGAGGATGGAAAAGCAGGCTGCATCTGGCCCATAGAGTGATGGGAAATCGGGCGGTGAGGCAAGGTCAGCGTGAAGGACTCAAAGGGTGAAAGAGGAAAAGAAAGGAAAATGGCAAAACGTAGAGAGAACGAGTTCACAAGGAAACATCCAGTGATGGAGTTCCTGTAGCTCAACTGATAAAGCATGCCGGTAGTAATTCCAGGATCATGAGTTAAGTTCCCAAAGGAACTCACCTACAGATAAAATGTGCATTACCATTTAAAAGTTTGGGGCTGGTAAGATTTTTTAAATGTTTTTCAAATAAGGCAGTTATTTGATTAAAAATACAAAAAAAAAAATTATATTGTGAAATATTATTACAATTTTAAAAAACTGTTTTCTATTTTAAAATACTTTAAAATGTAATTTATTCCTGTACTACAAAGTGGCAACCTTAACTTTAGGAATTTAATTGGAAATGAATTCCTTAAAATGACTTTTACAAATTCGGGTATAACATGGTGTGGTGTACGCTGAAGAAGGCGAAGAGGCAAAAAGCTTCCAATACAAACTTTTACTATTAATAAGTTCAAGAAGGTACAGACAGGCTGGATGTACACACACACTAAATAACACTAAGAGCGGACGAAGACTGGTTGAACTGAAAATAACTAAATACAAACACTGATGAACATTAACAGAAACCAGGTGAGATGATGATAATTAACTAAACACAGGTGATGCAGATAAACTAAATGACAGTAACCAATAATTTCTCGCATATAAAGGGGTCATTAAATGGTGCATGCACTTTTTCAAGTTGATTGTACTGAAATGTGTGTTTGCAGTGCCTGTACACAACCATCATATAATGATAAAAATATATCCAGTGTTTTTGTTTTAATCTCCTTGTTTTCTCCTGCCTCAAATCGAATCGTTCGACCGTGACGCCCCGACGGTCCGACGCCCCTCCCACGATTGTTGATTGACAGCAGCGTTTCAACACAGACCCGCCCTGAGCGAGCTGTCATCATAGTCCGTCATTGTTGATACGCTGGAGCACTGTCTATGAGCAGAATGGCATCTAAGCGATTGTGGTGTTCTGTTCTTGGGTGTAATAACGAACACAGCAGTCATTTTGATGTTCCTAAATCCGAACCGCTGAAGACACAGTGGCTGAGTTTGTTTTCGAAGGGAATATTCCCCACGAGCAACGTCAATGCTTTCATGTTTGCGCGATTCGCGAATCATTTCTCACCAGACTGCTTTATAAACGAGGATCCTTATAAAGCTGGTTTTGCTAAGAAGCTGCTCCCGAAAAAAGAATCGGTACAAACTATTAATGTCCCTGCTGCACCTCCAGAAGAACTGAGTGTAAAATGTTATTAACCTTTATATTAATCTTTGCAAATCACTGGCACGCTTCACGATGAATGCGGCTAAGGTTTACACTCAGGGTACATTACTGCATGTTTTCTATGTACGACGTTCTCAATATAATTCATGATCCCACGTTTATAATGAACAACGCGTTATGGTTATTGTGTTATTAAAAACTGAGTACGTATACAGATCATGCGCTTAGATCGTTAAATTATGTCCATATGTTTCAATAATCAAAACACTCAAAAAATTTCAACAGTTCAAAACCATCAGTTGAAAAAAAAATCTAGTCTCACAATATCCAACATCCTTTTTTTTTCTTTTTGAAAGTTTACTTAAAAAAAGTCACAAGGTTTCATGTTGGCTTTAAGGCGTGCAGACAAAATAACTGCACATATAGCACAAAGTGCAAAAAAACTTTAAAACTCACAGTTCAAGTTCAGTGGGAATTCATCTTGGCAATTGTCACACTTTTCCTTGGATTCATTGCATGCATGAGTTAAGCTAAAACGAGCTGGAGTGCAGTGTTAAAAAGCCACACTTATTTTAGCCATGTGGTACAGTGAGGAGAAACTGAAAAAATCTCATTTACAATTTTTGATGTATTATTTCATTAATGACATATTGAACTCTCCCTTAAGTAAGTCAAACTGTTTAGTCCTAAAAGTGTGTCTCCAATTATTACTTTAAGGATTACACCTTTCAGACATCAAATCAGATGCAAAGATATCCTAATTTGTCAAGGGGACTTTCACAGATATGCAAATAAATACAACTCCAAAACTGTGAATGCATAATCCTGCATATGAGATTATTTCGCTTCTAGCACTAGAATTATAGTAAGCATCCCAGTGTTAAATTACTTTCGATCTTAATTGGAGGTTTGTTTGGTAGGCTATATTCATGCAGTGGCACTTCCACTTCATAAAGCAAAATGAAAATGTCCTTGGGCTTGCCCATGGCTGATTGGCTGAACATGTCTTGCCTTCTGGTTGGAGAGGCGTGTAATAAACCACACATGAGCTGGCACGTGTAAATAAATGCCAGGATCTTGTAACAATGTGCTGTCATGCTCTGTCATCCATTAGATGTACCTTTCATGGCAGCTGCGCTTGCACTAGTGATAGTGATGATGTGGGGGTGTGAAAGCTA
Source organism: Tiaroga cobitis (assembly GCA_030578255.1). NCBI lineage: Eukaryota > Metazoa > Chordata > Actinopteri > Cypriniformes > Leuciscidae > Tiaroga > Tiaroga cobitis. The sequence goes on along the minus strand of CM060602.1, from coordinate 36,678,355 downwards.
CTCCAAAATAAAAGGTGCTTTTCAGCATAAAACGATAAAACAAATTTCCATTAGCATTGCAACAAGAAAAAAAAAAAACCATTCTCTGACAGAACTTTTGAACTGCAAACACCCTGCCAAAAAATGTAAAATACTGGCAAATCAAACCTGAAGAAAGTTCAGTAATCAGTTAATCTAATCAAGGAAGTAATGACTTCTTATAAAACTACTGATGAAAAGTAAAAATAATAATCTTCTGTGTATAAAAGACTTTTATAATCACCTCATTCTTATTTTCGTCCTTGTGTCCTAATTTCCTCAGCAGTGCCCCTTTAAGACACCCATCAGAGCATAATCATTTTGTTTGTTTCAGTCTTGCCCCAAGGATTGTAACAAATCTATGCTTTGACAAGGTCTGCTGTACTAATGTTCCAATCTCATGAGCAATCCTACCATTTAAGCACGTTTTACTGTTCGTCAGAAGATTAGTGGGCTTACTATATTGCTATACCGTACAAATCAATGTGGCAAAAACTTTTAAAAGTTTCACACAGCTGTCTTAAAGGAATAGCTGACCCGAAAAAGAAAAATATGTTGTCATAATTCGCTCACCTTCATGTCATTTCAACTCCCATATGGCTTTTCCCTTCCTTGAAATACATAATGAGATGTCCTACTCAACGTATAAGTGAAAATACAATGAAAGGGGGTGTTGATTCATGCTGCTACGCTCCAAAAATGTCATAAAAGTAGTTCAACTCCTGTCCCTATTCCCTGTTCCAAGTTTGAGAAACTAAAATTTAGGCTGTTATTGTTATAATGATAATATATCTTATACACTCTGCAGCCATGAGCTGGAGATATCAAATCTATTAAAACATTTAAATGGAAAAATAAATAAATAAATGAGCCTCACCAGAACCCAAACACTATTAATTCTTGTGACAACATCTGTGCAAGTAAAGTTTTAGAAAGAAAAAAATACATACTTTTTGATTGCAAATACAATTTTAGATTTGAAAATTTCACATAAAGCTATTGCATGACTTACATTTACATTTATTCATTTTACAGCTGCTTTTATCCAAAGTGACTTACAAATGAGGAATACATCAGGCAATTCATCGTGAAGAGGCAAACAAACACAAGAAGTGCTCAAAATACAAAGGGATTAAAGGAAAGTGAAAGCATTTTTTTTTTTATGATGATGATGAGGTTAAGTGCTCATGGAAGAGATGAGTTTTAAGTTGTCATTTGAATATTGTCAGGGATTCTTCATTCGGGATGAGGGGGAGGGGGGGGGGGGGGGGGGGGGAGAGGGAGAGGGGGAGGGGGGGGGGGGTGATCGTGGTCACCTCTCTGTGTCTCTCTGTGACCACGAGCTTTCGCTCATTTACCGATTGCAGGCTTCTGGTCCGGATGTAGACTCGTAAGAGCGAGTGGAAGTAGGAGGATTCTGAGCCTGTGATAGATCTGTAAGCAAGCATCAATGCCTTGATCTTGTTGTGAGCAGCAAGTTGTAGATAGTGCAGAGATATAAAGAGAGGTGTGACTTGGGCCCTTTTGGGCTCGTTGAAGACAAGACGTGCTGCAGCGTTCTGAATCATTTGTAGAGGTTTGATTGCACACGATGGAAGTCCAGCCAGAAGAGCACTGCAGTAATCAAGCCTAGAAATGATCAGGGCCTGGGTGAGAAGTTTTGTTGCATGCTCAATTAGTGTAGTGCAAACCTGCATGACTGAGCTGTCTTTGCAATGTGGCCTTTGAAGGTCAGCTGGTCCTCAAAATTACTCCAAGATTTCTAGCTGACCTTGATGGGGTAATTGATGACGAACCTAACTGGATGGTGAAATCGTCCTATAGTCAGATTGGCAGGGAAGACGAGAAGCTCAGTCTTTGCCAGGTTGAGCTGCAGGACAAGTGATGATCTTTCATCTGTTACGTCTTCCCCAGTCTAGGGCTAAATAGGGAACGGCGAAAAAAAAAATATTAGAGCGGACAGCGCTCGCAGGTAAACGAGCACAGGTGGTAGCCCTTAATCTAATCAGCCAAAGACACACAAGAAGAGAGAAAGAGAGAGAGAGAAATACAAACGCACATAACACTCTTGTTATATAACAGACACAAAATGAATACGTTTGACGTAACATTCCATGTAACATGGAACATTAACAACCTCCGGACAGCTTTAGATTTGTGCAGCTACTGTGGGATCATCTGGTTGAAATGAAAGGTAGAGCTGTGTACTTGGAGGTGTCCTAGTACTGAACCCTGAGGAACCCCCCGTGATCAGTTGATGGACTGGAATACTTTTTTTTAGATATTTGACATTGTTGCAGCACCTCTCTTTCCAGTCTGTCAGTAACACTCTGGAGTGCGTTTCCCAAAAACTTTGTTAGCCCACTAGTTCTGTTGAACTTGCAACCATATTTGCTTTTGGGAAAGCACCCCTGTTTAGTTCCTATTTCTTTGAAGCCCCTCAGTCCGAAAAATGCTGAGCTCTGATTAGTCTGCTGGACCAGGGTGTTGTGATTGGTCAACCACTTTGAGCGTGTTTCAAAAATGCCATTCCCCTTACCATAACCATGAGTTTCAGGTTTAAACACTGACACTTGGTCGTGGTGACAAAACACTATACTAACAAAACTCAACCAGCCATGTGCAAATGATCTTTTATAAATGCATAGCATGCCTTTCTGTTATGTCCTTCAGAAATCTACTACATATACAACAATGTTAAATTGAAAACAGGTGTGATGCTTCAGTTAGCTACAGACCGGCCCAAACACACATAATCTAACTCACAGCAAAACTGTTCACTCATTAACTGCTGTTTGGCAAACCCATGATAACCCTTTGCAGGGCCAACTAAAGTTAATTAGAATCTTCCAGTCAAAGCAAAGCCATCTGTTTTGTAGAGTGGTAAACATTAATAATTAGGCCTATATCTATATATATTAGGGGTGTAACGATACACGTATTCGTATTGAACCCTTCGGTACGAGGCTTTCGGTTCGGTTTTCGGTACGCATTTTTAAACCGAACGGTTCGTTGGACCATTTTTCCTTCCGAACAAATTTTCGTTATTTGAAATGTAGGCGCGTTGCGCGTGGCAAGCGCCTTTATAATGTAAGAGACGCTGGCGTGACCACAACATTGCCCAACATCAAATGGCAAACGTAATGTAAGCGGAACGAACCTGAGCTACTCGTTATTGTGTGGTTGACGGACCGTTTATCAGTTGGACCAATGCAGCGCGAGCCGATCTTGATCAAGCGACACTGTTACTACACAGCGCTAAGAGATCCAGTAAAGAAAGCATTTGAATTCGGCACTGAATTAATAACATCGCTGCGAGATCTAGTGAGAAGCATTCACATTTCTCCATTATTATTAACGGATCAAACAGCGCTGACGTGGAAACCAGGAAGAAACATTGTGCCGTGAATGAACTCAATGTCCACAGATCAGCAACATTTACCATGGATTTACTGTAGTAACACTAACTGTAACCATGGGAGTTTGGCAGGAATAGTAGGCTATAATGCTTTCAAGTAACATTACGTCAGTTTTATTTTGACATTATGAATACAACTGCTGCCCTCAAATGTTATGCTCCTAAGAAAAGTCAAGGATAGCTCCATCATTGCTCAAAGTAAAAAATATCATACTTTATGATGTTAGTTTTAATAAAAAAAGTATTAAAAAATTAAATCAAGGAAATTTTTTTGGTATTTCATTCTTTTTGCTGTATCGAAAACATACCGAACCGTGACACAAGTGTATCGTATCGAACCGAACCGTGAATTTTGTGAACCGTTACACCCCAAATATGTGTAATATATATATATATATATATATATATATATATATATATATATATATATATATATATATATATATATATATATATATATATATATATATCTAGAGGAACGGATATATTAAGTGCTAATTTCATAAAAGAGAATTGATTAGGATATGAATGTTTGCAGTTAAACTTTGGTTATGCTACAATCCACGAGGTCGAGGTTTAAATGGTCAGCCAAATCCAGTAAGCCCCAGATGGTGGATGTAACTACATCATTATGCGGACAAAAAGCACGTTTCTCCAGTGATGGACACTATTTTATACGTCTGGATCATTTTTGTAATTCTTTTTTATACATACAACCAAAAATATTTCATTTAAATTTTTTTTTGTTTTAGTTTTTTTTGTTAAAGTTTTTGCAGCAATGCCATATAAGAGCCATTTTTGGTTCCCCAGAGAACATTCTAGTGAACACTTCTAGAACCATTTTTTTCCCAGTTTGAAGAACATTTACCCAATCTGGTAACACTTTATAATAACTGCACGCTATTAATCATTAGTTAAGCATGAGTAAACAGTTAATTCATCATTTATAAAGCATTAATAGACATTAATAAGCAGTTTATAAATACAGCTATAAATGCTTTATTCTTGATTTATAAGCATATCTATAATGTGTTTAATAATTGTATTTTCAAACTTTGTTAATGATCAATTAATAATTTCTAAATGAAGTATAGCATTATTTACAAACCAGTTATTTAAGAGTTGTCAGTGATTCATAAGATCACTTAGAAAGTGTAAGTAAATGTAGTAAATACAGGTAATTTTATAAAGCATTTAGTAGTGATCAGTTAACTATTTTTGTGAGCTCATCTAAAGTGAGAACTATTCATGCATTGCAAAGCATTTACAGAGGAGATTTAAAAGCTCATTTATCTTCTTAACAGAAAAAGGAAACAAACACAACACAGTGATACAGAACATAGAAATATTTAACAGCCTTTAAATCTCCTTTATAAATGCTTTACAAGGCATGAATAGTCCTCACTTTAGATTAGCTCACAAACATAGTTAACTGACCACTACTAAATGCTTTACAACTACCGGAATTAACCCTGAATTACAGTAGAAATACATGTTAATAAAGCATTTTTTAACACGCTAAGTAACTATTACTATATGTCTGAATAATAAGATGTATGAATGTACATTTAAATAGTTTATTAATCAGTTACTTACACTTTCTAAGTGATCTTATGAAACACTGACAACTCCTAAATAACTGGTTTATAAAAAATGCTATACTTTATTTAGAAATGATAAATTGACCATTAATAAAGTATGAAAATACAATTATTAAACGCATTATAGATATGCTTATAAATGAAGAATAAAACATTTATAGCTGTATTTATAGACTGCTTATTAATGTCTATTAATGCTTTATAAATTATGAATTAACTGTTTATTGATGCTTAACTAATGATTAATAGCGTGCAGTTATTATAAAGTGTTACCAAAAAGGGTAACAATATTTTGTCCTTTTGTGGAATGAAAATGTTCTTTGGATGTTAAATGTTCTTCATGGAACCATCAATGCCAATAAAATAACATTTGTTTTGTAACAGTAGTACATAGTATACAATGGTAAATATCATACAAAGGGTCAGTCCACCATTAGCGACCTCATATGCAGTTCCCATGGTGATTGAGTGCAAACTAATCAAATGGAAATAACATGGACTGAACGTTGAAGACTAATCTGAGAGAAAATACATTGGTCTCACTCTTGATGGGGCTGTAATCACTGTAAAAAATTTGGATTAGAATTTACTTGAAAAAAGCTAGCTAACAATTTTCACTCAGAAAAAGCTAGTAAATTTACAAACATTTATTAGTAACTTTAATTAGAAATATTTCAGTTAAGTTAACTTGAATTTTCCAATTAAATTTTATTGACTCTTTGTCTGTAAATTTTACTTAAGTAAGGCTTATAAATCTATTATGAGTTTTTATTTTTTTTTTACATAAAGAGTCCTAGTTATATTTTTTAGATATCCTGAGTAACCTTTACTTTAAATATTATTTAAACATTACATCAATAGTAATACATCACACATTATATTTTCAATGAAAAAAAAAAAAAGAGACATTTTTTCCTTGAGTTTTATTTTAATTAAATTCTTGAAAAACAAATGCACAAAAATAAATGGACACATTCATTAAGATTAAAGCTGCAGTAGGGAGGTTTGAGAAAACGTTGACTTAGCCTGAAAATTTGAACAAGTACAACTTCCAGGTCCCACCCCCTTGCTCTCTGCTGCGCTACAGCCCTCCCTCCACAGCGGAGCCTGTCGTGAACGCGCAGGCTAGTAAACAGGGCCACCGATGACGGTGGATAAAAAGTTATATGGCACATTCACTAATAGGGACTAAACGTCAATAATATGCTTTACATTGACTATGGCCTGCCCATACTTTGACTACAAACTTGGTCCTCAAATCATTATGTATTTTCCAATAGCCTACATGTAACTTTATAACGTTGCACTCTTTCTATAAGTTATAAATAGCTAGTAAGATAACGTTAATATAAAGGTAACTAACGTTACAGTATGCAAGTAATTATTCTAGCGATATATAATGCTAGATAAGGTGTGCTAGTACATTTCAGCAACATGACAAGCCAGTGAATTAGCAGGTTTCAATTGTTGCTTAGCAGAGTGCGTGACATTTTACCTACATGTTAGTTTTGACACCGAGTCAATGGGCTCTGTGTAATTCTTTCTTTTTCGCTTGTTTATCGTCATCAGTCTTTTTCCTTTTACCTCTTTGTTTTATGAGCAGGTGTCACTGGAGAATTGGCAGTTTAGGTTGTTTCTCCGTCATAAGCACAGCTGCAGCACGCCGGCAATCTTGAGTTTGAACGACGGCTCACGCTCCGGCGCTCGCGCTGTGCAAGAGAGGGGTGTGATCAGCGCGTACACAAGCGTGATTGACACTGCTAAGACACTCCTCCTGGCTCTGATTGGTTGTTTCTGACCGGGAGCGTGTATTTCTTGCAAGTGGCAATAGGACCACTGGGAGGAGCCAGAGGAGCTTGATTTTTACACAGATTATCTATCTCATATTCTACTGTCAGGACATAATGACAGTTTTAACAAATACATGTTTTAAAAAGTTACCTACTGGAGCTTTAACTGCTGTTGGCCAAAAACATGGCCAAAATTGTTCAGCATCTTTATACCATCACAGATGTTTCAATGTCTTTTTGCGTAGGTTATAACAGACCACAAACATTTTATGCGAGATGCTTAACTGATCTTACATACAACACTGTAATAAAACTCTGCTTCTGTTTTCTTTAGCAGCACTGCATTATTTACACTAGACTGCATTACAAGGTTTCTGTTTAACAGTACAAACTTTGCTCAAATTTAAATTACGCAACTTTTTAGAGCATTCTCACTTGCTGAACAAATTAGCAAATACAAAAATTGTAAAATAAATAAAAAGTGTGGAAAAAAAATTGGTCAACTAGCAGGCTTATATTAGTAGCTTTCTATGCAAAGAGCTAACTTTTGGAGAAAACTTTAAAGCATCCAGCCCAAGAAAGATTTTTTGAAAGACTTCAAATGTGTTTCTCAGCTTTGGGGGATAGCTTAAGTTCAGGGAGTAAATGAAGCCCATGAGCAGAGGGCACGCATTTGTGAGATTCTTACATCCCAACAGCACCGCAGTTCCCTCAATGACGATGATAACATCAGCGATGTTGGCATCTTCCTCTCCTGCAGTGCTGCCCAGTACAATGATCTTCATTACATGATTGGTGACGTTATCTTTAATCAGGTCTCTGCTTACATCCTGTGAAACACAAATAAGAGCAAAATGGTTACAATAATGTACACTAAGTTGCATGTTCTCTTTCATTTTATGTGATAAGTGCCCCACACAGATTTGGTCTCACCATCATTAAATCTGTTATTGCATGAAAAGGGAAGGGAGGGGGGGATTAAGACAGACGAAGTCCAGAAGAACTGTCTGCAAGACACTTAAACTACCTGCAAAGCTACAGTACTGTAAAAAGGTTTAGGCACTTGTGTAAAAACTCTAAAGTGGCGTAGCCTTTAAAATGCTATCATAACCGAACAAGCCTGGTGTGTTTGTCGCTGTCGTTGCTGGGAAAGATGACGTATACGGTGACGTAAGACCTGGCTCTGTGGTGGCTCTCTAGCCTGTGGAAAGGCAAACAGGTTCATCGAAAGCTTGTCAGTCGTTCCCTCTCCAAACTGGCAATAGCAGTTGCTCTGAACTAGCACCCAGTTCATTCTGGTGGAAAAGGGGTATTAAAGAAGCACCAAGATTTGGTGCTATACAAAACTTAAAGTGCTTCCCCTGTGATTACAAGCTAATAACCACTTTTAGTGCTATATAGCACCTTTTTTGAGTTGACAAACTACAGCACAAAGATATAAAAGTTTAAAAAAAAAAAATTTGGCATGAAAATACTAATGTGCCTTAGACTTTTGCAGGACTGTACATATCCGAAGTCAAAACAAAATTTTAATTTATGCATTAATGTACCTGGTAGGCTTCAATGAGCTCTTCAGATGACTCTCCCAGGTAGGAAAGAAGGCAGCGAATCACAGCATCTCGCTTATCTTCAATTTGCTTTTAAAAAACAAAAGTAAGTAGCAGTGAGCATTAACAGTGTACACTTCCATCTACATACAACTGCATATCTATAAAGTCAGCAAGCAGCAGGATATCAGATGTGCAATATATACATTTACCTGGCAGAGTGAATCTAGTACACTTCTAATTTTAATGCCAGCATCCCCACCCTTCATTTTAAACAAATCCAGGAGCTTTGGAGTATAGAGGTCCAGTTTTTGCAGAAAGGTTGGCTCCAGGGGAATTGTGGTCATCCTTCTGAACTCATTCTTGATCTAATACAGAGAAAATAAAATGTAACACATTTAAGATTTAGTGGTCAAATAAACTTTTTTTTTGTCTCTGTAATAGTATAGTCCACTAGAGGCAAGCGTTGCAAACCCAAGTGCAGTTTATTCAAATCAAAACAAACATGAAATAACATGCATGCCATGGCAGAAACAAGACCACAAACTTACAATAGAGGTTACAGCAACAATACTTGTCAAAGACACATGGCAAACACGAGGGCTTAAATACACACACTAATGATAAGACAAGGGACACCTGTGAACAATGAACAGACGATTAACCAATGACAATACACATGGCAGGATCACATGACAAACAGGGAAATCACATGACAGACATGAAACATTACATGAACAAAACCAAGACAAGACCACACACGCGCACATACACACACATCATGCTATACTAATGAAATTAAAATTCATTAATAATTTTTTAACAACAAATTTTTTTTTAAATGAATGAAATATGAGTTCCAAAAGTTAGAATTACCTACATATTACCATCAAGTCAGCAAAAGAAGAACTAAGGTTTACCTCAGATTCACAAAAAAGAGCTGGCCATCTCTCCATGAAATCTTTGACAGCAGGGCAGTGATTAATGATTTCTAATCTTCGATAGGAAAAAGTCTTCTCCATTATCTCACCAATGACCTTTTTGTTGTTTTTCTTCTGCATTTCTTTAAGAAGATCAACTCTCTCCTGCTCTAAAGTTTCCTCGGTTTCCCCAAATGGAAATGGGGGCAAGTAGTTTACTTCAGCCTTCCTGGGTCTTTTCATGCCTTTGAGGCAAGAATTTTCATTTGTCTTCTTTCTTTTCAAAGAGTTGACCTCCAGCTCTGGACAGGGAAGCTGACTGCCTCTGAATTTTGCTCGATAATTGCCCATCTTATATTTAATCCTCTGTTGCCACCCATACTGTCCATTAAAGGACCCTGGCTCTTTGAGGCATGGGTACTTATCAATCAACATCTCTACTACATTCATAATCTGGACACTTGTTGGGTACGCAGTGTAACGAAACATTGTCTCTGCTAGTGTCTCAAGGACACTTCTTGTTACTCTTGGATTGCTCAAGAGTGTGCCATCCTTTTGGTAGGCTTTGTTTCCTTCTGAAAGCATGAGCTCTGTATCAAATGAGAAGGTTGGTATTTTAAACTCTGCTGGCCATCCTTGAGAACGGCATGATGTGGAACTCTCAGATGAAGATAGCTGAACAGTGCTTTGAGAACCACTGGATCTGGAGTCTAAAGAAAGAAATGATGTCTCACTGTCAGAAGGGTATAGCCCAGCGTTATCCTGAGAACTGCATGACATGGCGTCAGACTCATTTCGTAGGATTGGTTCTTCCACAGCACTTAGATTCAGGGTGATGGGTTCAGTTTGTACTACTTTTAAGGTACATTTATCCTGTACATCATCTATTGAGCTCAAGGTGCAAAACTGGCCCCCAAAATCCATGTCTTCATACATCAAATTAAAGCAGTCTGGAATATTAAATGTTTCTTTGATTACACGTTTAAGGTCCTGAAGAGTACTGGGGATGCCTGACGGTAGAACCAATTTACGAATGTCATTCTCTTCAAAAACAATTCGCAGTTTTGCTGGGGTACACATCTGCAACAGAAAAAAACAGCAATTAAAACAATTAATCCTAATTAAAAATGTGTACACTACAGCATTAACTTCGATAATCATTCACCTAAAACAAGGGGCAAATATAGTGCTTTAAGGTAGTCAGTCGTCTTCCTGCAACAGTGTAAGCAGCCAGGGGATAGTAGTCAACCATTTCTTTTTGCTCTACTAACTGAATGTTGCCTGTGTGTTCCAACTCATAGCTCCTAAGGTGCTCATTGTACCATGTGGTTAGTAGTCTAACAACAAAGACATGTTCACTGCAAACCAAGATAGACTGCAACACCTCACAAAAATCTGGCAAGTCAGCAGTGAAACCATGACATAGCAACATTCCAGGTTTATAGTTGGTGCCTAATAAGCGCACATTATTTGCAACATGTACCATTGTGACACGTGGATACCTATGTTGCACCAAATCTTTTATGTCATCCTTTAGGACGTCCACAGAGACTTGTGAAGTTGTTGTTACCGAAAGTGATGACTTGATCACATTTGGTTCGTGGAGATGCAATGCAATCATGAGCTGGTGTTTTTTTGCAAGGGACAGCAGTATGTTCCTGAAACAGCCTGTTTGTCTGACAGCTTTTTTGAAAAAGCCATGTTTAGCTTCAAATCTCATTGTCCATAAGGATGCCAGAGGACCAAATTCCTGAATGAGGAAGGGAGAGGGGGAGGGAAGGAAGAGGGGGAAGGGGAAGAAAAGAGGAGAAAAAGAGGAAAGGAATAATGAGAATAAGAATAAGAATAATTCGCTCAAGATGTGTTCTCTGTTGTTGTTTGTCTGTCACTTGTCCTATGTTACGTGTTACACCTTGTACATGGTGCTATAACCCCCCCCTTCACTTATGTACCCAGGCTCACACTGAACGGGGTGAATGGTTATGCTATTCACAGTTACTGTGATAGTAATAGCAATAGTAATAGTTACTTGAATAGTTACTGTATACACATTTATTGTCTGTATTGTAATATATTGTGTATATATGCTCTTTTTTCTGTTTTATTAAAAATAAAGTTGTCCTCCAAAGAGGGGGGGTGGTGGTGGGCAAAAAAAAAAAAAAAAAAAAAATTCCTGAATGAGTTCAGGGTAATGCTCGATAAAGTGGTGTTTGGGAAGAAGCTTTTCTTGAGGAAAAACTTCCCGAAATCTGTGTCTGTGCTCAGAAATCAAAGAGTCAAGGTAGCAAATGCTCTGCTCTGTATGAACTGGAGCCATCGCAAGTTCCACAATGTCTTTTAAGGTCATTAACATCTGCCACACTTCATCATCCTCAGGTACTTTCAAGCCTATCATGAGAGGCAACAGATGCAACAGACACCAACTTTCATGTGCATTACCTCCTACAGATCTTTTGGTAGCAAAATGAGCAGGAATCAAATGTGGACGATTTGTTTGGTCACTCCACTTATAAGGGAACTGTCGAATGCAATTATTGAGCTCCTCAAGAGAAAAATATTTCTTCTTGATCAAGGCTTGAAATGACAATGCCAGTTCCACTGGAACAACACCTTCAAGAAGGTCATGTAATACATCTGGTGGGTAACCAGATATTACATGAAAATGATTAAGTTTTTCTGACAGTGCACACTGTTTTTTTCACACCATAGCAAGGAGTGGGAGTAGGACTTGACAAAACTGTCTCAACATGCTGAGTGTGCTGCTCTTTATCTCTCCTCTGAAAAAGTCCAGATCTTACTTCTATGGTCTGAAACTGTGACCTGTCTGCAAGACAAAATCGGCAGACATGAGATCCAGAGAAGTTTTCAACGAATCCTCCAACAGAATGGGCTCCCAAATTATCAGCCACCACGCTCGCCACAGTGCCTTTCATGACTTTTCCTAAACTTGGAATAAAAATACCATCTTTTTCCAAGCTTTGAAGATCGGATAACAGTGGCTCTAGAACTTTCTGAAATCCAAATCGTTTTGTGTCATCTGCCTTACAAAGAATGGCTAAATTAATAGATGCCGATGTTGATCGTGCATGTGCTGGAAAGTTTCCTAACACCCAGTAGACAGCGGTGACTTTGTGAATCTTGCGAGAAGTTCCCAAGGGATTGCACACTTCGATGTCATCGATGTAAAGAATAAGACTTAATCTCTCGACATCTCCTGCGAAAAATTCATTTTCATGAAAGTTAGATCCATCATGGAATGACTGGTATTGTGATCCACACCCAGTATTTTTTTGAGTGACTAGGTCCTTTTCTTCGATATTCTTCAAGACTTGCAACAAAGACTGGAGTATTGGAACATACTGAAATGTTCTGTTGTCTTTATTGTCCAGTATGTATTCTACTGGTTCAACAACTGAAAAATGTGCTTTCATAAATTCTCTCCTCTTATATGCTGTTGAAAAAGGTCCATCTTTCCCTAAAGCTGAACTGACAGGGTTTGATTCACACAGATTTTTCACCAAATCTGAGATAACTGTTGGATCCATGTCACAGTTATGGCTCTTTAAAGTGGACTCAACAACATCTTTCAAAACTGGAGCAGATGCAGAAGAGGAAATGAACTGAAGCTCATCTATGATTTGATCAATGCACCTGTTCGACACGTTGAAATTACTTTCCAACCTCAGAAAAAGTTGACCAAACTTCTTCTTTATATCTTCAGACAAATTATCTTGTGCTTCAACCAAAGTTTCATCCAGTTCTGTGTCATCCTCAAAGTCCTCTGAATCATTTTGCAAAACTTGGGTATTTGGGTATTTTTTCAAGACTTCAGTTTTAAAATCTTCAATGGAGTGTTTATTGTGTTTCCTGTGTTTATGGGTAGCAAAGGTTGAATAAATGCTTGTGCTGAAGCTGCAGTTTTTGAATACACAAGTCACTACCTCGTACCTCCTCAGATGGTTGCTAAGGTGCTCAAAATATTGCTTCTCTGAAGAGAATGACGATGAATTGCATAGAAGACAACTAAATGAAAGGACCTCTGTCGGTTTGTCTGATTCTGTGTGGTCTCGGGACAAATGTGTTCGAAGAGCATTAAATGTTTTAAATGAACAAGGGCAATCAGTATAAAGACAAGGGGTCGATGACTGACAGCCAGAATTTCTGTGTTTGAGCCGTAGGTGTTTTAAAAGTTGTAGTCTTTTGTTTGACCCAAAGCTGCATTTTTTACACAACCACCTCATGCTGTGGCAGCTGCAATAAACAAAAGTATACACACACACACACACACAAATTCAGAAGACCTAAACAGCACTGGTTCAGAAGAACTTCCAGTTTCAGGGTTTTTTTTTTTTTTACATTTGTAACTGAATGAAAATTTGACAAAAATATATTTAAGATTTAATTATGTATTTAAAATTTTTAAATATGAAACATATGAATATGTAGACCAGTGTTTACATCTTGCGAAGTGATATATATACTGCATATATATATATATATATATATATATATACCATGTATGTGTGTGTAGTTGTATATGTGTGTGTAGCCCTATATCTATTGAAATCTGTGTTATACTGCAAGGTTAATCAGTGTTGTAGGCTGTAAGAATTATTGCCAATTTACCTTGCATGGAGCTTGAATAGTGAGTGCAATCTGTGGAACATATTAGAAATGTTAATGTCAGAAATATATGTTTTACCAATTTCGAATAAATACACTGATCTTATCGATTTGAAATATGAACAGTTAATTTGTTTTGGAACAACTGCATTCAAGTAACGTTAGCCTAAGCATCAACAATAAATGTTCAAGTATAGACAATATTGTTAATTGTAACGTTAAAGGTTCAATATAATCTCTTTTTAACTTGATTATATGCATCATATGCTTATCTATTATATTGATAAAACAAAGCAGTGTATTTGATGTGGATTAATGGGGGATTAACAGTTTTCTCCGTCACGTTTAAAGTTAATGGCCCACCCTGGGCTCGGGTAACGTAAATTGTCATTCCAGGCTCGTAACGTTAACTATGACTTCCGAGGCTGTAGGCCTAAGTTACATGTCCAATTTAAATTTTAATTGAAACTTTTATTTATAATTCAGATAACACGCAAGGTCACAATTATTTATTCACACAGATGAATAAACACACACCTTTGGACGCTTTCTACAGCTATTTGTCTCTCGACGCGTCGCCCCGCTCGCATCCGGAAAAGTTCATTTTAAAGTTCACTGTAGCCTACATCAAACGTCTCCGTAGATTAACGTGACATGTAAAATACAAGACAATTGTTTTCGACACAGATGGCGTTTGATAATAACGGATGCAAACTCAACTCTGTCAACTATGTAAACAGTTAACTTAACGCGTTAACTCTTTAACCAGGACTGCAGACAGCTTCTGCAAATGTAACTAAATTGACCAATGAACAAATATTTCATAACTTACCGTGTAAAAATCACATCAGTCTTCCAGAAAAGTTTCCGTTGCTTTCCTCTTCGCGCCACTTCTGAATCTGAACCAAGAAAGCAATGCGCATGCGCATAGATTGCCTGGCTTCGTGGAGTAAGTTTTACTTGCGTTCGTCATTTTTTGCATTAGTTCATTAGATGACATAACACTAGTAATTATTACTTGGGCAGTTCCAGTTGAATTTACTTATGTATTTAAGCACAAAAAATTAAAATGAAACCTCAAGTAGCTTATTGAATTAAACGTGACATTTTGAAGTAAAAAGACAAAATATGATTTGTTTGTAAAATGTACTTAAATCATGCTATCTTTATTTACAAGGTCAAAAAATAATTTTTTACAGTGATGATTGTCATATGGCTGAATTGCTGAGTTATGCAGTGTATGCCAGCATTATTTCTCTCAGATTGTTAAACATTTTAAACATGATAAACATTTAAAGGGGTGGTACAATACCCTTTTCACAAGATGTAAAATAAGTCTTTGATGTCCCCAGAGTGTGTATGTGAATTTTTAGCTCAAAATAGGGGAGAGCGGGGCACAACCTAACACATTTTGGTTTTGGCTCAATTATTTAAAAAATAATTAAGTTAGATTCATCTTTTTTTTACACAAGCAACATACACATCTCTGCTACATATGAACACTTAAAGTTTTTTTCTAGGAGCTTCCATTTTCGTACAGTTGCACTGAAAGTGACAGAAGTGCAAATGTTACAACCTACCCCATATGCGGGGTTAATTGTAACAGACAGAGGGGTTAGTTGTAACACTTGTGTGTAACACACATAATTCAGTACTATTTTATCTGTATAGTTTGATATTGTTTGTGCATCTGTATAGATAGATATCCATACATCCATCCTTCATCCAATCATCCTTCTATTATGGATCAATATCATGGAGAGAGACATAGAAAAGGGCTGCACAGTTTTGCAAGCAATACATAAATAAATAAATAAAATCATCAAATATTGTAATTGCAATTGAATTACATTTATGTGTGGCAGCTGCATGTAAAATTATTATTATTGATAATAATAACAGTAATAATAATAAAAACTTAATAAAAAATTTTAATAAAAAAAATTAAAGGGTTTATTGCATTAAAACCAGGCTATATTAAAAAAAAGAAACAAGTGATCAATGCATAGTAAACTAAATAAAAAAAAAAAAAAAATTCCAACATTGTTTGTGAAAGTCCAACAAAGTTAAATAAATAAATACTCAAACCTAGAAGTTGTGTGGCTCCCTGTTTTCATTTGATTATCATTGTACACTTGGCGGCTTGTTTGTAACACTGTGCTACATCTAACCCCGCTGTGTAAAACATATTTTAAGCCTAGCTAACAGTTGCTAGGAGTTGCTGACATGTTTCAAAACGGTGCTATGTTTTAGCCAACAAGACAGTTATTAAGGCAATATAAAGTTAGATTTGGTGACGTACACACCCAACTCAGAAACCGAAAAAAACCTATGATGAAAAAATTTACTTGCATGGTGTCAAAACACTCTTTGTCCAGCATCTTCATGAAATCTTATCAAAACTTTCCGCAAATTCGCGGGAGACCGTCTTCTGGCAGCGCGAGAAAAAGAGTGGAAACACAACCGGCTTGATCCCGACTAACTATGTAAAAGGTCCGTGTTACATTTAACCCCGCGTTAGGTTGTGCCCCGCGCTCCCCTACCCCACATTTATTTTTATATTTCATGTTAAAATTGTCACTTTTTGAGGGTCAGCAAAAACGCACTGTTTTTGTGTATGTCCCTTTAAATGCAAATTTCAAAAACGTTTAGTCTTTTTTATTCAAACCTGAGTCAGACAAAAATGGAGAGACTCAAGAAGTGACAACGTAGAATGCAACAGGACATTTCTGAATGGTTAGTTGATGCATTTATGTAGCTTATGTGTAGTTATCTTCTATCATTGATTAGTATTTCTGTCATTATAATCTATAAATCACGTTCCCGGGGGTGGGGTTTATGTAAATTTTATTGTTTGTGATGTCACTAACCCTGTAGGAAGCTTGTGTAGTAGGCCTACCACCCAGCCGTTTGTTGTTTAATCCTTAAAAAGCTATTTCTTTACTTTTGAGAGTACTTTTGATTTTTGAACTTTTGAGAGTTGTAACTTTGCAGATGTTGTTTATGTTCAAACAGCAACACACTAACCATGCTGTGTGTCAATAATAAGAGTGTTCGGGAAACACCTTTCCCTTGTTGTTATAAAGACTGCTACTTGTCATCACCTACTGACACAACAATGTAATCTGCATGAACAGTTACTGAAATAATAATGACTAAAATAAAGAATTTCTCAGGAAATCGCTCTTTAGCCTTGTTAGCAGTGCCACTGCTAGCCATTTTGGTGCCCTAAGCATAATTCCTTTATGATGCCCCCCCCCCCCCCCCCCCCCAACCTGCTTATGTCATACTATAGTAACACACATTATGTGCACTTCCTGTAACCTAATACAAATGGAAAGCCATAATAAGACACAGGCACTTCTAAGCAACTTGTCACTCAAAGTATCTGCCAAGAAAAGAAATGAATTATGATGAATAACTAGACATCAGTGTTTGTTGGAAAGTGAGCATATTTCCATGAACAATATTATCGGCAGCAGCTGGCTCATGCTGAGCAAATCTGTCTGTATGTGTTAAAGGCAGAAATCATTTATCTAGCTTCAATTATACCCAGACAGAAAAAATTGAGTTAGATTCATGCAAAAACTGAATTTGCATTGGCAGAGGCCTCATGGCGGCATTATTTTAGACGGTCTTTGGTTTCTCTAGGTAGCAGTTGCTGTGGGAGCCACAAGAGAATAGCCTTTTCTGTTCTGTTGCATTCATGCAGTATTTACAATTGTAGCTGCCAGAAATCCCATGCACACCTCTTTAAACAGTGTGTGTGTGAGAGGGAGATTGGGGTCATGAGGTCATGCCTATAATAATGTTTACCTGTGTGCTGAGAGGGAGATGGGTTAGGTGATTCTGACTACACCCTTGAGACTGGCTAAATCTGATATATTGTGCTGATATAAGGGCATCAGTTCACATATAACTGCTTATCTGTTTCATACAAAACAATGAATGATATGACTTTTTTTGCGGCAGAACACAATAAAAGTATGACCTCTTTAATGTGTGATCAACAGGTGGGGAAATGAAAGCCAGTTAAAAAAAAAACACTGAATACATATAGGAAAGCTGATTCCAAATCAAATTCAAAAACAATATATTGTACGTTGGATATATATATATATATATATATATATTAGTGCTGGGCAACGATTACAATTTTTAATCGCGATTAATCGCATGAATTTATTGTGATTAATTGCATTGTTACGCGCAAGAGTGAATAATGAATTCTAAAGTAGTGTATTGCGCACTTTTGATTTAAATGTACTGCTATATACACAAAAGTGCAATAACATGTGGTTTGCCAAAACTTTAAACAAAAAAGGTGCTTTATACCAGCAATATTCCCTTTACACAGTAGCAATAAAATATTTATTGTAAATCTCAACTTAAACATTAATGTAATCAAATCAAATATTAAAACAAAGCTATGCCACTGCCAGGGCATTACCTTGTATCTAGCTTGTTAAAACGAGTCCAGTTTTCTTGTTTTTTTTCTGAACAGGTATCAACAGGTATCTTTTATCAGGGAGCAGCAGAAACAGTCTATGTAGTCAGAGGTGGTCATGACCAGTTTGACCACTACTACAGATATAAGTCGACCAACGTTACTTCTCTGATAGTAGCTTAGGTTTGGTCATGACATGGTTTCCCACGTACACTAGATTACATTAAACAGATGTAAAGCCCAATTTATACTTCTGCGTCGAACTCACGCCGTAACGTGCACATCTCCAAAAATGTAACAATGCGTAAATTCTACGCGTACAGCAAGCGCTGTGATTGCTAGAACCGCTCCCCGGTTTTCACATGCATGCTTCCTCTGCATGTGTAATTGAGCGTCAAGGGGGACAACGACGCAGAAGTATAAATAAAAATCAACGTGTAGTCTATAGCGTAGAGGCTCCGGCGTAGATCCGACGCAGGATTATAAATCAGCCTAGAGTGAGGTGAAGTGGTCGAGCATGTGCAGCGACAAGCAGGTGCTGTGATATGGCAAGCCAAAGTGTTCACAAACGCCTGGCCAGGCGTCCGATTGCACATTGACACGTCAAAAACGTGCGTTCGACAGCCAAACGCGCGTCAAAAGCGCGCGTTATTATGGAACGCCAAAAGGGTCAAATTTCGCCACTAACGAAATGCCTTTCATTCTCAAAACGCCGGTGTTTACGGCGTTTAAGACGAAAAGACACCGCAAAGTACGCCGTTCTGTGATACAAACGCCGCAAATTACGGCGTTTACAAAGCAAAAATGCCGTCATTATCAGCGTTATTTTTATCCAGCCAATGACGCCGTTTCTGACGCCGCAAAGAGTCTTTGTCAGACAGAAACGCCGCAAGTTACGGCGCACTATGGATGGCCTGCGGCGTCAGAAACAGCGTCATTGGCTGGATAAAAATAACGCAGATAATGACGCCGTTTTTGCTTTGTAAACGCCGTAATTTGCGGCGTTTGTATCACAGAACGCCGTACTTTGCGGCGTCTTTTCGTCGTCTTTTCGTCTTAAACGTCGTAAACACCGGCGTTTTGAGAATGAAAGGCGTTTCGTTAGTGGCGAAATTTGACCCTTTTGGCGTTCCATATGAAACTGTTGCGGTCATGCTCGCCTCACGCACGCGCCCGCGCCCTCCCGTTGCAGAAGTTGAATTGACGACGCGCAGCACAAATCAATGGAAGAGAGACTGATCCTCGGCTCGCTGTTTGTGAGTTTCCACAATCTAAATAGTTATCAGGACGTCATCAACAGAAGGGAATTCACATGGCAGCGCATCTCCACTAAACTAAACGCAGGCCTATCTGGTAAAGTTATGTATAATTTTAATTTAAGTTAAAAAGGCTACAGCTGCGTAGCGCACAGATGCCGTTGCCATGGTTACTATCCATAGAGCGCCTGTCATTCACTCGCGGAGCGCTGTCTCCCTTTCTGTTCACCTGAGAGAACCTGCCAAAGCCCCTCCACTGCTTGTTTGGGTGGGTTATTTGCTGGCTGACCAACCCACCCCTACTGTGATCCATGGTTTGACTGTAGGCCTATGTGTATTCAGAGCCAGTGAGCAACGGACTTTCAAAATAAATAAAAAACTGCGTTAACGTGCGATAAAAAAATTGTCGGCATTAATTAATAAATGCGTTAACGCGATAATAACGCGTTAACTTGCCCAGCCCTAATATATATATATATATATATATATATATATATATATATATATATATATATATATATATATATATATATATACTACCCACATACATACAGTAGGCTACACTCATGTAAAGCAATATATAATAAATAGCAAATCTCGGCTCTGTGATTGTTTGTATTGTCACAAAATGTAAAATTTTATGGCATAGCTCTTTATATAATGTTGGATATATAGGTCTATATATATTAGTTAGCAAATCTCAACTGATTGATCGTTTGTATTGTTGCAAAATGAAAATTATTATTGCACAGCTTTATATATCAAGTTGGATAAATAAGCATATACTCAATTTTATTCATGTGCAAACAGTATGTTCACAAAGTGATGCACTACAGCAAATCTCAACTGATTGATAATTTGTAGGCCTACTGTTGCAAAATGAAAACTATTATCGCACAGCTCTATAAAGTTGGACATAGTTGTAAGTGTATCCAACTTTATTTGAATTCATAGAGTATATTCACAAACACACACACACATACATATATATATATATATATATATATATATATATATATATATAGCAAATCTCAATTGCTTGATTGTTTATATCACCACAACATTTTAACTATATTACAGCACATGCTCCATGTATAAATTTGCATATACAAGTGTATATATATATATATATATATATATATATATATATATATATATATATATATATATATATATACAAATATTTATTGTAAAATGTGAACTAGCTCTAATCTGCTAAATGTGACTAAAAGGCATGACGATATTATAAAAATTAACCTCATGATTTTCATAATGCTGTATTGAAACTATACAAATAAAATGGACTTGACCATATTTAATCCGAGCTTAAAACCATATGCAGAGATTTGTTTTTGGATGGACGGATGCATAAACATTTAACAATTAATAAAACACCTGGGTCTCATGAGCAGACACCGCTTCTCTTGTTATTTGATATGCACCAGTGCTCTGCCTCAAAAGCCAAACAAATGACATGATTATATTTTAATATCTGGTGTTGAATGATTCTGTTTGGCACACAGGCCGTTGATTCAAGGGATAATGTGGGGGCGAGTGTGTGTGTGTGTGTGTCAGCATTTGACGCATTTCCATCGATTCCCAAGCTTAATATCAGGCAAAATGATGCATGTCGGGAGCAGACTAGTGACGTTTGACAGGGCGGGTGATACCGCTAACCTCCATTCATTCCACTAGCGTTCCACCCACAACATGCTCAAACACTCAAGACAGAAACTGTAATGAGCTTTCAGAAGACATTGCTTACATCAATCCAAACCCTGCACTTTAGAGGTCTGTCTGCCTATACATTCTCATATTCATATCATATCTTTCTCATGGACGTGTGTGTGTGAGCTAAACTGTGGCTTATATGTGATTGATTATTTCTACAATAGTTTCTAGTGTTGTTTAAAAGTGATCCTGTATACATTTTTTATGGTTTTACATTAATAATTTGTATGAAGTATGTTTGGGAAGTAAGGTTATGGTTAATAAAAATCATTATCAAAACTATAGCATCATTAGCATGCACCAAAGTGCCATTAGCACACACTATAGTATCATTAGCATACTCTGTGTACATTAATCAGCCAGTCCTTTCCTTTAATGACATGAGTTGATTAAGTGCTAAATCAGACCATTTATTTAAAAATGCCGTTTAGCAAATGGAGGCAAAACAGCATCTGTTGTTTAGTGTGTTGAATCTGGGCCATGGAAATCCTCAGTTGAACCTTTGGTGCTGCCAGGACTCTGAAAAAATGTTTTAACCAGTCTAAGGTGGTTTGCAGGTTTTAGCAGGATTAAGTTGGCCTAGCTTTTCTCCCAGACCGACCAAGATGGTGTTTATCTGGTTTTAAACAACTTTCAAAGTTGCAAAACCAGCCAGCCTAACCAGCTTGGCCTGATTTACACTGCCATTCATCAAAAAGACATTTATAATGTTACAAAATATTTCTATTTCAAATAAGAACTCTCTATTCATCAATCCTTAAAAAACCCTCACCTTTTCCACACAAATATTAAGCATCCATAAACATAAAAAAGGTGCACAAACCTGTTTTGTTTTTGTACAAGGTTTGAAAATCAAACATGGTAAGGGGAAGACATTTTGCATTTAAACTTGTCCAATTGTCCAATCTTGTCCTCATACATAAGCATCGATTTGTGATCAGGAATTATGGACTGATATTTTTCATGCTCTGAAGTTTGGTCAAAGATGAACGTTCATGACATTATCAAAGGGGACACCAGACAAAATATTGTTAAGCCTGCTGAGAGAGAAAATAAAACAAGCCAAACTAGAGACTCGTGATGACCAGTTAGAGCTTTCTAGATCCCAGTGGAAGTTGTTTTAAACCAAATAGGGTCAATTTTTATTTAGACCAGCATTGCCCATCTAAACCCAAAGGGATAGTTAAAATTCTGTCAACATTTACTCACCCTCAAATTGTCCCACACCTGTATGAGTTTATTTCTTCTTCTGAACAAAAAAGAGGATGTTTTGAAGAATGTCGGTAACTAAACAGTTGATGGGCTCCATTGACTTCCATAGTATTTTTTTTTTCCCCAATGGGTCAATGGGGCCCAGCCACTGTTTCTTCAAAATATCTTATTTTGTGTTCAGCAGAAGAAAGAAATTCATACAGGGTTGGAACTACCCTTTTTTTTTTTTTTTTTTTCAATCCAAGTAGTTTTTAGCAGATGCGTGATCTTTCTGAACATAAGGCTACAGAAAGAAAGATGTTTCTTTTATTGACCTAATCAGCTATATGTAGAACTTTAATAGCTTGTGCGACAAAACTTGAACTCGTACACCTCACTCACTCCTTATTGTTATTTCACAAGCGGAACGTATTCCTCCAACCCATTTCCATCCAACAAGGTCAGGCTCATTGATTCTGGATATGTTGTCATGGCAATGCATGTCATGGCAATGCACCAATGCCTGTTTTTAGGTCTGCTTGGTAAATTGAAAGTCTGTCATTTTCTAAATGAGCTTGACAATGCGGATGAGTAACTTAAGCTATTTACGTGGTAAATGGACTGCATTTATATAGCGCTTTCACAGACCCAATGGCCACCAAAGCGCTTTACATTTTTGCCTCACATTCACACGCCGACGGTGGTGTCAGCCAAGCAAGGCGCCATCCAGCTCATCGGGAGCAGCTGGGGTTAGGCGTCTTGCTCATGGACACCTCGACACTTGGTCAGGTGGAACCGGGGATTGAACCACCAACCTTCCGGTTTGTAGACAACCTACATGAACCACTGAGCCACTGCCGCCCACATAAGCATACACAACATGCACACACCCCTACCTCCCTTCCTCTATCACAGAATGGATCCATAATGGTGTGGATGATGAGAGAAAATGACTCTTTTACTTTGCTTTATTTATTTATATATTTTTTCAGTCAAGTTAGGAAAACAAGAATAGGGCCAATGTGGGCCTAAGGCAGTCAAGTAATCACATCACCTTCCGGAGTAGTTTACCACTGTAAGCTTCAGACCTCTCAGCTTAGAATACATTTGTGTCTAGTTAACACAGTAGTGTCTGTCTGTGTGTGTGTTCGGACAAATGTGAACCAATAAATCTAGCTTGGCACATATGAGACCCGTAGGATGAAGTAGTGTCCTGTGTGCTCATTGACAATCCAAGTAACCCACATTCAGTACAAACTTCAGTAAGTCTCTGTGTCAAAAATACATAATTAAACCTGGCTTCAATAGAAGGCTTAACTAATACACCAAATAAAAGATAATTTAGGCCTAAAAAGTATTTGGACTTAGTACAGTCTACTTATGAGAGTAGTTGCAAATGAATGAGTTGAAATGTAGTTGAAAAGTTACTTATAGTTAGTAAAATGTCTAGGGAATTATCAAAATAAAGTGTAACCAAAGTAAATAAAAAAAAGTAAATATCATTAATACAAATAACTTCATATATCCACTAAAATTACTTATTAGTTAAATGCATATATTTAAAATTAATGTATATATTTAAATTTAAACTGTGTCCATTAAACATTACCAATCAGTTAAAAGTAATTCCAAAATAATTATTACACCATGCATGCACAAAAAGTTAATTTAAGGTCAAACTTTAGAGTAGGTCTAATTCTCACTATTAACTAACTATTGACTTTTGCCTCAATAAACTCCTAATTACTTAATAGTTAGTAACATAGTTAAGTTTAAGTATTGGATTAAGGGATATATCATATGGTCATGCAGAATAAGGCATTAATATGTGCTTTATATGTACTAATAAACAGCCAATATCCTAGTAATGCTAATAAGCAATTAGTTAAAAGTGAGAATTGGACCCTAACTAAAGTGTTGAGGTGACCAAATGTTACCTCAAACATCCAATAAAAATCACTAGTTAGTTAAACATCATACATTAATTTAATAAAAAATCTTTTTGACAATTTGTGAGTCAAATGATTGTTGAACATGTCCATAATAAATGTTTTAAAAACTTTGTCTGTGGTTATTATGTTAGGAACTTGAGGGGAACTGATTTCATACAGCCAGTAAAAATCACCTTGGGACTAGTTAAACCTCACAGCACAAATGTCTGCAAAAATGAAATTAGTCTTGAGCAAAGCTTGCACTGAATTTGTTTGCAGACACCATGGTTTCATATTTTCTTACACAGGCCTGGCCACTTTCCACACGTCTACAGTAATTCAGGTCTGGTCATAATAAGCGGAAAATGTCCGTATGCACCTGCGTTTTTGTATATTGAGTAAGAACTATTCAGTGTGAAATAGACCATCAGCCAATGAAGGGTGACAGAAACCCAGTTTCCTGTTCTCATTTTTTACAGTGTGATACATCAAATCTGTCCTACTATAAAGAGAAGGCACAATGTAATTACTCTGTGCACTAGTCTCTTCAGTATCCTCATTCAAAAGGACAACTTAATCATCTTTTGTAGCGATGTCACTGCCACAAATGAAGACAAATGATTAAACTTGAAACAATACTGAAGCTGCGGGAAAAAGAGAAGAAGCTCAGCAGAGGATATTGGTGTTTTGACTAAATATACAATGATGTGATGTCAGTTAGCCTTGCATGTTCCTTTACTACTTAATACTGTAGACACATTCATATTTTACTTAATATTATTCTTGGAAGTACATACAGTTTATACCCAAGAATATACATTCTGTAATAATTTAGTGACTGTCATGTCTTTCCGAAGCCATATACATTTCTGTATCTGTAGAACATGGAGAATTTATATATATATATATATATATATATATATATATATAAATTCTCCAGTCTCATCCCATAAAAAAAAAAAATATATATATATATATATACACACACACACACAAATATAATGTGAATCATTTTGACAATGCTTTGACACAAAATAAGCACATTAACATTTCATAAACTGTAAAATTAAAAGCTTTACTAACAATAATGTATTGTCTTTGAATAATCTTCTTAAAAATCGATGTACAGCCCTATAAATAACTCTTTGTCAGGTGTTAGATAGGGTTGTCAAAGTACCAAAATTTCAGTAGTCAGTACCAATACCAGTAAAATTGTGCAGTTATCTGTATCGATTTTGGAACCAGAGCATGAATTAAGAACTTTAAAAAATGTGGTCTTGTTTTGTCTCGTCCGTTGTTTATCACTGTCAATCATCGCAGTTTCCAATTCAATCACACATTTACATCCGGTTGTCAATACAGAAACTTTGCAGTGTACTTAGCAGCAGCATGAAAAACTACACTTGTATTCAGATTGTGAATGGGTAATAAACAGAAAGCAAGAAAAGAGTCTCACTTTATAATCATAGGCTGTCAATTTCTAAAGCACAAGCTCGTGAAAACTCACACTATAACAAAAAAATCGTAATCATACAACAAATCTCTTATTTACATTGTCTTTACACTTTGTTGGTTATAATGAAACGATTCCCAAGCGTGCCGCTTGCATGGAACAAAACAAAACCTTGTGCGATTTCAATGACGTTGAGCAAATTCTGACTAACTTACAGACTAGCACCTCTGATAGGCCAGTGTTCACGTGCTCAATAGATATGATTGTGATTTGCTACAATGGTCAACACTTGAATATACACACTGTAAATAGCAACCTTTGACGCTCAGAGAGTGCTCGAACAAACGCAAAGAAGAGCGTTTGAAAGCAGGTACCAAATATACCCATTGCTCGGTTCTACAGGTACTGCAAGAACCATCAACCTTTTTTTTTTAGTACCGGTACGTTTGATAAACCCCAGGTTTTGAGAATTCCTATTGATCACATGACATAGCCAGTCATGGGAGGAGCTAAGTCTCTTCAGGTGCACTTAATGATTGATAAGTTACTATTGTTTGGTGTGTTGGTGTGTGTCAGTTGCAATGGAAACACACTGTCCTTTCTTTCTCTCCTAATGAGAGCTTTTTGTAGAGTTGATGTGTTTCTGACAATGTAAGTCCTTTTGATTTTGTTTCATGTTGTTAATTATTGAGATTCTGTTCATCTAATTCTGAAATGTTCTATGTGATTATGATTCTTATGTTTCTTACTGTTTTGATGTTGAATTGTTTATGATTGGATTATGTTAATGATTTATTAGTTGAAGTTTTATGTTGTTTATATTTAAGATTCTGTTTATTTGTTTATAGAAACCATAGAACTCTATATCTGATTCCCATTCTACTCTATGGCCTGATTAATCTGTTACAATAAATGATTATGGACTGAGTACTGGACCCCTGTGTTTTAATGGACACACCATCCTGGTAGCACATTTCCTGAACCAAACATTCCCCAAAAAATTACACCAGGTGTATTTCACAACGAAAATGAAAGTCCTTTTAGTTTGTTCAAAAAAAGCTAACCTAATGACAAAGGATTTTACACATTCTCTCTTAAAACTAACAAACATAAGTTTACCCACTACATTCGACCTCTCGGGTTCAAGTCTGTCTCATTCCAATCTCTCCGTCATGTCCCTGTAGCCAGACCCCACTTGGTGGAGCGATTACCTCTCTTCGTGTTATGAATACTCTCCACACTTTCCCTGGCAAGCAGATAGGAAGGGTGACAGAGAGCTTGAACTGCAAAGCGACCTTCTGTTACAGCTTTCAAACATCACTGCCATCTGTTTGCTGACCCTTTAATGGATGTTCTCCATGTTTCTAACCTATGACCAAAGGCAATATCCCCAACGACAGCCCGAGGTGGTCTCCTCCCTCAATGGGGTAAAAGAGAATGGTTTACTTGACTAAACATTGCGAACAATAATAATAATAATTTAAAAAAAAATCATTAAAACAGATAACTTCAGTAAAATATCCACAGAGGCTTCTTGACGTTTTAAAACACGTGACGTTTTTGCCTGTTAAATCCACAAAAAGACTATTCATTGGGGTATATTCATTGACTTAATTGTAGGCTGTTTACAGTTGCTAAACAACTTGCCACATTAGTATAAAATGTGCAGCCACAGGTGTGTATTTTTGGCACAATGTTAAAAGGTTCAGAATTTAAAGTCAGAACTACCCATTTTATATTCATTTTATGATCATTATAAACTCTACGAATGCATCTTCATCTCAGTAGCATTTCCAGCTGAAAGGATGGTTAAAGATGCAATGACCGTGTACACCGTTCTTCAGCTGGCTGAGTAAAGAACTTTGGCAAACAACAGTCTGATTTTCATCTTAAAAACAAAGTGTTTCCAAGGGCAAAGCGTAGAGATTAAGATTCCAATTTTTTAGCACAGCAGTGAAGTGGCTGGTAGAAGAGACACACCTTTTCTTCTTTATTCAGCCCAGAGAGTGATTGTTATTCTGCTCTGCTCGGTACAGTCCGTGGGTTAGTGCCAACGTGTTTCCCATTTTCATTTCTGCATACTCTAAATATTGAGAAGTTTCCTTTGTGACCTCTGAGAAATGTTGTGTTTCCACGATCTAATGGCTGTGCATAACAGAGCATGATCCTACTGTTTGCCATGCAAATCAATCAGTGCAGCAGAAGCTATGAGGGAAACCACTCTCAAAGTTCCTCATGAGAATCGAAACCTTAAACAAATCTATCTTTGTGTCTGTTTAGCAACCACACAGAACATCATATCCACCACTTAGAGACAAGCTAACATGGCTAAGTCTTTAACGAATGAACAAAATGATAGAACAAAAGATAGAGTGATGGAACAAAAGAACAAAAAAAAAAAACTAATGAGAGAACGACCGACAGATAGAATAAAAGAACAAACAAACTAATGAGAGAATGACCAACAGATAGAGAGAACGACCGACAGATAGATAGAATGACCGACCGAGAGAACGACCGACAGATAGATAGAACGACCGACAGAGAGAACGACTGACAGATAGAGAGAACGACAGACAGATTGAACGACCGACAGAGAACGACCGACAGATAGAGAGAACGGCAGACAGATAGAACAAAAGAACAAACAAACTAATGAGAGAATGACCGACAGATAGAGAGAATGACAGACAGATAGAGAGAACGACAGAAAGATAGAGAGAACGACGGACAGATAGAGAGAACGACAGACAGATAGAACGATAGACAGACAGATAGAACGACAGACAGGTAGAACAAAAGAACAAACAAACTAATGAGAGAATGACCGACAGATAGAGAACGACCGATAGATAGAGAACGACTGACAGATAGAGAGAACGACCGACAGAAAGAGAGAACGACAGACAGATAGAACAAAAGAGCAAACAAACTAATGAGAGAATGACCGACAGATAGAGAGAACGACAGACAGATAGAACAAAAGAACAAACAAACTAATGAGAGAATGATCGACAGATAGAGAGAACGACCGTTAGATAGAGAGAGCGACAGACAGATCGAACGACCGACAGATAGAAGGAGAGACAGACAGACAGAACGACAGACAGATAGAAGGTCAGACAAATAGAACAAACAAACCAATGAGAGAATGAACGACAGAGAGAGAGAACGACCAACAGAGAGAACAACAGAAATATAGAGAACGACAGACAGACAGACAGACACATAGATGATAGATAGATAGACAGACAGACAGACAGACGATAGATAGATAGATAGATAGATAGATAGATAGATAGATAGATAGATAGATAGATAGATAGATAGATAGATAGAATTAATGAACAATAAAACGGCAGACCCCAGTGACGTCAGACGTGTCTAATGAACATGCATCATGTATCTGAAAAATGAACGGCTGTCAGTCTTTGGTTCCCCTGGGAATGAAAGCCTTTATATTTCCTCTTTATAATTCAGAAGGAATATGAATTCAATTCGTCAAGCTCTTGAGTCAAACGACAAAGTTTCAGTGTTTGTCCACGGGGTTCAGTATTGCAGAAAAATCATATGACAAAATGTAATTTGCGAGCTTGGCCGCTCTAAAGCTTTGCTCTTGGCAACAATAACATCCTGGAAATAATATGCTCCCAGGGAGCCTACAAGGGAGCCAAATTTGCCTCTTCATTATCACCATCACCATCAAAAACAGCACTGCAAAATACAGTTTTCAAGTTAAATGGCAATAAACAGCTTAATTTGGAAAGGAAAATTAGGGGCTTTTTTAAACTGAAGGGCTGTAGGCACACTATTATTAGTTTCATAAATCTTCTTATGATTAGTCATGAAGAAATAATACACATCCTACTCTGCAACAGTTGTAATGTACAATTTTAGCAGAAGGGGAGTGTCATTAAATGTGAGCCAGTCACATTTCATCATTTACTGTAAACTAGAAATTCAAGTAATATTTGATTGCCTATTGATACTTTCCCTGTTCTGGTTCAGATGTGGCATTCCTGAGAGGGGAAATGCTCAAAGAAAAGATACAAATCTCAGTGATTACAGCAGTCCTTCCAATACTGTGTATCTTTGAGGTTTAGGTGTGTCAAAACCGGAGAGATGGGAAAGAAAAAAACAACAGAATAAACCCCACTGGGCATAGCAAGAAGTCTACAACTGTTTCTGAAGAGAAAAATAACGTCTCGGTTACGGATGTAACCCTCGTTCCCTGAGTAGGGAACGGAGACGTTACGTCGGATGACGGAGAATGGGGGTTTCGCCTAGAAGCCAATCCTCTCTTCGAGTATTGAAAAACGAGCCAATGGCAAGAAAATGCCATGGGTCTGCGGAATTTGGATAACGTATCCCCGCCTCCCCACGTGGGTATAAAGGGAGGATGCGGACGCAAACGCAGCATGTTTTCGCTGAGGAGCCGAGACTGAACTCAGGCGTCTACCCAGCGGTACAGCGGAAGTGGCAGGGAGACGTAACGTCTCCGTTCCCTACTCAGGGAACGAGGGTTACATCCGTAACCGAGACGTTCCCTTTCGTAGTCACTCCGAGTTACGTCGGATGACGGAGAATGGGGGTCCCCGTGAAATCACGCCACCTTCACAGCTGTCTTCCAGTGCCCTGCGAAGTCTGATCCCCTGTCGTGAACTTAGCACGGACAAGGAGTCCTACTTAGCACAGGAATACCAAGGTACACTGGGAAGCATATCTCAGAGGAGATATGTCGCAGTATGCCTACCCGTAGGGAGGACTTACGAATACACATATGGCCCAAGGGGGCTACATATGGGGGAACACTGGAGTACCAACCCGTAGGGTGGCAAGAGATTTAACTCCAGGAGTGGCAAGGTGGCTTGCCGAGGGAAAGACACATGCTCAAGGAGGCTTACAGTGGAAATACTCATGTGGGGGTTACTCAGGGGAGGAACCATGCACACGGAGGCACCTAGCCGACGCACAGGCAATAGACACTGGCGCTATCATCAACAGTGCTGGAGGAACTCAGGGCTTCAGAGGGGAAGACTGCCTGAGGAAATATCGCACGTATCCAGTCAGTGGAGTGGAATAGCGAGCAAGCGAAGACACCTAAACAGCTCCCATGTTAGCTTGAAAAAGACATGGGTGGAGACTGGCTCCACTCGGAGATTGTAAAATCTGGCGAATGTGTTAGGTGTCGCCCAGCCTGCAGCTCTGCAGATGTCTGTTAGTGAGGCGCCATGCGCTAGAGCCCAAGAGGACGCCACACTCCGGGTGGAGTGGGCGGTCACACCAAGGGGGCACGGTCGACCTTGCTGCTGGTATGCCAAGGCAATGGCGTCCACTATCCAGTGAGACAACCTTTGCTTGGAGAGAGCCTTTCCCTTCAGCTTCCCACCATAACAGACAAAGAGCTGGTCTGAGGTCCTGAAACACTGCGTCCTGTCTACGTAAGCACGGAGGGCGCGTACTGGACAGAGTAGTGCCAAGGCTGGGTCTGCCTCCTCCCGGGGCAGCGCTTGCAGGTTCACCACCTGGTCCCGGAAGGGAGTGGTAGGAATCTTGGGCACATATCCGAGCCGGGGTCTCAGGATCACGTGAGAGAGAGCCGGCCCGAACTCCAGGCATGCTTCGTCAACGGAGAATGCGTGCAGGTCCCCTACCCTCTTGATGGAGGCCAGTGCAACCAGGAGCGCTGTCTTCATTGACAGAAACTTAATCTCAACTGATTGCAGAGGCTCAAAGGGAGCCCTCTGCAGGGCATTTAAGACCACTGAGAGGTCCCAAGAGGGAACGAGAGGAGAGCGAGGAGGATTCAGTCTCCTCGCTCCTCTCAGGAACCTGATGATCAGGTCGTGCTTTCCAAGAGACTTACCTTCAACTGCTTCGTGATAAGCGGCAATAGCGGCCACATACACCTTCAGGGTGGAGGGAGACAGCCTTCGCTCCAACCCATCTTGCAGGAAGGAAAGCACGACACTGATCGAGCATCTCCTGGGGTCTTCTCGGCGAGAAGAGCACCAGTTGACGAAGAGGTTCCACTTCAACGCATAGACATGTCTCGTGGACGATGCTCTAGCGGAAGTGATGGTAGCCGCCACCACAGGTGGCAGGGTACTCAAACCTGCCTCGTGGAGTCTCCAAAGATCGGGACGAGGGTGCCATAGGGTGCCCCGTCTCTAAAAAAGGAGGTCCTTCCTCAGAGGAATTGGCCAAGGAGGTGCTGTCGCGAGGAGTATCAGTTCGGAGAACCAGGTCTTGGTGGGCCAGTATGGGGCGACCAAGATAACCTGCTCCTCGTCCTCCCTGATCTTGCACAGAGTCCGTGCGAGAAGGCTCACTGGGGGAAACGCATACTTGCGTAGGCCCTGCGGCCAGCTGTGCGCCAGTGCGTCCGTGCCGAGCGTGCCCTCGGACAGGGAGTAATACAGGGCGCAATGGGATGAGTCGTGGGAGGCAAACAGATCTATCTGTGCGTCCCCGAACTGGTCCCATATCAGCTGGACCGACTGGGGATGGAGTCTCCATTCGCCAGAGGCTGGTCGGAGCCGTGACAGCTCGTCGGCTGCAAGGTTCCGCACTCCAGGAATGTAAATAGCACGAAGGGACCGCAGGTGCTTCTGACTCCATAGGAGGAGGTGGCGTGCGAGTTGTGACATATGGCGAGAGCGTAGACCACCCTGATGGTTGATGTACGCTACAGTCGCGGTATTGTCTGTACGGACTAGTACGTGTTGACCCTGGACAGAGGCATCAGCCCGTGGCAGAGGCATCTGTGGAGACAACAACATGCCTGGAAACTCGTTCTAGGGGAACTCCGGCCCGTAGAAAGCTGAGGTTCCGCCACGGGGTGAAGGTCTGACGGCAGGTCGGAGTTATTAGAACTCTGAGCGTACCCTGATGCCATGCCCACCTCGGGACTCGATCGTGAAGCCACAGCTGAAGTGGTCTCATATGAAGCAATCCGAGTGGTGTTGTCACTGCTGCGGATGCCATATGCCCCAGGAGCCTCTGAAAAAGTTTCAGTGGGACCGCACTCTTGCCCTCGAACTGTCAAAGACAAGTCAGCAGTGAGTGTGCGCTCTCGCTCGTAAGCTGCGCGGACATGACGACCGAGTCTATCTCCATACCGAGAAAAGAGATCCTCTGCACGGGGCAGAGTTTGCTCTTCTCCCAGTTGACCCGAAGGCCCAGACGGGCTAGGTGCCGGAGCACAAGGTCTCTGTGTTCGCAAACCTGGACTCGAGAGTGAGCTAGGATTAGCCAGTCGTCGATGTAATTCAGGATGCGAACCCCGTGTTCGCGCAGGGGAACAAGGGCTGCCTCGACGACCTTCGTGAAGACGCGAGGAGACAGAGCCAACCCGAATGGGAGAACCGCGTACTGGTATGCCTGCCCCTCGAAAGCAAACCAGAGAAACGGTCTGTGTCGAGGTAAAATGGAGACATGAAAGTAGGCGTCCTTCAGGTCTATCGCTGCAAACCAATCCTGCGGCCGCACGCATTCGAAAATGCGTTTGGCCGTGAGCATCTTGAACGGCAGCCTGTGAAGGGAGCGGTTCAAGACGCGCAGGTCCAGGATTGGCCGTAACCCACCGGTTTTCTTGGGGACAATGAAGTTGGGGCTGTAGAACCCTGACCTCATCTCGGCTGGAGGGACAGCCTCGATTGCACCCTTCGCCAGCAGGGTAGCAACCTCCGCTCTCATGATCGGGGCGTTGCCGCCGACCATAGTAAAGCGGACTCCCCTGAAGCGGGGAGGAGACCGTGCGAACTGAATCGCATAGCCGAGCCTGATAGTACGGGCGACCCAACGGGACAGATTGGGGAGCTCTAACCAAGCCCCCAAAAACTGATCCAGTGGAATCATCCGAGCCACAAACGTCCCCCCGGAGGGGCAGTGGAGCGGAGTGACCGGCACAGGCAAGGGTGGCATAGCGACCCTGCGCGCGTGCACAGTCATGCTCCGCGCCCTGACAGAGGAGACCAGGGAAGGACCAGCGTTCCACGGGGGTCTGCTCTGCCAGGGGTCTGGCGATAGAGGGGAATGAGAGCGGTGTGGTCCGGAGACGGCACGCACTGTCATCCTCGCCCTCCGAGACAGAGGAGGACGAGAGTGGCGAGGCACGGGGGCGTCGCGCACTGCCATCCTGCTCTGTGTGCTCAGTGATAGTGTTAATTCTTTCTTTGACCACAATAGGGTGCTGCCCACCCGTGGGTGAGCAGCGGGGAGTGGAGAACAAAAGATTCTCCCCCGGCCCTCCACCGGGGGAAGGAAGGGGCCTGCTACCGCCTCCTGAGAAAGATCCAACACCATCACTGAGCAGCTCGTCTCAGGAACGCTGCTTGGCCTGGCGTTTAGCGGGGCGCGGGGCCTGAGGGGGCTGGGGCGCCTTCCTGCTATTTCCTCCACGACGCGGCCCGGGTGAAGGCTGCTGCTGGGGCCGTGCGGGAGGGGTGGGAACCGCAGGAGGGCGCCCTCGGCGGCGAGCAGGCTGAGGCGTCTGTGCCGACGGCTGGGTGGAGGCAGCAGCTGGCCGTCGGGGCAGAATGTGTTTAATCGCCTCAGAGTGCTTCTGGGCGGTTGAGAACTGCTGGGCGAAGTCCTCAACCGCACTGCCGAAGAGGCCAGCCTGGGATATGGGGGCATCGAGCAGACGAGTCCGCTTGGTGTCCCGCATATCGGCCAGGTTTAGCCAAAGGGGACGCTCCTGGACCACGTTAGTGGCCATCACCTGACCCAGGGAGCGTGAGGCCACTTTCGTCGCCCGGAGAGCGAGGTCAGTGGCGGCACGCAGTTCGTCAAACGTCCCTGGGTCAGTCCTGCCCTCGTGCATGTCTCTGAGCAGCTGGGCCTGGTAGACCTGCAAGGTGCTCATAGCATGCAAAGCAGCAGCCGCCTGTCCTGCAGCTCTGTGAGACCTCGCCACCATAGATGACGAGAATCTACAGGCCTTGGACGGGTGCTTAGGATTACCACGAGAGGAGGCATTCTGAGGACACAGTTGCATCGCAACAGAGCGCTCCACCGGGGGAATCCCAGTGTACCCATGGGCAGCCGCGCCATCGAGGGGAGGAAAGGCGGAGAAAGCTGACGAGCGTTCACGGGAGGTCAAGGGAGCCTTCCATGATCTCGACAGCTCCTCATGCAGCTCCGGGAAGAAAGGAATTGGGGTTGGCTGAGGCCGTGAGGCGGCAGCCGCACCCAAAAACCAATCGTCCAGCCGTGAGCGCTCAGGACAGGGTGGAGGGTTCCACTCTAGCCCGATGCTCACGGCTGCCCGGGACAGCATGGCCGTCATCTCGGGATCCGATACGGGCAACGCTGGGACTCCCGAAGGAGGCAACGCAGCCGCATCCTCACTTCTCGAAGACTCTAGCCCACCTTGTGATGCCGCGATCGACATAGCGTCCTCCTCTGGAGCGCCGAATGATACACGCGGGACCTCCGAAGAAGTACCCGCCTGAACCACCACGGGGCTCGCGGGTTGCAACACAGAAGAGGGGGGTGTGGTCCGAGGACGCATCGTCGGATTGCTCCACACCGTTACCCTCAGATCACCCTGTCCCCCAGCCGAACTACCACCTCTCGTGGAGGAAGCAGGACGGGTGGTGGACGCGGGGACTCTCACTGAAAGATCATCGAGTCTTAATCTAAGTGTCGTGATGGCCATGTTCCCACAGAAGGAACATGAGTCATCCACGAGCGCTGCTTTAGCGTGCTCAAAGCCCAGACACACAAAGCAGCGCTCGTGCCCATCAGAAGATGACAAATATCGACCGCAACCAGAAGAACACGGGCGAGACATCTTTAAAAAGACGTGCCACGTGCAGCTCTTTTAGGAGAAGAAACTCTGCAATGCTGAGGCGACCAGGGAGAAAGCACAAAGTCTGGCAGACCACTGCTCAGATCGCAGGCAATGTGAAAACTCGCTGGAAACCGCCGTCACACCAACACTGGAGAGCTCGCTCGTCTCGAAGAGGTGAGTCACTTGTAACTCAGGTCTTGTGGCTGTGGAGCAGTGTTGTATAAAGTACTAGAAAGCAATACTTGAGTTAAAGTACAAGTATCGTCCTAGAAAAAGACTTTGGTAGAAGTGAAAGTTACCTTTTAGAATATTACTTAAGTAAAAGTCTTAAAGTATCTGATATATACTGTACTTAAGTATCAAAAGTAATTTTCTGATATTTAATGTACTTAAGTATTTGAAGTAAAAGTAAAAAGTTTTTTTTTTTAAAGCAAGCAGTTGGAACTTTGATTGTGAACTTTATTGTGGCCGTTCGAAAGGAGAGAGGGAACGAGTATTGCGTAGCCGGCCGCACTATAGTAACCTGGCGAGTTGTCGCTTCAGTCGTTAAACCCATAGGTTAAACCTGCTATAATGGCGAATTCAGGGGACTATTATAGGCTAAGGCCACGCCCCCTTGGCAGGCTCTGACGTGTAATGACGTGGGGCTAGCTCATTGGTCGCACGTCAGAGGCGCCTGCGCCATTGGATATGCAGTTGCCGCAGCACAGCCGATGAGCGAGGTAGAGGCTCAATGTGCTAGCTGTGCAGCTGCAAATGCGTTTTACACACAGGCTTCAGTAAATCAAGGAAAAGGAGTTTCCCCCAGTAGGTGCTTCCATGGCGGTTTCAGTTCTGCTTCCTCCTACTTTGGCAACAAGCATTACGCTGAAATAGAGCATGCAGAGCGTGCGTAATGCAATCTAGGAGCAGTGATTCGCCAAACCTCCCTTATTGCAGTCGCACACATTTCTTCTGATTTTATTTTGTAGTAACGAGTAACGAAGATTCTTCGTGGAAATATAACGGAGTAAAAGTATACATTTTATCTAGGAAATGTAGTGGAGTAAAAGTGAAAGTTGACATAAATTTAAATAGCGAAGTAAAGTACAGATACGTGAAATTTCTACTTAAGTACAGTAACGAAGTATTTGTACTCCGTTACATTACAACACTGCTGTGGAGTGAAGATTTCTCTTGGCTCCGAAGCGAAAGCATGCTGCGTTTGCGTCCGCATCCTCCCTTTATACCCACGTGGGGAGGCGGGGATACGTTATGCAAATTCCGCAGACCCATGGCATTTTCTTGCCATTGGCTCGTTTTTCAATACTCGAAGAGGATTGGCTTCTAGGCGAAACCCCCATTCTCCGTCATCCGACGTAACTCGGAGTGACTACGAAAGGGAACTTGAGGTGTCAAGACCCAGCAGGTAAAGCTGTGAGCCAGAGCGCTAAACAATTTACTCACAAGCACAAGTATAGGACAAAATGAGCAATACTGCAACACAATTGCATGCCTTTGATAAAAGCTCAGACAGAAAAACACAGAACTTAAAATGACTTGTATTCTAAGCAAACAAATGCAGAAATAAAAAGAACTGTACCGTACACATATTACACAAAGCTGATGAAGACAGCAAAGTGAAACATTAAAGAAAAAGTACCAAAATATATTGTGAATGACTCATGTTTAACTCTTTCCCTGCCAGGTTTTATTTTATTTTATAGCTTACACAGTCCTGCACCTCTTCCTAGGTTGACAGGTGTGTGTATATATATATATATATATATATATATATATATATATATATATATATATATATACATATATGTATGCCTACTTCATCAATGACTTTAATCCTTTATTCCACTTAAATCCCATCCCTTTCTTTCAACTGATTGCAAGCTTATCAAACATAAAGTTATAGAAAATAAACAGAGAAAAATAAAACAGGACAATTAATGACATTTAAAATTTGTTTTGTAGAAACCAAAATATGGATGTCAGTGAACTTTAAGTTATGAGGTGGTTTTTGATTATGTTTCTAAGATTGTATGGACATGTCATGAAACAATTTTTGAGTCCTTTTAAGTGCTGAGAAAGAAAATTTACCTCAACTCTCTCATCCGTTATCTGTCTCATTATATTTCAAAATAGGCTCTTTTCTATTGTATGCTGCCATTGGCAACATGTTTTCTCAGGGTTATTGTCTGTGTAAGTATGAATACAATATATATATTTTTTTTTTTTCCAGAAGCTTCTTGGAAGAGGAAGACCAGAGATGCGCAACCCTTAAAAAAAAAAAGCCATGAACTAAAACAAGCTTTCTAATGCAGTGTTATCTAACTGTCACATTAACCTTTTTTCTTTCTTTTATTTGCATTTTATAAGTCTCTCGAGCTCTGAGTGAGCTTTCAAAAGAGCGAGACACAGCAAAATGGAAATGAAGATCCAGCAATTGCATACTGGGGTTGTAGAACAGACCGAACAGGCATATATGAAGCCCTTAATCCTAACCGTCAGATACTGTCTGGGCGGCTCGAGAAGGAAAACACATTTATGTCAAAAGCGAATGGTCATCTTGCCTTTCACAGAGCTGATCTAGACTGTGAATACAATGCCTCAAGATGTCAGTCAACTCTTCCTTTCAACCGAGGGTCAAACAATCACATCAGCCACATGCATCCATTCAGCCCTGTGCGCTCCGGTTGGCCGCGGCTCTATAAATACATATTACCGCCTTGTTTTCGTGCCAGACACTCTGGGACTGGCTGACAGGCAGAGACATTTTAAATGTCATATGGCCATGACTGCATAATGACATAACCATTATGTAGTCATACCCTGCCTGAGCCTCAACAAGCTCGAAAGGGATGTAACAGACTTCATAAAAGAAAAAAAAAACTAGATCAGCAAGGCTTTTTAGGTCTTTAACCAAGGGTAGGCTAAATGCTAAAACACACAAGTGCTGTTTCACACCGTCTCACGGGACTGTCGAATTGATGACTTGTGGTTGCAGCATGTGTTTTTGAGCTGACAGCATCCAAAGGCTTCCATGCTCAGCTGTGGTCATTTTATGGGCAGGTCTGTGGAAAGAGGGTGTCGAATGAATATCTTCAGTGTTTAAATGTTTTAGTAATAATCACATCCAACACCAGTGAAGATTTAGATCCGAACCGAGTTTGAGTCCCGGCTCGTGGACCTTCTCCTGTGTCCTATCAAGGCAAAAACGGTAAAAATAAATATTGCGGCAAAACAAAACAGACTGAAATGTAGCAGGGGTCTTCAAAATATATATTCAGGACACTGTTGTTTAATGAGCAACATGTCACCTTTCTAAATGCCCCCTTTAGACGGTTCCACAAAAACTGGTCCCGCCTGTGTTTGTACACAGGGTAATGTGTGAATGGAACACCGGACACTTCTACTAATTACACATCTAACAAGCTTGTTAGACCACACTCACGAGCACCAATCCATTTAGTTCTCGTTAGAGAGATCACAAGCTCAGCCACAAAAGCAGTGATGTAATACCATGTAATTAGCGATTTAAAGGTGCATGTTTCTTGTGACAGATAATATATGTTTTCATGGATACCAAGGCACTAATTATTCTAATCCTCGGAGTGTTTAACCCCATATGAATTTCTTTCTTCTGTGGAATGCAAAAGGAAATGATAGGCTCTTTTCCGTACATTAAATGTGAGCAGGGGTGAAGCTCCGAAAAAGACAAATACAAAATCAGTGCCATTCTCCAGTCATTTCTGTTCTATGGAAAATTGGTATTTCAGCACAAATTACTTATGAAATGAGCCACTGACTAACCTTTCAGTAAAATGACGGCTAATGTACTTTTACTGCTGCGTCTTTTATTATATTTTCTCTCATGTCACAACCTTTCAACATAATTAAATAATGTATCTTATTGCTGCTATCTGCAGAGGCAAATTACACAAAAGGGTTTAAATTAACATGAGAGTATTTTAGAATAACAGGTACGGACACATGTAAAATGACATACTGTATGTGTATATATATATATATATATATATATATATATATATATATATATATATATATATATATATATATATATATATATATATATATATATATATATACACAACTCACCTAAAGGATTATTAGGAACACTACTATTACTGTGTTTGACCCCCTTTCGCCTTCAGAACTGCCTTAATTCTACGTGGCATTGATTCAACAAGGTGCTGAAAGCATTCTTTAGAAATGTTGGCCCATATTGATAGGATAGCATCTTGCAGTTGATTGAGAGTGCCACATCCAGGGCACGAAGCTCCCGTTCCACCACATCCCAAAGATGCTCTATTGGGTTGAGATCTGGTGACTGTGGGGGGCATTTTAGTACAGTGAACTCATTGTCATGTTCCAGACACCAATTTGAAATGGTTCGAGCTTTGTGACATGGTGCATTATCCTGCTGGAAGTAGCCATCAGAGGATGGGTACATGGTGGCCATAAAGGGATGGACATGGTCAGAAACAATCCTCAGGTAGGCCGTGGCATTTAAACGATGCCCAATTGGCACTAAGGGGCCTAAAGTGTGCCAAGAAAACATCC
The DNA here is from genome assembly GCA_030578255.1 of Tiaroga cobitis. NCBI lineage: Eukaryota > Metazoa > Chordata > Actinopteri > Cypriniformes > Leuciscidae > Tiaroga > Tiaroga cobitis. Next base: position 36,638,055 of record CM060602.1, on the reverse strand, counting down.
CCCACACCATTACACCACCACCACCAGCCTGCACAGTGGTAACAAGGCATGATGGATCCATGTTCTCATTCTGTTTACACCAAATTCTGACTCTACCATCTGGATGTCTCAACAGAAATCGAGACTCATCAGACCAGGCAACATTTTTCCAGTCTTCAACTGTCCAATTTTGCTGAGCTCTTGCAAATTGTAGCCTCTTTTTCCTATTTGTAGTGGAGATGAGTGGTACCCGGTGGGGTCTTCTGCTGTTGTAGCCCATCCGCCTCAAGGTTGTGCGTGTTGTGGCTTCACAAATGCTTTGCTGCATACCTTGGTTGTAACGAGTGGTTATTTCAGTCAAAGTTACTCTTCTATCAGCTTGAATCAGTCGGCCCATTCTCCTCTGACCTCTAGCATCAACTAGGCATTTTTGCCCACAGGACTGCCGCATACTGGATGTTTTCCCTTTTCACACAATTCTTTGTAAACCCTAGAAATGGTTGTGCGTGAAAATCCCAGTAACTGAGCAGATTGTGAAATACTCAGACCGGCCCGTCTGGCACCAACAACCATGCCACGCTCAAAATTGCTTAAATCACCTTTCTTTCCCATTCTGACATTCAGTTTGGAGTTCAGGAGATTGTCTTGACCAGGACCACACCCCTAAATGCATTGAAGCAACTGCCTTGTGATTGGTTGATTAGATAATCGCATTAATGAGAAATTGAACAGGTGTTCCTAATAATCCTTTAGGTGAGTGTATATATATATTATATGTACAGTATATATGTATATATGTATATGTGTGAATGTGTATATTGACACAATTACGATCTGTTTTGATTTGCCTGTCTTCTCGCATGTGTTCCCTTATTCATTAGTTTCCATTGTTTCCATTTCCAAACTCCATTTCATTGAGTTTGCATGCGTTTCTTAGTTATTATCCTCTATGTAAGCCCTGAGTTTCCTTAGTTCATTGTCCAGTACCGTCAATGGTAAACGTGGTTGTTTCTCTTATATTTCCCTGTGTATTTATTATTAAAGACTATTTTGGTTCCTCTACTCCTCCGTTGTACGCTTTATACAGCCACACTGTGACATATAGCAGAAATAAATGAAGTACTTGCATGTGTTTTTCTGTATATATGTACTGTAGGTGATGTAACTTTAACTAGCGGTTAAAAAACAAAACAGTATGCATATTGCGGAAGAAAATTGTTTCTGTTGTGCTTCAGCACTGCATGTGAGTGTGCGGATGAATATGACCCTTACAATAGATAATGCTTTACAGTGAACTCTGTTAGAGAGCTACATATGACAGTTTATCTGTTCAATAAAATACCTTAAAGGGTTACTTCACCCAAAAATGAAAATTAAGTAATTAATTACTCACCCCCATGCTGTACCAACCCCGTAAGACCTTCGTTCGTCTTCGGAACACAAATGAAGATATTTATGATTAAATCTGATAGATGATAGGTTTTCGAGAGATCAAGAGATTTCTACGACGCATGCGCGACAATTGCGATCTCCTTCAACTACTTCAGTTAAGTTCTCGCGCGTGCGCGTCGTGGAAATCTCTTGAAGTCTCGTTTCAGGCCTACAAGGAAGAAAAGGAATAGTCGAATAAAGTCGTTATTTTTGTTTGTTTTTTCGCACAAAAAGTATTCTCGTCGCTTGATAAACTTATAGTTGAGCCACTGTTGTGACATGGAATATTTAAACATTTACTTTAATGACTTTCTGGGCCGTCCGGTGTCATTCCCTTAGGGAGCCTATGGAGGAGTGATCAACCTCTCAGATTTAATCATAAATATCTTCATTTGTGTTCTGAAGACGAACGAAGGCCTTACGGGGTTGGTACAGCATGGGGGTGAGTAATTAATTACTTAATTTTCATTTTTTGGTGAACTAACCCTTTAATCAACAGTTGAGTAATAAAAACACCATCTCTGTGTCACTTTTACAAATCCCTCAGTTCTTGCCATCTCCAAAAAGCCAGGCCAATGTTGATTCGAGTTTTATTACAAGCTCTGTCGCGTTCTCTTTTTGCCAGCGGACTGTCCTCTTATCTGCGCTTTTTAAAAACGGGTGGTTGCCTGGAGCTTGAAGATTTAGCGGCTCCATGTCAACCTTTCTCGCTTTTTGTGACAACTAACCTATGCCCCTCCAACTCCATACACACGTCAAAGTAGCTGGAGCAACTCTATTTACAGATATGATGAGACACGCACAGGTGAGTGATGTACAGTAAGAAGGCAAATTTCCAGCGAAAACCATCCCACTAGGTCTAAAATATAAACACTTATAACAGGCATAAAATGGGGAATTAGGGTAAGACAAAAACACGTTTTGGAGGACGGATTGATGATGTATTGACTCATTATTAAATTGTGTTTATTTTGAACAAATACAAAAATACATAGTGTACCTTTATTTGGCATATTACTTTTAATGGATATATGAATGAATGAAAAAAAAAAAAACTTCAATATTAATTATATAGACCACCATGGTTCCTAAGTGTTTGTTCTGTGCTGCTGGAAAATAAGGGTTTACTTAGACAGGAGAAACTGGTCAATATGGTGAGAAATAGTCAGGTTTGTTTTCCTCTTTTCTTGATTGCTTGAATTGGCCAGTGTGAGTAAAATATGGAATGATTGAGGACTACACCTAATGAAAGTCAAAGAGAGTCTGCCTCCTCAATTTTCACACTTTCAGTTTAACACACACACACACTCAATGCAATCCTCAATTGTGGCTTATCTAAAAAATAATTTAGTTATTTAAAAAAAAAAATTGACACTTTTATATAAATGAACCAAGCAAAAGTAATGATTTGACATTCTACCGAAAAAGACTTCAATTTACAGTTTGATGGCTATTTTTTATCACATCTTTATTTAACTGGGAAAAACACACTCATTAGCAGGACTAAATTGCCCTGCAGGCAATTTGTTCTCCTAAAAGCAAAAAAGCTAAATCTTCCAGTCAAATACACTACGGTTTGTTATTTGAGAGTAAATAACAAAATTACATCAGATTAAGATGGGTACTGTGACTGTCACATGCTAAATTCTTTTAAGAGCATTATAAAGTAGAACTGTGGATTTCTGAACCTTTAATGATCAGATCACATAGAATATCACCTGCATATTGAGCTAGAGAGCCTAAGATCATAGTTATATTACATCTAACTGACTGTGATGGAATGCAAATACAACATCAGTGAAGTCCCAGCTCATTTTTGAGGTGAGTTCCAACTGAGTTCCATCTTCTCTCTCTCATACTCGCATCTGATTCATATATTTTTACCTTGATACTTCAGAATCTCCAAAGTATGTTCCTGCTCTCTAAGCTGGTATATGGGCCCAATACCATTCAAAAGTTTGGAGTAAGTATTTTCTTTCTTTTTTTTCAAGTATTGCTGTTTTAATGCATTTTTGATAATAAATGCAGCCTTGATAGGACTTCTTTCAAAAACATTACAAACTCTCACCAACCACAAACTTCTGAATGACATGCACATAGAAATATATTAAAATCAAGTAAAAATATCACTGAAAAGTTAAAGTAATATATTTATACGTTCTCAAATCTGGTTGCAGTTCTGTATATTCAAATATGGAGCATCAAGACATGTCACCAGATTCATCCTCATGTCATATCCCTTAAACCATCACACAGAATAACAGTATACGTTGAATGACCTGCTATCCTTTACCCTTCAGAAAATGTGTGTGGGGTACAAATTTGGGTTACAGGTTCAATGCCAGAAAAAGTGGAGTAAGGGAAGGAGGCAGAACAGCGAGGGCAGCATGGTGTGTGTGTGTGTGTGTGTGTGTGTGTGGGTGTACGTGTATTTGGGTTTTGGTCACGGCTCAGCAGCGTGATCTTCATATCTGCTCTGTCCAGCCTGAGTCTCTGGAGTCACATTTTTCTCTTCTGTTTCTCCTCTGTTGCTTTCAGCACTTGATTCATAATCATCTATTCATTCCAGCACGAATACCGGAAACGCGAGCCGACTGACAATACCGTCGTCGTCGGCCTCACGTTCGCATGATGTGTGCTGGTACTAATCCTTAATTTCATTCTTCCTTCTGACAAATCAGGTACAAGAACAAAGTCAAACACATGAAGGTCATGGAAATCTTCCTAACAGTCAGCTCCCCTCAGCCAGGTGAAAAGCTTTTTTATTTGGTAGTTTGGTATTAAGTTAGGGATAATTTCAGCAAACGGTGTTTCGTTGTTGTATGTTTTTGAAATATTCTTTTTTAATCGAACAAATCATTCTCATTAATTTTCAATTCACTGCTGGCCAACAATGAAAGCAGGACACAAAGGAAACAGAAAAATGATCTCAGTTATTAAAATGCTTTATTATTTTGTTTAGGCTATATTTAATTATAAATTAAATTATTTATATGTATAATTATCTTTTACTATAGCTTGATAAAAAGTCAATCAGTCAACAGAATGGATGGATCTACTTTGTTGCCAAGTGTAAAAAAAAAAAAAAACTGGACAAGCATGAATGTTAATAAAGGATAATACTGTTGGTCAAAAACGACTGAGTGAATGAATCAATGTTAAAAATGCATAAAAAGACAGTGACTAGTGACATAAAGACAGAGCTGATGACACCACAAAAACACATAGTCCCAAGCACTTCTCGAATATCTGAGCTGCAAAGACAAAGACAAAGCTTTTAAGATCACTGAAAAATAAAATAATAATAATAATAATAAAATAATACAATTACAAATACAAGATAATCTGACACTGGTAAAACATCTACTATAATTCAATTAAATATTATACTTATATATGTTATATATTTAGTCGAGACGGCCCCGTCCCTCTTTTGTTCTGTTTGATTTTATCACTTTTTATTGTATTACAAGTTGAGATACATTAAACTCCTTTGTTCATCCAGTACCTGAGTTCATACGTAGCAACGGGGTCAACCCCGCCTCCTCACTAAGATGAAAGTTGTTGTCTTTTCCTTACTCAGAGTTGCTCTCAGATCGGTCCCGAATCGCTCTTAAGCTAAGACTCCTACATACAAGTTTTTAAGCTAAATTAAGAGTTTTCTGAGAGGATTCTTAGAATCTTTACGAATACGGGCCCAGATATTCTTAGGTTAGCAGAATCCTGAGAAGATCCCTTTGTAAAAACTAAAGCGCTTTAATACTCCTTTTTTTTTCACCTCAAATTTGGAGGGAGTGAATAATTCATGAGATATTGGCTTAGTTAAAGGGGAAACAGCACAGCCAAGCCCTGTTTGGAATAGATACACCAAGAGGAGCTGAACCGTTATTGAAGTTCAGAAAGTGAAATTGAAGTGCCACAAGACCCTTAAGCCAATTTGAAAGCATTGGCAGAATGAACCCTGCTGGAAGAGGCTTCCTTGCATGAGTTAGCAACGTTTTTGACAGCAGAGCACTTCGGATTACCTCTCGGAGAGCTCTGGCCCATGTCTGAAAGCCCATGCCGGGATCAAAGCACGTGTGATCAGATCACTATCAAGCAGCGTAAAGGCGTTAAAGCGGCAGAAGATAAAGAAACAATGCTTTGGTGTGGGAAGGGAACATATTCACACCAGTGACGTGATGGGAAAAGCGTACTAGTCTGATTAACTGCACCGCAGCGGGTGTCGACAGATTCCTGTAGTAAAACTGAAAAGTGTTGCACTCTTTGAGGTTCACCCTCATTTTCACTTTAACTCCGCAAGCTGTGACTCAATAGACGACATTTTAACATGCCCCTGTCCGCAATGTCAAGCCGTCATCACCACAAATGAATGCTGCCACTTTATATAGAATCAAACTATTTATTCACTGCAAGCACTGCATCTTAATACCAGCTCATACACACACACTCTTGGCACTGTCAATATGAATATTGGGCTGCCATATCTACAAGACCAGAGGAAGGAAGAAAGGAAGGAAAAAAAGCAAGATAAGCTGAATAACGTGGCACATAAGCAATTACGGAAAAAAATAAATGGCAACATTGTGCATTACTATTTGTGCATAAAACCAATTAAATGAAAGTTTATTATATAAAGGGTTTTTAAACGGGGCCACAAGGGGTGATAGAGGGTCTACAGGAAATGTATGAAAATAAATGGCTAAATGTATCTTAAGAAATAGACACAAATTATTTTATTTGTGAATTTTATGCATTCAAAAAATTTAAAAAAAAGAGTATACAATAAAGTATAAAAAATAAAGATGGGTGTCATTACTATTTATTAAAGAAATTAATACTTATTAATAATTCATTCTTAAAAAAAATAATACTTTAATTATTCCTCAGTGATCCAATTACATTGATCAAAAGTGACGGAAAAGACTTAAGATTATCACAAAAAAATCGATTTCAAATAAATGCAGTTTTTTATTTATATTTTTATATTGCTCTTGCGAAATCCTACAAAAACATATTCAACGTTGATTTTTCTCTCTTGCTACATTTTAAAAATGTATACATAGAAAACAGTTGCTTTAAATTGTAATTATAGTTTACAATATACTGTTTGTTTTACTGTAGTTTAATCAAATAAAAGCAGTCTTGGTGAGCATAAGTGATTACTTTAAAAAACATTTAACTATCAATGCACAACGTATCTTATACATCTAGTATATTTACCTGTGCATTAAAAATGTGCAAAGGGACATCTTCATAGTAAATGTGTGATTTTTACTTAAAAATATGCGGACATCCCACATCTTACCGCATTTTAGAGAAACACATGACTTCACTACTTTTACTTAACAAAATACATGCTACTAAAGGCTAGTGTTTTAAAAAATAAAACATTAGGTGGACCTTAAAGTGAACATCTTGTTTTTGCATGCAGATTCAACTTTGTCCTGCTATGCTAAGGACAAAAGACAGAATTGACTTTCTGTGGTGGTGAAGGACAATCAAAGACTCCCTGGCATCTGCACACCAGAGTTCCTGTTTTCCATTCAGTGCCAAAGGTTAAAGCAAGAAGGAGACCGCAAAGATGGAACTGCATACACTAGAGTGCTAACAACAGGAGGCCAACCACTAAATGTCTTATCCCACCTACTGCTTTCAAACTCCCACGGCATTGTGGGAAACTCAATAAGATAATCTTTGGTGAGGGAAAAAGAAAGAGACAGGGCATGACAGGATGAAGGATATGAGAAAAAAAAAACAGAGAGAGAGAATGGGTGATGGGGGCAAAACTGGATTTGAATGATAATGGCAAACACACAAGCAATCATACGAACCAAAAGGTCATCAAAATGCTCCAGTCAGACTGTCCGAATCATGGGGACAATGCATAGGTATCATGTGGCTAGGAATTTAGGATTCTGGCTCCTCTTAACAACTCAAAAATGTAAAATACTTCAAATTTACTGTTAAAAACGCTAATGGACTTTCCATCTAGTCGTAATGACAGTATTCCGTATTCATTGTGGATTGATGGATTTGCATTTCTGTTCTTAGAAGAAACTTTCTTGCCAAATCAGCCAACAGTGAAGATCTTTACCGTAAACATTACCGTAACATTACCGTATCATTACCGTAAACTGTGTAGTTCGAACTGAATATATGTTCTGCAGTCTTTATTCATATTTATCCAGCTTTGATTTTGCTCCTGCAATTTAGACAGTTCTAGGCTTCTCCCTGAAACCATCTCCTCTGAATTATTTCCATCTCAGTCACTTCAGCTGCTCACCTGCACCCACATCTCTAGCTGGGTTTCCATCCAAATGTGAAGTGAAGCTTTTCAAAGTTGGCCAAAAAAAAAAAAAAAAAAAGCATGTGTTTTCATCAAGTTGTTTGAGCGGATGACGGTGGTATTGCTACCCTTGTAACCAACAGTAAATAAAACACCATCAGCGGAAACAGCCGATTAGTCATATAGCTTTTTTTTTCTATTATGTGGCACATAATAGTAAATATACTTCAACAAATTTGTGTTTTCTACTTCGCTCTATTCCCATCTCATCTCAGCGTGGACAGACTTTATTACAAATAAAAATGTGGAATGTATATATATATATATATATATATATATATATATATATATATATATAATGAAAATAAACTCAGACAGCAGCATAGTGTCAGCGTGTCATGTTAGATCCGGGCCACATCTGGTACATGTGGATTAACACGTACCAGATGTGGGCCGGATCTGGGCCGATACTATGTTGCTGTCTGGGAAGTGCCTCATAGCTATTTAACAGGCCTATAACTGAAATTGTGTTCTTGCATTGATCACAGACTGATTTGCTCATATGTTTTTTTGTTATTGTATATATATATATATATATGTATATATATATATATATATATATATATATATATATATATATATATATATATATATATATATATATATATATATATATTATGTAATAATACACTGAGGTGCAATTATCTTCAAATAAGTCAAATAGCATTATATGCTTAATGTACTTACTGTAAATTAATCTATCGCTGTTTGCACTTGGTGCATCTCCAAATGCATCTGGCCAAATGTACAGTGTTATATAGTGACAAACAGCATATAAAAAAAATGTAACACAGGAACATCTGAGCAGGTACTTGGCAAGTCATTTCCCACCGAGTTAATTTAAAAGAACCATCCAAATAAACAGATGTACTATTAAAGGATGTGTCCTTGCAAGTGCCACATAACAAGAGCATTTCAGGAGAGCATGCTGGATTATACCTCAGCGAGCTTGGCTGTAAAGCTGTACACAATACAATGCAAAAGCACAGTGGAAAAAGCTGTAAATTGTATTGAAATCAGAAGAGCTACTGTCACACTTCTACAAAAAGTTACTCCTTAACAATGATGTAGATCATGCATGCGTCATTGGCCTGGGATGAGTGTACTTTTATAGAAGTTCTATTTTTAATTACATGTCATTAGTAAGTGTTTAACTTGAAGAATACTTGTCAAGAATGTGTTATAAATGTGTCATTTAGATTCTCCACCCATTTTTTATGGAATAACACATTAAAAAAATAGCACGCTGGAATTTCACACTTTATATATAGCTTTCATCTTAGATTAATATCACTCGCAAAAAGTAAAAACTTTGCATTTTCACTTGTAAAAAAAAAAATTACAAAAGATTTTAAATCTATGCAATCTGTTTTCAAACAAAAAGCGAAGACAACTAGCCTGGTTAAAACCAGACCATTCTCAGTTGTAACTGAGTTATGGTCTGGCAAAGCGTCATAGACAAATCATTTCCAGAGGGGCGTCACTAATGGATGTCACGGATAGACCTAAAACCAATCAGAGCGATGAAGGAGATGACGTATGCAGAGCGGTGGAGAAACATCTCCGAGTGTTGTTCTTTGCTCGGTTTTTAACAAAAAGGAAACGTTCAAATCGCTTAAAACAGACGCGAAAGCTGATTCGAACGAGTGATGTTCGACGGCGGCATCCATCTTTGTAATGTAGGCTACAAAATCTGCTTCAAAATCCCAGCGCTGTCGTCATGGTGTAAAGCCCGCCCCTACGTTTCTGATTGGTGCCTCGATTTCGACGGAGTGGAAATGGGCTTGAATGAGCTCTTTGCCACACTAACTTTCAGAGCAAATCTAAATTTGCTGGAAGTTGTCTGGGTTTTCCCAGGCTAGAAGACAACACTAAAAATGACAAATTACATTCTCAAGCATAAAAACACATGATACTATTTAGTCAATTTTACCCCTATTGACTCGGAAACAAGAACGACACATCATTGTCAACTCAATCTGCCAAAGCTGTTAGCTGCAAGTGTGCAACTCAATTCTGCTGTTTTGGTCTTGAAGAGTACGTATAGCAAACTCTACCAGTAGTTTTGAGGTGCTCACATGTTTCAACTGAAAAGGTTTCTTAATTCTTTATTTAATGCATCGCTTTGCTCAAAAATAGAAAGTGTAATACTCTGCAAATGTCTGCCATTCCCATTTTTTAAATGTTTTATTGAGAAACCGGAGCTTCAGTAATCTTCTAAACATAAAGTGAGATTTTGACTAGCAATGAGACAAAACACTCCTTATTTCCATACATGACTAACATCCTGTCACAGTCAAGCATGCTGTGTTAATAAACACCTGTTTCATGTCTGAGTATGTACATGACACATCCTCTCAATAGTATTCATATGTAAAACCACAAATACCATACGATTAGTGACACATGCATGTATTGTCAGCATCTTAAATGTTAATTCGTATGCATTCATGAAGTCTGGAGTAATGATGCTTTACTGTCTATATTTCTATAAATATATTCAAATAGAAAATAGTTATTTTAAACTGTAATAATAATATATTTTTTTCCTTCATCTTTATTTATAAGAAATACAATTTACAGACCCAAATCTACGGAGACACTACATGCTTATACATTCATCCTCACATTCATACCCCAACAACATACATGAGAAAAGGTTTCATATACTTATAATAAACATAGAACTTTATTCCATTTTTTATTATATTCATTTAATTTATTGTTGCTTTCTGCAATAATCTTTTCTAAAAGAAGATGCGACCTTATAACATTCTTAAAGTAACCTAAACACAAGCATGATAAGATTTTTGTTTTAAAAACAAACATTTTCTCTATTAATAAAATGGTATTTATCACAAGCAAACTACCTGTAAAATGACCAAGTACAATAGTTTGAGGTGTTATGGTAAATTCCATTCTAGCAGTCTTTAACCAAACTTGGACACTTGACCAGAATTTATATACTACTGGGCAAAAGTAAAATAAATGCCATAGGTCTTCCTCTTCTTCCTCACAAAATCTGCAATATGGGTTATTTTCAGTGTGATATAAATATAACATTTTTTTAGTTGCAATTATCTTGTAAAAAAAATTTAGTTGGAATATTCTTGAATATGAATCTACAGTATAGTGTTATAAATTGATCTAAAATATTCTAAAATATTCTAAATTGTAATAATAGTTCCCAAAATTATTTTTATTTTTGTTCAAATAAATGAACATCTTGGTGAGCTTTTCAAAAACATAAACCGACCCCAAACTTTCTGAGAGGCAATGTGCTTTTTTGACATTATGGTTTCATTCTGTACTGTGGGATTTCTAAATACTTGTCATTCTGACATTACAGATAAATCCATAACGGAAATGTGCATTAATGTTAAACCATACAAATAGAGTTTGCTTGTCTTATAATTCAATCTTGTTGCACTTTGATGATAAATACACTGTATTCAGCCATACAACTTTTTTTTTTTTTACTTTATTTAGTTCAGGGTTTCATTTATAATATACAGGTACATGTATACACACATATTATATAAACACAAACCATTATGTTAGATGCGATTAATCGATTTGACCGCACTTATATATAAAATGCTTTCTCTGATAACAGTCACCTGCGGTACCTTACAAAGCTTTCACTATCTCTAGTTCAGATCAATCTGCAGATGATGCAATCACGATGATTACGTCTCTAAAGTTACCCATCTGTAAAAAGGTTTACGTTCTAGATTGTGTCAATATGTTAATATTGTATGTTTCAGTGTATATCCAATCATTCAAGAAATATATAGAGTACACCTTGCCACCAAATAAGCCTACCTGTCCATACAAATATGAATGAGATGAGATGGCCCTGCAATGTTAGAAAAAGTAAGAAACTGCACACATCTGACAATATGGCAACCTTCATGACTGTGTCAATCAAAATGTACTCTCCTGCTATTGATTTACAATCTAAGCTATGCCCACTAAGTCAGTGGGAATTCTCCAATGTCATTTTAAGGGAGAACACTTACATTTATTGGTATTATGAAGGTTAAAGAATAGAGTAGGCTCAACATTCAACTAAAAAACTCAAAATCAATATGGCTAGTAACATTTCATGTATGATTTATTAGTGTTAGCAGGCAACAAACCCTCTTTTTTAAAGGTGAAGTTTTTTATATGGTCACCGAGATTTTGCCAAGTAAGGCATGTTCCTGGCTCAACATATTTTGTTGATCCTGGAACAATTCAGTCTGAAAGTTTAGTCCTAGCCCTATCACTGTATACTGCTAAACCTAACCCTGAGTTATCCCTAAAAGCAGAGGGAAAGGATAGGTTAATAACACTGATGTAGAAGAACCTAAACCTGGTTGTGAGCCTAAACTTGACATAAACTGTAAACTTGTCTCTCAAATCTGATTGGAATGTTGTTCTAGGATCAACAAAGTTCACATTCACCTATTTGTACACCAGCAAACAAAATTCAGAAGGTTAAACATGTTAAAAATTCAGAAGATTAAAAATCTACACAATTAATTCATATATATTAATATCAACTCAAGAATAGACTATGCCATTCAATCTCTAGTTTAGTCACATAATATTTTACTGTTCAAAGGATTTTGTGCCTGGAAATTAAACGTGGTTGAGTCCCCACAGGTTGCTACAGAGATCAACACATCCAAGTTGTTTCCCTGAGAGATGGCAGATTATTAGCCATATTTATACAACAGAGAAAAGTAATGGTGACATGTTAAAGGCTGCAGAAATCAAGTAGAGGTTACCTAGTGTTGGGTCACCCGACCAATAAAAAAAGAAAGACTTGGCCTGAAGGCCTGACAAAAGATGAAACCCTACAGCGCCCTCCATTGGCCATTTGTGGTAACCAAACTACGATGGGATGCGTAGTGACAATGTTCCCTTAAATTTTTGTTCTTGCTTTCAATTCAATTGGGCGGACTGTTCAGCCACCTGAGCACCTGAGACACTACCTTGGGGTCTAAATGTTCGAGACACAGAAAATACTGGATTCAAAATCCAATTTAAACCAGAAGATAGAGAAGATTGAACAAAAATTAAAATAAGGAAACAAATTATACATTTTAAACAAAGGAACGTTCATATTTCTTCATCATTGACAAAATGATGTCAAATGATGAAGAAATACAATATGTTGTGCACTGTTTTCAAGACTTTGTCACTGTAATTTCCTGTAGAAAGGGAGAAAAATAATAGTATTTGACATAAATATAAATATATATATATATATATATATATATATATATATATATATATATATATATATATATATATATATATATATATATATATATGACATAAAACACATCAATATGAATAGATATATTATATTTTATTATAAATATGTATATGCTTAAAATGAATTATAATATAAATAATAATGCACTGCCCGTGGGCTGTTATACACACTAATCTAAAAAATAATGAAAAAAATAGTTTTTGGGGGGGTTTTGACAACTTTTAATGAAATTACATTCAACCAGGAAGCTACTTTGAGTTAGAGGTACTTAATAATTTGTAGCATAAACACAAATTTTTAAGTTGATAAAAAAAAATAAAAAAACTGAGTTGTAGTCCTGGAACCAATTAATATTATGTATTAGTTCAAATCAACAGTTAACATAATACATGCTAATGTAACTTATTTAGCATGTTCGGTAACACTTTATTTGAAGGGGTGTGCATAAGACTAACATGACACTGTCATAAACATGACATAACACCTGTCATGAACATTTCTGTCTTTGTTAATGTCAAGTTGTCATAATCAAGACATTTTTGTCTTGGTTAATGTCAAGTTGTCATAACAAAGACATTTTAAACAATGTCAACTTTGCATTAAAAGTGTCATAATTTACAGAATGACACTTAATGACAACAGTCATAAACATTCATAAAGACTCCTTCATGTTCATGACAGGTGTTATGTCATGTTTATGACAGTGTCATGTCAGTCTTATGCACACCCCTTCAAATAAAGTGTTACCGCATGTTTTTTTTTAATGAACAAGTAAAATATACTGGCATTAGCACAGTCATTTGTTATAGAGTCAATGTTGTGTTTACCTTCATGTTGTCTCTTCAGCACAATAGTAAGTTTAGATGTGAAAAATCCTGAATTAGTGGACATCTTGATGGACTCTATCCATCCATTTAACCCTTAAACTAATTTTGCAATCTCAAAAAAAAAAAGTGTCTGTCTGAACAGGGGCATCAACAGTAGTGTGCAGCAGTGCACACATGCAGCTAAGAGGGAGAATTGCTTAGTGGGACTATTTAAAAGCTTGACAGATTAGTAAAATTAGTTTGAGAAGATGTCAATTAATTCACTGCTTCCTGTCTTCTGACCCCTGGGTGTCTCAGGGATGAAACAATCCCGTACATTATTAAGACACACAATCAGCAGCAGAGCAGATAGCCTGTAGGTTTATGTCGTCTTAAGTGTTCACTCATATTCAGAGGGAGTGTTTTTTTTTTTGTTTTGTTTTTTTTGTGTGTGTGTGTGTGTGTGTGTGTGTGTGTGTGTTTTTCCCTGGCTACCAAATTAGCTGCAGCAATTCACACAGTCCATCCCACCAGCCCCGGTGCATCCGTTGATCGTTTTGAAAACGTTACAGCCAGTGCTGAGAAGATAATTACTATCATCAAACTGTCAGACCATCATCCTTTTCAATTTACTGCAAGGGCTTCATCAGCTGACAGCCAGTGTGTAAAAAGAGTGAAGGACTGAGGTGTACGATGGGATCACATGTTGAGTCGCGAGGGAATGTTTGTGTGGAGCTGATACAGAGGTGACCTGTAAATCTTCCTACCGTCTGGAGGCTCATAATTAGTGATGAATTCATATGACACAGCTGTTTGGCAGAAGCAGTGACGCTGAACTATTGCAACCCTGGACAATAGACCTGATTATAAGTGTTCATACAGATCATTTTTTTGTTTTACAGTCATTAGTGAGATAATTACAGGTGGAAGTGTGGGGAGGACTAAAGGCTACTACACATTAGAGCACAGGTCACCAATTACTGGACCTGCGATTCCACCCAGACCGTGAATCATTTATCAGAAATGTATATAATTATACTGTTAGGGGGCAGTCGTGGCCTAGTTATTAGAGAGTCAGATTGGTAACTCGAAGGTCGGGGGTTGGATTCTCAATACCGGCAGGAAATGACTGAGGTGTTCTTGAGCAATGCACCTAACCCCCAATCTCTCCCCGGGCGCCACAGAAAAAAATGCTTGCCCACTGCTCCGGGTGTGTTTGTCCACAGTTTGCAGTGTGTGTTGGATAAATAAGGGAATTTGACCTCTGTGTTTCCACATATTTATGCTCCTGTGAAACAAGAAGTCATAGCTAAATAATTTAATGTTCCCATGTCATCCTGTTGCGATAAAAAATGTATGTCTTTAAACGATTGGGTATATCGCAGCCACCGCACTTGGCAGGAGTTACGTCCTGCTCCTTATGTGGGTGGCTAGCATTGAAGTCGCTCCCCACAGACGTCTTCAACTGAGGGCAGAGCTGCATGATTCAGACCTGTTGACTTCACTTCAACTTGCCCACGACCACTCAATGGGCCTTGCCAGCAAAACCAGCCTCCTGGAACTTCC
This sequence comes from Tiaroga cobitis, assembly GCA_030578255.1. NCBI lineage: Eukaryota > Metazoa > Chordata > Actinopteri > Cypriniformes > Leuciscidae > Tiaroga > Tiaroga cobitis. The sequence goes on along the minus strand of CM060602.1, from coordinate 36,622,655 downwards.
CCCTCGGCTATTCAGGATTTCACCACTCAGCTCTGACCCCCGCCCCCTCTGCCAGCCCGGTTTAGCCTCTTTAACCACAGCCATCTGGATGCTGTCTCTGCCTGCTTTGCTATGTTGGAGACCAGGTTCTTGCGGGTTGCCCCTCTAACCCCAAGCATCCCCAATGCTCTCCAAATTGACTGTCCCGGGAACCCCCTGCAACCCACCTCCACCGGTAGATTCCAGGCTCTCCAACCCCTCTGCTGGCTCTCAGAGATGAGGTACTGATACTTCCCTAGCTTGCGTTCATGTGCCTCCTCGATCCTTTCCTCCCAGGGTACCGTAAACTCTACTAGGGCCACCTGCCTTGTTGCTTGGGACCAGAGCACGATATCTGGTTGGAGGCTGGTGACGGCAATCTCCTCTGGAAACTTGAGTTGCCTTCCGAGATCAACTCTCATCTCCCAGTCCTCTGCAGTACCAAGGATCCCTAAACATCTGTCCTCCTTGCCTGCCTTCTCCCCATGCCTGAGGAAGCCAATGAAGCGGGGGCCTTTGTCTTGGGACTTAGTTATTTTCCGCTTCCTCTCTTTCTCCAGTCCATCGGCCAGTTGCACCAGCACCTGATCATGGCGTCACCTGAACCTCCCTTCAGTCAGGCCTGCCCGACGGGACGACAGAATGTGCTCCAGGTTTGCTAGTCTCTTGCACTGATCACAGGAGGGATCCTCTGTCAGTCTCCATCTTTGGAGGTTTGTTAGTGTTGGCAGTACATTGTACACGGAGCTAAGGAGGAATTTTATCCGATGCCCCTACATGTTCCAGATGTCCTTTCAAATGAGGGATCTTCCTCGGACAATTCCCCACCAGGTCCAGCTACCTTGCTGTTTCATGGCTACTGGCCTGGCTTGTCTGCTCTCTTCCTCCACAGCCCGAATCTCCTTCTGCACCATCCCTTTGCCCTTGCCTCCTTCCAGCTTGCTCGGGTGATGACTCCCAGGCCCAGCCTCCCCTGAGTCACCGTGCCCATGATGTCTGCATGTTGTAAGTGCTCCTCCGCTTCCCTCAGAGCTCCGCTGGCCTTCCACTTCTGTCCCACCTTCACTACGATGTTCGCCTGTCGCATAGCCTGATCATCACTATAGCGCAACATCATGGGCAACCGGACTTTGGCTGTCTTAAATTCCTCCACGACTGATGTAATTGGCAATTGCAGTTTGCTCCCGGAGCTGTATAGCCCTATAGAGCAAAGGCTTGTGGGGACAGACAGCCTGCTCCTGAGGAAGTTGTTGATTCTCCTTTCCAAAGCCTCCACTGTTGTTAAGGGGACCTTGTACACAAGCAGTGGCCACAGGAGTCTTGGAAGGATGCAGTGTTGGTAGCCCCATACCTTGTACTTGCCGGGCAGGCCACTCCTCTCCAGGGCTTTTAGCCATTCTTCTGCTTGGTTGAGCATCTCCTTCACGCTTGCTTTGTCAGTCAGGTCGGCTCTGTACCACCTCACTGAGCTCTTTACCGGCTTCTCCGTGACTGTTGGGATGGTATCTTCACCGGCCCCGCTTCAGGACCAAGATTCTCGATTTTTAGGGTTTGAAAAAACATCCTAGCTGCTGTGGTAAGCTCTACCAAATCTTCCAGGATCCATCTGCCCTCCAGGACTGACCTCGCTGTGATTGCCAAGTCGTCCATAAAGGGCCTGACTGGGACCTGTTGGACTCCACTCGACAGCACAGCTCCCTGTCTGGGCTTCTCCACTGGCTTGACAAGGAGGTTCATCGCCGCTGCAAACAGAATCACAGAGATGGTACATCTGGTCACGATTCCGACCTCCAATCTCTGCCAGTTGGTAGTAAAGTCACCAGAGGTAAAACGCATCTTGAAGTGCTCGAAGTAGTTCCAGAGGAGCAGCTGTACCTTCTGGGGGAAGTGTTAGGCTTTAAGTGTGTGGTCGACCAACTTGTGCAGCACTGTGCCATAAGCATTCGTTAGGTCAATCCACAGGACTGCTAGATCTCCCTGGTTCCTCTTAGCATCCTCGATGATCTTGGAGATGATGCTGTTATGTTCGATGCAACCGGGGACTCCTGGTACTCTCCCTTTCTGTACCGAGGTGTCAATGTACTTGTTATTGATCAAGAACTGAGTCAGCCTTTTCGGCAAGATTCCGAAGAACACCCTCCCCTCTACATTCAACAACGAGATTGTGCGGAAGTCTTTCAAGCTGGAAGAGTCCTCCTGCTTGGGGATGAAGCAGCCCTCGGCAATGAAAAAAACTGTCTGGCAGATGGTTCTTCCACCACACTTCCTTAAGTAGCCTCCAAAGACATCTCTTCAGCCTCTCGCGGTTCTTGTAAACTCTGTATGGAATTCCATTCGCCCTCGGTGCAGATCTTCCCCTGGCCTGTCGGATAAAGTCAATGACTTTCTGCCATCTGGACTCTCTGTCATCAAAGGAGATGGTCGACTCCTCTGGGGTGCACAGCTTTCCTTCCAGGTCGAGTTTTTCCTCTCGCCTTGGGTCAATGAACCTTTATGGAGGTGTTCTTCTACCTCCTCCTTCGGGGCCTTTAGCACTCTGGATCTTTTAACTCCAAGGAGCCCTGACAAGTACAATTTTTTTTTTAACTTGATCCTCTCATTTTCCCACCTCCTTCTATCCCTTCGCTCGGCACAAAGTCTTTATGCGCTCCCTCACGTTATCTCGCATCTCTTTAAGGGTAGGTTTTTCGTCTTCAGGAGCCGCCGAAAAGCCTTCTTCAGTCTTCTCAAGTCACCTCTGAGTTTTGCAATTTCCCTTGAGCGCCTGTTCTCTCTAGCATGCTGTGGGCCTTTGGTCTGTCTCTGCTCCATCCCAAAGCACTCTGCTCCCATGTTCCAGATGATAGTGGACCTTCATCTTCCTGCCAATGTCACCAGCGAGGACAGACTCCAGGACTTGGTCTATTTCCCTGTCGAAAGACTCCCAGTCTTTCCTGGCCGCTGCTGTTAGCCACAGCACTAGCTTTTTCTCTTTTCCTCTCCCTCAATGCCCCGAACTTGCTGAACTCTTTCCTGGCTGGTTTGCCTCTCTTGATGTTTAAAAAAAAAAAAATATATTAATGGGAATATACTTCAGAAATATTTTAGTCATAAACAATTCTAGGGGTGCCACTAATTGTGGCCAACATGTTTTAAAGAAAAAAAATTATTTCATAATGTGATTTACCCCACACTTTCAATTCTTTGACTTCAATAAAAGATACAATTTTTGTGAATTTTTTTTAAATGAAAGATCAAAGGGTAAACAATGTAGATTTATTTGTACAGCCATCTTTGATCAAATTTACAAGGGGTGCCAATCATTCTGACCACAACTGTATGTAAAACAAACACTGTTTTGGTAACATGTATAAATAACTGTGGAACTAAATAGTTTATTTGGGTTTATTTTTTGACAAACATTTTTTGGGGTTTGTTTACGCTGCTTACATGTAATGTTTTCGACGTAAATGCATCACGTTGTATGGCTAATGCCCCAGTGTTACAAGTGCATTTGATGGCCGCATAACTTTTAAAAGATAAAAGGCTGCAAAAGTGAAAATATTCAATAATGCCCATGCAATAGCCATTCACATCCAAATAACACTGAACCCCAGAAAGTGAAAGAGTGAATACTCTTGGAACATTTTATTGAATTACTCTGAAGTTTAGAAACATTACACAATTTAGCATTGGCTATGAATAAATGTTTATTTTATTTTTATTTTATTTTAAGAATCAATAGTTCCCTATCAGGGAACTCGAGCTGTGTGACAACGCATTGGGAACGCCCCTGCGTGAGTGCGTCATGAAGCACGTATGAAATCAGTCCAATGGCGAGACGGAACGTCATAGGCGGGGGACGTCATCGACCAGGAAACTATAAAAGCACCCCAAAACACAAGCACGTCAGCTTCTGAGTCTTCAGCAAGCGCTCTATGTGTGAATATATCAGTCTGTGTCTCAAAGTGTTTTTGTCTGTCCTTAGAAATTGCTAGGCAGGAGTTTTTCACATATATAAAAAACTATAAAGAGACGATATATATATATATATAATATGGCGAGCGAACAGCAGTTCAGAAAGTGTGTTCATCCCTGCCCACGTTATATCATGGGTGGAGATACTCACGATCTGTGTGTTGTTTGTATGGGAGTGCAGCATGCCCAGTAAGCTCTTGAGGGAGCTGATTGCGAGCATTGCGAGCGTATGTCTATGAAAACGCTCCGCTCCCGCCGAGCCCTCTTCGAGGAGAGTGGTTCGGTGCGCGCTCCCCGCGGTTCAGGTCCCACTGCTGCCGAGGCACAGCGGAGGCTTCAATCGTGGGGATCGCAAATGGATCTATCAGCGGGGATTGACATGGGCTCTACCTTTTCTCAGCCCTTACCTGGTAGATCCAGTGCCTCAGATCCGGGTGTGGAAGCACGCGCTGCGGTTTCTTCCCCTCGGGCTGAGGCACCAACACTTCAACTCTCCAGTTCTGAGGAATTGGATGTTGAAAGTGTTGATACAGCAGAGACTGGGGACTCGTCACTTCAGTCTCCTGCTAGTGAGGAGCTTATGGAGGTGTTGACTCGTGCAGTTGAAAAATTAAGCATTGAGTGGCCAGCTGATAGACAGGAGTCTAGATTAAAAAGCAAGTTGGATGAGAGATTTTTGCCATCTCGCGCTGCACCTCCACGCCGGTGTTTGCCGTTCTTTCTCGATCTCCACACCGAGGTGTCGAGATCGTGGAATAGACCGGTTTCTGCTAGAATTTTTACTCAGCAGACCTCTATTTATTCAAATATTTTGGGGTCTAAGTTTTATGGGTATGGGGCGATGCCTAAGGCGGAGGAAGTTTTGGCAAGCCATCTTTCTCCTGATACGGCATCGTCCTTTAAGACACCGGCGTTGCCCACCAAGCCATTACAAAACACCTCGGCTTTGGTGGGCAAAGCCTACTCGGCGGCGGGACAAGCAGCATCATGTCTTCATACAATGTCAATCTTGCAAGCTTACCAAGCAGATTTATTAAAAGACATTAGTGAGGGGGAGGAAATAAGTGCAGATGTTATTAGAGAATTGCGTCAGGCAGCCGATCTCTCTCTCCGTGCCACCAAGGAGACGGCCAGATCAGTCGGCCGTTCTATGGCAGCCCTGGTGGCCACGGAGAGGCACTTATGGTTGAATCTGTCAAATATGAAAGAGAGAGAAAAATCTTTTCTTCTGGACGCGCCGCTGTCGACTGCTGGCCTCTTCGGTGACTCAGTGAATTCGGTCATCGAGAGGTTTCAGGAAGAAAAGAAGCAGGCAGCAGCGCTCCAGAAGTTCCTCCCCCTCCGTGTGCATGTCCCCGGGGCTGCTGGGCGGGAGCAGCCCCGGCCGTCGGGTAGCTCCTCACACAGGGCACAACAGAAGAAGAGTGTCGCGTCTCGCGCTCCTCCCCAGCAAAACTGGGCCGAGGCGCGGCGCTCTCAGACGAAGTCTTCCAGGGGCAAAGCCGATCTGAGGACGGTTATTGTCGCCAGGAAGACTTCGTCGAAGAAGCCCTGACGCCAAGGGTGTCAGGGTGCTGAGGGTGGTTCCCACCGAGACGGAAAGGTGTTCGCCGCTGTACACGGCGCCCGTTCTGTCTCGGTGCCCTCAGGGGCCCGTTCTGCTAACCCCGCCTGCGTGCCGGGGCGTAGACGGCCCCAGCGAGCGCTTTCCCGAGGGACGCTCGCCCGCTCTGAGGAGCGGTTTAGAGCGGTCAGACCAGTTGTTCCCTGCCGGTGCGCCGTTACAGGGCACTGTGTCTGCCACTCAAAATACTCCAGAGGCCAGTCTCGAGAGACTGGTACCCTTAGTAGAATTTTTGGCAGAGTGGAAAAGCCTTCCAAATGTATCTCATTGGGTCCTGCAGACTATCGAGAAGGGGTACGCGATTCAGTTCAGATCACGCCCGCCTCGCTTCAGAGGGGTTCTGCCCACAGTGGTGGGCCCCGAGCAGGCTCTGGTTATGGAACAGGAGGTGAAAACTCTCCTGCTGAAGGAGGCTATAGAACGAGTTCTTCCTCCCAGCAGAGAGCTGGGTTATTACAGCCGATATTTCATCGTTCCAAAGAAGGATGGGGGGTTGCGTCCAATTTTAGATCTGCGCCTATTAAATCGCTCAGTAGGGAAGCTCAAATTCAAAATGCTTACTCTCAAGCAGATCGTGTCACAGATCAGGTCTGAGGACTGGTTTGTCACGATAGATCTAAAGGACGCATACCTCCACATTTCCATCCTTCCACAACACAGGAAGTTCCTATCGCCCTACAATCCATCGCGCTCTTTAAGATCACTAAATTCGAGGCTTCTGGTCATTCCTAGGATATCCAGATCCACCAAAGGAGGCAGAGCATTTTCACATTTAGCTCCGAAGCTCTGGAATAGCCTTCCTGATAATGTTCGTTGCTCAGACTCGCTCTCACAGTTTAAAACTAGACTGAAGACGCATCTATTTAGCCAGGCATTCATATGATTTTTTTTATCTTACAGTTACTGTAAATCCGGCCTCTAGTTCATAAACGCCAGAGGAGAACTGGCCCCTGACTGAGCCTGGGTTCTCCCAAGGTTTTTTTTTCTCCATTGGGTCATCTGATGGTGTGTTAGGACACCTTTAGGTCACTGGATGGAGTTTTTCGGTTCCTTGCCACTGTTTGCCTTTGGCTTGCTCAGTTGGGGATATTCAAATTAATTAACCAATCATACCATTGATCAGCACTACCAAACTTGGATGTCTTTTTTTTTTTTTTTCTTCAGTAATAAACAAACATTGTTAAGTTGTTTTGATTGATACTGTGAAGCAGCTTTGATACAATCTGTATTGTGAAAAGCGCTATATAAATATATTTTACTTGACTTGACTTGACTTCGCTTTCAGGGACGAAGCGTACCAGTATCGGGTTCTTCCATTCGGCCTAGCACTGTCTCCCCGAACGTTCACGAAATGTATGGATGCAGCTCTGGCTCCGCTGCGACTCCAGGGCATCCGCATTTTAAACTATATCGACGATTGGTTGATTCTGGCTCAATCGGAGCATCAGGCGATTCGGCATCGAGATGTCGTTCTCGCCCATATCAAGAAGTTGGGGTTGAGGCTCAACACCAAGAAGAGTGTGCTTTCTCCAGTACAGAGGACCACTTTTCTGGGCGTGGTTTGGGATTCGACTACGATGCGGGCACGTCTGTCTCCTGTTCGTATAGCTTCGATTCTCTTAGCCGTCAAACAGGCAAAGCTAGGCCAGTCACTCACTGTAAAAGAATATCAGAGGATTCTGGGTCTGATGGCAGCAGCGTCCAACGTTATACCTTGCGGCCTGCTGTACATGAGACCACTGCAGTGGTGGCTCAGGACCAAGGGGTTTTCCCCGAGGGGAAACCCGCTCCGCAAGATCAGGGTCACGCGACGGTGTCTCCGTGCTCTGGCTATGTGGAAAGAACCTTGGTTCCTGTCCCTAGGTCCTGTGTTGGGGGCTCGGTGTCGTCGTGTAACACTAACGACGGACGCCTCTCTCACAGGCTGGGGGGCGATCATGAGTGGTCGCTCGGCCCAGGGTCTGTGGCAGGACCATCATCTTCTTTGGCATATAAATTGTCTAGAAATGATGGCGGTGTTTCAGGCTCTGAAACACTTCCTCCCAGACCTGAGAGGTCACCATGTGCTTGTCCGGTCAGACAACACATCGGTGGTCTCTTATATAAACCATCAGGGGGGTCTGCGTTCGCGCCCGTTATACAAGCTGGCTCGCCAGATCCTTCTATGGTCCCAGGGGAAGCTTCTTTCATTGAGGGCGATTTATATCCCGGGATATCTGAATCAGGGGGCAGACATCCTGTCGAGGCAGGGGCCGAGGCCCGGGGAGTGGAGACTCCACCCCGAGGTGGTGGAGCTCCTATGGAAACATTTCGGTCGTGCCGAGGTAGACCTATTTGCATCCAGGGAAACATCACACTGCCAACTGTGGTTTTCCCTAAGTCCTCCAGCCCCTCTGGGGTTGGATGCGGTGGTACAGGAGTGGCCGAGGTCACGCCTGTACGCATTTCCCCCGATTGCTCTGCTCCCAGGAGTTCTGGAGAGAGTTCGCCGGGACGGGGTCAGTCTACTGTTGGTAGCCCCGTACTGGCCGGCCCGAGTTTGGTTTGCGGACCTAATTTCTCTCCTCGACGGCTCTCCTCTGGAGATTCCGTTGAGGAGGGACCTTCTCTCTCAAGCGAGCGGGTTGATACTTCACCCCCGCCCAGATCTATGGAGGTTGTGGGCTTGGCCTCTGAGGGGGCCCAGCTCATAGAATCTGGTCTCTCGACTGGGGTAGTGGAGACCATCCTCCACTCCAGAGCTCCGGCCACGAGGAAATTATATGCCTTGAGGTGGAAAATGTTCACCTCTTGGTGTGGAGAACACCAGTTGGACCCAGTTAACTGCCCGGTGGGTGCAGTGCTGGAATTCCTTCAGGAGCGTTTCTCCACAGGGTTATCCCACTCCACTGAAGGTGTATGTGGCGGCCTTATCTGCTTACTACGTCCCTTTGAGTGGAGCTTCTCTCGGGAGACACCCACTTGTAACCCGTTTCCTTCGTGGCACTCTGAGGCTGAGGCCAGCAGTTCGCACGAGGGTGCCGACCTGGGACCTGGCGGTTGTTTTAGAAGGTCTCTCTCTAGCACCGTTCGAGCCCATTGAAGAAGTTTCGGAGAAATTCCTAACTCTTAAAACTATCTTTCTTCTGGCTATATCTTCATTAAAAAGAATAGGAGATATCCAAGCTCTGTCGGTCTCTCCCTCGTGCTTGGAGTTTGCGCCGGGCATGGTGAAGGCTTTCCTCCTCCCTAGGCCGGGATACGTCCCCAAGGTACCAACCAATGTGGCCAGGCCTATTGTCCTGCAGGCTTTCTGTCCACCTCCATTTCTGACGTTGGACCAAGAGAAACTAAATCTGCTCTGCCCTGTTAGGGCCCTAGATGCTTACGTCCACAGAGCTGCCCTGTGGAGGAAGAGTGAACAGCTATTCGTTTGCTTTGGACGCCCTAAGAAGGGTTATCCAGTATCTAAGCAGAGGTTGAGCAAGTGGGTGGTCGAGGCCATCTCACTTGCCTACGAGTCTGCCAGTCAGCCTTCTCCTTTGGCTGTCCGGGCTCATTCAACCAGGAGTATGGCTGCCTCTAAGGCTATCCTGTCAGGAGTATCTATCCAGGATGTTTGTGATGCGGCAGGCTGGTCCTCACCGCACACATTCGTGAAGTTTTATCATCTTGACTTCAGCTCCACTCCAGGGGCGCAGGTGCTTTCGTCCGAATGTGCGCTCTGACTTCACACGACGGACACTTGCTCGTATGGCGACGTTGGTATTAGCGTTCCCAATGCGTTGTCACGCAGCTCGAGTTCCCTGATAGGGAACGTCTCTGGTTACGTATGTAACCCTAGTTCCCTGAAGGGAACGAGACGCTGCGTGTCTATGCCATACTCCCAGCATGCCCGTGAGCACTTGCTTCAGTTTTATCAGAAGCTGACGCGCTTGTGTTTTGGGGTGCTTTTATAGTTTCCTGGTCGATGACGTCACCTGCCTATGACGTTCCGTCTTGCCATTGGACTGATTTCATACGTGCTTCATGACGCACTCACGCAGGGGCGTTCCCAATGCGTTGTCACGCAGCGTCTCGTTCCCTTCAGGGAACTAGGGTTACATACGTAACCAGAGACGTTCACAGTGAACATCTATTTTAAAAAAAGACTAAATTTTAAAAAAATAACAAAAATGACGATATCAATGACGTTTGGTCATGACATCTGATGTCAAACTTGCACCATCAAGTGTTATATTTAATTTGAACAATATGTTGAAATACTCTGAAGAATTAGAATAACACAATTAATATTCAGTTTTGTTTACCACACAGATCCATCATTTAACTTCAGAGGAAACGGGACAGACATGTTGTCATTATTCCACACCCCAGGGGTGAGGGGACTGGAAATTAATTATTTGACGTTGAATAGTTTCAGGAATGCGTCAAGCTTTCAAACTGATCAAAAAGTCGGTACCATGTTTTAGCTTGGCTCGTGTCTTCAGAGAGAAAGTGATCTAAGCGCTCTCTGTTCTGTCTACTCGAAGTCTAGAAACAGCAGGAATGCAATTATGATCCAAGGAGAGGATGAGATCATACCTAAAATCACCTGCTACATTAAGTGTCATGTACAAGTATGTTACCTGTCTTTCTGACACATGCTGAGCTTCTCCTTTCCTCTCTACAACATGCTGTGTGCTGGTGCTTTATTGATCTGCCTGACTAACAATATCATGATGTTACTTATAATAATGTTAATGATGTTTTTATTATTTAGATATCATGAACTTTCATGCAAATGCCCTCTTTGCAGGTGAAATGAGAAATAGATATTTTCTGCAAGGCGTGGTTTTGCAGTCTGGTCTAATATAGCTTTTAACTGCCCCATACTTACAGCATCTTAGCAAATTTGCTCTACATTGTGACAGGTTGACTAAACAATCCAACCCTAAATATGCTGCACAACCTGTTAAGGACTGAAATAATCAGGTACCGTGTTAAAAAAATTATTATTCAAAGTGACAGGAGCTACAAACAGTAAGAACAGCACATGGTTTGATAGACTTTACCACATTTTACTCTTATAGTATTTAGTTTCTCAACGCTAAATAGCTGTCACTGACATGCAAGCATTTTATTTTATTACAGTAGAGGTTTTACCAATCACTTGTGGGCTCTGAAGAGTGTGAAACATCTCTGATACATTACATTGTGGCACTTAATCTCATGGCATTAGCATCTCATGTGACCTCTAAGAAGCTCACTGTCAATAAAATGACAAAAATCCCAGGAAGGATAAAAAGCCATAACTCATCAATTCTCTCCCTGTTTTCCAGTTCTAATTTTTAACCTGCCCTCTTCAACATCCAAGAAACCCATCTCACTCCTATGGCATTCGAGATGCTGTTTTAAAATTGATGTGCTGCTCTACTGAAACAGCATGAGAAGTATGGCATATATAAAGGGAATGATAACGTTTGCCTAATAATAAAGAAACTGTCAAAAAATGCACCCCTTTTCCTTAAGAATGTTAAAGCGTGCCATGTCTACTCTGAAGTCTTGAGTGCAAAACGATGGAACCATTTATTCATAGTGCAAGTGCACTTTAGACTGTAAAGCCTCTCCTTGATAAAAAGAAATACGTAGATTCCTTCTGTTCCCTTTGTTTTAACCTGCAGGGTTTTATTTTTACTTTCAGGATTATGGAATAGTATTGCATTTATTTATATATTTACTCATTTACTGAGAGCAGCAGGATTTCAAAGTATATTCTTGCAGTGGTTATACTAGGAACAATTGCGGCGGCTGGCAACCAATTGTGTTTATTCTTTTATAAAGTTATAATGTTAGGTAACACTTTACAATACGGTTTCACAAAAATTAGTTAACTACATTAGTTAACTTGACCTTATAATGAATCACTTCTACATTATTAATGTTTATTTTAATTTCAACATTTAATACATTATTAAAATCAAAAGTTGTATTTGTTAACATTAGTTATAATGCACTGTGAAGTATGAACAAACAATGAACAGCTGTATTTTTATATTTTAATAAAACATTGCTGATGTTCTAAACACATTTCTCAGAAACCACTGCACTGGGCCTAAACAAGAATCAAAAATCAATTCCGATATTTTTGCAATGAAAAAAAAAAAACCCCACACCACTTTCTCAGTCAAAACTGAATGATTCAATCAAAATGAAGACATTTTCTTATACCATAGTACGTAATTTACATGTTTGCCTAATCCAAGTTAGCCTACATCTCTTAAAAAATATATGGTAATGCGTTACATTGTACGTTAATAATATATCAAGTGTTTTCCCGTATTTGTTTGATAGTATTTTGGTAGTAAACTGTAGCTGCGTCCCAATTCGCGTACTATCCATCCTAAATAATGTTCGAAAATAGAATTAATACGTCCCAAATCATAGTATGTTGAAATACGTGTTCCAAAGATACCCGGATGGTCTACTATTTCCGGTCAGAATCCGAAGTGCAGATCGATGCACACTCTTACGGCTAATATTGCCCACAACCCATCGCACGTTGGATGAGGATTCGATTAGAACTACAAACTATAGTAAAAAAAAAAAAAACTACAGACATGGAGGACGCGCAAGTCCGGCGGTTATGTAGAGAGGTTTAGATAAAGGGGTTTGATTGATTAATTATCAGCATCTAACCTGCGAAATTTTATTTATTCAATGTTGTCTACATTATATTGCTTCTGCAGCAGCATTGTGAACTTTTGTAAAGATACGTTTAGCCATTAACTTCTAAATGCATCATTACATTCAAATTGCAAACACATGAGGAGAGTCTCCGCATAAAAGACCCACGACTGTCCCAAAGCTTACTTTTGCTAAACACTAATGTATGTGTGTGTAGCAAAATTAGCCTATGTACTTTTTCTTCACAAAAAGAGTACATACTTTTAGGGCATAGTAGGCGAATTAGGACGCAGCATGTGTTTACTTTCAGAGACGTTCACAAGCTATGCAGGTGTTGAACTTCATGAACTCCATCATTGCTACCAAACGATGCAAACTATTTTGAAGTTTGTTTTCAAAGGATTGTAGGTAAATATCCACTTTATACAACAACAGCCCTCTTTTTATAAATCACTTCTAAATGATTCAGTGTATGAGAGAGCTCGAGCTGTCTGAATTGATAGATGTGTTCAACTTCGGTGTATGATATCAATGTACAGCGCGAGCGATTAGAAAGCCGTATACTTTGATGTTATACACTCAGGGCCGTTTCTAGGCATAGGCAAAGCAAGAGACTTCTTTTAATTTATATATATTATTATTATTGTTTCTATTATATTATATTTGCACTAAGTGCCTGACTTTTTGGCAAAAAGACAACACAAAATTTTAAGTAGCCTATATAATATATAATTCTGTTTGTGCTGCGTGATTTAAAGAGAAGTGCACACTTTGCTCACGCGATCACCATGGGGATCTGGTGTTCCCTTTCAAGGGAACTCGAGCTGCGTCAACGCTGTGGGAACGCCTCTGCGTGTGTGCGTCCTGAAGCACGTATGGAATCAGTCCAATGGAGAGACGGAACGTCATAGGCGGGTTAAGTCATCGACCAGGAAACTATAAAGCACCCCAAAAACTGTGCCTTCAGCAAGCGCTATATGTGAATCATTGTCTGTCCTTAGTTGTCACTAGGCAGGAGTTTTCACTATTTCAAAAAAACTATATTCAGTATATATATATATTGAGAGACATGGCGAGCGAACAGCAATATAGAAAGTGTGTTCCTCCCTGCACGCGCTATTTAACGGGCGGGGATACACACGATCTATGTGTTGTTTGTTTGGGAGTTCAGCATGCCCAGTTAGCTCTCGAGGGAGCTGATTGTGAGCATTGCGAGCGTTTTCCCCTTAGAACGCTCCGCTCCTGCCGAGCACTCTTTGAGGAGAGTGGTTCGGTTTGCGATCCCCATGGATCGGGTCCCGCTTCTGCCGAGGCAGAGCGGCGGCGTCATTCGTGGGGATCGCAGATGGATCTAACAGCGGGGTTTGAGACGGGCCCCGCCCTATCTCAACCCTTACCTGTTAGGTCTAGTGCCTCAGTCTTCACGCTCTGCAGTTTCTTCCGCCTGAGTTGAGGCCCCAATATTGCAACTATCCAGTTCTGAGGAGCTGGATGTTGTCAGTATTGATGCGGGGGATAATGAGGATTCGCCACCTCATTCTCCTGAAAGTGAGGAGCTGATGGAGGTGCTCACTCGTGCTGTTTCTAAGCTATGCATTGAGTGGCCAGCTCTTAGGCAGGAGTCTAAAGAAAGATCTAAATTAGATGAGAGATTTTTGCCTTCCTGCACACAACCTCCACGCCGGTACTTACAATTCTTTCCCGATCTCCATACCGAGGTGTCGAGGTCGTGGAAGAAACCGGTGTCTTACCGTATTTTTAGCCCACAAACTTCCACTTATTCTAGTATTGTGGGGGCTAAGTGTCATGGTTATGGGGCGATGCCCAAAGCGGAAGAGGCGCTTGCTACTCACCTCTCCGCCGAGGCTGCATCATCATTTAAAGCCAAGCTAATGGGCCGTACTATGACAGCCCTGGTGGCCGCAGAGAGACATATATGGTTAAATCTCTCTGTCATGAAGGAGAAGGATAAAGCTTTTCTTCTGGACACCCCGCTTTCGCCTGCTGGCCTATTCGGTGACTCCGTCAACATAGTCATCGATAGGTTTCAGGAAGAGAAAAAGCAGGCGGCGGCGTTCCAGAAGTTTATGCCTCTCAAAATTTACGTCCCAGGGACTGCTGGGCGGGAGCAGTCCAGGCCGTCGTCCAGCTCCTCGCATAGGGCGCAACAGAAGCAGAGTGTCGCGTCTCGCGCTCCCCTTCCAAACAGTGGGACCAGACGCGGCACTCTCAGCCGAAGTCTTATGGCAAAACTGATCTGAGGACAGTTATTATGGCCAAGAAGGCTTCATCCAAGAGGAAGTCCTGACGCCACTGGCTGAGGGTAGTCCCCACTGTGAGAGAAATGAGTTCACCGCATCAGACGGTGCCCATTCTCTCTCGGTGCCCTCAGGGGCCCGTTCTGCCAACCCCGCCTTCATGCCGGGGCATAGACGGTCCCAGCGAGCGCTTTCCCGAGGGGAGGGTCACAGAGCAGTCAAACCAGTTGTTCCCTGCCGGGGCGCCGTTACAGGGCGTTGTGTTTGCTGTTCAAAATACTCCAGAGGCCAGTCTCGAGAGACTGGTACCCTTAGTAGATTTTCTGGCAGAGTGGAAAAGCCTTCCAAAAATATCTCTTTGGGTCCTGCAAACGATAGAAAACGGTTACGCTATACAGTTCAGGTCTCGGGAGAAAGATGTACCATATCATGGTCTGATCGGCCAAGAGGGGGCAGTGCAACACATTTGTATGCGTTTTTCACGTTAGCATACAAGAGATCCAGGATCTTATCTCCCCGTGTTGTACATTCAACAAAATGGTTAAATGTTGGCAGGTTCTTAGAAAGGGATACATGGTTATAATCACCAGAGAGAAAAATTAAAGCGTCTGTATACTTCGCCTGGAGTCGCGCGACAACAGAATGCACTATGCCACCTCCGCATTGGCAGATGGAGGGATATAAACAACAACGACGATCACCACTGTGAACTCCCTCGGCAGGTAATAAGGTCTTAAACTCACTGCCAATAGTTCAATGTCCTTGTTACATAACTGTTCTTTAATAGTAGCATGATTGGGATTACACCACTTGTTATTGATGAGCAAAATAAGCCCCCCTCCTTTATGCTTACCGCTCGTTTCGGCGTTCCTATCCACTCGTTTCGTCCTGAAGCCGGTGAAACTGGTCAAGGAATCAGGGATATTTTCCTTCAGCCACGACTCAGTCAGACATATCAGACTGCTCTCCCGATACATTTTCTGGCTCCTAACAAGAGTATCTAGTTCTTCGAGCTTGTTGGTCAGACAGCAAACATTTCCTATGGTGATAGATGGTAGGGCTGGTTTAAAGGTTTCTTTCCACACTCTTTCTCTGGCCTTCTTATTTCTCTTCACCCCAGCTCTAATTCCACGGTGTCTCCTCCATAATATTTCCTTTCGCTATATCATATTTAATCCCGAATTTTGAACCTTGTACTAGGTCTAGTAGTTCTCGCCGGGTGTATACAAAAGCTGGTGTCTCTCGGCTGATGTTACAGTCCTCTGCCCACATAAACTTTTCCGATATCAAGTCCATATCAACAACCAAATTAATTAATTATCATCATGAATCCGACACTAATGATAATAAATAAATAAAAATGAAAAATACTTAAAAGCACTTTAAAACAAAACAAACACCTAAAAACACAATACTACACAGAGTTGCACACTACAGGCTGCCAACTCATCAGCGCCAACGAACCTTGTGTCCGTTGCTGCCTTCGTGCTCTGGTCATGTAGAAAGAACCTTGGTTCCTGTCCCAGGTACCCGTGTTGGGAGCTCTTTGTCGTCGTGTAACGCTAACGACAGATGCTTCCTTCACGGGCTGGGGGGAGATCATGAGTGGTCGCCCAGCCCAAGGTCTGTGGCAGGACCATCATCTCTCGTGGCACATAAATTGTCTCAAAATGTTGGCGGTGTTTCGGGCTCTAAAATACTTCCTCCCAGACCTGAGGGGCCACCATGTGCTTGTTCGATCAGACTACATGTCGGTGGTCTCTTATATAAACCATCAAGGGGGTCTGCGCCCATTATACAAGCTGGCTCGCCAGATCCTCCTATGGACCCAGGGAAAGCTACTTTCGTTGAGAGCAATTTATATCCCAGGGTATCTAAATCAAGGGGCAGACATCCTGTCGAGGCAGGGGCCGAGGCCTGGGGAATGCAGACTCCACCCCGAGGTGGTGGAGCTCCTGTGGAAGAGTTTCGGTCGTGCCGAGGTGGACCTATTCGCTTCCAGGGAGACATCACACTGTCCACTGTGGTTCTCCCTCAGCCATCCAGCCCCGCTGGGGTTGGACGCTATGGTGCAGCCGTGGCTGAGGTCACGTCTGTATGCATTTCCCCCATCGCTCTGCTCCCAGGAGTTCTGGAAAGGGTTCGCCGGGACGGTGTCAGTCTACTGTTGGTAGCCCCGTACTGGCCGGCCCGAGTATGGTTTGCGGACCTTGTATCTCTCCTCGACGGCTCTCCTCTGGAGATTCCGATCAGGAGGGACTTACTCTCTCAAGCGAGTGATATGATTCTTCACCCCCGTCCAGAGTTGTGGAAACTGTGGGCTTAGCCTCTGAGGGGGCCCAGCTCATAAGTTCGGGTCTCTCAAACGTGGTTGTTGAGACCATCCTCCACTCCAAAGCTCCGTCCACAAGAAAGTTATATGCCCTAAAGTGGAAACTTTTCACTTCATGGTGTGGTGAACACCGGTTGGACCCAGTTAACTGCCCAGTGGGTGGAGTGCTGGAGTTCCTGCAGGAGCGTTTCTCCACAGGGTTATCCCCCTCCACACTGAAGGTGCACGTGGCGGCACTAGCTGCTTACCACGTCCCTTTAAGTGGAGTTCTTTGGGGAGACACCCACTAATACCGTATATACCCGAATATAAGACAAGGTTTTTGTCCTAAAAATAGGCTGAAAAATGGGGAGTCGTCTTATATTCAGGGTCATCTTATATTCGAGTGGAGGAATCGGTTGATAGCCTTTTTCTCTCGCACTTGGAAAAAACGAGCACGTCGCCTCCATTACGAGCGCGCATCCCGCACGCCTACATTTGAAATAACGAACTTGAGCGCGCAAAAGACGCCATATGTGAACAGGAGGGGGCGGGTCTCTGCTCGCTTGTCTCCATCCGCTCTGGCATCCTCTGTGAACGGCGCTTTTTCTTGTGCGGCTCGGGCTCGAGCAGAGAGAGAGAGAGAGAGAGAGCGGGAGCCGGATCGTCATTGAAAACGGCCAGACGACCCCGCAGGGTGGTTAAATCCATCCCGTCGCGGTTTCTCCCTCGTGCCTGGAATTTTCGCCGGGTATGGTGAAGGCGTTTCTCCACCCTATACCGGGCTATATTCCTAAGGTTCCTACTAATATTGTTAGACCTATAATTCTGCAGTCCTTCTGTCCTCCTCCATTTCTGACGTCAGACCAAGAGAAACTTAATCTGCTCTGCCCTGTTAGGGCCTTAGATGCCTATGTCCACAGAGCTGCCCTGTGGAGGAAGTCGGAACAGTTGTTCGTTTGCTTTGGACCACCCAGGAAGGGGTGTCCTGCATCTAAACAGAGGATGAGCAAGTGGGTGGTCGAGGCCATCTCACTTGCTTACGAGTCGGTTGGTCAGCCCTCACCTTTGGCTGTTCGAGCGCACTCGACTATGTAGCTGACGCTGAGTCCAGTGTAGACGCATTTCCATGACTACACCGGAAGTTGTTCATGCGCAACCTTGTAAGACGATAAAGTCATTTTGTAATGCAATTTATAATGTGTCTTGTTTATGGTAATTCTGAGTAATAGTGTGACTTAAAGCTGTTTTTAGATTGCTCTTGTTAAATTTATGACGAAGAGAAAAGTTGTTTATTGATAGTCACATGTTTAACCCCGGAAGTATTGAGAGTAGCGCGTGTGAGAAGAGAGAGTCACGGGTGAGAACAGCGAACTTTTAAGCTCCCGTCTATTATTCTACAGCTGGTCTACAAGACGAACACGGTAATAATTATCTTATTAAGCACTGTTAAATTTAGTTTACAAGATAATGTGAGACATATTGTATTGGTCTGCATAAAAAATAAGAGGATATGAATGTTGCTTTGAGTGCTTGAAACTATTTTGTTTATCTTCTAGTTTTCAAGGTGTTTCATGATACTTCAGAGAAGAATAAATGTGATTGTGAACATCAGTATGAAGCGTGGACTCATTTATGACCAGTGTAGGGACGTTTTCAGGGCTGCCAACTCTCACGCATTCAGCACGAGACTCACGCAATTGAGCCAATTCTTACGCTCTCACGCCACACCCCCGATTTTGACCCCCGGTCAAATGCCTGAAAGATAAGTTTATCTATAGATCTACCAGTTGAGCCATTCGTGATCGACTAGTTTTACCGCAAATTAGTTAAAATATCCTGTAATCTAGAGCGAGTGTGCATGCGAGACAGATGTGTTGAGCTCGCAAAGAGGACACTGACACCGAAAGACTAGACAGAGCAGGTTACTTTTGATATGAAAAAAAAAAAAAATCAGCTCTTAGATTCTGTCCATTGTGACAGATCGCTGCGCCTCAGTTCAAGTAAACCGATCATCTTTTACTTTTTATTTAAAGATACAGTACAACTTACCGAAAGGTATATGCCTCATACATAATATCGATCAATCAGTGTTTTTCAAACACGGAAAGAGGTCAATAAAACTGCAGGAGAACAGTTATGTCACAGAACGTTACATTTACCTCAGGAAAGCCATTTAATGAACACCACATTAGTTGACTAGAAAAAATAGCGAGGAGTATTTTGCTAAATATGTGCACTATATTACATATTTATTATATGTTTACTTGTCATTACATAATTGTTATTATAATGAAAACCGCATATAATGAAAAATTAACATGCAGACTGTTAGCCTATACCTAATATTTATCCAAATGAGTCAATATTGAATTAAGATTGAAATCAAATCCAAGAATTGAATTGAATAATACAAACAGTAGCCTACCAGTCATTGTACCATGTATTGTAACATGTTGTCACTAAACTTAATAAAATTCTGTTTAGTTACCGTTTTGAAAATCACAATTACACATTGTTGTTTTTTTAGATACCCACAATCCATCTGTTTTTTTGAGCAATTAAAATATCGTGATAATACCGTATACCGTGATAAAAGCTCAAGCAATTAACCGCAGCATGAAAATTTGATACCGGCACATGCCTAGACAGACCCTTGCTCCCTCGATTTTGACAGAGGGAGCGAGTCTACTTCATATGTGGCCTACACCTCAGGCAGCTCTCCATATACCACAATGCAACACGATTGTGACGTCAACGCATATTGCGTTTAATTTACCCCACCACAAACAACTCTATGATATATTAATAATTAAAAAAAAAATGTTTTTCAACAACTCAAATACACCTATATACATATAGAATGCTGCATTAAACAATTTCGTAGAAAAAAAAAAAAAAAAAATCAACCCCATAGTGGATTCTGAGTGATCAAGCGCTTAGCACGTTCCAATTCAGCCTATTGCAAAGGTTCCGCCAGTAGTGGGCACTCATGTAACGTAAGCAATGACGTACATCCGAGTGAACGAGACGGAGGGAAGTGAAGGGCATGGCAATTTTGGACTGGAACGCAGCCAGCGAGTGAGCTGTTCAAATGATTCAGTGTGTGAGTGAGGCGTTCTAATGAATCAGACTGAATCGTGAACCAATTCATTATGTTTTGCTAAGCCATTTGACCAATTCATGCAAAAGAACCGATTCAAAAGAGTGGTTCAAGATTCGGTATTAGCTTTATTAAAATGCTGACAGAAAATACTGAAACACACGCCATTATTAATCAAATATTCTACGATAAAATGTTTCTCAGGCCTGTTTGGTGATCCCCTTCACCAGACAAAGGATTTGTTATAAATTGTTTAAAATTACACTGGTTAGTTAAAAGTTATTGTAAAAATCTCTCAGAAAAGTGAGTCATTGACTCAGATATTTCCTTTGTGTCACTGAAACTAACTCACTCACTCACTCACAAACCTACACAACGTCAGAGGGACATTTGCAGGCGGGAAGTGTAACTGAAAGGTGTTGAATTTACTGGATTAAAAGGGAAATAGGAAAGTAGGGAATAACATCCTTTGGACAGCTGCTCGGATCATTGTCTATTCTGCAAATATGTGTGATCCTGTAATAAAACTAATATATTTTCCTTGACTGTTCACATGGCGCCTGTGTTCCCTGAGCAAGAAGCGTGTTATCGAGCTGGGAAATGACAAGGTTATGACCTTTTCTGCAGGGTAACACTCTCTGCCACGTATAATAAAATGGTAATAGATGTGTTACCTGACACTCCAAGATAAAAATTTATGTTTAGACATTGACCTGCTTCTGTCGCAGCCACGCAGTATGAAACACACTGACATATGATGGTGTTTCACCTTCCATTATCATGACTAAGTATGAGTTGAGAGAGGTAGGATGGGAACCATGACCACAATCTATATCATATTAAAGGTGTATATCACAATTATTTTACAATAGGCCATCCGAGGAGTCCAACCATCCGCAAAGGGGTCCCAAATACCTAGCAGCCATTCATTATTTTCTCTTTTTATTTGGAGCTTGATGGCCGCAAAAAAAGATAAGATTGTTTATAATGATACATTTATTGTCAAGTTCACTGCATATATAAAAAAGAATGCATGCAAAAGGTTATAGTTGGATGGCTTTTTATGTTCAATTCATTTTGTTATTTTAAATAAATGTCTTGATTGAACTTAAATTTGCCATTATTCCAGCACTTCAGCAATTACTTGATTTCTTAATCAGCTGAAAAGTTCTGTGCAAAGTGTTCCTTTTATTCTCATGGTTTTAAATTGTTTATAAAGTATCTCGTCTTATGTTTTCTTTAAAAAAATGTACATTTCATGGACAGCTAAGAACAACACAATCACTTTAAGAAGAACAAATAAACTCATTATGGCGTCAGAAGGCAAGTTACAAAATGGGACAGAATCAACAATGAAAATAAAACCGGCTAACAGGCAAATAAAACAATCATATTAATTATTCATACCACAATGCATGCTGGAAAGAAGGCAAATTGGAGTGAATCTCAAAACCATGTTACACTTATGTCCAGTTAGTTTCTGTTTTCATGGACTTTCAGTTTGTTGTCATTCATCACATGTGTTCCTTTGTTTTATTTTCCCTCCACTCATCAGTAACCATGGACATTCATTCATCACAGCTGTTCATCATTTAGTTCATCACCACCATGTATTTAGTTCCTGGCGGTTCCATTGGTTTCTGTTGGTCGATGTTAGTGTACACTAGTGTTTTGCTGCACACGCCTGTCAAACTTTTTGTTTTTATAAACCTCGTTTATGTGTGTATCCAGTCTTTAGTCCGTCTTCATCTTGTGACAAACCATTAGTGCATACAGTATTTGCTCTTAGAAAAATGCATTAGTAAAACGTACCTGCTATGTTTGTTGGTTCGACTTAAAGGGATATTTCACCCAAAAATGAAAGTTACCCCATGATTGACTCACCCTCAAGCCATCCTAGGTGTATATGACTTTCTTCTTTCAGATGAATACAATCAGAGTTATTTAAAAAAATATATCCTGGCTCTTTCAAGCTTTATAAATGCTTGGAATGGTAAATGAGATTTTGAAGCCCAAAAAAGTGCATCCATCCATAAGGTACTCCATATGGGTCCATGGGGTTAATGTAGGCCTATATAAGTGATTCCTGGGCTGCAACAATGTTTATGGCCAAACCCATGGGTTTCCCAACTGAACATTGCCCAGAGCATCAAACTCGGGACCTTGTCAAAGTTGCTGAGATCTTTATTCCTGCCCATGGCTCCTGCATCCAACATGTTGATTATAAGAACTGATTGTTTGCTTATCATCTAATCTACCCAGACTTTAATATTTGGCATTGTTACACTGAAAACATTTTTTTTGTTGTTTTATATGATGAAAGCCTTTTTCCACCTTGATGTAAGTACACTCAAAAAATAAATTCCTTAACCTCCCTTAATTTAATTGAAGACATTACACACAACTTAAATTAGTTTATTCAAATTAAATCAGTTAAGTTGAGTCAACAGTATTGCTCATCATTATGCACAATATATATAATAAAGCACTAAGAAAAGATAGATGTCCGTACTGACAACAGCAGAACACTGAGTGCCCACAGCCTAAGCACAAGCTCTACTCTTCAGCACAGTGGTAAGCGCAAAACAATCATTGCAGAAACTCCGCTAAATGTTCAACATTACTGAAGATTAAACATTAATAGCATAGAGCACAGCATGCTCTTGTTTGGAAATGGCCTTGTAACCCTTCCTAGATTGATGGGCAGCAACACTTGCTTCTCTAAGATCATTGCTGATGTCTTTCCTCCTTGGCATTGTGTTAACACACACCTGAATGCTCTAGAAAACTGCCAAAACGTCTGCTTTTATAGAGTTGGTCTCACTTGCTGATGATCAATTAATCAAGGACATTTGATTATCAGCCCCTGACTGCAACTTAGCTCATGTCACACATGGCTTCTCACACATGGCTTGTCCATTTTGTCTTTATTTTTGTTTTATAAACCATGACACTGTGTAATGTCATGTGTTATTGTTCACCTGAGGTTGTATTTACCTAATTTTAAGACCTGCCAAGGACCAGATGATTTTTTTTATTATGTCCTGATATGTAAAACCATAGAATTCAAAAGGATGTACTTTCCTTTTCACATGACTGCATATATATATATATATATATATATATATATATATATATATATATATATATATATATATATATATATATATATATATATATATATATATATAAAATTTGATCTCTAACAAGAAATATCTTTTATCTCTGAAACTCACTTGTTTCAATCATTAGATGTGCAATAAATATGTTATCTTCTGTATGAGACATGCATTCATGATGCCTTTCCTCATTTATAAATCATTTTGGAAAAAAGTGTCTGCTAAATGATTAAATTGTAAATTTGAAAAATCCTGTCTGCATAAACTTACTATACGTTATCTGCCCACAACATCCTAATTGTTTCCAGCAATTGTGTATTCCTGCTGTTTAATGAGCTCCAGAGCTCACTGCAAAGATCAGCAGATTTTATCACTGTCTGACTTTCCCACGGAGAGAGTCATTAAGCAAATTAGTAACGACAGGCGCATTTGCATATTCATAGAGTGCCCTAGCTTAGATCATGCCCCAAGACAAACAAAGTGTAGTATTACAAATGCAACAGGTACAGAGGTTCTCGATTGACATGCCTGCATGATGATGTTTGGTTTGGTTTCACAGAAGTCTGAGTTCATGTCACATGAATAACTGATGGAACAGTACATTATGAGCAAATTTTAATTAGCTCTACTACCAAATAAATTAATTTTCCAGTAGATGAAAAACCAAAATATCTGTTTACTATGGTATCCATCTCTTGTCTACTATTTCTGTGAAATACAGTTGTTTGTATAGTGATTGATTGCTTGTTCACCTGATAAAGTTTCTCTATTCTAATACTTGGAAACTATCTATGGACTCATCATGGTTGTATTGCACAAAGACTGATGTGCTAACAGTGATAGATTGTGTGTGTGTGCCTTGTATGCAGCCTTCTATCATTTATTGGCAGTGTGTGAATCAAGAAATCTCCTTCCGACTCAGCGGACACCATGATAAGATCAAAGAGTATATTTGATAACCTATCTAATTTTCGGCAGTCTCTCTCGGCTCTGTCTGTTATATCACCATATCTCAAGCACAATCAGACCTATGGGATTTAGAAATTCAGGCATTGGGGACAAGTTGTTGTCATTTGGATCTTTTGGATTCTACACAAACCACATGTTTAAGCAGTTGTAATATGTTTTTTTTTGTTTTTCTCCAAGTGGTGTTTATTTAAGAAAACTGTGTTTATTACAGGACTCAACTGTAATAGCTCATGTTTAGCCCTAAAGTAGATTTTTTTACAACAAGTACAAGTCTATACAAGTTCCTCTGGTTCCTCTGGGACTACAATGTCCATGTCCTCGTGAGGAGAAAATAATTATGAAAATCCTTGTGTCTTCAAAAAAATAAGAAATTCATATTCGATTTGAAATCATGATAAATAGATAAATACATAACAAAACGTTACAACCCGTCTCAACAGCCTCACAAATAAATAAATAGAATCATAAATAACATTCAACAAACATCTTTGGCCAAACGAGGCCCGTGTAGACAATTCCTCCTCAAAACTCCCTCCAGCGAAGCTTGGAAATAGGGTCAGCTTCGGTAAGGGACGCCACTCATCCTTAAGAAGGGTGACAAAACAAAGCTAAACCATAAAAAGAAGAATAACAAACCAACTCCATTGAGGCACTTTTTAAGGATGTCAGAAAAATTTTGCATCTTCAGTTTTTTTTTTCTTCTTTTTTTTTTTTTGTTTTTTTTTTTTGTGTGAAAAGCAAAGCTGAATAAATACGACCAAAAAACCTCCAACATTCATTTACAGATAACCCGACGGCTGCATTTTATTCTGGCTTCCTTTATCCTCTCTTGTTTTGAGTGTGAAATCAAGGCAAACTAAAAAGTTAAAAAAAGAAAAAGGTCAAAAAGAACCACTACAAAATAATACAATGGAATCTTGTAAAAAGAAAAGTCAGAGTTAAACAGACATCTAGGTTTGTTTCAAAGCAAAAGAGAAAAACAAAACAAAACATCAGTGTTTGTTTTCAGTGACGGTGCTGGATGTTACATCTGATTGGCTCTCTGATCGTTCTCCGAATATCCCTGCGAGGGTTTTGAAGCGAGGCCCCCACTCGTTGAGGTAATCGTAGTCCTCCTCTGTTTCACCCTTTACAGACTCTATAGAGCTTAAACTCTCAGCCACCGAGCCCTCGCCCTCGTAGGCGTATGTGGCCAGCGAGTCGTATGGCGGGGCGGAAGTGTCACCATCGTGCTCTTGCAGCCGCTGACTGATGAAGTTGCTGATGTCAGCGCTGTTCTGAGAGGCTATTGGCCGCTGTGGACACAAACCCAACTCTGGCTTAACGTCTCGGCGAAACAGATTTTCCTTGATGACTTTGGGGTTGCGGAGGGTGCCCATGTCGAAGGCGTGCGTGTCCTCCTCGCCTCCTCCTTCATCGTCGTAATGGATGACGTTGTCACGGATGTCCTCTTTGGATGTCATGAGAGTCTCTTTCTTCTTCTGCCGCCGAACCCCCACGTAGAGTACCACGATCACTGCAGGAAACACACAAGCAGAACACAAATGAAAATATATCACCAGGATGCTTTCAGAATGTGATACAACACGGTCTCTAAAGCTCCCCTGAAATCGAAACCATGTGGCTTTTAGTCTCTGACTGTCAGGCTTGAGGTAACTAGTAATAGTGCATTAAGTCATCTTTTTTTTGTGTCTTATACTGTTTTTTATACTTAAATGAATATACAAAAATATACAGATACAATTTTATACTTGCGTATATATATATATTTTTTTATAAATACAGACAAACATAGTTTAGAATTGCATACAGTTTTTATAAATTTAAAAAAGTTTTTCCTTCCTGGAATCAAAATAGTAAATATCAACAGGATTTCAGCAACTCCTTCTGGGAGCTATTTTGTATATTTTTATTTTATTTTTGGCATATATTCAACAAGGTGCAGGTCCATACAGATATGATTGCATCATGCAGTCTGCCATTCTCCTCTGACCTCTGGCATCAACAAGGCATTTTCGCCCACAGAACTGCAGTTTTCTGGATTTTCTCTTTTAAGGGCCATTCTCTGTAAACCTTAGAGATGGCTGTGTGTGAAAATCCCAGTAGATCACCAGTTTCTGAAAAACTCAAGAACAGCTACTTGAGAACAGTCCTTCTGGCACCAACAACCATGGCACATTCAAAATCTCTTAAATCACCTTTCTTCCCCATTCTGATGCTCAGTTCGAACTTCAGCAGATTGTCTTGACCATGTATACATGCCTACAATAAGTTGCTGCCATGTAATTGGCTGATTAAATAGTTACATTAACGAGCAGTTAAACAGTGTACCTCATAAAGTGGCCAGTGAGTGTGTACTCACTGTGTAAGCCATACAGTCCTACACACCCAGCAATGAGCGGGACTCAAATGGTGTCTCCAGCATGGTAGGCATGCGTGCTAACAAGGACACTAAAGACCACAGTTTCTAACATCAGCCGCTAGTGCGCCTCTTGAGATCAGGGGAGTGAGGTTTACCTGAACTGGCCTCCGTTACACTCACCCCCCCCCCCCCCCCTAAACCTCACTCCCATCCAGGCCACGGCACCAATGTAACCCCTCGGATCCTACTCGCCCCGCTCCAATGCAAACCCGCGTTTCCGGCATGGGAGGCGGGTGCGCTAACAAAGACAACAAAGTTAACAAAGTTGCTGTGCTGATTTTATTTTTTTTTTTTTTTCTGAATTTGAATGATGAGAATAAAAAATATTATTATTTATTGAATAAGCATCTCACAATATATATCACATGACTTAAGGTGCGGTCATATTAGTAACATTTCGACAAAATGTTTTGTGGGCAAAAAAGGTACATTGACTATTGTCCATAGTGTATAGTGATCTACAAAGCACTGTTTAATCTGAACTCACTTTCAAACCAAGCGGCTTTCTGTAGGTCAGTACAGATGTGACGTAATGACGCAAAGACATGCTCGAATTTCCCGCGGAAATCCACCAGTACCACTGGAATTAAAAACAATATTACAAGCTTACCGTTTTGAACCGAGCTAAGGCAAGCAGAGAGTTTTGAACACTGGCTGGTTGTGTACTTGCTCAAAAAATTATTTTGGATAATTTTTAACCCAAAAAAGTTACAGAATGCAGCTTTAAAGGGCGCATTAGTATTTTGTGCCTATAGGCGGGTCCACGACGCGCGTACACTCTGCTTATTACACACACACACACACCACTTGCAAATCCCGCCATGTAAATAGCAATCTGGCATGGTGCGAGCGCAACTGGCTTTTAAAGGGATTGGGAGATGAGACTCTGATTGGTTTATTGAACATTACGCCCAAAACACACACATTACTCATTAAGAGAACAGGGACAACCCTTTTAGACCATGCGGCGCGTGCACTGATTTTTTCCCGTCGTTAAATTAGCAAAAGTGGATTCGGACACGCCCTAAGTGCACTTGCACCCTGCGCTTTAGACCATGTGCTTAGATCGTTAAAATAGGGCCCTAAATCTGCAAGGGGGAATCTTTCGACCTTTGGTAAAATTCCCAATCACATGGACTCCTACGTGATTTTGTGTTAAATTGACGAACAGCTGTAAATGTGTCTGCATCTTTAGAAAAGTATGCAAGAATCAGTAACTCTGAAAACAATGATATCATACATTTGAGTTATTTAGCTCATGCATATTTGTTTTCAGGCGAGGTCAAGCCAATATGCATGTGACAGGGGAAAAAACAAACGGGCGATTAGCTCGTAATAATTAGAAGGCGAGTCTTCTGTTCCTATAGCCATCGTATTGAGTGCTGTGATTTCTCCCATTCATTCAAATCGTTCTCGTTATGCTGTCTGTACAATCAGGGAGTGAGGCAGGCAGAGGCCACTGGAAACACTCTTCCTCATTTAATCAAGCGACAACCCCCTCATTTGTCAGAGTTTTCTATGATTGGCAAACAGCTCCTGACTGCAGTCATCATTTAAAGACGGAATGAAAGCTGCAGCCGTAATGTGTGCCCTCCGTCTGATGGACTCTCTCACCCATCATGTGTGACTATTTCAGAACCCAGTCTTTGTGCTTTATTATTCATTTTATATTGACTGGCCACAGACGATCCTCCACTAGATAGATAGAACGATAGAAGGATAGAACGATAGAAGGATAGAATGATAGATAGATAGAACGATAGATAGATAGAACGATAGATAGAACGATAGATAGATAGATAGATAGATAGATAGATAGATAGATAGATATATAGACAGAACGATAGATAGACAGACAGACAGATAGATAGACAGATAGACAGATAGAAAGATAGACAGATAGACAGATAGACAGATAGAAAGATAGATAGATAGATAGATAGATAGATAGATAGATAGATAGATAGATAGATAGATAGATAGATAGATAGATAGATCAGATCAGAGCCATGATCACGACATACATACTGTGTCTCACACTGTGCTGTAATCTTCTTATACGTTCAGGAGGTTTCTAAGTACAAAAGTTAACACCTGTACTATGTTTATTAGTATGCAGCAAATTAGAGGAAATTGCTATCAAACAAATAACAAGGTTGTTTATATGGTCTAAAAGTCTAGATCAGTGTCTGTGAGATGACAGCGCCCCCAAGTGACAGGTATCTGCATTGTAATTCTCAACCATTGTCAGACATGTTGCCTATTTTCTGAGTCAATGTGTGTGATTTGATTGGCATATGCAGGAGATAGGTTAGAGATTGATAAGCCCTCGTCCTCGGTACGCTGATCTCTTGCTCTGTCTGCCATGACTGCATCCGTGGAGTGGGAAATGGGTCAGTCTGACAAATGAAGGACCGATAATGGCTTATCTCCAGCTCGACAATGTGTTCTCTTTCTGCGCTGTCTGTGATCCTGGCTGGCACCTTTAGCAAGGACGCAGTGATGCTGAGAGGTGCTTGCCGGTGTCTGTGAGACAGGTCAGTTTTTAGAGCGCTGCAGCAGTCTCTTAAATACAAGCTGTCACGTACTGGTAAAAGATGGATTGACTGTTTTTCTAAGTGGGGTGAAGATCAGCTTAATGAAATAGACAACAGTATTTTAGGACTGAAGGTCATTCTACAAATGGAAGTGGTGTATGCAGTGGGAACAATTAAAGGGATAGTCCACACAAAAATGAAAAATCTGTCATCATTTACTCAACCTCATGTAGTTCTAAACTTGTATGCATTTCTTTTTTTCCCCCTGTGGAACACAAAATAACATATTTTGTAAAACGTTGGTAACCAAATGGATCGGTTCCCATCTGACCTCCATTGTATGAATAGAAATTACAATGCAAATCAATGGAAACCAAAAGTGGATACCAACATTCTTCAAGTAAATATTTTCATTTTATTTTTGGGTTTACTATCCCTTTAAAGAAAGATTGGTGATGCCAGCTGAAAAGGAAAGCCATTTGTGGAGCAATACATTACAAAAACAACCCTTTTCTTCTTATTTGGAATACAAGCAATGCGATTTGCATTAAGAATATTTTGATTTCATGTTGACTTTGATATGGTCAATGTCAAAAATAACTCATCAACTCTGCAAAAGGTAAATCATTTTCTTCTAAAATGTCTCATTCTGTAATACAATGCATTCCAGTTATCTTTCAACCATAATGGCTAATGCAGGAAGGCCTAAATTGTATTTGAGGTCTCGTCGGACCCTCTTCTTTTGTGATCTGTGAACTTAATTTGCTCTACTTTGAAAAAAAAGAAAGCTAAGCCTTGTGTCCTTTGTAGGTGTATTGTGGAGGGATAAAGAAAGGAAATGAGTTGAAATTTGATGGAGACAGAGGAGATAAAAGCATGAATGCTGAAATAGCAGAGGAGAATGGGAATGAAAATAGTGACATCTAAACAAATCAAAACGTTAGAGCTTATCAACAGGAAGAGCCTGCGCTCACTGGACCACTGCTTCTCGTAAATACTACCGTGTATTGTGCACATTATTTTTTGACAGACATCGATGTCTTGATATTGAAATGATGGATCGTAAGGTAATACTAATTTATTTCTTAGCCGGCAAGTGTTCAGTGAAGTGATAGATGCCCATGAGTGTGTTATGTCGATGCTTTTGATTATAATATTTCAACCAATAGCCAGCCTAAGTTTTTGACAGACGTGATAACATGCGTAAGTGCACTATGTTTGCTTTCTGGGTAATTATAAAACGTGCTGGAGGCGTTTCGAAATGCTTTTTGTGTTATTCATTATACTTATTTTACGGAATGAAGTTTATTGCGTGGCATAAATAAATGATGTTACTCTGAGTCAGACATGTTTGGCTTGTCAAAAATGTTACAATCAGTTTTCGCAAATTCTTTTGAAAATCAAGTAAATTTTTTTTTTTTTTTACCCATGGAAATGCAGATCCTGTTGTAAATAATAGTGAAAAATCACTTTTCAAAACTTGTACCATTACAACCCCTTAGCAGATTTGACTAGATAGTACTGTTCAAAAGTTTCGGGTAGTACGTTTTTTAAAGCAATTGATACTTTTATTCAACAAGGATGCATTTAACTGATCAAATGTTACAGTAAAGACGGTTATTTCACAACATATTTTTATTTCAAATACATTCAGATTTTTGGGACTTTACATCCATCCATCCATCTGAATATAGTTGACCTCAGTTCTACTTCATTTTTCACGTTCCACTGCATTTAGCACACAGCTGGAAGTTCAATCCTTTCAAAGTATACTTCTTTGACCTTGCAGTCTGTGCTGATGACAAAACTTATATCATGCAGACTGTCCACGTTCCGGTCCAGCTCGCAGATAGTCTGTGTGTTGTAATTTTATATAGGTATAGGCTTAAGTGTCAGTCCGGTGGACATACACATAATTTCCGACTGAAAGGCTACAGTGAGATCTGTGTCTGAGGTTCATTCGAGGACAGCCGAGTGCTAACCTCATTTTGTTGAGCACGCTCTTACTTAATGACCAGCCAGCCCACACAAATTACCATGGAAACGAGGCCATAAAAGTCTCCACTTCATTCCTCACCCCTCCACCCCAACACCCCGCACATCCCGTATGCAAATGAACCGGGCTTATAACTCCTGAGATTTCCCCGTCTAGACCTCAGGGGTTAAGTTAACATGGAGAGTAATTCAGCCTGCATGCGATCTAATGTTAATGACACTCTGAGATTTAGGGCTTTCACTATGACATTGATGAGCGAAGACAGGGCTCATTTAAACCCGTGCGTATTCACTTTATCAAACTATCCTCCTCCTTACCTGTCTAGAATGGCCAATATACAGGCACTTAATTAACAAGTGTGTTTTAATTAAACCAACCCAGAGAGTTTCAGAGCGGCCCATGTATCTTCCATCTAAAAAAGGGGAGTCCAAGAAGCGCCTTAAAGCCAGTCGAAAGAAGTCTTCATGAATTCAAAATGAAAATATACTTTTTAAAGTGCATGATTGATTAATGTTATTTTAAAGACGTAACAAACAACAACAACTTCACATCATAATCACTTTCCTTTTTCGACAGATGTAACAATTTCTCAAATCTCCCCTCCAACTGCCTCATACTTGCACTTTTCATGATTCAATCAGTATTTTGCTTTATTAAATGCTTTCACTTTGAGGTATTTCATATTACAGAAATAAAATCATTTGCGAATGTGCTTCATGGCTAATTTCAAGGTAAATGTGTAATTTTAAAACCACTAGCATCACAAAATGATATTGTAAAAATAATGATGTTTGGAATACTACATTACTCAGTATATAGAGTAGTATGTATACTGTGCACAGTGTGCAGATTTTCTGTATGACCTAGAGTACTACATCAGACAAAATGATCTTTCATGTGGGTGACTGATAAACTGGAAGAATCTATTTCTGGGCTCATTTTTTTTATCCTATAGTCAAATATTATTTGCACCAAATTGGATTCAAATTGCAAAATGATTTTCAAAATGAGAACTGAATGCCAAGGTCATGTGACAAACACAGTAAAGTCATGTGAAAGCAATGTGGTATATTCGATTTATTGTCAATTAATGTATTCTATTTCACCAATTTTTTTTATTAGTAGGCTGTATACAGTATATACTGTACAGCACTTGTAACATGTAAGTTAGTGCTCCATTTTCAAAAAAATAGATAATGACTGTTTTTATTTATTTATATGGAAATATTGTGATTCAGAAGAGCTCGTGCTATGACGGACACTATCACAGTCCCTTTAGTTATCTTTCAAAATAAGGTCCTGGCAGCTTTTGCTTTGCAGTATGCATTGTCACTTCTTTTTGAGCTGGGATTACATCTGGTATATGGAGTCTGGACAGGCAGCTCTCTCTCTCTCTCTGTCAAACGCTCTGATGGATGGATGTTTGCTTACCCAGCAGTATGACGATGCACACCAGAATAGCGATCAAGGCTCCGGTACTGAGTCCCACAGGAAGGAAAATGGCTTCAGCGCTGCATGTTAATAAAGATCCCTCGGTGTCACAGCCACACACACGGATGATGAGAGTACTGGTACTGCTCAAAGTCTGGAGGCCACCGTCCTCAATCACCACTGGAAGGTGGTAGATCTCCTGAGACCACCTTTTAAAACCACTACGCAGGGCCACGACCCCAGCAGTGTTATCTAGGTAAAAAAAAAAAAACCAGCAGACATTTTAAAAATGTTCTTGCCAAAATAATTTGTTGCATAATAATGCAACCTATGCCTATATAAAGGAAAATGTGTAGGTAAAGTAATCTTGGTAATTTTTGCTCCCCTTGTCGCTTTCTGAGCCTAATAAAACTGACTAATAGAAATGATATATTTTTTAAATGTATAATATATATATATATATATATATATATATATATATATATATATATATATGCGTGTCTTACCTACACATTTTCCTTTTTATTAAGCTTAATAATAACCCCCCAAACACAGAAAACCACAAATTGAATTTGCTTATGAAAGCACACAGCTATTGATTGTTTGGTGATTTTGTTGACAACCCCTCCGCAGGAAGTATGCTTGTGTCATTATAAAGGATTGTTATTGATCTACCATCTACCACCGCTGCATCCTCCATGCAGATGATTTTGTGCATCACAAAGAGCTCTCTTGCACGATTTTTCATAGTGAACAAACAATTCAGTGTTTAATGTACTATGCAGTAGTTCAACAGGGATATCACACTACAGCTGAGTGCCGAATCCCCCTCAGGCGTCGAAATAAAATGCTTTATCTCTTTGAGGAGACTGTTTGAGCCTGAACATTCATCTGCAATGATGTCAGGAGGTAGAGAAGCTCTTTCACAATCTACGCTAGTGACCTACTGTAACATTACTGGTCAACTGAGATTTATAACTTCCTGAAGGCTACTCCATCTCTCTGACTCTCAGAATCTGACATTTTCATGCTTCTAATCGGATGATGTGGGGGGAACAAAATCACAAAATGCACACATACTTTTAAATGGTGCTTTTTAAAAGAGATAAGGCTACTTCTACTGCTGAATAACATATTTATAATCAACATTTCCCTTGACAACTACCATTTTAAAAGGCATGTTTTACATGACAAACATCTTTTTACAATTACAGTGTTATCTATAATTGACATCATTAAACTTGAATAGGTAAATTTACACTAAAACAACTAAATCTATTAGAATTTAACAAAATATTTCACTACAAAAAGATGTTTGTGCTATAAGGGATGAATGCAAATCTGTGAATCATTTTTTGACATGAAGTCTGAACAAATTGATTCATTAAGGTGAATCGGACATCTATGCACTGCATATTCGTTTTATAAACTGAACAAACTGATTCATATGACAACAGATTCAGAAGACAGAGACACAGCATTGCTTATATATACATACGACAGCATTATTTTGCTGCACACTGTTTTAAACAGACATCTTGTGATGAAAGTGTAGCTATGATCTCTAAAAATGTGACTATGTCAAAAAACTAAACAGAATTGTGTTTTTCACAAGATATTTTTCCTTGTAGCAACACTCATGCTCCAGTCATAAAGGTTAAATGGCAATAAACAATGTAGCTGTTTGTGTTTTGTAAAATTAGTGCAATGTAGTTGGTGTTTTCATTTTCAGAGAAATGACATGTTGTCAAAAGACTTCGCCAGCATCATGGCGGCTGTAAGTTGCTGGTTCTGAACTCTGATCAGTCCACCTGACCTTGTCTCTGTGACTTTATGCTGACCGCAGTTTCTTGACGGGTGGGCATTTTCAAGAAAATCTTGCATGTTACAGGTAGACCCTTTTCATCTCTTTTTTCTGGACTGCCCTCAGCGGAAACTGTCACCTTGTCCCAGTAAATCACATCTTAAGTGTGCATTCATGCCTAAAGTGAGGACAGCCGTTTCATAAGGCCAAACATAGTGAACGTAGAGGAAGAATAGCACGTCAGCTGCGTTATAATAAACAATAAAACACAGTTTCATGATTTTCCTTGAATTAAATAATTTTTAACCTAAGGATTGCATGCACAAAGAGCAACTTTAAGGATATATATATATATATATATATATATATATATATATATATATATATATATATATATATATATATATATATATAAATAATACTGAAAACGAAATTTGAATGACACAAGCTTGTGCTTAAATGAAAAAGCAATCCAAATGGATAATAACAGATGCTTAAATGAAATAAAAAGTACATTTATTAATTTGTTTGCTGATTTAATAATCCATTGAATGTATATTAAACCAATTTAATTGTGTATTTAATCATTTATATACATAACGCAACATTAATTTATTAATATAATTTTGAGTAATTTGGCCCTCCATACACTTGTGTATGAAATTATATATAAATCCATAATTGTATATATGTTTTTTTCTTTTCTTTTTTCTTCTTCTTCCAAACAGATCACTTGACTAGGAAATAACAGACAGACTCACTCCCAAAGTCTCTGATGGTGAAGTTTTTGGTTTTCACTCCCTCTTGAGGGGATTTGAAGGAAAATCTTTGTCCGGCTTGAGGGAGATCCTGGTCAGTTGCACTGATGACCTGAAGCACCTGTGACACAAAGTTAATCGAAAGATTATTGATCAGGGATTAAGAATAGATCATAAACGGTCTCTGATGACACATGTAATCACTGCTGGACACCCAGAATGTGGTGTCCAATGTGAATTTTTTTAATTCATGTGCCTTCATAATCTTTAATCAAATCAACCCCTTCCTCGTTTAGCAACATCTCTTCTCTAATGGGGTGAGGGCGGGACAATGTGTCACTCACATGAGATCCACCAATAGCAGCAAACCACAATCATCAAACAACCAATCAATTCATCATGGACAAAATCAAGCCCTGCCCTACATTCCTCTCATTCGAGAAACAGTTTCACTCAGATACGTCACAATAGGGAATAAAAGACGAATACAACTTATGTTTAAATGTTTTACGGTGTTTTTCTAATGTTTTTCTAATGATTTATGAAGGTTATTAGTGAACACAGGCTAATAAACTCAGGCAATTATATTAAACTTTATTAAATATACATTATTAAAATAGAAATGAATATCTTCAGGTATTTATGGACAAACTAGAGTCATAAATAAACATTATCTGAAACCATGGGGGTGTTTTAAAAGACAGAGAGTGTATAAAACTCATTTTTCACAATCAACGGAGATTTAAATACAGCCACATAATATACTTTATAAGAAAAACTACCCGATTTACAGTGCGTTATGTATATGAAGCAATTAAACTCACAACATTAAATGAAGCATAATTAAAAACTAGTCACAAGTGGATGAATGTACGCATCAGCCGGAAACATGTGCTCAATAATAAAGTTTAAAACACTGCTCCTGTGGTTTTTCTTCTCCATTCTGCATCTAAAACCAATTAGTCTGCTTTCACATCCAGTGATCATGATACACAGTGCACTAACATCGCAAGCAGATCGATCTTCCGTGGCTAGCAGACATCCGTACCGCCCACCCTCCCGCTGGCATCACCTGTTGTAGAGCTGTTACAGGCACCACAGGTGCATGCTGGGTAGGACGATTAGCACAGCTCTAATGCATCACTTACCCACCAGGCTCTTCCTGTCCAATGTATCAATCAACAGTTCTGCCCAGAAGCGTCATACTTATTCAAAGTAAGAAAAGGAAAATTTTTAATGGAACAAGTGTTTTTCTTTTTTTTTCTTTTCTACCCCTCCTGGCATCAAGTGAGGCAGGAATGTGAAAATAAAATAAAATATATTGTATAAATAGCTGTTTTTTTAGAAAGGTTTTCCTGTTGACTCTGAGGTTCAGTGGTTGTAGAGGGTAAGATACAGCAGATAAGGAAATATATGGGCACAAACGCACGCACACACACACACACACACACTGTACCTGGCTAGAACAGGGAATATACTGCACTTTCTGGAATTAATGAGAGTGTCAGAGTCTGGAGTCTGTCATACATCATCTTAAATGGCTCATTAGACCAGAATTGGTTTTCGACATGCAAACATACACACATGCACACACAACCATTTACATGCACTCACCTGCCCGACTTTGGCGCTCTCACACACGAAGGTCTCGTAAGGCATGGCCAGCTCTGGTGGAAACTCATTAATGTCCAGCACATGAACTGTGACGGCCACTCTGCTGGTCAGCACTGGGTTATCTACACAAACAACACACACACACACACACGTAAGATATCATGACAAACAGCATCCTGTGAACTGTGCTTTACTCATTACACACATCACAATGAACACGTTTACAGTCGTTCTTCATTTAGGGGAACTTTTCTGTTCATTGATGATTTTACAGATTTTTAAAATGCCCAAAATAAACATTGCAATACCTACACCATGATTAATTTATATTAGCTTTATTTGATAAAATACGCTTTGAATGGTGAAAATTTGGGTACGAGTCTTCAGTAAGATTTTTTTAAAGCAAAGTAATACTTTAATTCAGCAATGATATGTTTAAATCATCAAAAGTGTCAGTAAAGGCATTTATAACGTCACAAAATATTTGTATTTAAAGGGGTCATGACATGGTTTTTTTGTTTTGTTTTATTATGTTCCCTTATGTGCAATTATAATATTACTATAGTTTTTTGTACAAAAAAACTTTTAAAAAGTAGTGATTTATGACCTTTTCCCACCCTGTTTCTCCCCCTCTGATTCAAACAGTCTGTTTTGGAGGTGTTTCCCCTTTAAGAGTTCAGTGTTAACGCCCACTGTTATGATTGGCTAACGTCAGTGCTGCTTATGCATAAATTATTAACGTTAATCATTTTGTATCACATGTAGGCTACACAATGCTCCGCCACGTGAAACTTCGGTCTTCCGATCTTTTACCATCGTGTCAATTCTCAATTCATTTTGATTCATATGCGCGAGGGAGAGAGAGAGGGAGAGCAAGACAGTTTGAAGGCGCGCGCGCGGCCGGGGCTCGCTCTCTCTCTCTCTCTCTCTCTCTCTCTCTCTCTCTCTCTCTCTCTCTCTCTCTCTCTCTCTCGTCGTTCTTTCAGTAACATGCGCCCTGTCACACTCATCTACATCACTCACCGAACAAATAAGGCTTTGGCGGGCTGCATATGCTGCAAATAAACTGCATCCAACTGCTTTCCCTGACGTCTGGATCGTTCGGCAGCATTCAAACATGTTGTTTGTCCACAGCCGGGAACAGCACATCTGCGTGGCATCCCAGTCATCTTGTAAACAGACCCCCTCGCTGCACTTCAACGCATGCGATGATGTCAAATGAGGCGTAGTTGTCCTGCGCTGGAGGCGGTCATACGACTAGTACGTCACTTCATACCGTGACGTCACTAAGTTCAGAGGATCTAGAACGAGCTGTATTAAATGTATTAGCTGTATTAGAGCTTGATTAAATAAATGGTTCGTTTATAATGGGGAGGACGTCTTAAGCTATGAAACTTGCAGGAGGTTTTAATGTTACAAAGACCTCTTAAATACCAAAAGATCAAGGCAAATTTGGTTTCTCATGTCATGACCCCTTTAAAAGAAAATGCTGTTATAATCCTAAAACTATAATTTCT
The DNA here is from genome assembly GCA_030578255.1 of Tiaroga cobitis. Lineage (NCBI taxonomy): Eukaryota > Metazoa > Chordata > Actinopteri > Cypriniformes > Leuciscidae > Tiaroga > Tiaroga cobitis. The sequence continues at coordinate 36,584,572 of CM060602.1, read as the reverse complement.
TAACATCGATGATAATTTCAAGTACCCAAACAATGTTTAAAACAGAATCACCTATACATGTCATAACTGCAGGTATGATGGATTCAGAACCGCTTTGTATTTGGATTGGATCACATAAATAACTCCACCCTTCCTTCACTAATATCATACATAGATGGCATATCACATGAGCTTTCTATTGAGGAACCAAAAGGTCTGAAAATATCATTTACAGGCATAAAAAGAGTGGTACACTGTACTAATAATTTGAACATTATGTTAACCATACTACTATACTGCCACCATGTGGTTTCACATCGATAATTTAAAGGGTTTTTAAATATTATTCCTATTCTATTCTATTCATAAAACTACACAAAAATATGTCTTTCATCCTTTTTTAACTGAACAAAATGGTTAATAAAATAACACAAGATAATCCAAGAACTTTCTAGCTGACACACAAGGTCATTGGTGTCCTTTCTGGCACAGCTGTTGATGTTCGAACACGTCTTGCTGATATTGTTTGAGCGGGCAGTGTGTGGAGGTGAACATCAGTGCGGAATAAACTTTTATAGATCAGATCCGTGAGATGGGCTCAGCATGTCTGAGGAGAAGGTGAGAAGGCTTAGAACGAGGGATCTGAACTCATCCCTCCCAGAGGTCCCGTATAAAGCCAAGACCTGTGGGCGACCTTGATGAAGATGAGCAATCTTCCTGGAGAGAAAGAGAGTGTGTGTGTGTGCGCGCGGCTGTTTGTTACTTCAGCTTCAGGGACTCCAGGGCGTCTGATGTCCAGTAAAAAAAACAAACAAAAAAAAAACACACTTGCTACAATTTATCTAAAATCTGAAACATAATTCTCTAGGCCTTGTGCTTCTGCCCCAAATGTCCTGCAGAAAATTACTTGTTGTGTAGCCAATACTGGAGTTTTGAAAGAGATTTGAAAGAAAAGAAGAAAAAAAAACAAGTTTTGGCTAAATGTTAAATGCTAAATTTGAACCTACATATTTAATTTGTTCATACATGGCAACACATTATACTTTTCTAACTTAAAGCTGCATTCCGTAACTTTTTGGGGTTAAAAATTATCCCAAATAAATTTTTGAGCAAGTACATAACCAGCCAGTGTTCAAAACTCTCTGCTTGCCTTAGCTCGATTCAAAACGGTAAGCTTGTAATAATGTTTTTAATTCCAGTGGTACTGGTGGATTTCCACGGGAAATTCGAGCATGTCTTTGCGTCATTACTTCACATCTGTACACATAAAGAAGGAGTCTCGGCTAGTAGACTATATTGAGTCATTACGTCACATCTGTACACATAAAGAAGAGTCTCGGCTAGTAGACTATATTGAGTCATTACGTCACATCTGTACACATAAAGAAGAGTCTCGGCTAGTAGACTATATTGAGTCATTACGTCACATCTGTACACATAAAGAAGAGTCTCGGCTAGTAGGCTATATTGAGTCATTACGTCACATCTGTACACATAAAGAAGGAGTCTCAGCTAGTAGACTATATTGAGTCATTACGTCACATCTGTACACATAAAGAAGAGTCTCGGCTAGTAGACTATATTGAGTCATTACGTCACATCTGTACACATAAAGAAGAGTCTCGGCTAGTAGACTATATTGAGTCATTACGTCACATCTGTACACATAAAGAAGAGTCTCGGCTAGTAGACTATATTGAGTCATTACGTCACATCTGTACACATAAAGAAGAGTCTCGGCTAGTAGACTATATTGAGTCATTACGTCACATCTGTACACATAAAGAAGAGTCTCGGCTAGTAGACTATATTGAGTCATTACGTCACATCTGTACACATAAAGAAGAGTCTCGGCTAGTATGTAATGTTGCGTGTGAGGCGGAATATCAATTTGATGGCGGATCCAGAAAGGTTCAAACGACAATCACCAGTGACAACTAGAGATTCACCCGTTGTAAAATGCAAAAGACTTCGGAGTGGCTACAGAAAAAAAGAGACTGAAACCGGCCCATGCGAAAACAAGGATAATATCGGAAGAGCATTAAATGTATTCACGCAATGCTGATGTTGTTAACATTAACAATTTGAGATCAAAGTATAATTTGCACGGTTTGACGTGATATGATAAGCGATCGTTAGATTTAATCAGCGTGATTTACTGCAATACTTTTTTTCCTTAGTTGGTCAGAACAAAAGTGGATGTTACTTGTTCAGAGGACATTTTCTGGTGAAATTCTTATGTTGATCATACTTCCAAAAAGTAGAATCTGTGATTGCGAATGCCAGTATCCACACCGGCGCGGCGACTGACAGCCACACACTCTCCTCAAAACATTGTGTTCATCCACGCTGTGCCGTGCCGAGGCACAACCCACATAAAGCTGATAATTCCGCGAATAACTGCAATTGCAGATTTCGAACAGAGATGGCGACAAAGAGGAAAAACTACAGACTGCAGCTTTAACTTTTAGACATTTCTATTTGGCATTATATAAAGCTTAACATATGATTAATCTATGGACAATATCAATAATATCTTGAAAATAATTTAACAATTCAGGGTGTGAACTTTGACCCATAATTCTATATGGTTGTATTTTAAGTGTGTGTGTTGTGTGTGTGTGTGTGTGTGTGTGTGTGTGTGTGTGTGTGTGTTTCATGCTGATGAAAATGTTGAGGTTCCTCTGGAAAATTTACAACTATATTCTATAGGCTTTACGCTGAACGCCACGTGAACAAACAGGTCTTCATCATATCTGCTTGTCGGACAAAATTTTAGAAGTATGAACTAACAAAAAAACATTTAGATATCAATCTCAATATGCGATGGACATCGGTTATGCTTATCTTTTAGGCAGCTCTATATGAACCGGACGCAATATATAGAATACGGATGTTTGTTTGCTCATATCCCATATTGAAGACAAATGTAATTGACAAATGCCCTCAAAATTCATAAGCTATCTATTTATATTTGATGATTGAATAAGTAATGCATGAGGAGGTTATAATGAACATATATAAAATAATATTAAATAATGATGTTGTTAATGTAACATTTTGCAACCAATTTTCGTAGAAAATATCCTTTAAGCCTAGTAAGCTTTAGTTACCTATGGCTTCAACAAGGACGGATTTAACCACTAGATGGCGATGTTGTATAACAGTGAAATCACCAGACTTTTAGACAGAGTAACAAACAGTAAATGTGCCTTTATGAGAGTCTTTGTGATATTTGTGTCGTTTGCTTTGTAGGTTTGAAAGACAGTTTGTGTACATTAGCTTGTATATGAGAAACACACTTTCCTTTTCATTAACTGGATTGTGGCCCCGTTTTCAACTGGTATTGATGTAAACGGCAAATAATTATGTCTGCTGAAACACATTTTTTTTTTTTTTACTGTTGAGTAAAAAAACTGTTTTCTTCAGCTAGCTGACTATTCATAAAAGGGATTATGTAAATCAAGGGTATCTGTGTGTTCTAATGGAAACTAAGGGCAGAAGTTTTCATCATGTGCAACAAGCGTGAAATGTTTGGAAACTGCGTGCTGACTCGTGCTTTCCTCAGCATTTTCATATTTAGTACAATATGATTCAGAGACTCCAGAACATCTGGAATTCCACCTGGTGTGACATTAACACTGCTAAAAAGCTAAGGAGAGAGAGGCAGAAAAACAAGAATCTGCGATATATGCTATACTAGCTTGTGATGGTGTTAAACAGGTGTTCTGCGCATCTCGTAATCACTGGTTCTGAAAGTTATAAAAGCAGTCACGCATGTTTTACAAGACTCTGTATAATGCTAGTGAGCGTATTGCACATCACACGCTGGTGAAATTAGCATTTATAAGATGTAAGACTGCAAAAAATGGCTGGTTAAATACTTTTTGTGTTCATATAAGTGTACAGCTCCAAATGGCCAAAGTGGGTGAAAAGTTTCAACAAACTAACCAACTTTTAGGGACATGCACATGGACTATTCAGTTGGGATGTCTGAACAATGATCGTTTTTATATAAATATATTTCTATGTAATATATGTATATGTCAATGTAACACAAAAAGTATATATATATATATATATATATATATATATATATATATATATATATATATATATATATATATATATATATATATATATATATGTATATATGTGTGTGTGTGTAGATATATACATGTATATATGTATATATATGTTGTTATACATACATTTTATTTAATATAATATAATCTGGTATTTAATTTTTTTTATTAGGTTTTAATCAATAAATACAATATTTTTATTTTATTAATTAATATAAATGTGTTATTCAAAAAGTCAAAAATAGTAGAGATGGCTTAGTTGATCAATAATTAAAATATAATCTTTTTTCTAATATTCAGAAAGGCATGAGTTATGAATGAAAGACTATGTTCTCTGTGATTTCTCTTAATCTGAATGATTCCATCAGTGCCAAAGGAACAGAATGTAAAACTGTCTACAATACACTGATAGTGAAGACAAAAAATTGGATAAAAACTGAGCTTCTATCACGTGGTGGACAATTCCCACCGCAGTAGAAGAGTGGAGTTTAACAGCTCTGACTTCTGCTAAGTCTCTCCAAAATTAGCTTTAGAAATCACAATTAGCATATCACCAGTGCAACCTTGAGAGACAGTGAGTAATAACCGTTACCATGGTGATAAAGGCTCAACTTTTAATGACCTCTCATCCCCATTCCGTCTTAATGAATGCGAGTCGCCGGGTTTGTAATTTTGATTGAGGACCACATAGCCTCCAAGATAATGGCTTTGGTGACTTCTCAGCGGATTTGACGACTTGATGACGATGGATTTGCTTATTTACGCGGTGATTCAATCCACAGATCTTTTCCGACACAAACACAATTACAGCAATGACAAGTTTGACGTTGGTGCGTGATCGCCTTTCAAATGGCTTCCTAAAATAGTCAATGCGAAATGTAGTTTGCAACCCCTTTTACTTCCATAATCTGAAGGCCTTTCCAAATGAAATAGCATATTCGACCAGAAAGATAAAAATCGTAGGCCCGGACTTTGAGCATTGATCGGCTTATGAAAAGTGGGTGTTATTTAGCACAACTGAGGTGACTGGAGGGAGGGCTGACAATGAAAAATGTGTAGGCGTACTTAGTTAACCAAGAAAGTACTGGTATTATCAGGAAACTACATGGGTTAAGATTATAGGTTTAGGGATAGGTTCAGGGTTAGTACCTTGTTATTACCCAGTTATTGTAATTGCTATAATAAGTTCATAGTATGTACACGTGGAAAAGGACTGTAAAATAAAGCGCTACAGTAAAAGGAATTTGGGATGTCATCCACACAGGAAAGTCATTTAAGGGGTGGAGAATGTTAAATAAAAATAAATAAAAAATAAATAAATAGAATAAAATAACTAAAACATTTATTATAATGAATAATAATACAATTATCATAATTTTGTTATAAAAGATTTCAAATAAATGCTGTTCTTTTGAAGTTCCTGAAAAAAGTATCACTCTTTTCACAAATAAATACATAAATAAAATAAAATTAAATAGGTAGCAGTATTTTCAACATTGATAATAATCAGAAATGTTTCTTGAACAGCGAATCAGCATATTATAATGATTTCTGATTTATAATGTGACACTGACTGGAGTAATGATGTTGAAAATCACAGTATCACAGGAATAAATGACATTTTAAAATATATTCAAATAGAAAATTGTTTCTTTTTTTACTATATTTTCGATCAAAAATGCACCCTTGGTGAGCATAAAATAAAACATTTAAAAAATCTTGCAGATGCTGCAGATATAACATGCACCAATGAATTGTGAACAGTAAGACCAGGAACATGAAAATATAAACTGTCAATTTTGGTTTCAAACTGACTTTGAAACACCTTATCATTAATGTTTTATCATTGCATGAAGACATAATGTGAGACCAAGTCTTCTATAAATGACCACACTGATGGCAAGGAACAATTAATTCACCAGCAGTTTAAGAACTTGGGATCACATCAATTGTTAAATTCAGGAGGTCAAGGAGAAAAGAAAGACACTATAGTAATGATACATATTCCATGAGAGTCGTCATATTTTATGAATGCTCGTAAAAAGCAGACTTAATGGAATTCGCTGCTGACTGCGCAGTGATGGGCCACCGTAAATCCGTTGGACAAAATCCCTGCATTTAAGACAATTGGACTTTTATGAATCACTTCTGAGGTTCACAGCCATACTTACTAACTTTAGTGGCCACAACTGAAATGTTGTGCTGCGCTATACTCTCCCTGTCCAGAAGCTCATTGGTCGAGATGGTTCCTCTGACGGGATCGATGTCGAAGAAGCTGTCAAGGTCGCTCTTCCAGTCAATGGAATACCTGAAGAACAAAGAACAGATTTAGTTCATACAGTGCATTTGAGGGGCATATTCACCCTTACTAGGCTAGGCACCACTGTAGGCAATGCTTAAGAGTATATTACCATTTTTGTCCTTCTTTTCTCGTCCTCACCGTTTTGCACTCATTATGTTTGATTTAGTCATGCGGCAAGCAGGCATGGAAATGTTGTGCACTCTAGCGAACTGCTATGTATGGGTACAGTTTTGAACAGCTGTGATTTCGGTGTAATAGCCTAGCAACCTTGTTAACACACCCCGTAACCATTCTCAGGGGGTGTTTTACGTCTCGCACCCCAGTATATGCATGAGAAAGTTCGGTTTGCGATGACCTCGTTCACATATACTTGACGGTTTGGACTCATTCTCTCACAAACACTTTTTCAAACCTGAACTTCTGGACGTATTAATGCAGGCTGGTATTTTCAACACCGCTTGTTTATTTATTTGTGGCTTGACCTAGAATTGAGCAAAAGGGAAATTAAGTAGGAGAGCTGGGTGAGGTGGGATGCTACGGGGTTTATAGTTTCCACATTTCAGCTGCTGCCTTGTTAAATTTACTCAAAAGGTGGTCAAAAAACAAAACAAAAAACAAAACAAAAAAAAACCTGAGGATTTTTGTGCATTTGCATTGGATTCTCAACAAAAGCCTTTGATGTTCTGATTCACAACCGTTGGGAGGCCTGATTCTCCATAATAATCATCATACATACCATAGAGACTGTAGCAGTGGGAATGTAATGCATATAAATGACTCATTCTGAATCTGTGTGTAACGATCATCTGTGAGAGGGCACTCCAACCCGGACAATCACCACACATCCACAGACTCCATTCCCCATAATCCTTTGCCCAGACTAATCAGCCATGATCACATCCACCTGTGTGTCATTACCTTATTTAGCTCACCACATATCCACCCGGGGCACGTTCAAGTTCAAAACGGTGCGCAACGTTTTGCTACGGTTTCCGGGTTGAACGTCATGTTTCCTGGAAACGGTGTGCACCGGGGTCTGAGATGCGTTTTCTCTTGTTTGGTGGGTGTGTCAGAACTGCAGTTCAATCAGCAGCAACATGTATATAAAGCACGCGGTATTAAAGTGAACTCGCACAATGGCTTCAAAGAAAGTATTTCATAAATGTGTTCGATGCAGCTCGGTATGCAAAACAACTGAGGATATTAAAAGACATGTTTGTCGTAAGTTTTATTGTAAAAATATAGGATATAAACATAATGATGTAGTTGTTTATATTTTTAGCTTCATTGCAAGTGTATGACATTTGGTATAGAAATAAAAAATGGTAATTAAGTGCTTTTCCTAAAAATGAGAAAGAAAATACAGGGTATTAAAACCGTATGAACTACAAATAAAGTCAATATGTGAGGCTAAATAGATGTGTTTTAGTCTGAATTAGGTAAGATGTGTGCTTCCATTTCAGTTTCCACAAATCCCTTCACTCGATTGGGATGTTCTCTTGTGTTCTGGGCGGCAAGTGCAGTAACTGTAACATCGGGCATATTTTGTAGTATTAAACACATACTTATACCGACTTCATCAGGCTCCGAAAATTCTTCACAAATAACACAAAGAATGGCCTTTCTCAGCTGCCATAGTTGCAACTCTTGCGTCATCAGAACAGTGTGTTTAACGCATCACCGTTTCTGTTTAAAAAGCGTTGTCAGCCTTGGTTTTCACATTCATTCCCTGCAAAGTCTTGTTTAGTGTTTGTACTGCAATTCCGAGCATTCTCTCTGTTGATCCCGTGTTCTTGGTGTTTGATCTTTGCCTGTTTCTTGGATTCCCCTTGTGTTTGTTTGTATGGACTGCCTTCCTGTGTTAGACCTTGCCTGTACTTTGGATTATGTTTTTGGATTACCCTTTCAAAATAAACTACATTTGGATCCTCAACCTTCGTGTCCCGGAGCAGTAGGCTATGTGACACTGTGTTAATATAGCACATTTCAAAACAGCAAATATTTGGGAAAAGAAAAGATCGCCCGAAACCCTCAGGCCATGTTTACACCTGGTATTAAGATGCATTTTGGTCGATCAGATTACAATTAGACGAGGGAGACACATCCCCGTTAACATCTGGTGATTTAATCCGTCTCATTTGCCTGTCCTGATTTCTTCGAGGGGAGGGTCTATGGGCGGGTAAATGTATGTTTTTTTTTCAGATCTTTAGATCTAATGGACAAAAAAAGCTTGAGTAATTTACATATGAACACACGGGGAGCACCAGCTTTCGTTTCTGCTTTTACAGATGCAAGACCGCGCTGAACGCAGTGAGTCCATGTTAGAAATGGTGAGAGAACATTGTGCTTGTTTTTCATTTTCAAAACAAACTTGGGTCTTCAGCCGACAGTTTGAATCCCGTCTGGCTAGCGCGCGTCTCATAATGTTTACACATTAGGTCAGTAGGAGGTGAGTTGGCGGTCTTTTGTGGCTGTTTGAACGCATTCGACCACATTAGCATTTACACTATGAAAGCAATCTGATCAAATGCGTTTTCGACCTCTGGAAGTGGTCGAAAGTGGACAAGATCAAAACATTTTAGACCCTGTTTACACCTGTATTTAGCGTCGCCGCGTCGGCCAAACCACATCTTAATACCAGGTGTAAACGGGACCTCAGATTAATATGGCATCATGTGTGAGAGAGAAGACAGACTGATATGTTCTTTTATTGGTTCTCATAAGCTGCGTTTGAAAGCCACATATTTAAGATGAAGATCAAACAAGATTAAGAGGCAGTGCATACAATGTTTTATAATATATAAAAAAAAAAAAAAATCATTATGGAAACTTTGTTTTATTTAATGTTCTATCGGGCCATTGTGGTTTCATTTTTGTGTCAAATTGTTTGTGCTACACAAGTTTTGGTTCATTTCTAATTAGCTGATCATTAACCTAATGTATCTGAGCAAAGCCTTTTTAATTGAATTTTTTAAACAGCAAATGCTGCTGCAACACAAAAAAGCAAAAAAACAAAAAACCTTCAAACAGAATTTCAATATGCTGCTTCATTAATCTTTACACGACTATGAGATTACAAAACAAACAGACTGATGAACAAATTATTCATTGTAGAAAGTAGTTAAGAGACCGGCTCGACAGACCCTTGGCTGTGCGGAGAGATGAAGCAGAACATCAAATTTGTCCTATTTTAACAACTTGCATAAGTCTTGTTCTACTCCTGTTGCATGATGTGAGAGTAGGTTAAACAAATGTCTATCTCCTGAATTTTATCAGGGGTCATGCAGTCAGGATATTGAGCATATTCCTATGTCGGCTCAAAGCTTAAACATTCATATTTGGAAAAGAAAGCAAGCGATGTGGGTCGATTCAGCTGAAATAGCAGCTTCGCTGGGCCTGAGATCCAAATGTGTAATGAGATAAATATCCCAGAGGAAATATGATGAGTATGTTTAAAAACAAATACAAAACTGCATAAATACAGATGCATCTGAGGACAAATTGATCTAAAATCAACATGAAAGGCTGTTCAAAACCCATTTTACTTCCATAATATGATGAATTTACAAGCGCAACAGGATATTATTAAAGAAAAAACTATTTTTTTGATAAAATATTGCAAATATAAACATTTTATTTATAACAAAAAACCTGTTGGTGTGTGGCAAGATGATAAAAGGATATAGAATAGTGATAATAGTATCACTAGAAGAGAATAGTGAGAATGGTATACGCGTGCACATTTATCCCTATTCTCTTTCACTATTCTTTCATTATTTCTCACTATTATCTTGGTTCTAGTCTGTACCTCTCCGATCAATCCAGAAACTGCAGTATTTCCCATGTCATTGCCTCATTAGGATGACTTTCTTATGTTTTATTTCCTCCATTGTCAATCACTTTGGGTAAATGCATCTTCTAAATGTAGAAATGTACATCTGAAATTCTGTTCAGAACTTTATTCCTCCTATATTTTGCCCACTGTGGGCCTGTGAACTCTCCTTTGAGTGGTTTACCTCAAGAAATGTTTCAGTTTGTGAACTGAAGCTGACGTGAACAACACAGCTTTGGATGACTTTACTTATTTCATAAGTCCATCCATTTCTGATCTCTCTGAAGCTCTTTTCTTGACTCCTGTAGCTTGTAAAAAAAGCTTTGGAGGAAGTCGTTGAAACATTCGATACCAAAAAGCACTTTAGCTATTTTGTTTCCTGCATGCGGTGGACACGCACTGTGTATAGAAGTGTTTTAAAAGCTTTGTTCTTTTCGCACAGAAGCTCATTGGGGACTACTGTTTTCTGATGAGAAAGAGCCCATCCCCATTGAGCAATGTTAGAATGTTTCTGAATAATTAACCAAGAAAGTCCCAAACATAAGTAAAACAAAGCCCTTTCACAAATACAAATCCTTTCTTTGTCCATTTTGCTTTGTTATACTGAATGAAATATTCATAGAGAAACAAACTGATTCATGATGCGTCGTCAGGTAGTGTTGGGACCCCGGCAATGGTGCATCAGTTGTTTGTCTTCTAGTAAAACTTTAAAAAGCAATCTTAAGAAGTGCAACTCTAAAACATAATGGATTATAAAACGAGGTACATCTTTCAGCATGTTGCTGTTTTGACCTGAGTGTGCACAAAGCTATAGAGATGTGTCAGATGGACTGTAAGCATTCATGTGTGTCCAATTATAATCTTTCTTTCTTTCAAAGGTACAATGGTGATGTCAAGGACTGAGCTAGCAACCCTCCGGTTACCAGGCCCGAGTCTTATTCTTTTGTATATGCTGTGTTTGCATACCTGACCGGACTGTTCCCTGCGTCGAGATCCTGTGCAGTCACGGCTCCTATAATGGTGCCTTGCGGCGTGTCCTCGTAAACGTCCATCGTGTAGGAGGGTTTGCTGAAGACGGGAGGCTCATCCACATCCAGAACGTTTATCTTTACTGTTGCGGTGTCTTTAAACGGGCCAAAACTGTGGAACCGTGGATCCAGGTGTGCATTCGAGGCCTCCACTTTAAATGTGTACGCCTTTTTGGTCTCATAGTCCAGCGGCTGAGAGAAAGAGAAACAGAAAAGAACAAAAGAAAAGTTCAGGTATAAAGTGCCTGTTGAATTAGGCAAAACCAGGGGGGTCAACGTTCGGCTGTTTTTTTAATATATTTTATATATATCCAATATATGTTCTGTTTACATTGTGTTTGACTTAAACACCACTTTTCAAAATTTTTGGGGTGGTAAGATTTGTTGTTTTTAAAATAATTCTCTTATGCGCACCATGGCTTCATTTATATGATACAAAATACAGTAAAAACAGTAATATTGCTAAATATTATTACAATTTGAAATAACAGTTTTTTTTATAGTAATATCTTTAAAAAATATATATATTTTTATTTATTTATGTGATGCAAAGATTAATTTTCCGCGCCATTACTCCAGTCATCAGTGTCATATGATCCTTCAGAAAGTTTTTTTTTTTTAATTGAAACCATTATATATTTTGTTTTCAAGATTTATTATATAGCTCAAAATAACATAATTTATTTGAAATAGATTTTTTTGTAAAATTATGCATTTCTTAAGTGACATTTTTGATCGATTTAATTCATGTTTGCTGAATATTCAAGTATGTTTTTCAAAAATAAATAATTAAATTCCTGTTGGCAGATGTTGGAACATACAGCATCAGATTCTAAAAGAAGATAATGAATAGTATCCAGGTATTATAGAACTCCTCCATGTTAGCCATTCATTGAGGTCTTACATTAAGACTTAATTAATTTATTTGCGTTTTATCTTTTTTTTGCTGGAATTGCTCACTTTGATCGTAATGAATGCAGGCCCTTTCTCAGATCTCGAGTGTGTCGATGTCTGGGGAAGTTTGTCACAATTGCTTTCAGGCATGTCAAACAAACAACACACACTCCAAAAACGGTTCTCTCATGCTTCTTTGTGCATTTTCTCCTGATTTTGCTCCCCTCGCCCTTGATTCGGGGCCCTGTTTTCTGCTGAAATCTATCTTTAAATTCTCACTTCAGTTCTTCTGAATCATTGTCTGTCATCAGTACGACAGCCATAACATGTGCTAGTGTGGATGATTGTGGTCTTGCACCACTAAATCAAAGCTGCCCATCTATAGAGATGAAAATCATACAATGCTATTGTACAATCACAGCTTTCTGTCTCTGTCAATCTGTCTCGCTGGGGGATTGCGAAAGGGCGAAGGAGACAAAGATCATATATCTGACCTGTATACAGTTTCCATCATGAGCAATTTAGTGCGGTATCATCTTTAGATGAAAACAAACACCGCAGGTAAATGAATGGCACCCGCAGACCCGTAAATACACAGCATATCCACTCTATACGGCAGTAACATGTATTTTGCACCTGCAACTTGCAACTGCAAACCGTTTTTAAGCAGAGAGAGGAAAAAAAAAAACGTCAGCTTTGTGAATGGCAACTCCAAATCGTTTGGGATTTGTCTATCAGATGCCCTTGCTGAAGTTTCCACACCGACTAAATCAAATGGTGCTAATTAGAGTCCCAATCAGGTTAAAGTGAACCTCCAAAAACTGTAGTCGCTAATTAGCTAATGTTCTTGTTGACATGAAAACAGAAGCATTGGTATTACTGAAGTCTACTTAAATACAGGGAAAATAAGCTTACAGTTGCCCACAAGTAATTAGGACCCAAGTCATTGTATACAACATATAATTTTTCTCATTATTCAAACTAGCCTATGGCCTTCTGTGTCCCACAGAGATGACACTGTTTGGCCTTTAGAGGCCAAGAGATGCATTGATATTAAGGTCGCAAGCTATGGAAATATGACAGAAAGGCAGTTTACAAGCAAAATTGCTTGGTTTTCAGGAAAAAAAGGACACATGGAGGACTTCTGTCTTCTTTAATATGCATAACGCTAGTAAAACTGTATTTCCATCCGGACGACATTATGCCACGTCCCTCATTTCAATCAGAACTCACAGCCTTTGTAACTCTAATTTGAAACAAAAGCTATAAATTGCTCTCTGACTGCCATTTCATGTGGTTATTTTCCATTTAGGTCCCCTCAAAGGAATCTTTAGTGATGCTCATATTGAATTATGGCTTGATCTTCACAGTCGCATCGCCCGAGAAAGCCCTGCGCCGCCTTGTGATATTTCCCTCTATGACACAATATTTTCATTTATACTCCCCCAGAGAGTTTTCAAGGTCATTTAAACTATTTGACCACATAACAGCTTTGCTTCGGTATAAATTATAATACTTAGAAACATGCAGAAACAGAGGAGACATGAAACAGCATCCGCCTCAGCTCTGCACCAATGATGACTTCATGAAAATGGGTTATTTGTTGCAGGCAGACACATTTCAAACCATCTTATTTGCATGGAAGATGATCAATTCCCATATCATATATGGATACAATATCTGATATCTTACATATTGGAAATAAACAACATATGAATTGTGCACAGCCTTGGACTTCAAGCGCATGAGCCAGCAGTGTGTCAAAATTACAAATAATGAGAAGTCGAATGTGTTAGTCGCCTTTTCCTCATTTGTATGGACAGAATGTAACTGGAGTGATCATACTTTACCGATCAAAAGTTTGGATTTTTTTTTTTTTTTTTAAAGAAGTCTCTTAGGCTCACTAGAAGGCTACATTTATTTGATCAAATATGCAGAAAATATAGTAATATTGTAAAATATTAATACAATTTAAAGGAACTGATTTCTATTTTAATATATTTTAAACTGAATTTTCAGCAGTTTTTGCTGCTTAACATTTTTTTTGGAATCCGTGACACTCTACCATTCAAAAGTTTGGGCTGCATAGGAAAAAAAAAGAGATGAAATTAACACTTTTATTCAGCAAGTGCACGTTCAATTGATCAAAAATGGCAGAGCAGATGATGCAATGTTATTTCTGTTTTAACGTTCTAATAATCAAAGAATGTATCAGTTTCCAAAACAAATATTAGGCAGCAAAAACTATTTTCGAAACTGATAATAATAAGAACATTATTTGAGAACCAATAATAATTGATAATAAATGAGCATCAAATCGGAATATTAAAGTGATTTCTGAAGGATCAGGATACACTGAAGACATGGCTGCTAAAAAAATCTGCTTTATAAATTATATTTTAAAATATATAAAAATAGAAAACGTCTCAGGTTACGTATGTAACCCTGGTTCCCTGAGAGGGAACGAGACGCTGCGTTTGAGACGCGGTGGGAACGCTCTGCGTGATTGCGTCATGAAGCACGTGTAAAATCAGTCCAATGGAAGCCCGATACGTCATGGGTGACGTCATAGACCAGGAAACTATAAAGCACCCTTGAAAACAGACCGCGACTGAAAAAAGTCTGAAGCAAGTTGAATCAGGGCATGCAGGAAGTATGGCAGGCAAACGCAGCGTCTCGTTCCCTCTCAGGGAACCAGGGTTACATACGTAACCTGAGACGTTCCCTTTCAAGGGAACTTCGAGCTGCGTTTGAGACGCGGTGGGAACCCCATACCCACTACGCCATAGTGACAAATGCCCGTTCTGTGTGAAGTCCTTGCGCACACTAGAAGCAAGCAACCTCGCCCCAGGAGTGGAGAGGTCAAGGTCATAAAACCTGACAAATGTATGTGGAGAGGACCAACCTGCCGCATTACAAATGTCAAGAAGGGAAACACCCGAAATTAAGGCCGTAGAGGCCGCCATACTCCTAGTAGAATGGGCCCGTACAGCCATAGGTGAAGGCTGACCGGCCGCTTCATAAGCTAGTGAAATAGCCTCGACTATCAACTTGCTCATAACCTGTTTAGATGCAGGGCACCCTCTTTTGAGTGACCCAAAACATACAAATAATTGCTCTGACTTACGCCACAGGGCAGCTCTGTGAACGTAGGCATCCAATGCCCGAACTGGACATAACAGGTTTAATTGTTCCTGATCTGGGGTATTAAAAGGTGGAGGATAGAAGGCCTGCAGCACTATTGGGCCCCCAACATTGAATGGGACCTTAGGAATATAACCTGGTCTAGGGTATAGAAATGCTTTCACCATACCAGGTGCAAATTCCAAACATGACGGAGCAACCGACAGGGCGTGTAAATCTCCAATTCTCTTGATAGATGAAACAGCAAGGAGAAATAAAGCTTTCAAAGTGAGGAATTTTTCTGAAACCTCTTCAATGGGCTCGAACGGAGCCAGAGCCAGACCCTCAAGTACAATGGCTAAATCCCAAGCCGGTGCTCCCCTATCTCCACACTGAGGTGTCGAGATCGTGGAATAAACCGGTTTGTATTTTATGTGTTTAATCCCCAGATGTCTGACTATAGTAATGTTTGGGTATTAAGTATCATAGTATGACATTGCCTCGGGTTAAAGAGACGCTTACGAGCTTTCTCTCTCCCGAGTCGGCGTCATCGTTATTAACCCCGACGTTACCCACCAGCCATCTTAAATAATGAATACATTTTTTATTAGGCAGCGCTGGTGGGTAAAGTATGTAAGGACATGGATGAATGTGAGGGGCGACTCTCTGAGGAGGGTCGCAGCGCTGCCAGTTCGGTTGTTTCCTGCTGGTGGCCACAGAGTGATATATGTATGTATATATATATATATAAGTTTTTCTGATATAAAGATAAAGGAAAATAAAGATATAATTATGTCTGTTCTTCTGAACGCTCCGCTTTCAAGAAAACTGAGATATAAACCTTTCATCATTCTTCCTCACCAATCTAATGTTCCTGAGATATTAAGCTCCTCTCAGCACAAAGTGCAAAACAGAGCGTCGCCATTCGGGCTCCTCCGCAATTGAGGGGTACCTGGGTGGCGGTCGCAGTCTAGCCAGTTAGAGACATGCAAGATCTGAGGACTGTTTTATCTCTAAAATAGCTTTGACAAAGAAGAAGCCCTGACGCCGAGGCGATCAGGCTTCTAAGGGTGGTCCCCTCTGGGGTAGGGGCGGTTTTGAGAAATCGTTTCTCCTCAGCGCCCTCTGGGGTGCGACTCTCTGAGGAGGGTCGCGGTACTGCCAGTTCGGTTTCCCTGCCGGTTCGCCGTTTCAGGGCACCAAGGTGTCAGTGTCCCCAAACGAGCCTTCAAATAAGAAAAAAGAAGAGCAGTCAGTTCGGTTTCCCTGCCGGTTCGCCGTTTCAGGGCGCCGAAGTGCCTGCTTTTTTCAACGATCCTCCGAGGAGGGTCGTAGGAACTAAGCTAGTTAAGAGGTAGGCAAGATCTGAAGACTGTCATCTCTAATAAAGCTTAGACATGAAGTCCTGTCGCAAGAAAACGAGGCTATCAGGCTTCTGAGGGCAGGGACGGTTTTGAGAAATCGTTTCTCCTCGGCGACCTCTGGGGTGCGAGGAGGAGGATCGTAGAGCGGTCAGTTCGGTTGTTCCCTGCCGGTTCGCCGCTTCAGGGCACCGTAGTGACTGTTCAACCAATGGACGGTTTTGAGAAATCGTTTTTCCTCTGGGGTGCAACTCTCTGAGGAGGGTTGCAGCGCTGCCAGTTCGGTTGTTCCCTGCCGGTTCGCCGTTCAGGGCACCGAGGTGTCAGCATCCCCATACGATCCTCCGAGGAGGGTCGTAGAATGGTCAGTTCGGTTGTTCCCTGCCGGTTCGCCGCTTCAGGGCGCCGTAGTGACTGTTCAAATAAATCCAGAGGCCAGTCTTGAGAGACTGGTTCCCCTAGTAAATTTCTGGCAGCGTGGAAACTACTGCCACATATTTCTCAGTGGGTCCTGCCCACTATAGAAAAGGGTTTCAGAATTCAGTTCGGTTCTCGTTCGCCCAGATTTCTGGGGGTCCTCCTTTCATTGGTGGACCCCGAGCAGGCTTTGGTTATGGAGCAGGAAGTACTATCACTTCTGCAAAAGGAGCTGTAGAAGGGGTTCCTCCTCCCAGCAGACAGCCATTACTTCATTGTTTCCGAAAGAGGATGAGGTGTTTCCCGAGGTTTGCTTTCGGGGGCGAAGCATACCATTATTGGGTTCTTCCATTCGGCCTAGGTTTATTACCCCACACCTTTACAGTATGCGTGGATGCAGCTCTGGCTCTTCTGAGACTCCAGGGCATTCGCGTATTATACTACATCAATGATTGGTTGTTCCTAGCTCAATCTGAGTTTATGGCAGTTCGGCATCGAGATGTCGTTCTGTCTCATTAAGGATGTTGGGGTTGCCTCTCAACGCAAAGAAGAGTGTGCTCTGAGGACCACTTTTCTAGGTGTAGCAATTCTACAGCAAACGTAATGGGGTATATCTAGGCCAGTCACTCACTGTGAAACAGTTTCAGACGGGTGGGTCTCATGGCAGTTGCGTCCAACGTTTTACTTTTGGCCTTCTGTTCATGAGACCCCTGCAGTGGTGGCTCAGGACCAAGGGGTTTTCTCCGAGGGGAAATACGTTTTCGCATGATCAAGGTCACGCGGCTATGCCTTCGTGCTTCGGTCATGTGGAAGAACCTTGGTTCCTCGCCCAGGCCCAGTGTTGGGGGCTTCTTGTCGACGCGTATTGCTATCGACGGATGCTTCCCTCACAAGTGGGGGCGATCATGAGTGGTTGCTCGGCGAATGGCGGACAACACACTGATGGTCTCGTATATCAGAGCAGATATCCTGTTGAGGCAGGGGCTGAGGCCCAGGGGATTGGAGACTTCACCCCGAGGTGGTGGAGCTTCTTAGGGAGAACTTTGGTCTAACTAAAGTCAAGTCGACCTTTCACATCGTTTGTACAACGCATTGCTCTATATGGTTCCCCCTCACGCAGCCAGCTCTTCGCGGACTGGATGCGATGGTGCAGGTGTGGCCGAGGCTGCACCTGTACGCATTTCCCCCCGATATCTATGCTCCTGGAGGTTCTGGAAAGGGTTCGCCGGGAAGGGGCCCGTCTGTTACTAGTAGCCCCTTTCTGGCCGACTCGAGTTTGGTTCTCGGACTTGGTGTCTCTTCTGAGCGGCTCTCCTATGGAGATTCCAATGGCACGATATTTCACCCTCGACCGGAGTTGTGGAAACTGTGGGCCTGGCCTCTGAGGGGGCCAGGCTCAAAGAATCCGGTCTCTCGACTGAGGTCGTTGAGACCATTCTCCATTCCAGAGCCCCTTCCACGAGAAAACTGTATGCGCTGAAATGGAAATTATTCTCCACCTGGTGTGGTGAGCGTCAGTTAGATCCTGTTAACTGCCCTGTTGGTTCAGTTCTCGATTTTCTGCAAGACCGTTTCTCTGCTGGATTATCTCCTACCCCTCTGGGGGGTACTTCTATTGGGAGAGATCCTCTGATTACTCGTTTTCTCCGTGGTACATTGAGGTTGAGACCTGCACTGCACTCCAAAAACCACAGTCCCCGACGAGGAGGCTGAAATACAGAGTTTTCCCTGTTTAAGATACAGTTCATCTTTAACAAACTCTTCTTTATTTTCAATCTCATAATGTTCAGCTGGCCAGTAAATATTTAACTGGCAACAGCACTAGATAAAACCTCCTTTTTTCTTTAAAAAAGCTCCTCTTTATTCAACAGAGTTATGAGCTGGAAAATGTATTCATTGAAAACTCAAACATCTGCCTTTTTATAAAGATTTGTATTTGTTTTGTTCTCCTTCTTTTAAAACAAAACACTAACGATACCAATTCCTCGGAACTGGAAATCGCAGCACACTAGATCTGGCATGTGAAAGCTGAGAAAGGGCGGAGCCCGTCCCAACCCCCGCTGTCAGATCCGTTTACGAACCCCGAAATACGAGCCGTCTCCGAGCCTCGGCAACAGAGAGACCCGCTCGGGGAACGCGAACCGAACCGTCCTCCTCGAAGAACGCCCGGCGGGAGCGGAGCGTCCTCACGGACAGCTTCTCGCAATGCACAGTCAGATCCCTCGAGAAATGACTGTTGCATGCTCCACTCCCAAACAGCAACAAAAAGCTGATGTGTGTCCCCACCCGTGATGTAACGAGGGCAGGGAACAACACAACGTCTATAATATTGCTTTGCTCGCCATAATGATAGATAGTGATATATATATTGGGCTTGACAAACAACAATAAATAGACAAGGACAGAATCACAGAGAGCGCTTGCTGAAGACTACAGAAGCTGTCGCGGTCTGTCTTCAAGGGTGCTTTATAGTTTCCTGGTCTATGACGTCACCCATGACGTATCGGGCTTCCATTGGACTGATTTTACACGTGCTTCATGACGCAATCACGCAGAGCGTTCCCACCGCGTCTCAAACGCAGCTCGAAGTTCCCTTGAAAGGGAACTTTTAAATTGTAATAATATTTCACAATGTTACCATTTTACCAATAACTCCAAGAGACTTTTAAAAAAGACATTAAAAGCCTATATATTCCACATTTTTGATCGGTAGTGTAATGTCCTAAGCATGACGTATGGGAAGGAAGCACTCCATTATGCCATATGCACATTTCCAAGCAAACACCTGCTCTTATTACCATGTGCTTCAGATTGCCATTTGAGTTTTCACGACAGGTGAGGTGAAAAGGGTGAACCAGACGTGGCGTCTCTCCGAGCCCGTGTCCGGTATTGATGGTGGACGGACGTGAATGTTGATTAAATGTCAGAGGAAGCTGCAGGATTATTGGAGGTGAGGAGGTTTAGCCTAGAAGAATGTCAAGAGCATCATTGGCCTTTTAGTGTGTGTGAGTGGCCACATCACCCCGGCGGCCCTAGTTAATGACTTTACGGGGAGACAAGGGAAGAGACAGAGGGAAAAAGAGAGAGAAAGAGAGAAAAGACGCCGGAAGGGTAATGACAGTGACTCAAAACTAATGAAAGGCTCTTCAAGTGTGTCACTAGTTGTTGATGAAACTGAATCACAATGGGATCACTATACTTACAACATCTTTTACTTGGAAAGGTCCTGAATGCTTTACGTTGTGCCGTCAACACTAAACCCTTGATCACGAGAAGTATAGCTGTTGCTTTAACAGCAAAGATTTGTATTTGTAGCCACTCACTGATTATATATGAGGACTGAACATATTTATTTATCAAGAAAATGTTCAGAGACATTCACCTAAGATGTCACCTCTTGAATTGGTACATTTTCTGAGAAAATGTCTGTTTTTCCTAGCTTATCACTGCATATGGGTCAGATAGAAAAATAATGTGTCAAATATTCACTGAAATATCTGGCAGTGAATTAATGAATTGAGACTACACGCCGGATTCAAACTAATTTCCAGCTCCATCTATTGATTTGTCATTACAATCAGACAGAAAATCGGACAAAATAACCGTACTTTGCAAATCCCAAATCCATTAACTATGATCTATCGACATAAAACAAAAGAGTTACACACTCCACCATTATTTAACTTAATGGCTGATGCCAGCTCTAGTGAGTATTGTCATTGCAAGACATTGATCTTCAATTAAAGGTCACAGTATCAGGACACGACTGGGAGGACAATAACTCAGGGGACACAGAAAACCTTAGTTGTTCAAATGAAACATTTACACAAAAGAAAAAATGCTACTGAGAGAAAGTCATTTAAAACATTTGATTGAAAAAAATAATGTTGCTCAAGGAACATGCGGAAATGACATTAGCACCACAAAGTAAAATTATTTACACAGCACAGCAGTGTGTAATACATATAAATAGTAACTTTTTTTTAACTGGTCTATTAACATTGTAATTATATGAATTTGAACATTATAAAATGAATTTCACAAATTTCACTGGGGACTGAATCGTATGAATTTGCTGGTGTTGCTAACAGAATACTGTTCAAAAGAAGTCTGAAAATACTTTTATTCAGTAAGACTGCATACAATTAATTAAAGTGACATTAAAGAAATGTATAATGTTACAAAATATTTCTATTTCAAAATAATGCTGTTCTTAAAGGGGTGGTATAATGCCCGAAGATGTAAAATAAATCTCTGATGTCCCCAGAGTGTGTATGTGCAGCTTTAGCTCAAAATACCCCACAGATATTTTTATATAGCATGCTAAAGTCGTCACTTTTTTAAGGATTAGCAAAAACGCATCGTTTTGTGTCTGGCCCTTTAAATGCAAATGAGCTGCAGCTCCCGACACAGTGGGCGGAGCTTCAAGAGTGTGTGTGTATTAGCAGCTCCGATTACCTCAGGCAGACACACACTAAAATGTCAGAAACTGTTCTGCCTTTTATGTTTAAACCGGAGTCAGACAAAGATGGAGAGACTAAGAAGAAGTGACAACATGTAGAATGCAACAGGACATCTCTGAATGGTTAGTTGATGAATTTATGTTGCTGATGTGGAATTCTGTCAGGATAATCTATAAATCGCTCGTATAGGAACTGTTGTGAGATGCACACAGAGTGACTTTCTATTGCATGTGATGCTACAGTTTGAGCTGACTCACAAATGTGCTTGACTACAACAACTCTTCCTCTTCTCAACATGGGCTGTGTTCCCGGGGGCGGGGTTTATGTACATTTTAGGGTTAGTGATGTCACTAACCCGGGAGGAAGCTTGTGTAGTTCCTACCAGCCGTTTGTTGTAGTCCTTAAAAAACGATTTCTTTAAAAGCAAATATCTCCCTTTGCTTTGAACTTTGAGCGTTGTAATTTTGCAGATGTTTTTATGCTCAAATAGCAACATTACACACTAACTAAAGTTAGAAAAGTGAAATCATAATCAACCACCCCTTTAATGAAACTTCTATTCATTAAATAATCTGAAAAAAAAGTATCATGGTTTCCGCAAAACTATAAGCTGCACACCTATTTTCAACATTGATGTAATGGTTATGTTCTATGTGTGGACTCTTGTGTTGTTTTTTCTTTGGTTCCCATATTTCCTTCCTGTGTTTAAGATGTATTCAGGCCAGCTCATAATTATTGTAATTACAAGATTCCAACTTGAAAGGCATTCACGTCCTTGTAGAACTCGTAACTACAGCTTGTAAACTGGACATTTTCAGAGAGCTCCTACTTGTACCACGTGACCACTGTACTACCTGACCATTGCAGGTTCATTTGGACGTTGATAGTGTTGCCATAGAAACGCAAAATTCCCAGTCTGAGGACGTGAACAGCTTCCACGTCACGCGTTGTCATCTTGAAATTGCTGTAATTATGACATGCCGTGAATGCAGCATTAGTTCCTGTTCCCTTTGTTCCTGTTGGTAGTTAGTTTCTATGATTACTTATTGGTTCATTGATTATGTTTACCTGAGTCTTGTTTGGTTCCCCATTTAACCATGAATGTAAGCCTTCAGTTTGGTTCTTCTCATTGTCCTGTATTGTCTTTACTTGTGTGAAGCTGTTACCGTGATTTTTACCCTCTGGATAGCCTTCTTTGGCTTAATTTTTTGTAAATAAACTAAAACTGCTAAAAGAGCAGCGTCTTTTTTAAGATGCTTCGTTCCTGTGGCTCGTGCCGAGCCGCACTCAGCGACGGGGACCGCCATTTCATCTGCGCTTCCCACCTGGGTAAGGATCATGCAGCTCTCGCGCTCGCTGAGCGAGCTATTGCCATGGTGACTGAGGACTCGCCTGGCATTTTTTCTCCGAGTCAAGTCAAGTCAAGTCAAGTCATCTTCATTTATATAGCGCTTTTAACAATGGATTGTTTCAAAGCAGCTTTACAGAGATAAACATATAATTTAAGGTAACAGAGATTGTTTTGGCTTTATAGCGGTTCTTGAATAATGTTATTTCCAGCTAAAGTTAATTTTGATTGATTCACTTCTGTCGAAATGATCAGACTTTAAACGCGAACCTGTGATTAACGCTGACGGCATTCACATGCTCATTCAGAATTTATTCTATAGTTATGTGCTTTTGAAAATATGTGCGCAGGTTTGTAATTCCATACAACCCATGCCTAAACAAACTACTTGTCTTGCCTATAAATTTTGATACAGAATTTTGTTTTATTTTATCACTTCGGGGTACGTGAACCGAAATTCACAACGCTTTATCTGTAGAGTGGGAAAGGGATCCTCCATAGGGAGAGGATAGTTGACACTTCAGCACTGCATTGCAGTGGAACATGCAGCGTATTCTTTCAGTTAGATTTCCTTTCCCTGCTCTCCCTCCGTCTCTCTGTCACTCACGCGTCTCACACACACACACACACTCCCGCCCGCTGTAGTGCCGCGCCATAAAGCGCCATACTCAGCGGGTCCCCGAGCCTTCTCCAGCCCGTGAAAGCTCGCCGGTTCGCCCGCTAGCTTCATCAGCTTCAATCGAGCCGCTCACTGACGGACAACGGCCGCTGCGCGCCGCCGCCTCCGCCATTATGACGACGAGATAGCTGCATCTGTAGAGAAGGCCAGCTGCTCTATCCTGGCGTCGGACAGTGAGGACTGGGCGAGCTCTGTGGCCCTTCCCCCTTCTGCCCGCGAGTCGTCAGGGAAGGTTAGGTTTACGTTATAAGAAAGCTACCCCGCCCCCCGTGGGCGTGCGTCACCGGCGAAATGAGGAAAGAGTGTGTTTTAGTTGCGCCGAGGCCGGACCAATCTCCATTTCTCAAACATTTCTCAGCTCCTCTTAGTTTGAGCGGCTGAAAATGTCAATATTGCAGCAATGAGCCTGTTGTATAACACACACGCCTGCAAACAAACGCCGACACACAGAACTGTGATTTCGCTCTCTTATCTGCTCGAGCTAATTCAAGCTTTTGTCGTTTCCCCCTGTGGCTCAGTGGCGAAACCCAAAGCTGTCGCACGGGAGACCCGTGTTCGATCCCAGCTCTCGCAGCAGATAAAATGTAGTCTTGCCGCGGCCAGACTTACAACGAAACGTTTCGCTGGTTCAGTTCCAAGAAAATGCGACTCTTCCAGTGTATTTTGCAGTAAATAAGCCGGTACCATGGCCCGCTTGCCTGCACACAAATGCCGTTTCCACGGCGACTCAGAAAAATCATATAAGCAGTGTATTTTCTGGTATTCCGGCCACAGCCGATGGTGTTATGAGTGTAATAAAAATGCCCACAGCCCAGTGTTCATTTCTACACACAAACACAGCCCTCCACAGTGCAAGGCTTGCACAAATGAGATCAACGAGCCCGTTCTCATCCTTTGGCGTCAAATAGGTGACGCCATATGACAAAACGTCGAAATACTACGCACATGGCACCCTTTAGCGTGAATATAACACGCGAACCCAAGGCGTCATAAAGTTGACTGGCATCCTTTAGCGTGAATATGAGATGCAGACCCTACCCCACACCTAAACCTACCCATCAAAGTGCGTGTTATATTGACGCTAAAGGGTGCCATGTGCGTAGTATTTCGACGTTTTGTCATATGGCATCACCTATATGACGGCAAAGGATGAGAATGCGTTGGATAAACTCATGTCAATTGTGCATTAAATGTAGTGAATGTGCCCACAACCCAGTGCCCACAAACACTACACATTGCATGTGCCACGTTTCTGTAAAACGAAACCAACACACATACAGTCAGCTAAGGCCCACGGTGTTTAAGTCTCGCCGCGGCCAGACTCCACCGAAACTTCTCGCTAGTTCAGTTCCAAACAATGTGACTGTTCCAGTGTATTTTGCAGTAAACAAGCCGGTACCACAGCCCGCTTTCCTGCACACAAACGCCATTTTTACGGCGACCCAGATAAATCCCTAAAGAGTGTATTTTCTGGTATTCCGGCCACGGCCGATGGTGTTATAAGTGTTGTAAGAATGCCCACGTCTCAGTGCCCATTCCCACACACAGACACAGCCCGCCACAGTTCAGGGCTAGCACAAATAAAATCGACTCATGGTGATTGTGCAAAAAATGTAGTGAATGTGCCCACGACACAGTGCCCACAAACACTACTCGATGCGTGTCTCACGGTTTCTGTACAAACGAAACCAACACACATTCAGTCAGCGCAAGCTGACGGTGTTCTCAGTGCAGTGAGTGTGCCTGCTGTCCTGTGCCTACATTCCCTCACAGACACGCTCAACCCCACGGGGTTTGTCCCGCTCGCTCTCTCTCCACAATCTGTCGTAGAGAAATCGAGCGCGACCAGGCTGCCTGCCGTGATCGGCGCGCCCCCCGCCTCGCACACTGTAAACGCAGTGTTTATGTCTCAGGACACCGAAGCTCTGCGGCCGTCGCTATGGCGCGGCCAGAGCCCGGTTTTTATTCTGCCTCTAGCTATTCACGCAGATGCGTGGGCAAAGCTTCCCGGGGTATCAGAATGGGTGTTGAACACTATAAAAAGAGGCTATTCGCTACAGTTCGCTCGACGTCCCCGCCGTTATACGGCGCGAGTCGAAAATACGGTAAACAACGAAGTATCTCATCTACTTCGAGCCGAAATAGCGTAACTACTGAGAAAAGGGGCCATAGAACCTTTATCTCAGAGCGAAGGGGGGCTATTCAGCAGATATTTTCTGGTACCGAAAAAAGACGGGGGTCTCGGACTTGATGTTGCATTTACTCCAGGAAAGTTATCCAGTGTTAACAAAAAATACTAGAGAGGAGCTTATTTACTGTTATATATGGATACTTAAATAAATTTGTCATAAAGACATGTGTTTATGTTGCATACAAACATTTCCGGTTTTATTTGAGTGTAATTATATCTCATATCGGTAACACTTTACTTGAAGGGGTGTGCATAAGACTGACATGACTCAATGCTCATGTGGTTGGTTTTGACATTAGCTGTCATGAGGCCATTATAACATTTTAATGACAAATTCATCATCCAGGTGGATGCTGCACATTGGTGGTGGTTGAGGAGATTCCCCCCTACCATATGTGAAGCGCTTTGAGGTCCCAGAAAAAGCGCTATATAAATGTAACAAATTATTATTATTATTAAATTCAATTTCTACGTACCTGTCACGGTTTCTATGTGTTTAGTTCAGTTTTGGGATCTTGTTTCCCCCTGTCATTGTGATTTTGGTTCAGTCCTGTTAGTTTTCCCGCTCTCTCTGATCAGTAATTCCCTTCACCTGTGTTCTGTTAATTATCCCATTAGTCCCTGTTCATTTAAGCCCTGTGTTTTCCCTCAGTGTTTGTTGGTCGTCGTCGATGTATGGTTGTTTTCCTGAGTTCCTGTGTTTTCGTGTATCCTGAGTTTGTGAATAAACCAGCTACATTGAAATTCTGTTCCCTCGTCTTCAGTATCCTGCAACAACCCTGACAGAACGACCAACCCTTAAAAAAAAAAAAAAAAAAAAAAAAAAACCCCTCCAGTGTAAGCCTCCAGTCGAACATTGAGTTCGATAAGCAGGCCTTTGTGGGAACCCGCAAAGCTATTTTACGTGGGATCCGTGGAGGTCACAGGGGAGGATATGGGCGATATGGGTCTAGACAACTTTTTCAGCGTCAACATCTCTGCGTCCAGCCCAATCCTCATCTCATCCGCCCTGTCGAGCAAGAGCCAGTCTTCGAGCAAGAGCCAGAGCCCGTCACCTGCCCACCAGAGCCTGAGTCCGTCGCCTGCCCACCAGAGCCTGAGTCCGTCGCCTGCCCACCAGAGCCTGAGTCCGTCGCCTGCCCACCAGAGCCTGAGTCCGTCGCCTGCCCACCAGAGCCTGAGTCCGTCGCCTGCCCACCAGAGCCTGAGTCCGTCGCCTGCCCACCAGAGCCTGAGTCCGTCGCCTGCCCACCAGAGCCTGAGCACGCCGCACTTGAGCCAGCTCACGAAGACACAGTACTAATTGTGGTGTCTACAGCTCTTCTGTGTGTGTGGGCAGCACATTCATCGAGTATGGCCAATGAGTCCAGCCCTGAGCTTCCTTCACGCTGGTCCCGTCCAGCCCTGAGCTTCCTTCGCCGCTGGTCCCGTCCAGCCTTGAGCTTCCTTCGCCGCTGATCCTGCCCAGCTCAGGACCTTCGCCGCTGGTCCCGTCCAGCAAAGAGCCCACTGATCCTGCGCCAGAGCCCACTGATCCTGCGCCAGAGCCCACTGATCCTGCGCCAGAGCCACCAGAGCCCAACTGATCCTGCGCCAGATGCACCAGAGCCCACTGATCCTGCGCCAAATGCACCAGAGCCCACTGATACATTTACATTTTACATTTACATTTATTCATTTAGCTGACGCTTTTATCCAAAGCGACTTACAATTGCTATATATGTCAGAGGTCGCACGCCTCTGGAGCAACTAGGGGTTAAGTGTCTTGCTCAGGGACACATTGGTGTCTCACAGTGGATTTGAACCCGGGTCTCTCACACCAAAGGCATGTGTCTTATCCACTGCGCCATCACCACCCCCACCCCCAGAGCCTGAGTCCGTCGCCTGCCCACCAGAGCCTGAGTCCGTCGCCTGCCCACCAGAGCCTGAGTCCGTCGCCTGCCCACCAGAGCCTGAGTCCGTCGCCTGCCCACCAGAGCCTGAGTCCGTCGCCTGCCCACCAGAGCCTGAGTCCGTCGCCTGCCCACCAGAGCCTGAGTCCGTCGCCTGCCCACCAGAGCCTGAGTCCGTCGCCTGCCCACCAGAGCCTGAGTCCGTCGCCTGCCCACCAGAGCCTGAGTCCGTCGCCTGCCCACCAGAGCCTGAGTCCGTCGCCTGCCCACCAGAGCCTGAGTCCGCCAGAGCCCTGAGCCCACTGATCCTGCGCCAGATGCACCAGAGCCCACTGATCCTGCGCCAGATGCACCAGAGCCCACTGATCCTGCGCCAGATGCACCAGAGCCCACTGATCCTGCGCCAGATGCACCAGAGCCCACTGATCCTGCGCCAGATGCACCAGAGCCCACTGATCCTGCGCCAGATGCACCAGAGCCCACTGATCCTGCGCCAGATGCACCAGAGCCCACTGATCCTGCGCCAGATGCACCAGAGCCCACTGATCCTGCGCCAGATGCACCAGAGCCCACTGATCCTGCGCCAGATGCACCAGAGCCCACTGATCCTGCGCCAGATGCACCAGAGCCCACTGATCCTGCGCCAGATGCACCAGAGCCCACTGATCCTGCGCCAGATGCACCAGAGCCCACTGATCCTGCGCCAGTCCTGTCCTGCCCAGAGTTTCCTTTGCCGCTGGTCCTGCTTAGCTCAAAGCCCTCTTCGCCGCTGGTCCTGCCCAGCTCAGGGCCCTCATTGCTGATCCCACCCAGCCTCCCTCTCCCACCTCCGCTGTTGCTGTCTTCATGCTGTACTGTTTTGCCTCTACTGAGCCGTTTCGACCCTGCTTCCCATCAACAGCTACCCGCCAGTGTTGCTGTGGAGCCGCCTCCGGGACTCCAGGCCTCAGCATCGCCCTGGTCAGTGGATCCCCTGTCCTCGCCTCAATCCCCTGAACCCCTGACTTCACCTTGGTCCTCCGACCCTGCAGCTTCTCTTCGACTCATTGTGCCCTCACCTCCGCCGGGTCTTGTCAGCCCTATAGCTCCACCAGGCTCACTCCTCCTTTCTTCCTCACATTGGTCAGCTGTCACCCTGGTTCCACCTCGGGACTCCGTGCTGCCGGCTGCGCCTCTGCCCTGCATCCCTTCTGCTCCACCGGGCTCCATCTTCCCTCCTGCTCCTCAGTTGTCCTCCTTCGCACTGGTTACGCCACGGGCTTCCATAGCCCCTGCTCCGCCTCGGTCCCATGAGCCTGCAGATCCGCCTTGGCCCTCCAAACCTGTGGTGTCGCCTCGGCTTGGGGTCTCTCCGGCTCAGTTGGGGATCCCTGGAACTCCTGCTAGGCATATGCCACTGTGGCCACCCGAAGGGGATTCTCCGCCATGGCCTCCTACGTCCGAGGGTCCGACAGCTCCGCCCTGGACGCCCGAGGGTCCGACAGCTCCGCCGTGGCCACGCCCACAGCCCGTTCCACCCCGGTTCCCCGAGCTACCAGCTTCGCCCTGGAGGCTTCCTGTCCCTGCACCACCATGCCCTCGTCAACCTCCAGGGCGCCCACCCTCCCACCCCTTTGGATGTTATACGGCGCGAGGACGCGCCTTCGGGGAGGGGGAGGTTCTGTCACGTTTTCTATGTTTAGTTCAGTTTTGGGATCTTGTTTCCCCCTGTCATTGTGATTTTGGTTCAGTCCTGTTAGTTTTCCCGCTCTGTCTGATTAGTAATTCCCTTCACCTGTGTTCTGTTAATCATCCCATTAGTCCCTGTTCATTTAAGCCCTGTGTTTTCCCTCAGTGTTTGTTGGTCGTCGTCGATGTATGGTTGTTTTCCTGTGTTTTCATGTAACCTGAGTTTGTGAATAAACCAGCTACATTGAAATTCTGTTCCCTCGTCTTCATTATCCTGCAACAACCCTGAAAGTACCACTGTAGTTGAGGTAAAGAGAAATATTCATGACACAGTTATAATGGCCTCATGACAGCCAATGTCAAAACCAACTACCTGACAGTTTAATGTATTGTTAACCCATAAAGCTAAGTGGTCTCTTAAGTTTGATAATGAATCTGCTATGTCATGTTTATGACATATCTATGAAAGGTTGTGTTGTCTTAGTAATGTCAAGTTGTCATGTCAAAGACACTGACAGGTTATGATGTATAGGTTTATGTAAAGTTGTCATAACAAAGACATCTCAAACAATATCATATTTGCATTAAAAATGTCACAATTGAGCGAATGACACTTAATGGCAGTTGTCATAAACATGCATAAAACCTCCTTCATATTCATGTGTCATGTCATGATTATGAAGGTGTCATGTCAGTCTCATGCTCACCCCTTCAAGTAAAGTGTTACTTCGTAGGATTATATCTGAAAATAAATAGCAGTAGAATATAATAACTCTGTTGTTAATTTTAACCTCTAATATTATAATGTACCAAATGAGAGGGTTCCCTGTATAGTTTGCAGCATTGTTTGGGAGAGATTTTTTGACCTAAAGATAATCAAATATCGGTATCGGCAGATATGATTCTGAAGCTATCGTATTCGGCAGATAAATGTACCATGGATCTCTATAACAGATACACTTGGTCTGAGGAGCTAAAAGCTTTGAAGAACATTAATCAACACTACGCAGATCAAAGTCCTCAGGAAAGGTGTTAGTAGTTCAGGCAGTACGTGTATACGTGTACGTGAAGGAAATACTCATTTCCGTATCTGTGTGTACTGACACTTAAACGTTACCAGAACAAAAGACACTTTAAATTCAACACTTCATGCCACTGAACTCTTTGATATGGTAATGTGCTCCCTCCTTGCACTGGTGTGAGTGCCAGCAGAGAAACCCAGATGATCGCAGCCCGAGCCGTCAATGCCAGTTGTGGGAATTGAATAATTGCGCACCTGATCCTGAAACAAACAACATCCATTGTGTAGGTGCAGATGCTCTGAGCCGTTCAGTGCAATGTAAATATGTCTGCCATTAGCATTCTCTTCATGATTATTTCTAAAACACTAAGGGGCTTTTAGAACGCAGCGTCACTGTCCTCTGGAGAATTTCTGCTGCAACTCAGGTTGTAGATGTGAGAGCTCTTTGATGTAAAGTTCATTTTTATTTCCATTAGCGTTCTGGATCTGTGCTTATTCTTTGTAACCAATAGGAGCTCTAGCAGACATTTTGCCCACACCGCCAAACACTGAATTATTCTATTCATACTTAAGAAGATCTTTGTGAAATCAATAGCTATTATTAAAGTCAGCCCTTTAATCCTCAGGGCTTCTCTGCACGATATCAATACACCCTCCTATTAGTATGCAGAACCCGCTCCCAGATTTTCGTATAGTGTAATGCAGTTTGCCTTCATCTAAATAAGATTACAATGTGAAGCACCCGGAAAAAGTGCTCTTCTTGTTGTTGTTATAGTGCGCCTGTTAGTCTTGGACTGAAATACCTCCAAGTTTTCATGAAAAGGCTGTTTTCTTTTTTTTTGCATGAGCCCATCAGACGCTCGTTGGCTCTACTTGTACACTTTCCTCTTTAGGACGCAGGATGCAGGGTAATGCATATTTAATAAGAGCTGGGTTTGTTTGTGTTTGGAACAGTATTACTCTAACACAACTTTTTTCATTCCCTTTTCAAGATGGCCATATACAATGGACACATGGAACATAGACACACTTATTGTAGCTCTGCCTGCCACCTGTAATTCCTACTATACAGTGCGTGTCCATATTGTGTCTAAAATTATGATCACAATATCACATTTAAGTGAACATATTTAAATGTAAATCTTTGGCTTGAGAGGAAATTGCTATTTTTACCATTGTCCATGGGTGCTGCACTAACTTATAACATTGACATTTATATATCTATATACATATATATACATATATAAAGAAACAGATTTTTTTATGTTTTTTTTTTTTTCAAATTAAAACATTTTTTGCATGTTTTCTTGTGAGTAGTGTTTTAATAAGTAATCTATTTATATCATCTAACAAACAAAATCTAGGTTCTAATAACATTATAATCTAGGAATTGATGTCATTTTTAGACTGTTATTAAACAAGTATTTTCCATATATGTCTGTGTATATAAACTACCATTCAAAAGTTTGGGGTCGATAAGTTTTTTGTCTCTTATGGTCACCAAGGCAGCATTTATTTGATAAAAAAATCTGTAAAAACAGAAAGACCGCTTTCTGTTTTAAAAAATCTGGCCTACTTATTATATTTGCACCTTGTGCATACTTATAAAACAAAAAATGATGACACACTTTCAGCGGCAGAGAAAACAACAGCAGTACATCTTAATGCAGTGGTGCGAGATTCTTTTTGGACACCTGGAAAGCAAGAGGCTTTAATGAAACAAAAGGACCCAATTATATATTCTATTTTGTCAGAATGTGCTTAAATACTGGCAATGCAAGCCAAGGCCAGGGTGTGTTTCTGATGTAAAGAACCTGTCTGCATCTCCTGCTGATCTGGGTGGATAAGAGCTCGTTTAATCAGCATGAATGAGCGCATTACAGGATCATCACCCAAGTTAGCTTGTTGTATTTTATTAGCGAAACTGCACAGTGGATAATTTGTATTGACACAAAGACACAGCTCGCAAAATAAGTCCACTCGGCTAGTGCACGACTTTAGAGAGTACTGGAAACTGCAGTTGTGCAGTTCTAAAATTACACTGTTATGAACCTTTTTGCTGACTTAATTTGCTTTATATTCTGTAGTACTCTGGCAAACAGCAAACAAATGTGCGTCAGCGAGGTACACTATGGAAAGGCAGCATCCTTCTGAAAAAATAGATGGAAATTCTTTGAAAACAGAGACAAATATAGTAAATTACTTTTAACCTATTGTCCATATACAGACACTACTCATCCAGATGCACTTTTTGACGTGACAACATTGTAATTGCTACTCTTGACCGCTATCTTGGAACTAACCATAGTCTTAAACTAGTTTGACTAGACAAATATGACCAAATATGCTATCTATCTACAATACAAACATTAGAAGAATTCGTATTCAAGGGTGTAAATTTAATAACCAGTAACCATGCTGTTGATAACCAAAATCAATAATAAAAAAAAAAAACATACAGAATGGATACATATTTACAATAACAAATCCAGAATGGAAGCCTATAGCTTTTCAACAATTGCACATAATTTTAGAAGAATAAACACATCTCTTCAACAGTGGCTTCTATTATAAGTGAATTGGTGTAAAACATGTCTCTCATGCATTATTCAAAACTGAGGGACAAATCAAAATTATTGTCTTTGTAAATCAGTAGGATGCCACAAATGCAACGTCTAGACATTACATTGAAAACAACCTCAATATTGCTGTAAGCCTCTTAGCTGGAAGTACAAAGATTGCAGGTTGGAAGATAAAAGTAATTGGAGAGTATCAGCATGGTGCCTTTGAGGAGATGTTTAGCCATCAGTTCCAGTGGGTTTTAAAGCTTTTAAAGGGTTAGTTCAACACCAAAAATGAAAATTCTGAAATGAAAAATGAAAATGAAAAGTGAAATTGAAATTTCTGTCATTAATTACTCACCCTTATGTAATTCCAAACCCGTAAGACCTTTGTTCATCTTCGAAACACAAGTTAAGATATTTTTGATGAAATCCGAGAGCTTTCTCGGATAATTATTAATAAATAATTAAAATAGTAAAAGTAAAAAGTTGTAATTATGATAAAAAGACAATAATGACAAAATGTGACTTTTTGTCATACTTTTAACTTTCTCAATTATGAATTAGTGTGTCATAGTATTTTTATCTTATATAATTATGACTCGGTATTTGAAAGCTTTGACTTTCTCTCTCATAATTAATTCATTACTTTTTTTTGTCATAAATTACATCATAATTATGATTTATCAAAGCATGATTTTTTTTCTTTCTTATGTTTTGTCCCTGTGTCTCATTTTCGGTTCATGGCCCACTAATTGAGAACCTTAAAGGGAACTGCACTTGAAATTGCTGAATATTTTGCCATAATGCGTTTCACAGAATCAGTAGCAGGATCTCTTAAACTAGCATGCAGCCGTGCAATCATAAACTGTATCTCACAACACTGTTCCACAAGTATTGGCCAATACATCAAACTTGACATTGACAGAAGTGGCTGGAAATAGACGGCAAGGCCTACAACCACAGCAGGGTTTGGAGGTGCAAAAAGACCGCTATTTGGAACCGGCAAAGCATGCAGAGCCCTCTTCTGCTAAATGAGTTTTCTGTGTCGATAATTAATGTTGTAACTGGGATGTTTGATGTCTTCGTTGACATGGTGAGATACACCATAGTAAAAGGATAAAGTGATCTTTGGGATTTTTTTTTTTTCTTCTTTTTTTTTTTTTTTTTTTTTTCTCCACCTCCACCTTTGGGATTTTCGATATAGGTAAACTCTGACATAAACACAAAACTAGGGCACAACAAATGTAAGCAAACACCAGGTTTGAATTGATGCATATATTGGTGCATATATCCGCAGGCACACAAGCAGTGTCATAACACACCTTTGGTTTCTAGATTCTTGACATTTGGTGGTATAAAATATCCCCTCTAATAAACCTCAGTTCACAGCACAGACACAAACACACCGCTAACATCGCGTCACCTTCAGACTGCTGCTCTCAGCTAAAGTTTTTTATATCCCCTTTCTTTACCACATGCCGTGCATGCTGACATTCCTACTTGTACGTACACACACACGCACACAATCCCACACATACTGTTTGTGGAGTCTTTGATATGTATTATCGGATATAATCAAGTATACATCATCACATCTTTGTCACATGTCTGTCATGTCATTACATTTCACATTCACACTTTTGCATGAAGTTAAACAGGTGTTTCTGTTTCCGAATATGATATTATTCCTCCTGACTTGAAACAGCATAATAGCATACTATTTCTACAGAATATACAATGTAAACTGTGCACAGTAAGCAAATTTTCCACATGAATGACCTACTTTCCATTTGCACGGAATCCTATATCCCACAATACAACGCACTTGACTTGACATTCAGGCTGCATCCGAAATCGCATACTACCTTATATATAGTAAGTAAGTAAGTAAGTAAGTAAAAGTTTATTTATATAGCACCTTTCACAGGTATAAGACCACAAAGTGCTTCACAACAAAAACAATTATATCATAAAATACACACAATAAAAGCATAGACAGTACATGATCATATCAACCCACAAGCAGCTAATTAAAAGCCTGAACAAATAAATGAGTCTTTAGTCTGCATTTGAAGGCATCAACAGAGTCAAGACGGCGCATAGACGGTGGGAGGTCATTCCACAACCTAGAGGCAACAGCCTGAAAAGATCGGTCACCTCTAGTACGATAGCGAGTGCGTGCCACAGACCTCAGAGCACGCACAGGGGTATAACGCTGAATCAGGTCACTAATATAGGAGGGTGCCTGACCATGCAAAGCTCTAAAAACTAAAACCAAAAATTAAAAATTTATCCTATAAGACACTGGTAGCCAGTGAAGTTATTTTAGGATAGGGGATATGTGAGACCTCCTATTAGTACGTGTTAAAATTCTGGCTGCAGAGTTTTGAATTAATTGCAGTCGAGAGAGCTCCTTCTGGTTTAGGCATGAAAATAAACTATTACAATAGTCTAAACGCGAAGACACAAAGGCATGAATGATAAGCTTCAAATCATTGCGTGAAACCATATTTCTAAGTTTCGAGATTTTCCTTAATTGAAAAAAGCAGTTTCTCGTCAGCTGCTTGCAGTGCTGCACTAATGACATATCTTTGTCCAGGATAACTCCCAAGTTTCTAAGACTAGGCTTAGCAGACTGGCCCAAATCACCCAGGTATCGTTTAATCCCAGGGATTGCATCCTCCGGGGCAATGATCAGTGTTTCTGTTTTTTCTGCATTTAGCTGCAGGAAGTTATCACTTAGCCATTTTTTAATTTCCACAAGACAAAGGTGCAAGGAGTTTAACTTACAGATCTCTGACGGCTTAAAGCAGCAGTAAAGTTGGATATCATCAGCAAATAAGTGAAAAGAAACATCACTGAACCTTTGTATGATCTTTCCCAAAGGGATCAAATACAACAAAAATAAAACAGGACCCAGAACAGAGCCTTGAGGCACTCCACAGAGCAAGTCCGCAGACTCAGACCTTATTTGGTTAGCTGTAACACTGAAGCTACGCCCAGACAAATATGAGGTGAACCACTGCAGAACTGACCCTGACAGCCCTACTTGATCACTTAATCTTTTCAGCAAAACCTGGTGGTCGATGGTGTCAAAAGCTGAGGACAGATCCAATAGAACTGTGTCATTGTCATTTGTCATTTGACACTTTCAGTAAAGCCGTTTCGGTAAAGTGTTGTTTACGAAAACCTGACTGAAAAGGCTCATGGATGTTATTATTGTCCAGGAAAAAAGTCAACTGTTCGCAGACTACCTTCTCAATGATCTTGGATAAAAACGGGAGCTTAGAAATAGGCCTAAAACTATTAAAATCCGACGGGTCCAAACCTGGCTTCTTTAGTAGCAGTTTCACTATAGCATGCTTAAAAGCATCTGGAAAAACGCCAGTAGACAGCGAAAGGTTAACCATTTTGGTTACACAAGGGCCAATTTCTTCCAACACTTTTTGGAATAATCTAAAAGGAATGACGTCGGATTAACAGGAAGATGGCTTCATCCTGGTCACCAATTCGGAGATATCAGCAATCGCCACAGTCCTAAAAGTGGACCACTTGCTGGAGACTGGCTTAAAGACAGCAGCGGTACCCCACGGATGGGACGGGATTTTATCTTTGATCATTTTGATTTTATTTGTGAAAAATCCCAAAAAGGCATTGCTGTCAGCTTCACAAAAAACAGGGATAACTGGGGCAGCAGGGCAAACAAGTGTATTGATCGTATCAAATAGCACTTTAGGATTTTTTTGTTTAATGTTACTAGATGACGGATATAGTCAGATCTAGCTTTTCCAACCGTCTCATTATAGGACAACACAAGATCTCTGAGATACAGCCTGTGCACCTCAAGGCTAGTGGATTTCCACAGGCGTTCAGTCTTTCGACACTGTCTCTTAAGATTTAAAATCTCTTCATTAATCCAAGGCCACATTTTTTCCCGAGTTGCCACGTTTGATTTAACAGGGGCCACCTGATCCAGGATTTTTACACAGCGATTGTTTAAACAGTGAACGAAATCATCCACATCAAGGCAGTCCATAACTAGAGCAGGATCAAACAAATCAGAAAATGTGTCTGCAGTATTTGCCGTGATAACACGTCTCTGAGACCTAACTACTGGAAGCTTTGGGTCAGAGCTGAAGTGAAGATCAAACAAAACAATATTATGATCGCTCATAAAGACATCATTTACAGATACGTTTAGTATATCTAGGCCAAGTGTAAAAACTAGGTCTAAAATATGACCTTTTTGGTGAGTAGGCCCAGATACATGCTGCTTAAAATTAAAAGTTTCAGTCAATGTTAAAAATTCCATTGCAGGGCCAGATGAGCTGTCGTCAACATGAAGGTTAAATTCCCCAAGGATTAAGCCAGATTCCAGCTTAATTATAGAGGATAAGAAATCACTAAAATCCCTAAGAAAGACAGCAGCAGGGCCAGGAGGTCGATAAACCAAAATACAGTAGAAGGAGGATGAGAAACCCACCTTGACCATCTGCAATTCAAAAGAAGATCATTTTTGGGGCAAGATTTCATTACATTTGTGAATGTCCTTGTGCACAATAGCCAGTCCACCACCGCGACGACACGGGTGGGGCCTCCCAATAGCCGATCAACCAGCTGGGCAGAGCTCATTTAAATGAATAAGCTCTTCCTCTCTCTGCCATGTCTCTGACAAACACATAATATCCAGGCCTTCTCTTGTGAAAAGATCGTTTAATGAGTGCGATTTATTCGCAATTGAACGAGCATTCAACAGGCCAACATGCATTTTGGAGAACGTCACGGAGGCAGTGTCCCTGTTTTGCACCAGGATTGGTTGAAGGCACGTCGAGCGGTCACATGGTCTCCTGCCGGTCCATACAGAAAGAGTCGGCAAAAAAACGGAAGTAAACATTTGCGGCGAAAGTCTCTGACCACAACTCCAGCGCTGTAAAGGATCCAGGACACCCGTTGAAATCCGAACAGGCGGCGACGAGGACACGCTACCACACACATCTAGAAGAGGAATCCGGCGCAGGCACCCGAAAACGGTCTCGGCGGCCGAAGTCAACAGAGCCACCGCGCGCTGCTGCACGCCTTCGCCTGACCTGGACACCGGACCGCAAGCCTCTTTTCCTGAATCTCCTACGGACCCTACCCGGGGCCCGGTACAGTAACAAGTAGTCAGGTGAGTCAGGATCGATAGCAAACGGAGGAGGAAACGTCTGTTTGTACCTGTCGTAATCATCAAACAGGTTCTCCATCGACTCTCTGATGTGAAACAAAGAGTCCCGATCATAAATCCATACAGCCAGGACGCATTCCATCTGTTATGCGAGCTGAAATGATCACGTACACTGAGAAAATGACCATTAATAATTTAAACAGCAGGAGACGAGCCACGTCTCTGCCAGTTACAGGCGCCATCATGACTCAACCTCCCTCCCTCCTATCTCATATAGTAGGTGAGAAAAACAAAAGAATTATGTCTGAATTCACAGTACTAATAAAAGAGAAGGGAAACATACCCAGATGACCAACTACGTCCAGCGAGATTCTGAAGTGTGCTTACGATGGACACTTTACTATACCATGATGCCACGGGAGAGGATTTGTGAATGGCAGAGAAGTGATGCAAATTAAGCTAGTACACATGATATTGACAACATGGCGAACGTAGTATGTCCATATTACATTCATACCACACACATTTATATATAGATACACTTTTTTGTGTCATTCTGTAGATTTTTCTAATGGAGAAACAAGATATTTACCAAAGCTAACCAGACAAACTGAATGTGACAAGGTCATGTGACAACAATGTTACAAACTACTGTTTGAAATCTTTATTATTGCATAATGCATTCTGTCTCACACACTATTTAATAATTAATGACCAGTATATGGTAGATTTGTAGCATTAAGAAGTAAGCTAGTATTCCCTTTTGAACGTTGCCCTTTTTATTTATTTTACCAGTATATTAATCAGGAGTCACATAGGTGGCACTGCTTACTCCTGTTGGAAACCTACAGTTCCTGTTCCCAAACAAAACACATGTAGAAAATGTGGAGTAAACATGGATAAACAGGGCCATCCAATGTGATTTTTGCATGCAAGACTCCTTTCCTCCTTCCCAAACAATCTCAAATCAGGTGAATATGTCATTACTTTTTTATCACGGAAGTAGTGAGTCATTAAAATCCCAGTGACAGTGGCAGTTTGAGCACTCTCAGCTGATTTATAGATCAAACAGCACATTAATGACATACTTAATGAGGGATGAGCAACTCTGACAGAGTAGGACACTGCAGGAATGAGTCATTAGACTGAAGGCATGTAAACCCGTGCCTGACTTTCAGAAGTCATGTTTCCATTGAAGAGCAGCACTGATTATTGTGTTGACACTCTGCCATGGATGTCCATCTGCCTCACACTTTTTCTTGTCATGTTTTGTTAGCCTCTCTGCAGCTCAGATAGTCTTCAATGTTTTGCCATTGTTTCTTTGTTTAAGTGAACTATGTGATAATTAGTAGACCTGCATTCTGTGTTGTGTTGCCAACTCTGAGGGAGTGGGAGATGGTGAGATCCTGTGGGATCAGACTTCTCTCACAACTTAAAAGAATAATTGCTTTTGTTTACTAATGGGAGAAATGAGCATCATTTGTTTTTGATGACTAATCACGAGCTGACCCACTTTCTGGGAATTCGGGAGTGTTGTTGCTTCACACCACCGCACAGCATGCTGACTGTTGTGAAATGTAAATCTCCTAACGTGGTTATACATGACCGTTTGGTTATGTATATATGTAGGGCTATGTGTCTATTTGTGTGTACAAGTTGAACAGATTGCGGTCGGTAAGATTTTTGGAAAGAACTCTCTTGATCACCAAGGCTGCATTTATTTATCAAAAATACAATAAAAACAGCCTAATTGTGTAATGGTATTACAATTATTATCAATTGTTTTCGGTTTTATTATGTTTCTATGCTGGCAAAATCTCTGAATACTCCAGTCTTCATTGTCAAACAATCCTTCAGAAATAGTTCTAATGAGATGCTTAATATTTTTGTTAAAAACTGTGAAACCTTTTTTAATGTTTGAAAATCTGACTAGAAAGTTCAAAATATCAAGATTAATGTGAAATATAAACCTTTATTAACATTATAAATGTTTTACTGTCAGTTTTTATCACTTTAATGGATCCTTTCTGCATAAAAGTATGAATTAATAATTTTTTTATAAAAAATAAACAAAAAACAACAAACTTTTGAATGATAGCGAAACTATTTGATTGATAGCAGATATTCATTGTGACAAAGAAACCTTTCCTGATAAATTTTCACAAAAAAACTGTGACAACTGGCCCTGGCTGTTATGATGATGCAAGGAGATGAACCCAAATGCAGACAGTGTACGATCGACACAAGGTTTATTGGTACAAAAACGGGAAAACAAAACCCACGAGGGGGCAAAACAAGACAGGATGAGGAGTGACAGAACTAGACTATGACTTGACGATAGACTAGACGAAAAACAAACATCGAATATAGAATCAGAACTCTCTCTAGACTATACACAGGATACTCACAAGGCTTAACAAGGTAAGGTAACACACAGGTAAGAATCACAGCAGGTTTCACAATGAACCGACACAGGACAGCAAACACAAGGGGATGATATAGGGAGACTAATGATAACATAACAGGTGACACAGATTAATTAATGATGACTAAACAAGGGTAACAAGGGGGCGGGGTTAGGTGACGAGACAATGCAAGCACATGGCCCAAACACAAGGCCATGTGCTTGCACACAAAACACGGGTCTGTCATGATCCTGCCTCAAGACTGAAGATACTCAAGGACACGACGGCAGAATCATGACACTGGCCTCCCCTAAATGTAAAATGTGTGGGGTCTGTAGCATAAAAGCCTCTTCTCTATATTTATTATTTCAATTACCGCTTTCACAAAACACTAATTTCATGCACATTTGCTAACAGACACACAAATACACAATAGCCTACATCACAAAGCATTTTAATCTGACAAGAGCATCCTTTGAGTAGAACCGAAGATAAGGGAATATGTGACTCGCTGCATGTGTGTGTGTGTGTCTGTGTACACATATAGGCCTAAGCATGTGTATGCGCATTATTGTGCTGCCGAGTGTTTATTTGAGGAATTGTAAATAGGGATGTTTCGCACGATTGTAGCGGGAATCGGCAGGGCCTATTGTTTGCTTTAATCGCTACTTTAGCCGAGAGGTTGTCTAAACATTTTCATGATCTCCTGTGCTGCCCATGTTCAAGCTGACAGTAGAGCAGGTAATCACTCAGAATCCTTAAGCCTTGATGATCCTCTCAACACACAGACACACACACACACACACACAAATACATCTCATTCAGTCGGCCAGCACAGAGCACCATTCAGCCAAAGCCCCGCTATAGTCTTCAGCTTACTTTAGCTTTTTACAAGCAAAATCGCACCTTTATCTGAATAGAAGTAGTTGCTGAATTTGGTACCATGCACATACATGCTTACTACTACAGTATTTCTGCCATAGAACGATATAGTAAAACTAATAATAAGAGTATGTGGTTCTGGATTCAGCCTGTCTGTTTCAGTGAGTTGATTCAATACCGATTCAATGATTCATTAGCACCATCAAAACTGATCATGAAAGTCTCTATTGGGAAAACATTCCTTGGTAATTTAAGATGACATTTGTATTTCTTGAATTGATTAAACAAAATTTAATCTAAGTGGCAGTTTGGTCGAAAATATGGAACAGAATGAAACTTTTTCCAAGCCAATTTTAGATATTCCGCAATATTGAGTAAAATACTTTTTAGTGTAATTATAATGGTGTATTCATATATAATTAGACTGTAATTTGCATGCTGGTGTGTTATTCGAATTCAAACTGGCTATACCGGCAATATCACTGGTTGGACGCTAAATAGTGATATGCAATAATTGTCATTATAATATTGACATAATGGGCAATATTTTAACGATCTGAAACGCAAGTATCAAACGCGAAGCGCAAGTAATTTTGTGGGCGGATCTTGGGCGCTGTTGCTATTATACCGGCGGGATAAATGACTCTTGCGCCCGACACAAATCTAAAATGGGTTGGTCTGAAGTAGCTACATTGCTCATAGGTGTGGTTTGGGTGTAACGTGAAATAAACCAATCAGAGCGACATCTCACATTCCCTTTAGAGCAGGTCCGCTTGTTCCATGGCGGATTGCTATTATAATGGCGGATTTGCCATGCGCGTGCCAGGAGCGTTTCACAGCCGAGGAGACCGACGTTCTCGTCAGGGCCGTAAAAGACAGGAGGTCTTTTAGACTTTAGGTTTTTCCTGGTCAGTGGCGGAATTGTTTTCTGGAACTGCAAAATAGCACCAGGGAATGTTTGCGCCGTAACACGCCTCCTCTTTTGTTGACACAAGTCAATTTTTGTGTCATAATTATGACTTTTTATTGAATAAATTTGACTTTTAATGTTATAATTAGGATTTACCTAAGCATTATTGTTTTTTTTTTTATGTGGTGGAAATGGGCTTCCATACTTTCCACCTTTTACCAAATATAAATTTTCACACCAGTATCGCTGTTATATTGTACAAATTATAATCAGCATCACCATAAACCATGGC
Source organism: Tiaroga cobitis (assembly GCA_030578255.1). Taxonomy (NCBI): domain Eukaryota; kingdom Metazoa; phylum Chordata; class Actinopteri; order Cypriniformes; family Leuciscidae; genus Tiaroga; species Tiaroga cobitis. Next base: position 36,542,072 of record CM060602.1, on the reverse strand, counting down.
AAGCCTAAATAAAATTATTTTAGCAACGTTGGCAAGACTTAGTGCATACTGCCTATTAAAATATCATCTTAAACTATATGCGATTAGCAATGACACACATTTTAAACAGTAGCATGCTACAGTATTTATCTTGACTGGTGTTGCATGTTTAATTCAGCATTGTATTAAATGGTGGGATACAGCGTCTCTAATAGTCTACTGCATATTTTAGTGAATGTAGGATGAAATTTGCTTATTTCAAAATAAATTTGCACACCGTGCACAGCATCTCGAACACAGTACACATACCGTGTATTTATTTTTCTTTCAAAACAGTAGGTAGAATAGCATCCGGAACATTCCCATTGTGTGTTTGTGTTAGTCTGTTCCTGTACTGTTGTTAAACTGCAGTAAACGATTATTCCTGTTCTGCCCACTGTTCCAAATCACAGAGGGGTCACCATGCCTCATTGCTATCAAGCGCATAAACAGCACACATGTGCACAAAAAAACACTTCTCAGACACAGAGGGGAAAAAACAGACCAAAAACAGAAACCTCTTCACCTCATGTAAGAAAGAGACAGCATCTCCACACTGCCAGGATTTCTGCCTGGGAATGCATCATTCTGTCTCAGTTTTGGCACGACACACAGTCATACCAAAGGGTAAACAGAGACAATACATGCCCACACTAACTCTCCCAATCTCTCTCAGCTCTACAGAGAGAAAATAACTGCACTAATTTCTGTTGTCCACACCTGTAATTGGTGTCTTGAACCCCCAAGAATACAGGCAAAACACTGAAAACTGTTAGTGGACTGTCAGATAAGTGTAGAGAACAAAATCATAATGCTATCTCTTTATGCCTCAAAGGGGAGAGGGAGGAAGGGAGGAAGGGGGAGGTTGTGCACTGGAAAAGAAAAGGAGAAGAACAAAAAGCATGCTGATAAAGTATAGATTTAGCCTTTAGTGCTGTGAGACCGCTGCTCAGTAATCTATATTTCTATGGTAACTGAGATGCTGATGTTTTGATATGGAAACGGTTGCTGTGGAACGTGCAAAGCCAAGACCTAAAGTAATTTACCATTTCATTTGTGTTTCTCAAAGTATGTTTACAGCATTCCACTGCCAGTATTATATTATATTATATATTTTTTTTGTATAAAATATCAGCTTTAAAAAAATAAATAAATATATATTTATATATTTAAAAAGCCCTTCACTTGTTTGTTTACTCTAAAATGTGCACATTTGATGGTCCAGACTGAAAAATAGTTGACCATTTATATACAAATAATGGCCAACTGTTTTTCAGTCTGGTCCAGCAAATGTGCACATTTTAGAGTAAACAAATAAGTGAAGGGCTTTTTAAATTGTAATGCAGAACCTTTATTTCGACCGCTGCCATTGAGCATTATGATTAAAAGGTTAGTGTAGCTACATCTCTTTCTCTTGACAATTTTACCATTGCACAGTAGGCCTATATAAACAGTCATATTACCTGTAATGTAACGACATATTTTATTTCAGTCTTCGTTCCGATTCATCAAGTGCGCAAAGCTCCATTTGTCTTTGAATCAGTGACGTATCTTGTGTGCAACTTAGGGAGATGTTAACAGGCAAAAACAGGCGATTGATCATTATAGACCTGACACTAATGTTTCAGCTGTTTTGATGTCATCACTTGATGCTTGCCTGTTGTTTTCTGACACACTTTCTTAGCTCTGCCTCCATATCCCATGTGATTCTTTATGCAATGTGTTGACAAAGAAAATTTCAAATCACAACGAAACCATTTATAGCTTCAACGGTTTTATAAGAGAAGTGTTTGCAACTCTGAGTGCGAATGTGTCAGATTTTATGAGTACCCTTGGGAATGGTGCAATGCTCTATTCCTGGAGGTAACTTAGTCATCTCTGTTTTCTGGAAAAGATGGCAGCCATGCAGGTAAAATGAAATCATGATGCTGTTTAATATCGCTGTGGTGTTTAATTGTGTACATACAATTATTAGGTTCCTTGATGCAATATTGCACCACAACCGATGGGTCAATGAGAGATTTGAACAGAGCCTGGTAGTGTGTTTATATCGAATAATCTATCTATCTATCTATCTATCTATCTATCTATCTATCTATCTATCTATCTATCTATCTATCTATCTATCTATCTATCTATCTATCTATCTATCTATCTATCTATCTATCTATCTATCTATCTATCTATCTATCTATCTATCTATCATTCTATCTATCTATCTATCTATCTGTCTGTCTGTCTGTCTGTCTGTCTGTCTGTCTGTCTGTCTGTCTGTCTGTCTGTCTGTCTGTCTATCTGTCTATCTTTTAAAACTACTCAAGTAAAACAAACTATTTCAATCTGAAAACATTCAAACTTCAAGCTTTTAAAACTACTTCAAACTTTCTGGCTATGTCGTTTTCAAGCCAACTTAAAGTTGGTCTGCAAACTTTTTTTTTAATCTTATTGTTAATATTTTATTGTTCAGTTTTTGTATACCTTTCAAAACTTTGGGGTCAGGAATTTTGAACAAATATTCAAAAGGACCAATTAATTTGATTGATTGAAAGTAACAGTAAAAACATTTATAATGTTACAAAATATAAGCATTTCAAATAAATGCTGTTCTTTTGAATATTAAATTAATCAAAGAATCCTGAATAAAAGTAACATGGTTTCCACAAGAATATTGATCAGCACAACCATTTTCAACATTGATATTAACAATACATGTTTCTTGAGCAGCAAATCAGCATATTAGAATGTTTTCTGAATGATCATGTGACTGAAGACTGGAGTAATGATGCTGACAATTTCATCACAGGAATGAATTACATTTTGAAACTTTAAAATAGAAAAGAGTAATTTAAATATGTCCCTTTATGGACAAATGGTTCTTGTTCACAGCTACAAAACCAGGTAAAACATTGCACTTAGACAACCATTGTGTTTCAATCCGGCACATAAACACTCCTGTCACTTCTAAAGCAGTGTGTACGTGATAGATGACGTCTAGAAAGTATTGTGGGGATCCTGGCTGTGTTATTTTCATGCATGCTGTGTGCATTTAGAGGGAAGCATATGGACAAGTGCTCCTCACCCTCATATATCTCCACTAACACTTAAAGAGATCAACGCAGTGCAGTTTCAGTAATATTATACCAGTTGTTTTTATTGACGAGGCTGTTCTCATTCCACTAGGCGGAGACAATAGAGGTAGTATAAAGAGATGTGTGTCGCAATAATAAGTCCTGTCACGCTGCCAGTATTTAAGTACTGAGCTCAATTCAAATCAAAGAAAGTCACCTTGCGCACTCTCCAGTCGAGCTGCATGTTCGAGTTTACCTTTGGGGGAGTCCTTAATGTCAGACACAATTACCCTAAAGTGCTCTTAACAGTGATGTTTGAGAGATGTTTTGATAATGCGGTTGCGGTTGAATGAATGATGGGCTCTCTGTCATTTTCAGCATATGGTTCAGTCACGACACGTTGAAGGACTATGGCCTGGAGGGAGGACACTTTACATGTACTGTATATTAATGTTTCTGCATTTAAAAGTCAAGCTTTTGTGCGTTTCTGTTCTATAGTGTGACTTCATGGCATAAATGTTTTCCACATATTTTTTGCACAATTTGACAAAATTACAGCTTAATTGGAAATTTCACAAGAGATTATTACCTTGATTTTTCTGTTTTCCTCACACAAAATATCATATTACTAATATCATAATACCTCATATTTCATCTCATCTCTCCTTTAAGTCCACTAACTTTTGATAAAACTTCATTTACTGAGAGACAATTCTAATTAGTGTACTGCAAGTGTAAAGCATGACAAAATGTTTTTAATGTTTTAATGTGACCTCCATATAATAATACAGATCAACCTCTGAGCTTTTAACCTGCGTATGTATTAGTTGTTCGAATATATAGTCCAATACATGAAAAGACTTTACCCTTTTGAGCATGATGATTCCCTCCTGATTGTGCTCGTTGGTGGTGATGTCAAACATGGCTCCTCCATCTCCAGGAACGATGTTGTATTCCACCTCTGCGTTTTTACCTATGTCCAGATCATGAGCTTTGATTCGCCCAACCGCTGACCCGACTGCTGATGACTCCGGTACACGCAGGTGGAAGATGCCTGTAGAATCAAAATCAGTTTATTTGAAGCACATGTTGGGGAAGCTGCTTTGAAAATAGTTTTGAGCAAATGTTTCAGGTTTGGAATAACATGTACCAATGAATAAAAAATTGCGACATGAAATACAACGCCTAGAAATCCCAAAAAATGTATCCGTGTGAATGCGATAACTTTTTGTTTCGATGAACACAACGGATATATTCACCTCAGAGAATAATGTACATGGATTGTATTTCATGTCGCGTTTTTCGTTTTGAAATTTCGTTATAGCCTTTGCATTTGCGAATACTCTTTGAATACATCAAATTAATTTTTTTCAACAAAACCCTATCTTATACCCTCAAAACACTAGGCATATATGACACGGGATCATTCTGTGATAGGCTACTTTTGCATCTTTATTTTTAAAGCTTAATGCTGGTCGCTATTCACTTCCAGTTTATGGAATACTGCCACAAATCTCGCAAGTTGGCAACCCTAGAGAGAACATTATTGTTGGAAAGAGTGTTTGATAACTGCCTCAATGAACTTGTGAACTTGTGTGACATAAATGTGACATAAAAAGTAGGGATGTGATGTTGGTTTCACAATACACTGCTTTTTGTTGGAAAAATGCTTGTTTTTGGCTAAGCTACACTGTGAAAACAGCTTAGCTAATGTCACGCTATAAAACTGTAGTTAAGTTAGTAGAACAGCTACTATGAGTTAGTTACCCCAATAGTGAAGACACATGCACGGTAGGCACTGACAGATCATGCTGATTAGTAAAAATGAATGTGTTGAGTGGCCATGCCCGCAAAAAAACACCTCAGCTAATTAAGAAATCATTAGATGCATTAGTGCAATGCACCAAAAAACAAACACAGAGAGAGAGAGAGAGGGGCAGAGACACGGCCCAGAATGCAGCAGTCATCATAGTGCCATCCTCTGAGACATGCAGATGGAAATCTACTTCTCTCCCAGGGTATTACCAATATTTACACAGCGAGAAAACCAGTGCTCATCACTGAAACTCAACATGATTTCCATTTCACGATTTCTGAGCGCAAATGGAGCCTGTTCACATTCACCTGTTTAAAGGCTTGGGCTTATTTCAGTGGAAAAATAAACAAAGGAAGTTCTACAAGTATAACAATGCATAAAATATGAGGCTGTTAGGTAAAGACTACTTTCTCATTATTTATGATTGCTTGTACTTAGGAAACTTTGGTTTCTCAAAAAATCTCATTCATTTATGCATATTCAAATCTAGCATGTTGATACACTCAAGAACCAATGATATTTGCGTGCAGTTTTTCTCTCTCACTTTCTACACTTCTCTGGGGATTAAATATGCTGCATTTACTGGTTTATCCAAACAATATTTATAGATTCAAGATTATTTATTTATTTTTCAAGAAATGCTGGCATAAATTTTCTCTATAAATGAATTCAGTTTTTAAGCTTTCCTATGTGCATTTAAAAAGAAAATGCTGCAAATTTACATTACCAGTGAAAGGTTCAGACACACTTGCCTGAGTTTATGGTTCTCATTATCTTAAAAACCTTATGATCTAAAGGTTTATGCATAAATGCTTTAAATTTGTTTTGTGGACAGAATAAATTGTGGCTACTAAAATTTTATATTTTAAAAAGAGCAGATGGCAAACTTCTGAACTCTTTTCATAACGTTAAAAAAAAAGCTTCCCAGGATGTTTAAGCAAGCTTAAACTATACAGATTTTTATTTGTTTAACATTTTTTGTCACTAAATAATTTCCATACTTACATTTGTAATGGGAAAACTCTGAATAATAATCAAACAATTATAATAAAATAATGGAAGTATGGGAATAATATAGTGACTATTAAACAAATGACTGTTGAACCAATAGAATTTCTGGTTACACTTTATTTTGATGGTAGACATTCTGTTGACTATAATTAACGTTGCACCTATTTGTCAACTAACTCCCATTAGAGTATTAGTAGGGGTAGGGTTTGGGGAATAAGGGGAATAAAACGCTTTAAAGTCCCCCTGTGGTGAAAATCAAGTTTTTAATGTTATTTATATGTCTATGTGGAATTCACAAGTCAAAACCGTTGCTGAGTATTTTCTCCTTAAACCTGCAGTGAACCAAAGACAGTCTCAAAAACTCGGATTGAAATCGCTGGTGTTTCTGACATACAAACTACCTTATAACCAATCACGCCATCGTGTGATCGTCAACAAGTGGATCTCTGAGCTGGTGTGAGTGAGTGGAGGCGGGGCTAATTTTCATAATCATAGAAGAGCGAGGCCTACTAAGTGAGGCAAGGGTGTAGAGTTACATTAAAGCTATTTTAGGGCATGACATTTTTTTAAATGTGTAATTTTGGTGAGATTTAGGGGATAAAATGATTGACTACAGGGGGACTTTAAAATGTCTTTACCACACATTATTGGTCAGAATATTAGCAAAATTTAAGCAAATGCACTGCTTAAAAATCCATTGCTGTCTCAGAAAAACATCAAAGATTTTGGCAGAATGGGAAGTTGTGTGTGGAGTGATGAATCACAATGGAACAGGAGTTGCATGGGTGATGCTCCTGAGAGGTGTCTTTGGAACTCTGCTGAGAAATATAATAATAAATGCATTTCTACCACAGTGAACCGTGGAGGAAGAGTGTCATTGTGTGGGGAGCCTTTTTAGCTGCTTCTTTTGGTGAGATTCTTCACTATGAGAGTAATTGAATGCTTTGGAGTAGAATATTGCTGTTGTTATCTAAACAGGAATTATCAGATCTTATTGGTAACGACAATTCTCCTGCCCAAATTGCAAAGACAACCAAGAAGTGGCTTGAGAACAAATCTATCAGGGTCATGTTTTGGCCTGGTCAGTGTCCAGATTTGAACCCTATAGTGAATATTTGGTCTCACATTAAGCTCAAACGAACTGGGAGACATTTGTCAACTACTCATGAACTGTTTGAAGACATTAACATTGAGTGGAACATCACTGACTCTTCCTCCTGTAAAGAAGCTGTCTGCAAGTTGAAGGCTATTCTGTGCTAAGTTACTTTATTTACAGTATTTGTGCATTTCTTGCTAATTTACTGACCAGTAATTTGTGATTAAAATGGTTAAGACCATTAAAACGCAAGGTTTTATTATTAATCTAAAACAGGGGTGTCCAAAGTCTGTCCTGAAGGGCCACTGTCCTGCAGCATTTAGCTCCAACTTGTCTCAAGAAGTTTTTTTTATATGCCTAGTGAGACCTTGATCAGCTGGTTCATGTGTGTTTAATTGGGGTTGGAGCTAAACTTAACAGGAGTAGGATTGGACACCCCTGATCTAAAATGTTGAAAATAAAAGAATGAGCAGGTTTCCAAACGTTTGACTGATTTGAGTTTACATGAGTTGGTAGTTTATCAGTGATCCATTGTCTTACTTTTGGAGAACCTAGGTGGGTTGTCGTTGACGTCACTTAGGGTGATGTTGATGGTGGTGGTCCCTGCCAGACCCCCTAACTGCCCACCCATGTCTTTGGCCTGGATGAGAACCTGATACAGCTCCTTCACCTCCCGGTCCATGTTGGGTAGAGCTGTCCTGATCACACCTGCGCACAGATCGAAAGACTGTGTTAATGGAAAGAAGAGACCAGAGAAAAGGATGATAAAGGGATAGTGAGGTAGACAGAGAGTGTAGATGAAGAGGCTGTGAATACAGGCAGGTATCAGTGTGTGGAGAGAATCGGATTACAGAAAAGAGGGTAAGGTGAGGAGAAGAATAGGGTTTAGACCTGAGAATGAAGCCTGCTGAGAAAGGGATGTGAGTGGTAATCTAAAATAACAGACACAATTGAGATTGAGAGCGGTAAAAAAAAAGCAAATGGATGGAAGTCTGTAGCATTGTGGAAAAGGAAACCGAAGCAAATTGAACTTAAAGGTGCAGTGTGCCATTTATTGGTGTTCTGAAAATCGATTAACCTCTCAGGATGACTTACCCACATTACATTTGTGTTGTTTTAGGGTTCAATTTAGAGTTTGGGGATTATAAATTAGTTCTGTTTAGGTACACATCCTGGTAGATATGTCCTGGCTGATGTTTCCTACATTTTTGACACTTTTATCATGGTTGTAAAATGTACCAGCATGTTTTAATCCAAGGAACATTGTGTCAACTCAGTGGAATGGAATCCAAACAATGGGTTGAGGTTTTGCTAATTAGCACAACCCTGTTAGCCTCTGATGCCGTAACTAAACATTATAACATATAACTCCTCCTGTATTAATGGCTGATTTTGCTGTACTTGACCATTCTCAACCTTTTTGCTGACTTTTAGAACTAAAGGAATATTCAGGGTTCAACGTGAAGTGATATAATGTTAATAAACACAAAAATAATAATTTTGAAGTGAAAAAGTTTATGGCGAGGCACTTAATATGAAAGAAAATGTGGCCAATTTTGGGAGGATTTAAAAGCATAAATCTAAAGCTTATTATTTTACAGAATAAAAGTTAAACAGATTGTTTTTATGTAGCTTTAAGACTTTTGTTTTGATTGGCTTCTTTGCATGGAAAGTTCATATTAGTTCATATTGTCATTCATATTGCAAGTTGCTGAACATTGAATAGGTGTTTGTGTAAACTTGTGCATCCATATGTTAATGTTTTTATGGTTTTGACCACTGCGATGATGATTTCTGAAATTACCATTTTTGCAGTTTAGTGTCCATAAATGCTTCCGGTGGAAGCATTAGAGTATGTCTACAGAGTACATCAAACACTGGAAAAAAATATATATGAGTATGTGGCTCTTTGAAATATATTTTTTATATTATTTTATACCCCCTTTAGAACACATTATTGCTTCTAGCAATCAGCTGTTAAAAAAGGGAAAAGCTCTCTTGGGTTCTTTAAAGTTCCAGAACATAAATGGTTTCTAAAATACCATAGAAATTAAGTGTTAAAACCTTCCCGAAACAAGTGATATACACCTTTACCTTCAAGTGTTTTTCTCTGGCTAAAAGATTGAGGTCAGCTCTAAAGCTTCTGATGCTTAACAGTCTTAACAAGCCGACAAAGCCAATGTAGCAACACCTTTCCACGCTTTTCTTCCATAAAGCACAACTAATGCATTTCCCAACGTCACAAGAAACTTTCCCAGATCAAGAAAGCACTTCATAGGATGAATTAGATATGGCGGTGAGCAGTTAAAAAGGGCACAGACCTTCATACAAAACCAGTTTCAAATGAAATGTAAAAGGTGTGCCACATGGGATTCTCTAGACCTGTTACAAAAGGCTCTGTTTTTTTACTTTAGTTTTGCATGCTATTTTTGAAGTTTGTGTCAGTAATTAAAGGAGTAGTTCACCTAAACATCATTTACATCATCATGCATTTTTCTTGCATTGAAAACAGACACTCTGCCTGAGATCTTCCTTTTGTATTTCAAAATAAATTAACACAGGATTGAAACTACATGGGGGTGATTAAATGGTAGCAAACTTTCATTTTTGGTTGAACCATTCCTTTATGGTGTGTGTTTCCTGAGTCTGTTTTCTCTCACGACTCTGTTGATTCCATTATGAATTTTACCCCCTGACTTTTTTACCACCGCCCTCGTCTCACAGCTTTTGTTTACTGTCGGTTTTATTATGACCTGCATGGGACAAAACCAGATTTTTCTTCCTTTACTAGTCATTTGATTTGTTCACCCTTTGAGCCCAGCGGGTTTGCTGATATCAGGATATTATATTTTTATTCATGTATTCCTGTTTGCTATGCTTCATTCTTGTTCAACAGGGCCGTAAATACATACAAGTGTGAAATTCTCACACACGCTCTGTGCATCAAGTTTTCCTTGCAGGTTTGGGCTTTGTGCTTTTACATATTGGATATTACAGCTCACTGAATGCAGAGGACGCCCATTAGTAGATTCACATTCATATAGTAAACGCTCCTGAATATTGCATAACAAAATATTCACTGGCATAAAATAAAAGGCAGTTTATTTGCTGCATCATCTGATGATGCTACAGTTCTTCCAGCCATATAAACAACATAAAAATCCATTTGCTCTTACCAAGCTGACTTTATTTTTTACTTGGAGGGTATTGGGGTCTGAAAAGTAGCACCTGATTGTAGAACCATATATCTTTTCAGGCCTGTTTAGCTGACAGTAAGTCCCTTTCTGTTCCGCTATTCAAAATTAATTGCAGTTTATTTTGAGTTACAAATCCATTTTCTTGGCTGGCCACATTATCAAATCAAACCGCCAAGCTTATTTGTCTAATAGGGTCAATGAATGTAATTATGTTGAAACCTGTGAACTGTGAAATTAATGAGCCTAGCCTGTTGTTATTACTCAAACAAAGCAGCGGAACAGTTTTTTTTTTTTATAATAATCATTTAATTTTTAATGTAGCAAACATTTTTCTGTTTCTCTCAAATATTCAGGAGTGCTTTACCAGTTTTGGGGTCGACGGAGAAGTACGGCTGGCCTTGCAGTATGCTGTACACCACCCGGGCACTGTTGCCGTATGTAGGGTCGTCTGCATCTGTTGCCGTCACCTTCATCACATACGTACCTGCAAACGGACAGAGGATACTCATTTGTGTTAAACTGCATGAATAGATAGGAAAGATGTGCTTTGTTCGAGGTTATAACTGCATGGATCGGCCCTTGGTAGATTGGATAGGGTTTGACCGTGACTCGAAAACAGGCCTATATAGGAACGTCATTTTATGCGTTTGTTCTGATGGGCTGACATAAAACCAAGTAGATTCCTGTGTACTGATTTTCCACTGTATTTCGATATGTCTGCAATAGCAGTTTTTACATTACAAAGGGCAGCACTTTTAAATTGCCCAATAAATGACAAACCATCCGTATTGTAGAATGAACTGATGGTCACGGTCCGCTGAATCACTGTTTTACTGAATCACCATGTTTCACTGAAATGCAGCAGAATTCTGCACAATGACCATCTTGCAATTTAGCAGCAATTGTGTGTTCTTCTAGAATAATTTCCTGATTATATATATATATATATATATATATATATATATATATATATATATATATATATATATATATATATATATATATATACATCACACTGCTGCTTGTGATATATTGCTTATATATATACAGTAGTTAGTGTATATATCTACAGGGATATTTCATAAGAAGTATAGGGTCAATTGTGATTTTATATCATCTTTTATGAAAACACTCAAACCACAACGTAGAATGAATGCTCACACTGTACTGTTTGAGATGAGGAATGAAACTTGAAGGCCATGGAAGAGGGAGAAAAGAAAGAAACAAAAGAAACCAAGAAGTAATTGTACAGATTTTAAATCAAGGCCATTTCCCAATGGAAGTCCTTTTCAACCAGCTGATGCAATTACCTTTGATTTTTTTTTTTTTTTTAGTTGTCTCAGCACACATCGACATGCTTTCAGAATGTTCTGGCCTCCACATAAAGAGGTGAAAAGCATTAAAAACCTACACAGTTCCCCTCCAAGTTACCTCCAAATTAGAGTCACATTCTGTCAGAGCAAAATCCTGTAACCTGATGAAATACATCTAAAGTCAAGAAATACGGACAAATTGACAAGGCAGAATTGCAGGAATCCTCCTCTCTTGTTTGTGCATAACAGCAAGACTCAGTTATGCTTTTGTGATGGCAGCAGCCACAATACAAATCACACAGACGTCTCCAAAATAGGCCTATAGCTTCAATATTGGACTATGGTGCACTTATAATCCGGTCTATTCACATTTCGCTATCTGAGATCATGAGTAGCTTTGATTCAGCTGGGAAGGGGAGGGTTTCATTTCATTCTGTTGCCATTCAGATCAAGGAAAAGGCAATCTCAAAGTGTATTACCCTGATCTGTCATCCTCAGGGGAAGCAACATGAAAAGGGCTTTGGTGTTGGATAGGGCATGTCGTTTATTAAGCTCGACACCAAATTGTATGTCAGACTTTTACTCTTGGTGTTTTACCTCTTGCCATGCAAAGCTTTCCTTATTTATTTTGTTTATCTGAATATATATTTGGCTTTTCCATGATTAAAATCTCTTTAAACTCACAAGCTCAAACCAAATTTGAAACAAAACTGTTTGCTTTGTGCTTACCAGATGAAAGGCGATTTAAATCAGGGGTATTATGTCCGGTATGAGAATCCATCAATATTACTTTATTTGTGCACATGTTTTTAAACTAAAAGTTATAGTGGATGCTGTTCAGTAAATCCTTGTCATGACAAATATACCAGAGCATATGGTTAATGCAGACATGTGTTGCGTTATTATATTATAAATGTCATTAACGATTTTTATGTTGCGTGTTTGTATACTCTGTATCATTTCTGCAATAAATCTGTGATCAAATATCGCTGAAATCTAATTACAAATAGTTTTGAGATTAAATGTTTCAATGGCATGCAGTGAGTCCAAACAAGAATGGTGGGCCCTTGATGCTTCCATTTAAACTGGTTAACAAACAAGCTTTCATCTCTTCTGTAGACTATAAATCAGTGAAGTACCCAGTAAAATGTTATATAACACAAAGGAACCAGCATTTCATCGACCATCACGTTTGCAGGGAATGTAGCGTCATATTACATAGCTCCCCAGCGTGGCCTCAGGGATTGATGCATCGTCTGCAATCATATTTGACATCATGATTAAGAATATTTGTCCAAATAATGGAGGCCATTATGACTTTAACAAGCTCTGCAATGTGTTCCATGAATGCAAGAGGATAGCGCTACATTGATCTGCTAGTAGTTACAGCGATTGGATTAGGCTGTGCGGAAATCAATACAACTTCTGGCCGGTATAAGAGACAAGCCTTTTTAGAGAAGCAGAGACAGTAACAAAATAAGGTCCTGCTGCCATCATCACCCAGAGCAGATGCCTTGGTGAAATAATCAGTAATACAATCAAGGTCTCAGTGAGATGAGAAATCCTACTAGGGCTGTGTAATCCAGTTTGGTGGGGATTTGGAGCCCATGCACTTCTCATTATCTGACGGCACACAGTAATGTCTGGATTAGATCCCCTCTGCCACACCAATGAATATTTGGCAAACTAATAACAAGAGTAATATATGACCCCTAGCATCCCTCGCTGTAAAATTGTGGCAATCATCCGTATAGCCTTTAGGCTTCATTGTTTGGATTACATATGTTACATTACATTAAATCACATTACATTACATTACGCTCGTTCGTTCGTTCATTCATTAATTTCTGCTCCAACATTTGTTTACATTGTTCCACTGTACTGAAGAAAAAGCTTCAATATGCCAATTTTGTAACACTGTGACTATCATATGTGGCTTCAATTCATTAAAATTGCATAAAAAAAATCATATTTCATTTCATTTTAATTTAGTTGTTTAGTTTTGCTTCATCATTTGTTGACGCGACACGCGATACAATATATGAGAGTTTTGTCCTAACCAGCCTAAGTGCAATCTGACAAAGATCGTTTTATTTTATTTTTGCTCCAAATTTGGTTTGCATTGTTCCTCTGTGCAGAAATACTTAAATATGACAATTTCGTAAAAAAAAAAAAAACTATATGGGAACCATTGCCATTTTTACAATCATTAGTTCACATGAATGTAGCGTGAAAAAAAAAGATTAATTATATTAATATGTATAAACATAAATCATATTAATTTATTAATTACATTTATAGGTATAAAATGTAATAATATTCTTCTTTATAAATTAACATTATCCTAGAATAATAAATGCTGCAAAAATATTGTTCATTGTTAGTCCATGCCTTTCTAACGCATTGACTAATGTTAGTGAATTGAACCTTGTAGTTTAAACATAAATGAAGGGAAAATCAGGACTGTTCCAACCATTTTAGTGGGCGTCTTACCCACAGGTGACATCTCAGGTACACTAGCCGTGTAGGGGCCTTCCAGGAACTTCGGCTCATTGTCGTTGATGTCCTGCACCTTGATGACAAACTCTGACTCTGGTTCCAGTGGACGGTTGGTGTCGATGTCCACCGCTTGCGCTCGTAGCGTGTAGTAAGGCTTCTCCTCCCGATCCAGACTGCGTAAAGCGTGTATGTCCCCCGTGGTCTGGTCGATGGTGAAGATGGTTCCAGCCCCATCGCCTGAGAGAGTGTATTTCACTCCGCTATCCCCTTTATCCAAGTCAGTGTGTAACTAAGGGAGACAGAAGAGTGGCAAAAATGTGTCAAACAGTGGTAAAGATATACAATATATATAATATGGCTTTCTGGAATACACAGAGTGTTTTAATGACCTTAGTGGTGTATTTGACTATGTTGATTAGGTTGCATAATATGATTAATTAAAAAGTTAAGGGAAGGCGCATTGCCGCATTTCCAATATAGAACAGTTTATGTTATTCCGAATTTTAACGAATTTTACAAGGTGGCTAATTCGTACGAATTAATACAACCTCAATCGCACAAATTTGTACGATTTTTGCTAATTCGCACATATTTTACGAGTTACCAAATTCGTATGAATTCGTACAAATGACCTACCCCTGACCCCGTCCCTAAACCTACCCATCACTGGGCTTTAGACAAATCGTACGAATTCGTACGAGTGAGGTCGTGCGAATTAGCCACCTTTTAATCACTCGTACGAATTCATATGAATTGGTCGTGAGATAGCGTTGGTCATTCAGTTAGTGGAAGAAAGCACAGACAGTTGACTGAAGCATGCTATTTACTAAATGTTATCTGCAACTGAAGATTAAGTGAAAAAAAGAGAGATTACACATACAAGGATATCCTGTGTGTTTTATATAAACTTTGCATACGTGTCTGGAAGTTTATAATGTAATTATTCCTGATAGAAAACTTTGCTGTTTCGATCATTGACTTCACATTTCAGCATGCTTAAAAGACTTCCTTTGATTTGAACTCTGAGGATGTGATTTGCTCGGTTAGCCTGCAGGTAGATGAACCTGACCTAATTCCTACTGCACAGTAGTCTCTTTTTTGCTTTGCTTGAATCCTATTTTTTTTTTTCTTATTTTATTTTTTATCGTATTTTTTGCTGATTTCCCACCCTCAAGCTTTATCTTAGAACAGACTCGTATTGTCTGGGTTGCTGTGCCAGTCTTGGTGAACATGTGTCTCTAAAGTTGAATGATGGAGGAAAAATTCAGATTTTATGATAATATTTTGACTGTCCACAATGTTTTAGCTGAATAAAAATTGTATGAATGGGCTCCTTTTTTTAAATTTTACACATGACAGCGGATTTTGAATTTGAATGCCATTTAGAATGACACGAATTGATTTTTTTTTTTTAGAATTGCAAATACAATTTACAATTTTATTTTTATATAATTTAAAATGATTATAAAATTATATAAATTTACATAATTTATTATAATAATTTTATATACATTTCTTTATTTATTTAGACACATAATATATATTTGTACTGTTGTTATATGAATTTAATTCTGTCTTTAATTATTATTTGTAATCTCATAAATTCCCATTTGAATTAAGGTATTTTCAATTCAGCTCTGAACAGTGCTCAACCCTGGTCGTATCTAAAGTAAACTGCATTTGAACGCAGTCAAAGCAGTACAATTGTTCAACAATTATATCATATCAATGCTGTACAGTGTCATTAATCATATGCAAGTCTCTCGTCTGAGGGAGCGTCAATCAAATATTGTGCAGAAGTTGTTGAAACTTTAAAACGCTTTTGTTTTTCCCAATCTGCATAATATCTAGAGCGCCCCATAAATCAGAAAGAGAGCTTAATTATCAGAACGCTTCATTGTCGCATGTCAGCACGTTCAGAAGTGAATGAAAAGAAAGAGAATAGAGGAAGAAAAAAGGAAAAGGGAGATTTTCAAAAGAGCTAAAATTCAACAATCACTCCAGTAATAACTTGAAGTGGGAAAGTTAGATGATTCTAATTAAAAATAGAATTAGCATAACAATAGTAATCAATTACACAAAAAAGGATTCATGTGCAGACTGGGTCCTCGAGACGTCTTGGAAGAAACCTTGTGTATATTAATGCAGAATCAGTGAGTACATCCTCCCTCCCTCCCTCCCTCTCTCTCTCTCTCTCTCTCTCTCTCTCTCTCATCTCTCTCTCCCCCCCCCCCCCCACCCCCCCTCCCTCTCTCTCTCTCCCCCCCCCCCCCTCCCTCTCTCTCTCTCTCTCTCTCTCTCTCTCTCTCTCTCTCTCTCCCCCCCCCCTCCCTCTCTCTCTTTCTCTCTCTCTCTCTCTCTCTCTCTCTCTCTCTCTCTCTCTCTCTCTCCTCCTCTCTCTCTCTCTCCCCCCCCCCCCTCTCTCTCTCTCTCTCTCTCTCTCTCTCTCTCTCTCTCTCTCTCTCCCCCCCCCCCCCCCCCCCCTCTCTCTTTCTCTCTCTCTCTCTTAGACTAACTGGTATTCCCAGATACTCAATATGCTCTCAGAAGAAACACTTGCTCTTATTTTACACAGTCATGAGTTGAAGTCGTTCAGCATAAACTGACAAGCACAAAAAAAAGGAAATATGTAATTTACATGCAAATTCTAGCCAAATCAGAAAACGCAGCAGGGGACAAATAGAAAGCAGAGGTTCAGTGCATATAAGATGTCTGTTACCTGTTAGATGTGTTCTCACACACCCACACACACACCTTTTGAATTTACTTGATACAAAATACTATTCAAAACCAAAAGTTCACTTTCTTTTTCTTTTTTTGACCATCGCTATGTAGTAAATATTCACTTTACAGTAAAATACCTTATTTCTTAAATAAACAACTCCAATTGCATATCATTGTGCTCTCATATATTTAAAAAAAAAAAATTCTAGCCATTTGATTGTGATTTACCTTAAAAGATAATGCTAAAGATTTGTTAAGCTTTTTTTTTTTTTTTTTTTCATTTTATTTTATTTCATCAAATGGCAAGTTGAACTGCAAATTTGTGGCCTGCAGTCACACATCTTTGGACATTTCATATAGAAAGGCTTAGACCCTCCATTATGCTGTTTTCTGAATATCTACAGTAAATATAAGCACTGAATGTCATGTGTTACTGTCACAGTTAACAGGTGCTGAGAGAGCAACAGTCCAATACTTGCTTCTCTCCCACTAAGGACAATTAGAGGACTGTTCTACCGCCTGCAGATTAGGGTTCTAATAGGAATAAATAAAGGGTCTATTACCATTCAGATCCCCTAAGCGAACGGATCATACTGTCAAAGTTCCTTCTTCAGCAGCCTTTTTAGTGGTTACAAACCAGTAATTATTAAAGCTGTAATTCTGCAGAGAGAATACAGATAAGCTGTGTTTGCATGATATTTATAGTGTTTTCAAAGCCCTGACCAGATCTCATTGATCTGTTAGTGTGTTGTTCGTAAAAATATGTGTGGTTGATAAGCTCAGCTCCCCACATTAAGTGTGTTTCTGTGTTTAAGTGTGGGCATGAACATACGGTTCACTACATGGTGTCTGACCAGTAATTAAATGCATGTTTGGTTTGCAAAGGAAGTGTCAGCTCAATGACTGGATATTTCGAACACACCGGGATACTGAAACCCCTTGAGGACCAGCGTTCCTGCACACTCACAGCATGCTAATACAGTCAGACCGGGGCCTAAACACTCAGCCAATTCACTTAAATAAATACATTCCCCAGCGTGTTACGACTACAAGGAGTCTGAGGAGACGAGCACTAGAATCCTTTACTCCAAACCTGTGCGTGCGTGTGTGTGTGTGTGTGTGTGTGTGTGTGTTTATGGATGTGAAAAAGCAGACATCTGTGCAAGAGGATGAATTGTGTGTGTGGTTATATGTCCATTATGTGTGACCAAAATCTTACATCATATGTGTTTTTTTTTTTATAGTATGTGTCATGTGTGCGTGTGTGCTGTAAAAAAACAGTAATATTGTATTATTAAAATTTGAAAGAACTTGTTTTTTTTAACATTTATTAGATGTGAAATTCCTGGCATTTATTCCTGGGATAGCAACGCTGAATTTTCAGCAGCCATAGTGGTGCTGAATAATTAACGATGTTTTAAAAAATATATAATTATGAATGATAAATGGCAAATGTTTCTTGAACAGCAAATCAGCATATTCGATTGATTTCTGAAGGATCATGTGACACTGAAGACTGGAGTACTGATGATGAAAAATTGATCACAGGAATAAATTACATTTTAAAATATATTAAAATTGAATGCATTTAAAATATTTATTTTTTTCTATTTTTGGATCAAATAATGCAGAAGAGAAGCACAAGAGATTTCAGTCACAATTTAATTTAGGGTCCAAATCTCACTATTAACTATGACTTTTGCCTAAAAAAACTCCTAATTACTGCTTTATTAATAGTTATTAAGGGATTGTTATGTTTAGGTATTGGATTAAGGGATGTAGATGGTCATGTATAATAAGGCATGTGCTTTATAAGTACTAATAAACAGCCAATATCTAAGTAATATGCATGCTAATAAGTAACTAGTTAATTAGTTGGACCCTACACTAAAGTGTTACCGAGTAAAAAAAAAAAAAAGAGACTTAATTATGGTACTGTAAATATCATCAAGCACTTTGGGAATGGCTGTATGGCTATATTGGCTTATATTGGTGTGTTGAGATCATAATGTGTGTTTTACATTTGTCAAGTCTGTAGTGTTGATAAAAGTAAGAGAACGGAAGAGTGCCTTTTTGTTTGTTTTCATTTCTGTTGCTCTGGGGTGCAGACTCACTGTAAACTGTGGAATCTGTCTCACACTCCTGTAGTTTGTCATACAGTTTGCTGTTTGATTATATGAGAGAGAGCACAGTTTTTTAAAGCTTTTAGTTTTTTGTCATGAGTTGGAATACTGACGTGCTTGTGTGTGTGCGTGCGTGCGTGCGTGCGTGCGTGTGTGTGTGTGTGTGTGTGTGTGTGTGTGTGTGTTATGAAACAAACACAGCAGCCTCAGCAGATGGAGACAGTCTCAGGTGGATAAACAGCTGATCTAATCACAAGCAATTAAGGAATACTACATTGTACTTCCACATCAAAACCGCAGCAACACACTCACATAACAACTGGAACAAAAGAAAAGTGGAAAAGCTGCGTATAAAAAAAACAATCAAAGTCCATCAGACTCAAAGGACAAATTATATCTGACAGTATCTTTTCAAACTTCTGGATGTGCTTTGATAAGAGGACAAAAGTTTTTTTGTAGAAAATAAAGAAAGGCTGTGTCTGAAATCACCCCCTTATACCTTAAATCAACCCTGTATCACATGAAATACGTTCGGAGGAAACTATTTTGCAAATCGCAATTACGTTAGCAGCTACATGCCAACATATAAGCGGTGCTATTACGTTGGTCCTTAACCTAATACAGTAGCCTGGTCTCATTGTTAATACGTAGATTAATACGTTATTTTCAAAGATAGAAAACGTACGTTTTTGTACGTTTGGATAGATGCTGAAACGTATAATATTGACGTATTTGCAACATTTAAACGTAACATTATTACGTTTTTACAGCTACAAAACGTTAACTATTTACGCATATTTCATATCCTAAAGATATCTGTATACTTTCACTTTTAAAGATAAATGTAACAAGATCCCTTAATCCTACTCCCAAAACCTAAACATATCCATTTTATACAGAATATAAAAAGGATAAAACGTAATGGACAGAGATGTGTAGCTAGGTAAATGGCAGTTTTATTATCAATAAGTTATAGCATTAAAGAATATTTTGAGCCACTAATCCTACCCCTAAACCTACCCATAACCATTCCTTAAAAATACGTAGGCTAACACAATTATGAAGAAGAAAAAAACATAACAGACAGACAAGTATACATTTCACAATAATTTATTTATTGCGAAAATGTCAAAACCGGTAACGTTAACATTACCAAAAGTCGTTCACGTGATGATGCGTTGCAGTCGCACTCCTCTCTGGCAGTATTATAGTAGTTGTGTATGAGGTACAGATCAGAATTTAAGTTATTAACGTTAATCCATGAAAATGTTAACCCGATTTCGGTTCGCTCTCTGAAGGCGCACGCGCTTCTCCATTTCAAATGTACTACACCGACTGAAACACGGCATATCGCAATCTGTGACGAGACAGACGAGAGCCAATGAGCGTTTGATATCACGGCGATAAAACATGTCGTAACGCTTCTTGAAGGCGCGTTTTTTGAATTTGAATTCATCACCAGCGCGGGATAGATTTGACGAAGATGAAGATCACTGGATAAAAGGCTGAATTTGGATCTGTTTTTTGCAAACAACGTATGGATTCTAGGATTTGGATTGCATCCAAATAAAATGTATGTCTTTTGTGAATGTATCAGTATGTTGTGTTTTATTGGAGAAAATGCTTTTTGTGTAAATACACTAAATACTACAAAATGGTTAAACGGTTAAACAAGATATTTTTAAGATTAAAAGTGTGAATGCAATAGAGTCAAAACATTTATGCCACGATTATGCATAAATAGTAATACGTACACATTTCTACGTCGGTAGATTTGTTCATACGTAAATAAATTACGTTTTTGTGCTGCTACGTGTGAAAAGAAACCTGCTTTTGATGTATTATGTTCAGGACAAACATAACAGCACTGCAATAGATTGGCTATATTACGTTAAGGACCAACGTAATAGCACTGCTTATATGTTGGCATGTAACGTAATTGCGATTTGCAAAATAGTTTCCTCAGAACGTATTTCATGTGATACAGGGTTGCCTTAAATAGTGCAGTATTTGAGGGAACAGCGATTAGTGGTGTCCGAAACCATAGTACCGAGTGGACTCCTTCAGTCCCAGAAAGCACCGCAATAAAGAGTGTACAACCGACGTACGCTGAACGGCTAGAGAATACCCATAATGCACTGTGATAGTCGCGCACCGAATGAAATTCCGCATCTGACCAGAAGATGGCGCTTTAAAATATGTTCAAATAGAAAACAGTCAATTTAAATTGTAATAATACTGCACAATATTTATGTATTTATTGTTATATTTGTATGACACAAACACATATTTATCGTTATAACTGTTATACTGATGAGTGTGATATTTAGAATTTTAACCATGTGCAATGTATAAAAAGTAATACTAGCTTTCAATTAATTAACTGATGCAAGATTGCCAAGCTTTAATGCTTCTGTACATGACAGATGAACGCATCTTTTTTCCTCGGCTATAGCTGAATTAGGCCTGTAATGGGGATCATAGTTCAAAAAATTAATAAGCTATATGAATAAGTTGAAGGAAAAGTGTTAAAAAGCAATTTCAACTTTCAAGTCAGTAATATCGGCTCACTCTGAATTCATGCAAGGAGCGAGAGATACTGCTAGGAACATTAGAGGTTTTTGAACTACGTGTGCAGTGCAATTCAAGCAGAAATCTCATTATTATAAAAGTTGGATTAGAAGAATGCGTGTATTATATTGGCAGTGCAGATAAATGACATCATTATTCCACTATTCCTTTAACCTATCTGTGCGAGCGCATTCGTCATCTGTGGCATACGGGATGGGCTGCTGCATTGGGTTTCACTTGCATAATTTGGGGCAGAGTTATCCGTCCAAATGACTTCACATCTGCAGAATTAGTTTGGCATCAGGTTTTTGTGAGCTAAACGGCGTGAGCTTTGGGAGGGGAGATTACCGCAGCGTGATTGTTTTTGAGGTGTTGGGTTATTGTGCTGCTCTGGTTCCTGCATGCATTTCGTGGCCATTTTGGACCATGGCTCTTCAAATGTAATCAAGAGTTTGGATTCAGTAACCTTTAAACTTGATTCACCGTCATACTGAATGCACAGCGTTTATGAAGGATATATATAGTGCACAATGCTGCACACAGGCATGAAGAGGCTGTCTTGTTCACATCGATTAAATCAAATTGTAAAATTGTAATCGAAACAACAAGATGACAAATTTGGTCCAGTGGCTTTACAACAATGGAAAAAGGTTGTTTTTTTTTCTCTTGTATATTCTGATGACTGTACTGTATCGATGGATGGATAGACGTTTTCAAAGGAAGAATAGGCAATTTAGAAGATTATTGGATTGTCCACTGCAAGAAAACCTTAAGTCTGACCAGAAATAAGGGTAAAAAAGGGTTTTCCCTATTCTCTTAATGAGTAATGGGTGTGTTTTGGGCGTAACATGCAAAAAAAACAGAGTGTAATTTCCCATTCCCTTTAAAAGCCAGTTGCGCTCGTGCCATGGCGGATTCACTATTTACATGGCGGGATTTGCAAGAGGAAAGACTGAACGCTTCTCCAGAGAGCAAACGGATCTGCTCTTGCGCGAGGTTGAACGGCTCGCGAAATGCATGCTGGAACCCGAGCAGCACAATAACCCAACACCTCAAAAACAATCACGCTGCGGTAAGCTCACCCCTCCCAAAGCTCATTGACCTTAGACCAGGTATTTGTTGGTCAATGGCGCAGTCTATTTCAGTTAGCACCTGAACACACCTCGTTTTCAGACCAGCACGCCCATGGGCGAACAAATGGGAGCAAATGCATTTGCTATTTAAACAACGTGGCGCAGGACGTGAGCATGATAACTGCGTTAGGCTGAAACTAGCAAAAAACACTTGTGGCGCACCTGGCGCTGCATTGCACCGTGTGTATGATAGGGCCTATGGGTCTGTAAACAGTCTTATCAGGTGCACATTTCCAATTAGGCTTGAGTCTCATTAAATGCACACAGTAAAGCAGACATCTCTTTTAACCAAGCTATGTCGTGAGACACACACAGGTAAAGATTGGCCTGTTTAAGATAAGATCTCCAGCACAAAATTCATTATTATCTGCTACTAGTTGCTGTCAGCCTGCAAGGTCAACCCTAGATGAGGAATTCAGAAGAGGCTCAATCTGGCTTGGAACACATTTGGTCCAGAAGAAGCACTTCTGATCCCAGCAAGGTCAAGTATCCCTTTAGTGCTCAAGCGTGCTGTTGCATTTCGGGTACCAGAGTAAGCATTCTGGAATTATCTCTCCCGAATCCATGTTATTGTATTCATTTGGACTCAGGGGCAAAAATCAATCGTTTGTTAGCAGTGAAAGTGAATACAAAATGAATACAAACTCAGAATATGATGGAAACCTGCAATAATTAAATGTGTTAAATAATACAAATATACTTTATGCATTTAATCTCACTTTATTTACCAATGTCTTTGCTGCTGACCTTCGTTTATCCAATTCAACCATACTAGCAAGCAAAAATTACTTAAGATAAACATCACATTTGTTTCATTTTTTTGTTTTTATTACTTAAGTAAGAGTGTTGAACTTTCTTGCAATCCAGGGGTCTGTTTCCCATCCAACGACGTAACTCGCTGCTTAACTACCACTACCAGTACGATGCATCGTTGAAGAAATCAACAAGTGTTTCCCGAAACCGTATTGTCGTAAATTTGATGTTCAAACATGTTATTTAATGATGTCATGCATGATGAAGTAATAACTTCTTTTAATAAATCTGTTTGAGATCAAATTCATGCCAGATTTTTGGGATCACAGCATCGAGGACTAATTCTCATTTTTCTCAGTCATTTTGCTCTTTGCATTTTACTATATGTATATATATATATATATATATATATATATATATATATATATATATATATATATATATATATATATATATATTAATAAATGTGTAATGCATGACATGCAACACTGTAGTCCACACATCCAAAGATGCATGGTGTGCTTAACCATAAATAAACCCAGTTAAGTGATCCATGGCAATGGCACTCAAGACCTCTGTTAATGGTTTAGACATGCTTGGTGAAGAGAGCGAATGGATAATTGCAGTGTGTCTTGCTGGGTCTATGTACATGGTAACCTTGATTAGTGTACAGGTCACTGAGAGATTCTGTCTGGTCATTTGACGCTGATTACTGGAGAGAGCAGCCTGTGATTGCATTATGGAGCTCAGTGTTCTCGCTCCAGCTACTGTGTATGTGTGTCTGTTAGGTATTTAAAGCGTCGGTTTAACCATTTAACGTATGAACGATTTTAAATTGAAGGGATGGATGATCTTGGATATCATTGTAAATTTTGCATATGAAGCTTATTCTCTTTCATTTCAAAGTCAACATATAACAACTTTCCTAACCCATTTTACTTCTCTAATGTGACATATCTGAACGAAAATAAATATTCAATGAGGAAAAACAAAAGTAGGGCAGTACTAGATTTTATCCAGTGGGAATTGATTGGATTGTGAAAAGTGTTTCATACTAGATTGAGTCTGAAACTGTACAGACACTCAATTTTGGATGAGGTTTTTAGACCGTGTCATGGAGCCTGAAGGTCAAGTTCACCCAGAACATCATCTTAACCTATTCCAGTTGTTGAATTCATTGTTATTTTATACTTTTGAGTGACTTCATTCAATATTCCTTGCTATTACTTTACATATTTTTTCTAGCAATTTGTGAGTGAAAGTTGTTTCAAAGTAAATCCTATACAATTTTTTTTTTTTTAAATCAGTAAATTACATCAATGCTAACCAGCATTAAGTTATTTATACTTAAGGAAGGCTGCATTACGTAAAACAGTAGGCTTAGCACAGTTTCTGGCCTAGGAAAGTAACATTATTACATTTTGATAAAGTTAGTCTTCATGGTTTTTTTTTTTTCTTTGTAATTATGTGCACTGATTAATTTATGCAAAACAACACCTTACGTGAGTATTAAGAAAAGTGCATAGGCTCAATTTGGGATTTCATTTTGATGTTGGAGTTGTATCAAGCTGTGTACATCCATCCATGCTTATCTGTAAAAATGTTTTGGTTTTTTTGCATACTAAATTGGTAAATAGCCCTCTTGACTCCCATGCACAGATCCATGTCTTCATAAGTTATGTTGAAAAGACATGAGAGCTAATGATAGGTTGTCTCAGACAGATAAGATTGCAGTCATATTTCTGGGAATTAATCTGAGAAGGTGATGGGGAGAGATGAGGTGACGTGGGTGTCAATAACACGATGGAAGTGAGTAAGTGTCAACCTGTTAGCCAGAAAGAGCTCACGTAAACAAGCTGTAAAATTGATGGTCTTTCTACAAAATGCATTATAGTAAATGAGAGACCTTTTCTGAGGAAAGCATTTTTCGGATGTTTTTCTAAAGGATTTTGGACAGCAAATCTATATGCTGAAACCTCAATTTCAGCCTGTTCATCATATAGGGATGTTGCATGTCTTTAGAAGACTTGCAATGTAGTGGACAAGTTGAACTAACTATTTTTAAACATTTTATGCATGGCAAAGAAAGGACAACCTTTTGAATGTTATGTTTTTTTTAGGCTAATAAAGAAAAATCATCTGGTCATTAGCAGGTCTTAAAGATGAACAACAACACATTACATAATACACAGTGTCATAGTTGATTTAACAAAAACTAGGCAAAAATGAAGTGATTTGGTCTTTTTAAGTGTTTTTTTTTTTTTTTTTACAAAAAGAGCACAAGAGTAGGGCAGAGGCAGCAAAGGAGAAGCTTAATGGTTTGAAAATGCTGTTTGATAGCAGTTGATGAACAGAATGTGTTGAGAAAGGCTGGAAATGAGTGAAAGATGATGTCAGTTCAGGTAAAACTCTGAGAATGGGAAGGTTTCAAAAGATCTGGAACATCCCGCCCAGCTGCCACTTTTGGATTGGGTCTGTAAATACCTATCTTAAATGTTCCCAGACAACGTGGTGTACATCTCCTTGAATCTTTCTTTTATCATATTCTTTGTTAGGGGAAGGATTATCTTCTGTGTTCCCTGCACATACAGTTTCCTGCGCCTTTCTCCCCAAAGCTTGCCGCGGGATGGACACACACACAGAAAAAGCCCATTCGGTTGCGCCTTTGTAAACACAGTATAAACCCTTGATCCGCTTGGGACTCCTGATGATTCGTTTGTGCTCATCTGGGATTGAAATCCTCAGATATGAGGTGAACGTGATCCAGCTTAACTTTCTGAGAAGCTCCCTCTGCTCTATAGTCAATCTGAAATGCCTTTAGCAGCCGTTTTGCATCCGCAAACTGTGAGCGAAACTGAATTTACAGGAGTGTTTATGTGTAAATGAATATCTATATTGCCCTGTAAATTTATGCGTATAGGATGATTACTTTACAAAGTTTGTTAAAGGTCATTTAATTGGAACCCTATTTACTTTTAAATATGTAGGTACAATTAAATCCACATATTTGAACCTATATATTTATGTCTACTCAAGAATGTTTTAGGCTACATTTAGATTTTCATTCTGATTCCGTTTATGTATATGAGTGTGTTTGACAAAAATAAAAGAATAGAATTAAAAATTGGCCACTAAGTAACAGAATGGAGCCAGGAGGTTGTAAAGAGGTTTGCAAATTTAGAGGGATTCATCATAGCTGAAAATAAAAGTTATTTTGGAGGCAGATAAAGTTAATAGGTTTTGATGCAACATTACAACATTTTTTTTTTTTTTCCTTTGGAATGATGTGTCTCGATGAATCATGCACAATAAGACTAGAAATGTGCTTTAAGAAAGTAAATGGGTTCAATTTTGATGTTGACTTGAAACATAAAATGACACACAGACACACATCGTATCAAATTACTTTTGTATATTGGTTCATTTGCCTTTTAAAATTACTGCCATCAGATATGAAAGGTTGGAAACCGAGGCTGACTGATTGCACTTTGGCTAATGATGTCATAAATAACGATACATCATAAAGTTGCTTAAACCTGCCGACCTGTGTCTTTGAGATTATGTATAGTCTTTATTATGTTATTAGCTCAGATGATTTAAGAAAGAGGTGAATTGTGGGTGGTCATAAGTGACAGAGAGAGGAGGGTTTAATGGTGATTGAAAAGCTAAAGCAGGACAGGGAGAGGAGGAGAAAGAGAACCTGATTTATAGTGAGCAGGATGATTGTCGTTTTCCTGCAAACAGACATTGCTCAACACCCGGGACGGTAGTGCATTATTTAATTGCAGAACTGAGGCTTTGTTGTTGTATTCCCAAAGGCTCAATGAGGCTTTCATTCATCTGTAATAAACGATAAAATGCTGATGTGTTGTAGAGTTTCTCCTGTATCTGGAGGCTGTGATGTTCTCATGCTCACAGCTTTTGCATAAATGCATACAAAAAATAAATAAAAAAATACATCTGCCTGCTGTTGCATATTATGTGTCAATCCATCAACTCTTCTGCTTGGAATGAATATTTTATGCTTGCAAAAATGTTATCTCATAAAATAAGATATCTATTAGGTCTCCACTGCCAAAATGCCATGTCTACCGCTAAAACAACGGGGTTGGTTATTCCTGTTATGCAGTACATGTCTGTGTCCCTGTCATAAGGCATGCGTTATAATGGATAAAATATTAAACTCACATGGCTTAATCTAAGCCCTTTTTGTGAAACAGGCCTAAAAGTGATAACGTTTAAGTGTCCGTTCTTAACCAGAGCTTATTTCTGAAAGTCTTGAATTCACTTTTATAGAATTACTTCCTTAAATTACAATACAAGCAGATTTTTAAAAGGTTACATATCTCAAAGTACTGCTTCACATAAATGACCCAGGCCATGCCATTTAAGAATACAATTCAATTAGATTGTTACTTTTTTTAAGGAAAATCTGAGTGGAGCAGAGCTCTTTATGTAATAGACTCCCATAGACTTCCATCGGAACTGAGCAATGTGGAAGTAACGTGGAGCAACAAATTGTTCCAAACACTAAAGTTCCTGCATTGAACCGCATTTATTTCAGTGTTTCTCAAGCAGACGTGCAAGTAAGTTGATAAAATAACAGAATTTTTTTACATTTTAACACATTTGTTGACCTCAAGCCAGTAGTGGTATTTTATGCAGCGCGTTATAGTTCAAGTGTATCGTTAGATAATAGATAGTTAGACTATAATTGAAGTTATATAATGTGAGCAATACTTCAATAGATCCCATAACCAGATTCTAGTTGTCATATTTGAATGATTTTAGTCTTTTTGAGATCTACTTGTATGAGGTCGAATGAGTTTATGAAGACTCCCTATTCAAGGAATAATCTAGTGCCTCACTGGATATATTATATAATAAAGAATTTTGTTGAATGCACTTGGTTGCCTTGTTTTATGTAAAGCTATTTTAAACTTCTGTCTCGGGTTAAATTCAATATTTACTAGCAATATGTCAAAAATGCTAAATGTTTGTTGTCTTGTCACATTCAGTTATGAATTGTGTGAATCTAGGATGTTTAATACAAAATGGTGAAATTTAATATGAAGTTGAGTAGTTTGCATCGCTGGATATTACTGTCGGATAGTTGTCAAATTTTAAATGTTAAGCTGCTTACCGCCACACTGTTCCGCACTCGTCTTCTGTGAACAAGACCCGCCTTCTTCGATTTGATTGGTTAATTTGACATTGATGAGCACTGTTAGACTGCTGAGGCAGAGGAGCCTAAAATGTTTCATTCTAACAACAACAAACAGCTTTACTCATTTTACCCACTAAAATAATAAGATAAAATAAAATATAAAATAAGAAAATATTATTTCTACTATTTTTTATTAATAGTTCAAAATCACAATTGGCTCTGGTCTGAATTGCTGCAAATATAGTGAAGTCTATCCTGCTTAAACACATTCAAAGAGATTGACATGAGTTGTTTGGAACTATAGAGGGAATGCATTAACGTCACTTTCCCGCCGGAACACGCCCCCCTCAGCGGGACTGAGTGGCAGAAGAGCTGCTGCGTGACTGGAGTTAATAGGGGAAACTGCGTTAACGCGAGTAAAACAAACTATTATCAGTTTAAACTAAAAGTTGGACTCGATATAGTGTTCCTTACAACTTATCAAAGATCCAGTGATCCATGGATATTGACATGCAGCCAGGAATCGTGTTTCCTGACATTTATATGTGCCTGATTTCGACGCCGGGGAAATAAATGAAGAAAATTTGCCTGTAAACGTTTTATATAAATACAATATAGATAGGTCTAAATCCGAGTGATCACTTACATTAATGTTATACTGTATATCATCATATCGTCCAGCCCTAAAACTTGTATAGTTTTTTTGTCAGTGTTTATTTAAAAACATCCAATTATGCAGAATATAGTCTGTTCTGTAGCTTTTTGCAGTCTGTAAAAATATACAGTACCTCAGATTTCTGGTCAAATCTAGTTGTACAGTCAATCGCAAAGCTCTTTCCCGTTTTAGATGTGTTTTGTGTGATTTTCACGGCATTCACGCTAAAAACAAATGCTGCCGCTCAGTCTTTTGCCACTTGTGGGCGTGACCGCATTCACTCCGGCCGACGGTGACGTCATGCGCATACCCTCTATTGAGAGCTCCATGAACCATGTGACCATGTTGCAGCAAGATCAAAGCATCTCACAACAACTCTGATTGGACTGTAGTGCGTTGCTATGCGGTTGCTGAGGTGTTCTTATTGGTTTGTAGTTTGTTTCTATGTGGTTGCTAAGGGTGTTCTGAAATGGATTGTTTAAACGGTTAAATAAAAGTAGCAGAAATACAAATAAAATGTATTCATAAGGTAAATGTATGCGTTGTCTCTTCATAATCAAATGTAACCGGTTATGACAGGCATCACTCTTCATGGTTCATCAGAAATACCAACCCATACACACAAAAAAAGCAGTTTGCATGTCAATAGATAAAGCTAATGGACATGGCAGAGAAACAATACAAAGTCCCAAGTGCAATTTATGCCTGACTAAGAAGCCAAAAGAAACACAAGCATTGTTCTTTCCGCTCCTTTTTCATTTTGTTCATTCCTTAGACACTATAGCACACAACCCTCTTTCTGTCACACAGCAGTAAACAAATGTTAGGAGAGTTGTGCATTTATTAATTCAAAATAGACAAAAGCCAGTCCCTGGTTCAATGAAAACAAAACAAGCCAAAAGAGAAGCTTCCTTGCATTTCCTCTTACCTCTAAACCCCAGCCATGATCAGTTACGGTCTTGGAACTCATTGAATATGCGTTGTGACATTACCGTGTTTATTTATTTTTATTTATTATGCTAATCAGTTTTGCTGGTATTTTGGCTCATTGTCCTGATTAAGACGTCTTACGCAAACCGCTCTGAAGAGTATGCAAAGCAGACCCTGCTAAAGGTGGCGAAGTATTCATCTGTGCCGCAAGTCATGTTTGCTGATGTGTTGTGGCCTTAAGCATTCCATTTACACTTTTTTTTTCTTTGTTTCTCCTAGTTCTCTTGGTAAATTCACATTTACCTGCCTGATAATGAAACCGCTATTGCAGAAAGAGAATGAACTCCTGTGCTAGGAAACCTGATCGTAGTTTGCCATAAAAAGTTAAGCAAATGCTACATATAATATGTAATTTCCTTCCGCTTCGAGTGACATATAGGATGTATCAGGTGATTTGTTCCATTAAACTGGGTAAAGTGTGGAGGTCACTTGTTCATACTTCCTTAGAGGGAAAATCCTCCTTAAATGTTAAATAAAGTGAGGTGTTCAAATCATGCTCCACATGGCAGGGGACGAAGCCATCTGTTTTAAGATGAATTTGGCACAAAATGAAGCCCTAATCACTACTAAGAAGGAACTTCACTTTGGGAGATTTGTTTAGTCTCTTCCTCTCCACATATCTGCATGTACAGTATTTGGAAAAAGGCGGTGACAGTGACACAGTGAAAAGGCCCATCAGCGATGAGTCTTACTAATGTGAAATAATATTCATACTGAAATGTCTCATTTTACTTGATAAGTGTGTGGAAAGATCAGGTCGGGTTACAATCTGCTAAAGGCGATGTTCTGTGGAAGACTAAGGCACTTTTCTGCATGAAAATTAGATTTCAGCTTCAAGTTGTGTTGTCGTGACCGCATGCTCGGAAATGCACCAATGAATATAAATGGTTTGTGATTAAAGATCACTGTCAGTGTGCACATGTCTTCCATCAAAATGTGTGCATCATGCTAAAAAACAATTTTTACCTGATGACAGATTCATGTTCATGCAAAACAACAGAAAAATTACATTATGTGACCTGTCAGCTGCATTATTATTAGAATTAATGGCAAAGTCTCACTGTCTCTATTGTCTTGTGGCTGGATTTCATCGCTTCCAATATGCGCTGCTGTATTTTCCTTAAACACATGAAGATTTTTTAATTTTATCATGCAACTTTTTATATATTTTTTTTGGAGTAACAGACAAAAACAGAAACTACAGTGTGAATTATATTTTCTGAACAGTTCAAAGAAAACACTCTCGTTCACTAAAATTTGCATGCAAGTGTTTTTGCAGGCCACAAGGATGCAACAAAATGCAATTGCATGTATCCAGGTTTTAGGCACATATGTTTGTATGCATGATTAGTGAATGAAACCCAATTTGTTGATTATGTTTGACTGTTCTTACTCAAGAGGATTTGTATTAGATCTCAAATCAGTGAGTTTTTGGTATTACAATGGGTAAGCTGTCACAACTTATGTTTTCTTGCTTAACTATCTTGGTAAGTCGTGGTAAGCAAACACCGACTGAAACATTAAAGTAATGGAAATATTATGGCAGATGCCTGTCTATCATGTGCCTTTAGCTTATCTTAAGCAACGTTAAAACATTGAGTCTCTGAGTTCCTTTAATATGGGACAGAATATGTTAATTAATTTAGGCAAACGAATATGAGCTGTGGGTTTGGATTAAACAAATTAAAGGAAAGGCAGACAGATCCCATGGCAGAGGGGACTGGGCTTTGGCTCAGTATGACTTCTGAAAGCTGTTACGGTTATTAAGTTGCAGTTGAAATGCAATCACACTTCTTATCCTTGAGCAAAGCACTTTATACCTTTCCAACGTACTGTGGGTCCGAGCCCATGTACTCCTCAAGCACAAAGAACTGGTTCCACACCCAGCCCCTCTTGACCCTCTGGAATCCTCTGGAACCTCCATGCGTTCCCGCCGCCGATGGCCCCGTCTGGCTGTGGGACCACTCTTGCCCTGGCCTGCTTTGGAAGGGAGCGCAGCAGCTCTGCTCAAAGAGGAAGCACAGGAACAGCAGCAGGCAGTTCCTCCTCAGCATTGGGCGGACTGTTATGGCGCTGTTCCCAGGTCAAGGTCCAGAGGAAGAAGGTGAGAGACAAGAGATCCAGGGCTCCGAGGCTCACAAGCTGGAGCGTGAATCCAATAGAGAAGAGGTCAGGGGTCCGGTGCTCTACCACTCCCCTCGCTGGAAATTTGACTCAAGTCACCCAGGTAATAAATTCATCACCTGCAAATGAAAAAAGAGAAATCAGTTTTGTAGCTATGCAGAAGATTTTGTTTTTTTTTTAAATGCGGAATAGCTACAATATACATTTTGTGGAATATCTAGTCATCTAGAGATACCAGTGACCCTGTTTTGACCCCTGTTTGGCATCTGAAAAGATGAAAGCACAGTGAAAGCATGGGAACATAAATGCTTAATGTATCCTCTAAAATGCTCTATTGCTGCTGTGGAATGCTGTATTTCTATTAATACTGCCGTACATTCACAGCATGTCCATTCTTAGAGAGATCTGGAATTGCATAGCGAATAGCTGTCATAGTGATTATGCATGCAGGCCACTTCTTTTTTTTGTGCCTAGAGAAAAAAGTTGTTTCCCTGGATTTAAAATCAGTTCTCGAATTGAGGCACACTCAGTATTGAGGATTTGGGGTGCAATATCAATATATAGGGCTTTAGGGAAATGACTGAGGTGCCCTTGAGCAAGGCACCTAACCCCCTTATCGCTCCCCGGGAGCCACAGCATAATGGCTGCCCACTGCTCCGGGTGTGTCACGGTTTGCAGTGTGTGTGTGTTCATTACTCTGCTCCTAATGTGTGAGCACTAACTTGGATGGGTTAAATGCAGAGGACAAATTCCTAGTATGGGTTACCATACGTGACCTTCACATGTCACTTTCACTTTCAATATTATTAAATACATACCTACATAAATGTTTTGATGATTCAATATCAATACATCTTTCATTAAATGTGTTTTGCTTACCAAGGATACAATTGCTACAATTTAAAATAACTGTTTTCTATTTTAATATATTTTAAAATGTTTTCCTGTAACGGCATAGCTGAATTTTCAGCATCATCACTCCAGTCTTCAGTCTCACATGATCCTTCAGAAATCATTCTAATATGCTGATTTGGTGCTCAAGAAATATTTCTGATTATTACAGCTCGTTCTCATCCTTTGGCGTCATATAGGTGACGCTATATGACAAAACGTCGAAATACTACGCACATGGCACCCTTTAGCGTGAATATAACACGCGAACCCAAGGCGTCATAAAGTTGACTGGCATCCTTTAGCGTGAATATGAGACGCAGACCCTACAACACACCTAAACCTACCCATCACTTCGCGTGTTATATTCACGCTAAAGGGTGCCATGTGCGTAGTATTTCGACGTTTTGTCAGGCGTCACTTATATGACGCCAAAGGATGAGAATGCGTTGATTATTATACATGTTGGAAACAGTTTTTACACCATTCAAAATATTGAGGTAAGACTTGAGCACCAAATCAACATATTAGAATGATTTCTGAAGGATCATGTGACACTGAAGACTGGAGCCATGATGCTGAAAATGCAGCTTTACCATCACTGAAATAAATTACATTTTGAAAATACATTAAAATAGAAAACAGTAAACTGTATTAACTCAAATAGAAAAATATGATAACATGCTCCAGTTGAAATTCCACTATAGCATAGAATTGAGTTGATAGTATTAGTATTAGATAGTATAATAGTATAATAGTATTAGAGCTGTGCTAATACAATCATATAGATAGAGCAATATTTGTAGTCATGATATTGTGCTTTAGATCCTTTTATCAATATTTTTGTTTTGTGCATCCATATCATGTCCAACAGATCGATTGAAGAAGCAAGTCGTCCAAATAAGCACAGAGATTCACTCTGTTATGGACACACTGGGTGTGTTAATGCTGTTTCAGTCACAATCCAATTTATGATGTTGTGATGCATTGCAGTGCATTGAATCATGACATATTTATACTGATCATATTATATTTTAAGGTAGTATACCCAGTCTAAGTAGATAACCCCGTCTTAAAACGTGTTATTATTAGCTGAAAAAGGGTAAAGGGCTTATTTTTGGTAAATTAGAACTTGAATGTGACTTTTTATTCGTTATAACTTATAGCATGCTCTGACAATAACTATTTAGTTTTTCTGTCACTTTCACATCCGCACACACTTGTCACTACGTACAGTTCAATGGGAAAGTGTATAGCGAACATTTATCTGTGAATCATTATCATATTAAGAATAACCTTTGTCACTTTGTTAGCAAAAAGCAATTCCATTAAAGTCAGCAATTTTGCACAGAAGCTGTCACCAGGAGCAGCTTGCAATTATTGCTCAGATCCATCAAGGATTGTAACGAGCTAGTGGTTATCTGAGCATCTCTGCGTAGGAACGCGTTCAACAAGATATGTCAGGTTCCTAAATTACCATGATTAGATGGTAATTTAATCTAACAGTTAGTTTCTCTGAGAAAGGGACAAAGCATATTGCCCTTGTTCAAAAAACAAAAACAGCAAATAAACCTTTCAGCGTGGATTTGGATGACATTAAACCTTTGAGATGCAATGGACCACGGTACATCCAAGAGCAGAGACAAATAATGTAACCATAATTACTGGGGACTGTCATATATTCAGATATTGATGCCATAGGCAATTTAGCACTGTTTGAGATCAGTTCAGACAATTTTGTGAGGAAGGGAAAGCTAGTAAAATGTCCTTGTTTTAGAAGGACCAGAACAGGAACTTGTAAGGAAATATACTTACACTACCAGTTTGGTGTCTATGAGATTGTGTAGTATCTAATGTGTTTATTTGATCATTCAAAATACAATAAAACACTAATATTATGAAATAGTATTACAATTTAAAATAGCTGTTATTTATTACTATGATGACAAAGCAGAATTTCCAGCATTATACTCCAGTCTGCAGTGTCACATGATCCTTCAGATATCAATCTAATATGTTGATTTGGTGCCCAAGAAACATTTTCTGTATTACTATAAATGTTGGAAACAGTTGTGTTGCTAAAAGATTAATTAAAAATAGAAATATTCTGTAATATAAAACATGTATTTACTCTGTCACTTTTGATCAATTTAATGCATCCTTAATTTTTTTTGAAAAACTCACTGACCTCAAACTTATATATATATATATACAAATTCAATTGTTATATACCATTGTTAAAGCCCCTGTACCCCCTGTAGTCAATCATTTTATTGAAACTCATCTTTGATCACCAAAATGACACATTTAAGTGTTGTTTACTTGAAAAAAAGTATTTCCATGCCTTAAAATAGCTTGAATGTAACTCTACACCTTGGCTCATTTAGAATACATGGTTCTATGAATGTGCATATTAGCCCCGCCTCCACTCACTCACACCAGCTCAGAGATCCACTCATTGATGATCACACGATGAAGTGATTGGTTACAAGGTAGTTTGCGACGTCAGAAAAAACAGCGATTTGAGACAGTCTTTGTTTCACTGCAGTTTTAAGGAGAAAATACTCAGCAATGGTGTTGACTTATGCGTTTACACATAGTATGTCTTAAATCATGTTTAAAACACCACATAGACATATAAACAATATTAAAGTTTTGATTTTCACCACAGGGGGACTTAAAGATTTTATATTATAAAATATTTTTGTTGGGCCTTTGATCTTTGGTAATGTCAAGGGGCTGAAAGAGACATATAAGAGACTGCTCTCATACAAATGAGACACTTGGATGATATATTTGTCTAATGCACGTGGAAGTATATGAAATCTGCATTTACATTTAATGCTGTGGTTATATAATACAGTTCCAAGTGTTTCAGTAGCCATCCTCTACCTCCTGATGCGATGCTGTATCGAAAGTATGTACATCACTGTGAGCCTGTGCTCAACACCTCATCGATCTTGTAAATCCAGTTCACTCATAAGATTTTAAACATTTTCAGTTTCGCTAGCTCTCACACCACCTGATTCGTCCCAATGCCATCCCAATAATTCTCCGATATGCCTGAGTGCATCTCGCCTCTCCTGTGTGCTTCATTGGCTGCGGGATTGATCGCTAGCTTTTTGTGCCCAGGTCAATGTGCTTATCAGTTTGCCAGCGCTGAACCCACCTGCTACCACCCAGTGGTAGTTTGGCAGCATTCAAGTGCATCAAGTGTAAACAGTAAGCCAGGCCTGCCAGGTTTATCAGTTAGCTCACAATAGATCCGGAGGTGCTGGCACACCAAGAGTGGTCGGAGGAGGCCAGAGAAAGGAGTAGCTCTTAAAGCCTGCCAGACTTGATCCTCCTGCAGGGGAGGTGTTGATGGAAAAGCAGTTGACTTCTTATCCCTGGATGCTCTCAACGAAACAGCCTTTTTCAAAGCCAAAAAAAAATCAAAGAGACACTTCAGACTGGTTCATATAGAGCGAGACACTGCTGGTGAAATTGAACCTGCCTGTTCTAATCAAGAAGCAAACGTGAAAATGATTCAGAGTCATAAATTTAAGCGATGGTTATAAAATCTCTGCAACTTCAGACTCTTAACATGCAGGTTCCATCTGAGTTGTCCCCAATGAAATGTGCCTTGCTAAATCAGATTAGATTACATATTTACTATCTAATGTACTATGCAATGTATGCTTGGTATTTGCTATGCAGTGAGTGAGTGAATGAGGAAAGCAAACAGAGGAAAGTGTGTCTTATCTTGATAGGAACGCAGGAAACAATCTCTGCACATCTGAATGCTTATTTCAAGTGGCATTTTAAACACAAAGTCTTCCACTAAAAGAAAAGATCTTTAGGTCATTGTAGATTTGGGTATAAGGGACTTCAGAATAATCCATATCAATATTTATAATGATCACATGCTGTGACTGACTGTACAATATACTTGTACAATCAACTTGGTTGTGTTAAACTGACTTGCATATGCATATATAGTATAACTGAAAAAAAAGTTGCTGAACTTACTGTATTTTGATGAGTTGAAGTAATGCAAAAACATGTTGTCATGACTTATTGATCATGCCATTTTTTTACAGTACATGTTTGTCTGTGTCTATAGGACAGTATGGGAAAGACAGGAGAAAATGATACAGGAGAGATAGAAATTTGGAACGCCCGAATTGTTGTTGCATCTCACAGTATAGCCCACGAGGCTATGGCTTTTTGATACTTCTTCAAGACAAGAACATCTGTTCAACTGTAACAGGCAATTTCACCGTGTAGGCGAAAGCGTGGTGCATCTATATAGTTTGATTGATTTTAAAATGTCCCTATACAATGTTAAAGACAAGCCTACACCCTTGATTCCACTGCAAGCAGAAGGCTTATATCAACACTTTAGAAACCTTCATCACTTCAGCGTAGATTGAGGTGACCTGAAGTCAAACTCATCCCAGTTATTCGACGCCTGTGAAACATATCTCTCTTCAACTAGAGACTTTGCAGGAGAATGCTCTGAATTTCACTCAATTGAATCACTTCAGCAGTTCTAGCCTAGTCATTCGGTCAAAATGCGGCTGATTTAAACGGAGGCCTGTGCCAGTTGCGTCATACCACTTTTGGAAGCGGTAGGCCTAATGTAAAATTATTTAGCAGAGCAAAATAGCATCCGTTCACTGACTAATCTCACCGCACTGAGAGAAAGTGGACCGGCAGGGAGAGGGAAGCATTCACGCTGCATTTCAAGGAGACAACTGACTGCAGTAGATGAATTCCCAGACAGCCCCAGACTGCCAGCCTCCATTACATTCTTCCAATCTCCATAACCTGAATGACTTAAACGCATCTGGACATTTAGGCTAATTAAGGTTCCATGATTGATCCTGTTAAGCAATTAAAGGATTGGATTAAACAAAGTTCAAGGAAAACCAACCCATCAGCAGGAGTTCATTTGATGATTTGCTTTTAATTAGCGTTGGTGGGTCTGGGAAAATTACCTAGCCTAAATTTGCCAGTCTGAGAAGGCGTGATCCAGACTAAAAATATCGATCCTATGCGAGTTTGTTTTTGTCCTTGGAGGTATTCTCTGCAGATGCGCTCAATATTTATCTCAAAATTAAAGAATTTTCTAAAATATTGACTCTTAATTCCAGCAGAACTATAGAAGATCTCTAGAAAGAGAACAGTGAAGCTTCAAGGATTTCAAGTTGGAATTACAGTACACTTCATGTGAGATGTTATTGACATAGTTCAAAAATTAATTAAATTGGTCATCATTTTCCTATTTGTTTAACTTTATTAGACATTTTGGTAACACTGTACAGTAAGGTCTCATTTGCAAATATTAGATTAAGTAGTTAACGTGAACTTGAACTAACTTTTCATTTAAAAAATGTATTAGTAATTAGTAATGTAGTAATTAACAATAAGACCAGTAAATATTGTAGAAATAGTGTTCATTGTTAGTTCATCTTAACTACTGTAGTTAACTAATTTTATAAATTAAAAACCTTACTGTAAAGTGTTAGTGACAATTTAAAGAATTGTATTTTTCCCCATGCAATTTTAATTCAGACAAACTTTGTAAACTGAATAAATAATTACAATTATATATCTAATTCTAAAGATTCGTTCAGAAATTAAACATAGTTTCTTTACCCATAAACAGTTAGGTAAAGAGTTAGGTACGAACCACTTTTGTGAAAGTTTTATTGTGTTTTTGCATCCTTTTTGAAGCCTGGAAAGTTTTAGTCCCCATTCATTGTTATTCCATGGAGAAGAATGAATAGTACAATTGCTTAATTTCTTCTTGTGTGTTCCTTGTGTGTCATTTGGGTTTGAAACAACAAGAGGATGGTTAAATGATTGGCAATTTTCTCTTCTTTTAAGTTTAAGCATCAGTATACGTCGAAATATAATGATATGAAAACCACTGATTCAAAAAATGTCTATTATATGTCTTTCAAAGTTCCATTCTAAATTGATTATAATTTGCATAATTCTATTAGTCATAGCCAGATTAATTCAATTAGTACTGGTCTTGCTGACACCCATTGTCTTCGACTAATTCCATAGACCTGAAACGACGCTGGCACAGGAGAGAAGACTTTATCAAGGTTATGCAGCATTTCCCCTTTCACTTACACCCGCAAGATGCTGCTTTAAAGTCCAAACTCATCAGCCGGTTTCTTCTCCTCCTCCACCTGTGCTCGCGATCAAGACAAGCTGTCACGACGTGGGTCGTCCGAGTGACGGTGAGGGTCAGTGCTTATTCTGCGCTGACATAATGGGATATGACTGCTCCCGCAGTTCCGGGAGAGTCCAGAACGCTCCGCAGGTCGTTTTCGACGGGCCGTGTTGAGCCGCATGCTTGATGAGAGCGCGCTTCATTAGCATGTGTCAAGCCTTGCGTTTGGAGCCCTGACCTGCATGTTGGCCCTCGATAACACGGAGGCTGGGCCTGACAGCATTCCCTGAGTGTTGCCCGACGTTCCCCATTCTCATCACCTTCAATAATCAGCGAGCATATGGCTCGCCGAGCTGCCGCCACCGATTAGGAGGCAGGAGACGAAACTCCCTGGGAAAGTTATTAGTTGTCAGGCCTGTCGTAAACATGATTAACTGATAAGCAGCTGCAACTGTGGCAAACTGGAGAAAGAAAGATGGAGCTCATCTGGACGAAGACCTTAATCTAAAATCTGTTTATCACTCAACGGTAAATGCGCTATTTTAATCGTGTCGATGGCACAGGTGTGTGCCTGTGTGTGTGTGTTTGGTGACTGTATGGTGAGTAATATTGTATTAGGCATAGAAGTCAAAGCTGTTTTAATTAAGCCGGTAAATGGATCCTTGGGATTCTTTGGGGAATTTTAGAATGAGAGTATAGCAATTCTTGTTTCTCTCGTCTCCTATGTACTCGGAGTCGGCAGCATACTGTAAATCTTGGGGGACTGCAAACCATGAATCAGGGCTTTGGCAACAAATTGAAATGTAAGTGTTTGTATTAGTTTGTATTTGCAC
Source organism: Tiaroga cobitis (assembly GCA_030578255.1). NCBI lineage: Eukaryota > Metazoa > Chordata > Actinopteri > Cypriniformes > Leuciscidae > Tiaroga > Tiaroga cobitis. The sequence continues at coordinate 36,501,918 of CM060602.1, read as the reverse complement.
ATGTGAATTTTCAAACATATCCATAGACACTGAAATGCATGGTACAGTATTAAATATGGAAGCTTGTTTCGACTTGGAAAAATTGCAATTGCGTATATATCTCACGGTTCTGAAAAAAAAAGAAAAAAAGTCAGAATGCAAGATACAAACTCGTAATTGCTAGAAAAAAATTCAGAGTTTATATCTTTATAACTCGCAATTGTGTGTTCATACCACAATTCTGATACAAATTTCAGAATTGTGAGATTTTAACTCACAATTACCTCTTTTATTTTTTACATTGTGGCGGAAACAAGCTAACATATATTAACGGTGGGTGGATGGATAGATAGATAGTCCATACTTTTCCAAGTGGGATATGCTTTGGGAAATGGCCCTTTGTCATAGACATTTATGCATAATTCACCATGCAAACTTCCAAACATATTACTCACCATTAGAAAATGTTCAGCAGAGATGTATGTGTGAATAAAATGACCTTAAAAATATATGTCACCAGTAACATTTGAGTCTAAGATGTAATTTCTAATGCAAACAGGCAGTAAAAATACAGATTGGTACTTGCGTTTTAAAAGATGAGGAGAATGCAAGATGCTCTCCGAAGGGAGTTATTTGTAGACAAGCAGCTTAGAGAAATATATTATCCTATAAATGACCAGGAGCATGAAAATTATACGTCATCAATACACTCTAGCGGTTTACCTTTGTGAGCTAGGATGGATTGCTTTCACATGAACTATACCCTGACCACCTTTTGTAAGACCTTGTAAAAACACGGTTGTTGTGTATCACTGATTTGAAGCCAAAACTGCAGGGAGGAGAAAGAGCGGACAAAGACTTGAAGAAAAATTAGAAAGATAAAGGGGTGTTTATATAAAGACAGGCTGAGAAAACAAAGATGGAAAGAGCTAATAAAGTGTGTACCAGACTCAACCGCAGGCTAATAAATAATCAAGAAAGGGCTCATGAATTTAACAAAAGGACACTAAGAAGCTGAACCCAGTTGCAGAACTTTGGACTCCAAACTCCAGAACTCCATATATAGGATGAGTGCAGGGTGATCAGTCTTTAGGTCCATTTCCTTGTAAATCGAAGACCATTTGGAATGTGTTTATCTGCAAAAAGATGGGTTTTTTGTCAAAGTTTAGCAGCACTAGCATATAGATGATCTCAAACCTAATAGACAAGAACTCCAGATCTCCAACTTCAACAAAGAACTTAAGCCTGCAAAGCCACACTAGATTTGGTCATTCAAGCTGCGTGCCAGTGGATGGCAGTTCCAAGCTCAGGGGCAAAGGCCATCACACCCGAGTACATCTGAATCACAGCCAAAGCTGTTCTTATAGTTTTCATTTGGTCTGTGATGCTGAGTCATCAGATTGCCTATACTCAAGTCCTCACACTTCTCCCTTGTTTCACTCATCTACTTCCCCTTGTTCCACATTGTGCTGCTGTCAGTCTGAGCGACATGTGAGAATTAAGCTTTGTATTAAGAGCAGTGAGCAATGCCTGCAAATGGATATTTGGTTTGGTGTTTTTGTTCAAGCTTTGACTCAAAGGGTTATTAAACAATTCACTGGTTATATTTTGGCGCAGGGCAATCATTGTAAAGCAGCTCTACATGATTATGCGGTCGATACTCAGAAAACAACAAAGACTAAAGGTATATATACAAAAATACAGAAGATCAAATACGTTCTTAACTCTGCAATCTCACAAGTTTACAATAAAACTTGACAGCACGCTGTTTAGAACATTGCAATGTCAGAAATAAATCAGGGATTAGGGCAAAATGCACAAAATGCCACAAATCAGCAGAAAAAAAGCCCTTATATTGAGCTTATATATTAAAATTTTATTTTATGGGTTTGGTAATTCTCTGTCTAACAGTTTCAGAAAGGGTTGTTGTTGGATATTGGCTAATGGATTTTATCATAGTGTTAAGCGCTACCATTTCAAAATTTGGTGATCATTATAATTTTTTTAATTTGTATTCATGTATATATTAAAAAATATATATATATTGTAATGAATTGATCAAAAGTGGCAGTAAAGATAATGCTATAACACATCTAATAAATGCGGTTGTTTTGAGCTTTCTATTCATCAAATAATCCTGAATAAAATGCATCACAGTTATAACTGTTTTCAACATTGATAATAATAAGAAATATTGTCAATAAGATAGAAATAATAAGAAAAATTGTAGTAAATTATAGTTGAAGGATCATCTGACACTGAAGACTGGAGTAATGATGCTAAAAATTCAGCTTTGCATCACAGGAATAAATTATATTTTAAAATATTAAAATATTAATTTTAAAGATAAATAATATTACACAATATTATTGTTTTTACTTTACTTTAGATTAAAAAATGCAGCCTTTGTTAAGCATAAGAGTCTTTTTTTTTTAAAACAAATAAAAAAACTATCACCCCTAAACAGTTAAAAGCTAATGAAATATTGGTGTGTGTGTGTGTGTGTGTGTGTTTATAGTAGATTAGTCATATTTAAGGGTTCTTTCAATTTTACAGGGATCTGATTGAATTTATTTCACTCGATATCACCAGAAAATCAGTTCCAGGGGACTGATATTGACCCTTATACCCTTAAAAAGAAAGTTCTGATACTGTTCTATTGACTGACCTTTCTTCTGTTCAGCACTTCCAGTGACTTCCATTCAGCTGGAAAAGGTGCACTGATTGTCTGTAGATTCTATCTGAATCAATGGCACTTTTGACTACTAGAGGGACCGATGTTTATCAGCAGAATAGCAGTACAGTCTGTGCCTCTGATAGACTGTCTTAAGAAAGAGCCCTCTGGATCTAAAAGCAAAGTGACATGTTTGCCAGGGTTTAGACACATTGTTTATCCTCCCGTTCACTTGGTGTATGTTCCAGTCAATACGACATTGCTGTGTAAACACCATGGCATCAGGAGCTTTTCAGTGTCCAAAGTTTGTCGAAGACATACCCACCAGAGAAACGGTCATTTGAGTGACTCAAACCCCAAGCTAAGTTTCCTATTAAGCAGCCAGCCATCTGGAACAACTGCCTGCAGCTTTGTGCTGGTGGCCTGAGCTCCCATCCCATGCATGTCCTCCATCACAGCCTGGCCCTGGGCGGGAGGCAGGAGGAAGGAGGGAAGCTAACCCGCACGGATGGAGCTTAAGCCCCAGAGAGACCTCGGGCAGACTGGATTAAATGCCAATCGTGTCTCTCACTTAAATCTCACAACAGTGCTGAAAACTCCATCCCTCTGTATGGCTGTAGCAACACATTTATTTCTTCTTATCTTTTCTTCAAACTGATTGTAGACCAAAATAAGAACTGTTTTTTAAAGGGGTAGTCCACCAAAATGTGTAAATATGATGGTATATACACTACTCATGTATTTGTATGCTTTTTTTTTACTAACGTAGAAAAGTAGAATATTCAGGCAGCTCATAATTGAAGATAGTTTCAGAGTAAAATAAAAAAAAGATAATTGTGACTTTATACTCAACCTAAATAAGTAATAAGGTCTGAATGACATTACATTAAATATCAAACCAAGTGACATCAGCAAACAAATTATGAGCTTTCTCAAAACTAACTTCTTTAGTTCAAAACTTTAACTTCTTAGATTTTTTGTTTTCAATTATTTTTAACTCAATTATTAGTCTGTTTTCCTTTTGCTTAAGCAGAGTAACACTGTAAGTTCATCTGTTAGTTGTGAACATGTTTCACAGTCTGACTAGCAGAATTTTTTTAACAATATGTATAGCTTCATATTGTGAAACCAAACAAAACTTTTTGATTTAAATATATATTTTTAGTTTCCAAAACAGTTCACATCTCATAATTGCTTTTCACAAATTGACTGTATCTTTATGACCTGCAATGTGATTGTTTCTCACAATTTTTCTTATTTTAGACTTTATCTCACAATTACCTCTACAATTTTTTTACTCTTCCAAACTTCTATCAAATGCCAAAAACACCAAAGCATAAAATTAATACTTTTGTTCAGCAAGTATGTTTTAAATTGATTCAACATGGCAGTGAAGACATCTATATTGTTATAAAATATTTTAAATTCAAATAAATACTTTCTGTCTATCAAAGTATCATGGAAAAATGTGTCAGTATTTCAAAATATTAAGCAGCACAATTGTTTTCAACATTGATAATAAGAAATGTTTCTTAAACTAAAATCAGCATAAAAAACACCATAAAGCATAAAAGTAGCTAGCTATATGAATATATACGTTTTTCCTTTGCATTTTCCGCATACAGGCGTCAACGTTGTGAAAATGATCCCTGTTTACATGGATCTGCGAAACCACAAAACATGCTGTATTCTGCTGTCAGGCCGGTAGTTGGCTTTGTAAAGAAACACTACGCGCCTTTAGACTGAACACGTTACACGCATGTGTTTGACATCACTGTTTTCACAAATTAGTGTTTTTGTAGTTAAAGCTCCAGTAGGTAACTTTTGAAAACATGTATTTGTTAAAACTGTCATTATGTCCTGACAGTAGAATATGAGATAGATAATCTGTGTAAAAATCAAGCTCCTCTGGCTCCTCCCAGTGGTCCTATTGCCATTTGCAAGAAATACACGCTCCCGGTCAGAAACAACCAATCAGAGCCAGGAGGAGTGTCTTAGCAGTGTCAATCACGCTCGTGTACGCGCTGATCACACCCCTCTCTTGCACAGCGCGAGCGCCGGAGCGCGAGCCGTCGTTCAAACTCAAGATTGCCGGCGTGCTGCAGCTGTGCTTATGACGGAGAAACAACCTAAACTGCCAATTCTCCAGTGACACCTGCTCATAAAACAAAGAGGTAAAAGCAAAAAGACTGATGACGATAAACAAGCGAAAAAGAAAGAATTACACAGAGCCCATTGACTCGGTGTCAAAACTAACATGTAGATAAAATGTCACGCACTCTGCTAAGCAATAATTGAAACCTGCTAATTCACTGGCTTGTCATGTTGCTGAAATAATGTACTAGCACACCTTATCTAGCATTACTTACATACTGTAACGTTAGTTACCGTTATATTAACGTTATCTTACTAGCTATTTATAACTTATAGAAAGAGTGCAACGTTATAAAGTTACATGTAGGCTATTGGAAAATACATAATGATTTGAGGACCAAGTTTGTAGTCAAAGTATGGGCAGGCCATAGTCAATGTAAAGCATATTATTGACGTTTAGTCCCTATTAGTGAATGTGCCATATAACTTTTTATCCACCGTCATCGGTGGCCCTGTTTACTAGCCTGCGCGTTCACGACAGGCTCCGCTGTGGAGGGAGGGCTGTAGCGCAGCAGAGAGCAAGGGGGTGGGACCTGGAAGTTGTACTTGTTCAAATTTTCAGGCTAAGTCAACGTTTTCTCAAACCTCCCTACTGCAGCTTTAACACTGAGAAGATAACCGATTTTTTCCCCAAGCATTTTCAGGCCCCCAACCCGCCATTGTTGTGTGAATGAACTTTCAAAACATATAAAAAGTGTTCCTTTTTTAGTTGAAAACGGTGTCATGTGATCGGCCCCTTAGACTATAGACAAATTGTATGACTTTATTTATTAATAGCTTGTTGGAGCTAAAAAACAGTTGGTAAATGAAGAATTGATAAATGCTGTATAATGATGATTATGAATTCCTGATTTCGTGTTCCTGCATTAAAATTTTTGGCTGAGCTATTCCTTTGATTTAAAAAAAAAAATTGGAATTATTTAAATGGTTCGCATTCCTAATTTGAATCTCATGATTTAGTCCACATCTTTTTACACTCTCCTTGATCTACTATTGCCTGACCTGCGCAGCTGCCATAACATCACAGAAATGAACTCTCCTTTACCCCCTGAAGACACAGCGAGTGTGAACACACAGACAGAGATAGCCGCGGGCAAGGAACAGCAGAGATACGCGAGGCGCTGAGTCAGCAGAGCCCTATGGGAGCACATCAGGCCTCGCTGCCAAGAACCAGGGCCTATGATGCAACCAGCAAACGAATGCAAGCAAAAGGAGAGGGAAACATCATTTGACAGTTTAGAGATGGCTCCAAGCATCTGGACTTTATATTTTCCAGCTACCTGTCACATGTCAGAGTTGCGGAGTCCAGGCCTTTTTAAAAATACACAGCAAATGAAGACGAGCAGGGCAGTTGTCACATCTAGAGCTTTGTGACTTTAAACACCCTGAAAGCAAGTAAGAAGCACACGTCAAGTTTAAAACCCCTGGTGTTAGATGTTCTGATCTAAAAGTCCAAGCCGTTGTTGGAAATCAGAAAAGGGATCTCAGAGCAAGACATAAGATGTGTTCGACGGAGAGAAAGGGAGTAAGATCAGTAAGGAAACGGTGTCAGTTCGAGCGGAGGAATCTAAAAACCCTGCAGCCTCAACAACACTAGCGGCAATGACACATCATTTATGGGTCTGAAACCCGCTTTGTCCTGAGCATAAGCTTTCAGTCCTTTGATATCAGTTCAAGAGCTGAATCTACAAAGCGTTGCAGAGCAATGGAGCCTGTTTCTGGAGCAAAGCTTCCTCTTGGTCTTTACCAATGAGCATCAGCATAGAGAGATTGATCAGGAAGAGAGATGGGACTACAGTTTATGGAAGCATGCTAAATGAAATGGAGCTTCATAAGCAGAAACTGACCAATAATTGTTATGCCCAATTTTTTTTAACAGTATGCACACGTATCAATTTTTTTTTTTTGTCTTTTCATGTATCTCAAACCAAAGTTAATGATTAATGTGGAGCAAATAAATGTATTAATCTTATTCAGGTTAACTCCCAACTTATATCATTAGAATCAATATGATTTCAATATGATAAACTTATTTTATCACATTGCTAAGCTAATACTGTAATAGTATGCACAGATACTGGGTTATATTTATCATTTGATCTATTTTAATCAGTATTTTTAGGTATTGACAGTAATACTGTATATTCTCAACTATAAGAAAATAACTATAAAATGTACACTACTATTCAAAAGTTTGGCGCCTGTAAGATTTTTTATTTTATTTAAAATTAACATTATTTAGCAAGGAATGTATTTAATTGATCAAAATTGACAATACAGATATGTATAATGTTACAAAAGATTTCAGTTTTTAAATAAATGCTGTTCTTTTGAAGTTTCTATTTAAAGAGCCCTGAAACAAATGTTATTATGGTTTCCAATGTTTTCAACATTGATAATATTTGGCATATTATAATGATTTGTGACCGATCACGTGACACTAAAGACTGGAGTAATGATGCTGAAAATTCAGCTTTGCATTACATTAATAAATTCTATTTTAAAGTCTATTCAAATAGAAAACAGTAATTTTAACTGAATCACAATAAAACGGTTTTGATTTATTATAAACCAGCCACAGAGAGCACAAGATACTTTAAAAATTAAAATAAAAACGTATCAACCTCAAACTTTCAGCTTCTGGGATTGTCTTCTGTGTGAAGGGTGAATGCAACATTGCTTTAGAATTTGGACAGAATAATAGAAGCTATAATTGTGCTAAACGTTTTTGAACAGCTTATTTCCTCCGTGTATAAGCAGCTCACTAAGTTCATCATAGTTTTAGAGTAAGACATCAGAAAATAACTCTTTCTTCTTTGTCACTTTTAGTATGAACGCATCTGCTAACAAGCTAACTCATTTATGAAACTTTTCTCAGTTTCCTTTGTAACACCTGAACTTTTAAATGAGCTGGTTAGAACTGCACCATATGTTCACTGGGCAATCTGAGAGATGACTTGAAATAGTCATATTAATTCATAAGGTATGGCTTTATCTGCACTCAGATTCTAGACTCATCTTTATTCATGAGTACATTGTGTCAGTGAGAGAACACTGTAGTTTACAAATGAATATTAATGGCATTCAGCTTATGCTGTTTTGATTGACACATCATTCTTTATCAAGCCTTCAAATGTACAACATTTTTTTTTCCATCAAAAAACAGTTTTTAGCTAAAATATTCCTAATACAGACCTTCGAGAGACTCAAGGCCAAAAAAAAGCAAAAAAAAAAAAAACCTCACTTTTGTGCTCATTTTAGATTTTCTGTGATTGTCCGTCTAATGTCCCAGATGGAACGATTTATGTTTGCGTGTTGCTTTAATAAATCTTGTTCAGTGTGTGCAGTGAACCATGCAGCATCGGGTAAACTTATGAGTCATGGAGGTTGTAAAAACAACTTTTTTTTTACTTTGTAAGTGTCCCTTGTTGAAAAACTTTTATTAGAGAGAAGGAAATGAAATCTCCCAAGACAATAAATCACTCGCATGCCTAATCCTCCATCTTGCTACATTTGATTCCTGTTAAACGAGAAGCTTCATTAGTCTGACTGTAAAGCACTGTTCCACTCCTGCTCTCCCATAAGAGCACTTTCCAAGCAAATGATAATTGTGTTAATTTGCAACGCTTTACTTAATGGAAACACTCATTCTGAATTATTGTTTTTTTCCATTTGGTCCCATTGCATCGGAGTCCTTGGCAGGCACATATAGACTTCAAACTGAGGTCTTCAGTTGTTGTTGTTGTTGTTGTTGCATTTGCGGAATGACTGTCTGTAATTGTGGAAAAGTAATCCACCAACTGCAGGTAAAACTGTCAAAATATTGATTAACCTCACTTCTCTGAGTTTTTGACTCAGTACTTCTAGCAAATAATCTCTTGGCAGTAACTAAAATGAGTCATCCTCCACATCAACAAATCTTTTCATCTGAAAAACGATGTCAATGATATCCCTCTTAGCGAATGCCAAATGAAAGAATGTTCTTTTTAATTGATGGAAAAAGCTACACTTAATTTGTGAATTTGACTGATTGCTTGCAGCAGTTTTTTTCATGGCTGCAGTCTGTTATCAACTGGTCTTCTTACTGGTCATTAGATGCAGCTTTTTATTGTGTCATTGTTCTTGATATATAAATATATATATATATATATATATATATATATATATATATATATATATATATATATATATATATATAAGTTATATATCTCACCAATATAACTATTTGAGCATGGTGAGATATTATGAAATATCAGACTTTAGTTGTTTCTAAAATCAGAACAGCTGACAGAAGCCAGACTTCTATATTTTATAACCCTATAAAGAGAAAGTTGTGATTGCTGCAGATTCAGAAGTGCGGTTTCACCTTCTAGAATGAGAATAAAGAGTTGTGTCAGAGCCAGCACATAAATGATTTTGCAAATTATTGACAAACACACTAAAATAGGACCTTGCATAGATAATAATCACAACATTCATATATAACATTTTTAATTGTTTTATTTTAATGGAACTTTTTTTTTAATTTAGGGTTTATTACACATGTAATTCACAGGGTTTAAAAACCAATTATATCTCAATTACTGTAGGTGTATATCCCATGCACTTTACTTTGACCATCTTATGGGTCTCATGGTAAATCGACACTTGTTTTGCATGTCCTTTTTTATGTTCAGATCCTGATAAATGATTGCAAGCTATATTTTTATGTATAAAAGCGCATAATGACAGGAAGAAGGACTTGCCACTGGATTATGCCAACATTTTCCAGGTTACTGGCATCAGAGCTTTGCTTGAAAAGGCCATACATTTAAGATTTAAGTTGTTGAATTGCATATAAAATGTCCATCAATTAAACATGCATTGACTAATAAACTTAATGTAAATGCACATCAGTCAGTAATACATACACCCACCAGCCACTTTATAAGGTACACTGTTCAACGCCTTGTGAATGCAAATATCTAATCAGCCAATCACATGGCAGCAACTCAATGCATTTAGGCATGTAGACATGGTCAAGACGATCCGCTGAAGTTCAAACTGAGCATCAGAATAAGGAAGAAATGGGATTTAAGAGACTTTGAATGTGGCATGGTTGTTAGTGCCAGACGGGCTGGTCTGAGTATTTCAGAAACTGCTGATCTACTGGGATTTTCATGCACAACCATATCTAGGGATTACAGAGAATGGCCCGAAAAAGAGAAAATATTGAGCAGCAGTTCTGTGGGTGAAATGCCTTATTGATGACAGAGGTCAGAGGACAATGACTAGACTGGTTTGAGCTCTGAACGCACAACACATCGAACCTTGAGGCTTGAGTCTGCTAAGAACAGGAAACTGAGACTACGATTCACAAAGGTTTTTTTTGGAGTGAGTTGCAGCCATCAAAATTCGATTTATATTAACAAAATACAATTAAGTTGTTCCGTGAAAACATTGGAAATCTTTTCTTTGTACTTTTGTCAGTTAAATCAAGCTGAAAGAGAATTAACAACTCACAGATTCTTGATTTTATTGTATTTTACAAAAAAAGTTCCAACTTTTGGTACGTTGCTAATACGTTGTAATAACATCAGTATTTTTTTTGAATCCAGAAATTGTACCTGTATCTTATAGTACCTGTTTCATGTATGTATGGCTGACGTATGCATAACATTGAGTTTTGTACTTGGTTTTTCTGTTATCAAAGTGCAATTATCACTTTCACATTATGTGCTTCTTTTTTTTTTTTTTTTTACAGTTTTCGGTGCAACAGATCACAGATGATGGCACATCACTAATATAATGAAAGTTTCTGCAGTCACAGGTTCTTCTTAGAGTCTACTTCTCATTCCAATAATTTCAAGCTATGCAGAGCTGAGCGGTTTTGGGGAAAGAATTATGAGCACAAACCGGCGGTATTTGAGATTCTAACGTGACTATTTATTGATGTGCAATGAGAAATTCAAGTGCATGGGGCAAACTCATAAATAGAGAGGTAATAATGATAGCCTGTTTATTATATGACTTAAGGTCACAATCTAAATAAAATGCTTATGAAAACAGCCCCAGATGCCCTTCCTCAGGGGCCACGGGGAGACCCCATGATACTCTTTAGCATTCGCTCAGCCCTGATCTGATTTGCATGATTATGAAGAATGAGGGGAAAAGAAAACAGCAAATCTCTATTCCCTCCTGTGGCAGCAACAAGCACTTTTTCTGGGGCACTTATAAAGAAGCCGATTGAATTTGTATTTCGGAGGTGCGTGAGTAAATAAAGGTGCCGAGGCATCGGATTGAGAGCAGTTAGCAGTGGCTCTTAAATAGAGCCTGTTGGAGTGTCACGTCTCTGAGGGGCTCTGGGGGAAGAAGAGGAGGATTGAGTCTTCATCACCCCTACACTGAGACTGATGTCTGCTGACAGTCAGATGATTGCCATTATGGCAGGGAGAATAGCAACAGGTCCGCACACACGTCTGGAGATGAAAATGAGAGTGTCTGTCTCTGTTAGAAATACTTGCTATTTTCAGTAGGGCTTATCTGTAAGTGAATAAGGGAATGGTGATTGGACTGAGTCACAGATGGAGGAAGCCAGAGAATTAAGCTCATTGTTTCTGTGTGTGGCATTTGCGTAATAGCTGTATTGTTTAATTTTACGAGATCATTCAATCGTGTGTCCATGTGTCCTAAAAGTCGGGCTGTTTAATTAAGTACCTTTGTTACTTTCGGGTCTCGGATGATTTGAATGGCAGGATCGGGCTGAGGGTTGGGCTCTATGAAAAATAAATTAGCTTTTCTTGTGGCAGAGTGAATGAGAAAACATCTGCAGATATAAATATTAAAACATGTCGTCTTTATCTAATTGACTTCTCGGTCTAATATAGCCTGTGTAGATTAACATTCAGGGCTTTTGGACTAGTTTTGTTTCCATGTACAGTTTTCATTAATGACAACAAAATGTACGGTTAAGTAGTACAGCAAGCTGTTATTTATATATTGAAAACCAAATATTTATAATAGTTCTTTTGAATGCAATGACAGTTCATAATGAACATGACTTCCAAACTCAAAAAGGACCAAAACACCTTAAAAATGTATTGTATTTTATTGTATAGTTTACTAAAAATGTATATGCATCTATTATTATATTATATTTTATTATTAAATTGATGCCATTTATAAATATTTCAATATTTATTTATATTTATGTATTTATGTATTTATTTTTTTACATTGTATCAGTTCATGCATTTCCTTGAGAATCAAACCTATGATGTTGGCATAAGTGAATTGCATTGCTTTTATCTAAAAGCAATTGTGAAAAGATTCCAAACTTTTGCTAGAGAAGAAAATTAGCAATGAATAATGACTTAAATTTTGTGTGGAAAATAGCTGTGAAAAAAGATTAATCATATATCTTTCTGTGTTCCATGGAAAACAGGATTTGTAATGACATGAGAGTGAGTAAATTATGTCAAAAGTTTCATTTTTGGTTGAACTATTCCTCTTTAAAATGTTGCTAAGCTTATAGTAAAGAGCAGTTTCTTTTGACTTTATCTAAATGAAATGCAATTTATTTCTCTTGTTTGTGTACATTTACCTCACAGCCATTATCAGTTAAATACTGCAATATCTGGTAATTACAGTTCCTCATAAAACCAAGTAATATACATATTTTCCACTCAGTGTGGAGGCTGTATATTTATATTTGGCAAACAAGAAAATTAGTCCTTGTTTTACCTCAGCAAGATTCATCACCCCATTTTTTTCCCATTACTACTGTAATCTAAATGCAAATTTTGATTGGCTCTCTTCTCCAAAGTGCTTGGATGCAACCCGTAGACACAAGCTTTTTTTTTTTTTTCTCCAAATGGGAACATCATTTTTACGGTGGGTTTCGATAAAAGGTGATGACGGTCTACTGGGTTAACGTGCCACCGATGGTCTCAATGAAGCATCTCAATTCGAGATCAGGGATTTGTGTTAAATGAGCAAAAGCACTCACGACAAGAGTGCCAATCCATCATATCATCCTTTGGGACATGATAAACTCACATTTTCTCTTCCTATCGCTCTTTCTCGGTCGACTGTGTGCGTTTGTGTGCGCTCATGTGTTTCTTAATACCCTTTAACAAGCTTAAAATACATTTGTATCGATGCGGAGACTCGACGGAAGACACTCTATTGTTAGGACACAATTCAGGTGGGCTCAGCGGTGTCAGAACATTGATCCAGGAGAACTGCCTCTTGCTGCCCGGTAAACACGTGTTCGTCCTCAGCCGTACCATTCAGACTCCCAAATTAACACAGTGTTTCTCATCCTTCATTGCTCTGTGTCATCTGACGGGCTGAAAAATAACAGAAATGCTTCAAGCTTGTGTTTCTGCTGTGCCGACGGCAGGCTCTCAAGGGCTATAGCGAGGGAACAAAACCTTGCGGAGCCCTGTAGATTTACTGCATCTGGGCCTGTGGAAGAAGATACGGACCAGTGGCGGTAAAATGCTTCATTTTAACCACTTCCAGACACCCTGGCCATCAATCTTTGCTCAGGCCAGCTGTTAGAATGAGTGACATGGCATTCACTTAGCTCTAGCTGTCAAGCATTCCCTTGGCAGACACACACGTGCACACACACACACACACACACTTGTAAATACATTTACAATACCACATGCAGCTATTGCAGAGAGGTGATAGTGCTAGGGAAGATACGAGAAACAGAACCTATTCCAAAGTGCAGTCACCAATAGCTTTTGTGACGCTTATTCTGTTAAAAGTCCTTGAGCATCTGCATTCTTTGGCTTATTGGAATAAAATGCGGGTGCTATGACATTGCTTGCATAGTAGCCTATATTACGGCACTTCTATGAGAAGTATGAGTTGTGAACTTGCAGCCTGCAATGAATGTAATGAGAAAAAAAAAAACACTCTAGAGTCCAGACAATAAATAGACAATGCATTGCTATATTTTGTTGTCATCGTCATTTGCCTGCAGGAAATGTTGTGTAATCAGATCAGTGTAGTCTGTCTTGCAAATAATTGACTCTTATGAAGTAAATCTATCATGAGATTTAGAACCGTTTTCAGTGTATATGTGAGGCTTACAGCTTGTCTGGTTGTTTTAGCAGTGTTTATAGTTTTCATGTAAACATCAGTGTTTCACTTAATATCAAAGTCCCTTTAAGGCAAGTCAGTAATTTTACTCGGTGGCCATCTTTGAAACGCCTCTTTTGGGCAATTATTTCAGTCATGAAAGTGCAGCTCTTTGAATGGGGGGAAATGAAATTATCCAAAGCTGTTCATCAAGCTTACAATGAAATTTTAGAATCGCCAATAAAATCTGAAACCAACTGTCCCAGAAATGTTGTTTTTAATCATTACAAAAACGGCTACCATGCTTTTGAATCGCTCTCACGGTACTTTGATGTCATACATCGATCGGCCTGCGCAGCGCCGGTTCAAGTCAAACAAGCCTAAGACTGGTGATTGTCCCTTTTATTAAGAAGGCGGGACTTATTCCAACAGATTGCGCGTTGCCCTTTCTCCCTTTCATAGTAATATGAGCGTACCGTCTTTGTATATCTAGAATCTTTGATAATACAAGATGTAAGGACGCGTGTCCACCTTGGTGTTTTTCCCGAGGCTAGCATATTTTTAAAAAAATACAATTTTAAGGGTCACTGAGAGTTGAAAAATGTTCAACTTTGGGTAAAACACAGCGCTCATCACTGTCAATTTTTACCCAGCCGTCCAATCACCACAAATACCTTTAGGCAAATACAAACAGGTTATTTGACAAATACCACAACGACCAACTGTCACATTCTTCTTGTAAAATGATAACAATCGACAACAACATGCGCATCTCTTCATCCAAAATTAAAACCAGAGCAAGTACAATACATTGTGACAACATTTTTATATTCAGAAACAAACTATTTTGCTAAATCAGATACTAGTAACAGTTTGTGTGTATATTCCGCATAGCACATATCTCAGCTAAAAAAAAACGCTGTGTTGCCGAAGAGCTCTCGCCAGATCCTCAAACAATGCCAAGTGTGTCATTCTCAAAACCATTTCAAACAAAATAAACAAATTTTATACATACCCAGATTACAGACCTTCCATTAGGCAGCTTTACATATGTGAATATCAGCAGCTTTTTTCAGAGAAACCTCGCAGCTAAAAGCTACAACACAGCTTTTCTTACTTTTTCACAGTATATGATGAATATATTTAAGATGAAACTAAATTGTATTATTTATTAATTTATTATATATAAATAAATGTAATATAATTATAGTCAGATAAAATTAAATATACATTTTTAACACAATTATAAGTCGTAAGTTATATGTTTGAATACGTGTGGTTTCAGTTGTTCCTTTCCTTTTCCATTAATGTAGAATACATTTTAGTACAAAAGTTTGTTGGTGAATTAAAATTGGGTCATGAAATCTTTCATACGCAGATTTTGCGGTCAAATTCGTGCATATGCATGCTTAATAAATGAGACCCATTTTCTTGAAATACTGTAAGCAATTAGGAGATTTCAATGGAAAGTGCATCAAACCTAGTGGCACTATCAAACATTTCTATCTGTCTGCAATATTTGCTTTACCAATGGAGACAATTTAACACAGGAATCTGTTTGTCTGACCAATAGCAGATCAGAGGCCATGTACAGAAGAGTATGCAGATATTCTTTCGCATTCAATTGGTAAACATTGGTGGCGCATAAATTACAACTTTTAAAGATACCTTTTTTTCAGTGTTAGTTGTTAAAAATACAAAAAAGGATCATTGGTAGCACTGCACAATAATGTTTCATTTCTTAACAGTTTTCAATTTAAAGGTGCAGTATGTAATATTAACAGCTAGTGTTTGAAATGGGTACTGCAGTCCAAATTCTAAATATTGGAGAGTTGACCCTGCCCCCTCAGACTCGACGCTCAAGCAGGTTCGTAGACTGAGGAGTGATATTGACAATGGAAGGCGAGTAAACTTTGATTCCTAAATATCTGCGAGTAAACTTTGATTCCTAAATAATAATAAATATTATTATTATTATTACGTTTTGAATTTATTTTTTAAAGACTTACCAAATATTTTGAACCAAAATTGAATTTATGATTCAGGCCATTGCCTCAGGGCTCCTTTTTCGGCCCTCTTCTGTTTATTATTTATCTATTGCCTTTAGGACAAATTTTCCATTTTACAACTCCTTCCCTTCAGGTTAAGAGTCTGAGTGTGATCCTTGACAGCACTTTATCTTTTGAGGCACATGTAAATAACTTTACACGGTCAGCTTATTATCATCCGAGAAATATTAATCGTCTTCGACCATCTCTTTCTGCTAGTAATACTGCTGTCCTAGCACATGCATTAGTTACATCTCGTATTGACTATTGTAATTCTCTTCTCAGTGGTGTTTCACAGCAACTTCTTTATAGAATTCAAGTGGTACAGAATTGAGCAACCCAGATCATTACATGAACACAATTATTTGAAAACATTTCTCCAGGTTTGAGGCAACTCGTTGGCTTCCAGTTGATTTAACATTTTGCTTTTCACTCATAAGACTCTCCATATCACCTTCATATTTCCGTAAACTTCTCCAAAGTCTTCTTTTTTTTTTTCGGCAACAGTCATTTGAAATTGCTCATGAGACAGAATTTCCCACAGTCAGCATAAAGCATACTCATCTCTGAACTCGGTCAACCCCCGGCACGCATTTAGCTGCTTACAATAGTCATACAGTATTGTTCAATAACAGTGATTCATAGCTGATCTGATTCAGCCAATTTGTAGTCCATTTTCTGTTTATGGGTTGGTGTAGAGAAGCCAATTAGCAAGTTGTGCTCGCAGGCAGAGCTGTAGCATGACTGACACCCGTAGAAAGCTGAACTTTCTTTAATGAGCCGTTTGCTCGGCTTTGCATAATGTGGCTCATTGTTGGGGCACGTGTAGCCCTAAGGAGATGATGTAGGCTCGCATAGATGCTGACTTCACTTGGGGAGTCTGGGAAATGTTTCCTAAATGGAGCATGATGGTTTGGCTGTGGATTTTAATGGGAACATTTGTTGTATTCATATAAAACCATTCTGGAGATGTTTACCTGTTCTAATATTAAAAACTGTGCTATGTTTTTAATATCAATTTTAACAATTCAAATGTTAACAATGGCACAAAGACAATTATTTCTAAGTTATGTAAATATTGGTTCAAGATTTTTCAAATTTTATATTTAAGTTGTTTTCCTAGACAGACTAAAGTACCGAACTTACACACACGCTCCAATTTTGTCGTCTGCCGCTTTCAATTCTCAAGCTCTTTAACGCAGGATAGATTCTTATTGGCTGTCAATGTTTTTATCATTCATCAGCTGGAAAAAAAAAATGGTTCTGAATGTGATTACACCGATATTGTTTCTCTGTGCCGTTATCATTATAGTTGTGGTGCGGACTGCTCCTCTTTTATATTTACATTTATTTGAGTTTTATGAGCGATAAATTAAAAAAAATTTAAAAAGGTTCCTCATTAATAAATTATTCTTATTAATAACAAACACACATAATGGTATGTTTAATGCATTCAGCTATATTTTACATTAGCTTAAACCTGGTTTAAGTATTGCTAGAGAAGAAGCTTTTGAACGAACCAAGTGATATTGTAACCAGAGGCCAAGGTCAGAACACAGGCAGGCAATTTCAATGGCAGCAATGCACACAATAGATTGAATAGCTTTTCAGTCCCCTGGATTTGTCGACAAAGGGATTGTCTGATATTGGTTCTTTTACAGGTGATATGAAATAATTTTGAGGTGTTCTTTGTCCTTTTCAGTTTCTTGTTCTTTCATCCATTTTTTTCCACAAAGAGTTTACAAAAAGGGGATTTCCTTTAGTCTACACTTAATGGTGTGCAAACTAGTATGAAGTAATGAAAGGGTATTGAGTTGCATTGCAATGTGTTTCTAACTGAGGTACCATTACAGTCTGTGAAGGTACACGATCAGGCACCATAGACAGAATGAACAATCTTGTTGCATCTTACGTTTATAAAATATTAGCTTGTATTCGGGGTTGTTTGTGAAATTGCTTGCTTTTGGGCTGGTAGGGCTATACTCCATAGAAAGTAAACACGTTAAGGTACTCTACAAGTAATTACAGAGTGCAGCAAATGTGCTATGGTCCAATAAGCATTCTGCATAAATAATGAAGGATTGGTAACTCGGAGAAAGATCTGATTAATTATTTAAAGCTCTGAATGGATTTACCATTTTACCCCAGAATGAATTATGGCTCAACATTACTGAGCGACAGATAACAGGGAGACTAATGAAACTCAAGAACAACGAGATGCTAACATCCAGTGGGGTTAAAATGTCCAAAACTCTTTTAAAAGTCTGGGATTGATAATTAAAATATATTTGAATGCTTCAGAATCCTAATATTATACTTAATATTTGTAGAGATACACATACATATATGTATCTCAGAAAATATTATAAAGTATTTTGAAGCAAGCACTTTTGTAACATTATAAATGTCTTTCTTTACCATCAATTTTAACCATTTTAATGCATCCTTACAACAACAACAACAACAACAAAAAAAAAAAAAAAAAAAAAAAAAAAAAAAAGTAAACAAATTACTGACCCTAAACTTTTACAAGGTAGTGCTCAACAAATATTTTTGATTGTTGTATAGGTCATCAAAAGTGTCAGCAAAGTTGTGACCATTCAACTCCATGCAATACAATTATAAAATAATAACATTTTCATTAGTGGACTCGTGCTTTTGGATCCCACTGTATATTTGAATTGTTTTATTGACAACAGTCTGTTTTTGAGACAGACAAATGAAAACTAGATTTCAAGAAATCAGATCATTAAATATATTATCAGTCTATAGATGGTTTCATCATGTTGGCCGGTGCTCATTATTAGAGAACAAATAACCTTAAGCAATTCATAATTTCTTTAGCATGATGGAGAGCGGGAATAAGAAATCAGTTATATATTAATTATATTCTCAATATATGCATGAATTCTCCCCGTTTTACAACACGCACACATTGGTACGAAAAACACATGAGCAGCTACATTCATAAAGACTAGAATTTAATTTCTCTGCTATGAAAACAGGTCCACATTATGGATAATACATTACCAAGAGACATGGCGTAGTTGTTCCATTACTTACTCAAAATAATGAGTTCAACCAATCGCATAAAAACAATAAAAAAGTGCCAATGCTTGGAGGAAATAAAGTGTCTTTTAATACAGTTTGCAGAAGGAAATATGTAGGAGTTATTTCAGATACGCATAATAAGTCCCTATACAAATAGTCGGACATGAATGCATATACAGTATTGCTGAGGGAAAAAAATGCTTCCATAGTAATGTGCTCAGCATAGGATGAACTTGAGCACAGACACTAAAGATGTAGCTAGTTTTTTTTCTGAAACAGAACCAGAGGCTTAGTCGACCTCCAGGGAGACGTGCCATTAATATATCATTTTCTTCAAGGATGAACTTGAACAGATGAACAAAACATGCTGGCCAGAGGTGTCAGCTCATGATAAGGATACTCTCTCCACCTGGACGTGGCGATATGTCACCAACGATTTGTCACCAACACTGCATGACAGGCAAGGGGAGTTCAGAATGTATGCCGTACATTATCCCACTCTCTACACTCTCTACGCCAATATCGACCGGCCCCCAACTTTCTAGAGCGATATGATGTGCTTTTCTTGGCTTAAAAGTGAGCATACAGTGCAAGGTGAGAACAAAGTTGACAGTGTGACCGGTAAGTGCAGAGGTTACTGTCACTTTAAGAAGTAACATTTAGGGCCCTATGTCAACGATCTAAGCGCATAGTCTAAAGTGCAGGGCGCAAGTGCACTTAGGGCGTGTCCGAATCCACTTTTGCTAATTTAACGACAGGAAAAATGGTCGACGTGCTAGGCCCATCCTCTAAAAGGGTTGTCCCTATTCTCTTAATGAGTAATGGGTGTGTTTTGGACGTAATGTGCAATAAACCAACCTCTCATCTCCCATTCCCTTTAAAAGCCATTTGCGCTCGCGCTAGGGCGGAATTTGCAAGCGGAAAGACTGAACGCTTCTCCAGAGAGCAAAGGTTAAAGCGCGCGAGCAGACCATCTATGGGACAAGCTGGATTCCCCCATATATTTATGTACACAATAATAATCTTTTACATTTGTAATCCTTTTATTTTTAATATTTGGCATGTTTGAGCTGCTGTGCGTCCCTGTGTGTGTAATAAGAAGAGTGTACGGTCGTTGTGCACCCGCCTATAGGCACATATTACTAACGCGCCCTTTAAATAACAAAAAAAATACTGTGCCATTGACTATAGACCAGGCTTCAGTTTTTCAATGGCGCAGTCTATTTCAGTTGCCTCAAAATAGCAACGCGCCAACAATGCACCTGAACACACCTCGTGTTCAGACCAGCACACCCATGGGCGCACAAATGGGTGCCAATGCATTTGCTATTTAAACAACGTGGCACAGGATGTGAAAATGATAACTGCGTCAGGCTGAAACTAGCAAAAAACACGTGTGTCGCGCCTGGCATCAGATTGTGCCAGGTGTATGATAGGGCCCTTAAGCTTTAACATCTCATTGTCTATTGTACTATCTGTCCATCTGTGTGTCTGTCTATACATCTGTCTGTCTGGACGCCTGTACATAAGTTCTATAAACCATCAATTTTCAAGACAATAAAAAAAAAAAAAAAAAAAAAAAAAAAAAAAAAAAGAAACAAACAAAACAAAACTCTCAAACAAGTTTCTGTCTTGACAGTCATCTATCCTGTTTGTTACCATTCAATTTCAAATTCAATTCTAATTCAGGGAATTTAAAATGCACTTTCTATTCAAATCACACAACCCTGTTGGACATTGGTTGCATTACATTTGCCTGCTGCTAGTGTAAGTGATATTCCAAGATTTACTCTCAGCCTGGGTCATTATTTAATGCTGTGTGGGTTTAAAGTCTTGAGTTAAAGAACATTCTAAGTGACAAAGACAAATGAAGTGTTTTTAGGCAGTGTGTTATCTGCTTTAATTAATACACTACTTGATTACATGTGAAAGTCCTTTGCCCCTTACTATGTGCACTAATTAGTTAGGACTAAAATTAATGGCTACCTGTCTGGGGTATGTATCTAGTCTGAACTTGCCTTATCTTGTCCTCAAGAAATATCTTACCTGCAAGTTTGATGAAACCTACTTTTTTTTTGCATATGCATCTCAGGAGTGTTTCCCCTTCAAAGTGAGTCATTAGTCATCCACTGTGCATCAGATATTGTGGCAGTACCTGTGTATGTATGTTGTACGGTATCAGTGGCTTTGTGTATAATTTTGTGGCACTCATACAACACTTCTGGCCTTCATACAGGATAAGTTCTTATGTTAAACAGCCAGACATTGTCATATATAGGTATTATTCAAGTATATTAAGATATTTATCAGACAAAATTATTTAGCAAAAAAGGCAAACTACAGTTACAGGTTTTATTTGACTAAGCAAAACAAAGCATAGAAAAACAAAAAGCTCACAGGAACAAGCATACATTGACTACAATTTGGCATGTTTCATTGCGTTATTACACATAAAACAATTGACTCCAAGCACAACTACGCAATATGCTTACACAATATTTAACAAAGTTTTAATATATTTGAATATAAGGTGAAGATGTCAATTTTCCTAGTCCGCCAGGGGAACCCCTTCCAGTCATAAGTGACCTTTTTATGAAAATTCCTAATAATTAGTTTGAGATGATTAAATTGTATAATGTTGTTCGACTTAGATTGTACGAAAACAAAATGTGCATTACTATGAAACATTTACACTTAAAAAAATGTATACTTCTAAGGCTTTGACAAACTTGCCTTTTTTTCCTTACATTTTTTTCCGAAAATAAATTCGCATTTAAGAGTTCTTGTTTGCTATTCCAATATATTATGAATTCAGGAATATACACTCACCTAAAGGATTATTAGGAACACCATACTAATACTGTGTTTGACCCCCTTTCGCCTTCAGAACTGCCTTAATTCTACGTGGCATTGATTCAACAAGGTGCTGAAAACGTCTCAGGTTACGTATGTAACCCTGGTTCCCTGAGAGGGAACGAGACGCTGCGTTTGAGACGCGGTGGGAACGCTCTGCGTGATTGCGTCATGAAGCACGTGTAAAATCAGTCCAATGGAAGCCCGATACGTCATGGGTGACGTCATAGACCAGGAAACTATAAAGCACCCTTGAAAACAGACCGCGACAGCTTCTGAAAAAGTCTGAAGCAAGTCGATCAGGGCATGCAGGAAGTATGGCAGGCAAACGCAGCGTCTCGTTCCCTCTCAGGGAACCAGGGTTACATACGTAACCTGAGACGTTCCCTTTCAAGGGAACTTCGAGCTGCGTTTGAGACGCGGTGGGAACCCCATACCCACTACGCCATAGTGACAAATGCCCGTTCTGTGTGAAGTCCTTGCGCACACTAGAAGCAAGCAACCTCGCCCCAGGAGTGGAGAGGTCAAGGTCATAAAACCTGACAAATGTATGTGGAGAGGACCAACCTGCCGCATTACAAATGTCAAGAAGGGAAACACCCGAAATTAAGGCCGTAGAGGCCGCCATACTCCTAGTAGAATGGGCCCGTACAGCCATAGGTGAAGGCTGACCGGCCGCTTCATAAGCTAGTGAAATAGCCTCGACTATCCACTTGCTCATAACCTGTTTAGATGCAGGGCACCCTCTTCTGAGTGACCCAAAACATACAAATAATTGCTCTGACTTACGCCACAGGGCAGCTCTGTGAACGTAGGCATCCAATGCCCGAACTGGACATAACAGGTTCAATTGTTCCTGATCTGGGGTATTAAAAGGTGGAGGAAAAAGGCCTGCAGCACTTTTGGGCCCCCAACATTGAATGGGACCTTAGGAATATAACCTGGTCTAGGGTATAGAAATGCTTTCACCATACCAGGTGCAAATTCCAAACATGACGGAGCAACCGACAGGGCGTGTAAATCTCCAATTCTCTTGATAGATGAAATAGCAAGGAGAAATAAAGCTTTCAAAGTGAGGAATTTTTCTGAAACCTCTTCAATGGGCTCGAACGGAGCCAGAGCCAGACCCTCAAGTACAATGGCTAAATCCCAAGCCGGTGCTCTGGAGTGCAGTGCAGGTCTCAACCTCAATGTACCACGGAGAAAACGAGTAATCAGAGGATCTCTCCCAATAGAAGTACCCCCCAGAGGGGTAGGAGATAATCCAGCAGAGAAACGGTCTTGCAGAAAATCGAGAACTGAACCAACAGGGCAGTTAACAGGATCTAACTGACGCTCACCACACCAGGTGGAGAATAATTTCCATTTCAGCGCATACAGTTTTCTCGTGGAAGGGGCTCTGGAATGGAGAATGGTCTCAACGACCTCAGTCGAGAGACCGGATTCTATGAGCCTGGCCCCCTCAGAGGCCAGGCCCACAGTTTCCACAACTCCGGTCGAGGGTGAAATATCGTGCCCTCTACCTGGGACAGCAGGTCCCTCCTGATTGGAATCTCCATAGGAGAGCCGCTCAGAAGAGACACCAAGTCCGAGAACCAAACTCGAGTCGGCCAGAAAGGGGCTACTAGTAACAGACGGGCCCCTTCCCGGCGAACCCTTTCCAGAACCTCCGGGAGCATAGATATCGGGGGAAATGCGTACAGGTGCAGCCTCGGCCACACCTGCATCATCGCATCCAGTCCGCGAAGAGCTGGCTGCGTGAGGGGGAACCATATAGAGCAATGCGTTGTACAAACGATGTGAAAGGTCGACTTGACTTTAGTTAGACCAAAGTTCTCCCTAAGAAGCTCCACCACCTCGGGGTGAAGTCTCCAATCCCCTGGGCCTCAGCCCCTGCCTCAACAGGATATCTGCTCTGATATACGAGACCATCAGTGTGTTGTCCGCCATTCGCCGAGCAACCACTCATGATCGCCCCCACTTGTGAGGGAAGCATCCGTCGATAGCAATATGCGTCGACAAGAAGCCCCCAACACTGGGCCTGGGCGAGGAACCAAGGTTCTTCCACATGACCGAAGCACGAAGGCATAGCCGCGTGACCTTGATCATGCGAAAATGTATTTCCCCTCGGAGAAAACCCCTTGGTCCTGAGCCACCACTGCAGGGGTCTCATGAACAGAAGGCCAAAAGTAAAACGTTGGACGCAACTGCCATGAGGCCCACCCGTCTGAAACTGTTTCACAGTGAGTGACTGGCCTAGATATACCCCATTACGTTTGCTGTAGAATTGCTACACCTAGAAAAGTGGTCCTCAGAGCACACTCTTCTTGGCGTTGAGAGGCAACCCCAACATCCTTAATGAGACAGAACGACATCTTGATGCCGAACTGCCATAAACTCAGATTGAGCTAGGAACAACCAATCATTGATGTAGTATAATACGCGAATGCCCTGGAGTCTCAGAAGAGCCAGAGCTGCATCCACGCATACTGTAAAGGTGTGGGGTAATAAACCTAGGCCGAATGGAAGAACCCAATAATGGTATGCTTCGCCCCCGAAAGCAAACCTCGGGAACCACCTCATCCTCTTTCGGAAACAATGAAGTAATGGCTGTCTGCTGGGAGGAGGAACCCCTTCTACAGCTCCTTTTGCAGAAGTGATAGTACTTCCTGCTCCATAACCAAAGCCTGCTCGGGGTCCACCAATGAAAGGAGGACCCCTAGAAATCTGGGCGAACGAGAACCGAACTGAATTCTGAAACCCTTTTCTATAGTGTGCAGGACCCACTGAGAAATATGTGGCAGTAGTTTCCACGCTGCCAGAAATTTACTAGGGGAACCAGTCTCTCAAGACTGGCCTCTGGATTTATTTGAACAGTCACTACGGCGCCCTGAAGCGGCGAACCGGCAGGGAACAACCGAACTGACCATTCTACGACCCGTATGGGGATGCTGACACCTCGGTGCCCTGAACGGCGAACCGGCAGGGAACAACCGAACTGCCAGCGCTGCAACCCTCCTCAGAGAGTTGCACCCCAGAGGAAAAACGATTTCTCAAAACCGTCCCTTGGTTGAACAGTCACTACGGTGCCCTGAAGCGGCGAACCGGCAGGGAACAACCGAACTGACCGCTCTACGATCCTCCTCGGAGGATCGTATGGGGACGCTGACACCTCGGTGCCCTGAACGGCGAACCGGCAGGGAACAACCGAACTGGCAGCGCTGCGACCCTCCTCAGAGAGTCGCACCCCAGAGGTCGCCGAGGAGAAACGATTTCTCTAAACCGTCCCTGCCCCGGAGGAGCCCTCAGAAGCCTGATAGCCTCGTTTTCATGCGACAGGACTTCTTGTCTAAGCTTTATTAGAGATGATGACAGTCTTCAGATCTTGCCTACCTCTAACTAGCTTAGTTCCTACGACCCTCCTCGGAGGATCGTTGAAAAAAGCAGGCACTTCGGCGCCCTGAAACGGCGAACCGGCAGGGAAACCGAACTGACTGCTCTTCTTTTTTTCTTATTTGAAGGCTCGTTTGGGGACACTGACACCTTGGTGCCCTGAAACGGCGAACCGGCAGGGAAACCGAACTGGCAGTACTGCGACCCTCCTCAGAGAGTCGCACCCCAAAGGGCGCTGAGGAGAAACGATTTCTCAAAACCGTCCCTACCCCAGAGGGGACCACCCTTAGAAGCCTGATCGCCTCGGCGTCAGGGCTTCTTCTTTGTCAAAGCTATTTTAGAGATAAAACAGTCCTCAGATCTTGCATGTCTCTAACTGGCTAGACTGCGACCGCCACCCAGGTACCCCTCAATTGCGGAGGAGCCCGAATGGCGACGCTCTGTTTTGCACTTTGTGCTGAGAGGAGCTTAATATCTCAGGAACATTAGATTGGTGAGGAAGAATGATGAAAGGTTTATATCTCAGTTTTCTTGAAAGCGGAGCGTCCAGAAGAACAGACATAATTATATCTTTATTTTCCTTTATCTTTATATCAGAAAAACTTATATATATATATATACATACATATATCACTCTGTGGCCACCAGCAGGAAACAACCGAACTGGCAGCGCTGCGACCCTCCTCAGAGAGTCGCCCCTCACATTCATCCATGTCCTTACATACTTTACCCACCAGCGCTGCCTAATAAAAAATGTATTCATTATTTAAGATGGCTGGTGGGTAACGTCGGGGTTAATAACGATGACGCCGACTCGGGAGAGAGAAAGCTCGTAAGCGTCTCTTTAACCCGAGG
This sequence comes from Tiaroga cobitis, assembly GCA_030578255.1. Taxonomy (NCBI): domain Eukaryota; kingdom Metazoa; phylum Chordata; class Actinopteri; order Cypriniformes; family Leuciscidae; genus Tiaroga; species Tiaroga cobitis. The sequence goes on along the minus strand of CM060602.1, from coordinate 36,475,836 downwards.
CAATGTCATACTATGATACTTAATACCCAAACATTACTATAGTCAGACATCTGGGGATTAAACACATAAAATACAAACCGGTTTATTCCACGATCTCGACACCTCAGTGTGGAGATAGGGAAAAACCACAGTCCCCGACGAGGAGGCTGAGATACAGAGTTTTCTCTGTTTAAGATACAGTTCATCTTTAACAAACTCTTCTTTATTTTCAATCTCATAATGTTCAGCTGGCCAGTAAATATTTAACTGGCAACAGCACTAGATAAAACCTCCTTTTTTCTTTAAAAAAGCTCCTCTTTATTCAACAGAGTTATGAGCTGGAAAATGTATTCATTGAAAACTCAAACATCTGCCTTTTTATAAAGATTTGTATTTGTTTTGTTCTCCTTCTTTTAAAACAAAACACTAACGATACCAATTCCTCGGAACTGGAAATCGCAGCACACTAGATCTGGCATGTGAAAGCTGAGAAAGGGCGGAGCCCGTCCCAACCCCCGCTGTCAGATCCGTTTACGAACCCCGAAATACGAGCCGTCTCCGAGCCTCGGCAACAGAGAGACCCGCTCGGGGAACGCGAACCGAACCGTCCTCCTCGAAGAACGCCCGGCGGGAGCGGAGCGTCCTCACGGACAGCTTCTCGCAATGCACAGTCAGATCCCTCGAGAAATGACTGTTGCATACTCCACTCCCAAACAGCAACAAAAAGCTGATGTGTGTCCCCACCCGTGATGTAACGAGGGCAGGGAACAACACAACGTCTATAATATTGCTTTGCTCGCCATAATGATAGATAGTGATATATATATTGGGCTTGACAAACAACAATAAATAGACAAGGACAGAATCACAGAGAGCGCTTGCTGAAGACTACAGAAGCTGTCGCGGTCTGTTTTCAAGGGTGCTTTATAGTTTCCTGGTCTATGACGTCACCCATGACGTATCGGGCTTCCATTGGACTGATTTTACACGTGCTTCATGACGCAATCACGCAGAGCGTTCCCACCGCGTCTCAAACGCAGCTCGAAGTTCCCTTGAAAGGGAACATTCTTTAGAAATGTTGGCCCATATTGATAGGATAGCATCTTGCAGTTGATGGAGATTTGTGGGATGCACATCCAGGGCACGAAGCTCCCGTTCCACCACATCTCAAAGATGCTCTATTGGGTTGAGATCTGGTGACTGTGGGGGCCATTTTAGTACAGTGAACTCATTGTCATGTTCAAGAAACCAATTTGACATGATTCGAGCTTTGTGACATGGTGCATTATCCTGCTGGAAGTAGCCATCAGAGGATGGGTACATGGTGGCCATAAAGGGATGGACATGGTCAGAAACAATGCTCAGGTAGGCCGTGACATTTAAACGATGCCCAATTGGCCCTAAGGGGCCTAAAGTGTGCCAAGAAAACATCCCCCACACCATTACACCACCACCACCAGCCTGCACAGTGGTAACAAGGCATGATGGATCCATGTTCTCATTCTGTTTACGCCAAATTCTGACTCTACCATCTGAATGTCTCAACAGAAATCGAGACTCATCAGACCAGGCAACATTTTTCCAGTCTTCAACTGTCCAATTTTGGTGAGCTCTTGCAAATTGTAGCCTCTTTTTCCTATTTGTAGAGGAGATGAGTGGTACCCGGTGGGGTCTTCTGCTGTTGCAGCCCATCCGCCTCAAGGTTGTGCGTGTTGTGGCTTCACAAATGCTTTGCTGCATACCTCGGTTGTAACGAGTGGTTATTTCAGTCAAAGTTGCTCTTCTATCAGTTTGAATCAGTCGGCCCATTCTCCTCTGACCTCTAGCATCAACAAGGCATTTTCGCCCACAGGACTGCCGCATACTGGATGTTTTTCCCTTTTCACACCATTCTTTGTAAACCCTAGAAATGGTTGTGCGTGAAAATCCCAGTAACTGAGCAGATTGTGAAATATTCAGACCGGCCTGTCTGGCACCAACAACCATGCCACGCTCAAAATTGCTTAAATCACCTTTCTTTCCCATTCTGACATTCAGTTTGGAGTTCAGGAGATTGTCTTGACCAGGACCACACCCCTAAATCCATTGAAGCAACTGCCATGTGATTGGTTGATTAGATAACTGCATTAATGAGAAATTGAACGGGTGTTCCTAATAATCCTTTAGGTGAGTGTATATATACATATATATATATACTATATATATATATATATACTGTATATATATATATACTGTATATATATATATATATATATATATATATATATATAATTAGGGCTGTCAGTTAAACGCGTTATTAACGGCGTTAACGCAAACCCATTTTAACGGCGTCAATTTTTTTATCGCGTGATTAGCGGTCTTTAGATTAGTGATCTTTTTGGCCTAGCAAACTTTGTCATTTTTTTTTCACATGCTTTTGCAACGCGGCATGCGCGGCGCTATGAAACCCATTCATTTCAATGGCTTGCGCCGCGCGAGGACGATTTGTTGCTTCGTCGACCAAAGCGCAAGTGGATCTAGCTAGACCGGAAACAAAACAACACGCACGCCGCACACACTTGTTTGGGCTTGCGAGCCGACCAAATAGTTGGTTAACGTTACGTTTTGAGTGGATGACGAGCGCGAGACGCCGAAATGGATGCCAATAAGATTCTGAATGGAAAGTTTACTTTTAAAAAGTTGTCAAATGGTTCCATTGACAAGACCAAAGTGATCTGTGTGTTTTGTCGTTGTGAACTGAGCTATCATCATCGTAGCACGTCCAGTCTGAAATAGCACTTGATGGCCAAGCACACACACACACACACACACACACACACACACACACACAGCTGATGCGAATTCTCCGCCCCCTCGTCAATATATCAGGACCTCGTCAGTATTTCTTTCACCCTTTTATTGATGGACAGTGTTTCATTGTGTGAGAGATTATTTGCTCCAAGTGAGAATATTGGTGAGAAATTGAACACATGGTATGCCAATGTTGTTTTCAATAAAAAAACATTTGCACAAAGCAAGCCGATCCACTTATCCATGTTGATAAGAGCATTAAAATGAGAAAAAATAATGGGACAAAAAGAAAATCAAGAGACATTTAGAATAGATACAAATAATTGCGATTAATCGCGAGTTAACTATTACATTAATGCGATTAATCGCGATTAAATATTTTAATCGTTTGACAGCCCTAATATATATAAATAAATTATATATATATATATATATATATATATATATATATATATATATATATATATATATATATATATATATATATATATATATTGGAAATTGTCTTTATGATTAGGGTTAGATTTTGCATGTACATTTTTATACGACCCAACTGAAGCAATTCCTTGTTTAAATTATTATGACTTCTCATGTGACGTTACAAAGGGTGGAGACATTTAGACGTTGCATTCATTCTTTGCATTGTTTATTTCCCATAAAATAAAATGCAACCACATCCACCACCATTTCTGATGTAGGCCAACATATACTGACAAACAGATGCAATAAAAAAAATCATATGCTTCACTGTGAGTCAAATCTATTATTTCATGAAACAGTGTCCATCTGTTGCCCATTGACAAATAATTATAAAAATAGAAAGAGAATGCAAGAGTAGAAAAATATACTCTTGCTCACATGCTGTAGATATAATGAGAACGCTACTTCCTCTACAGCATGTGAAACAGGATACACCCCAGCACAAGTCCGCCCTTGAATTCTTGTTCACCCTGGAGAGACACCACCTATTCTGATTGCATTAAACAGTAGATTTTGCCAACTCAGTGAGCCTAAAACGATGCCGCTGACCTTGTAGCTCACTGGATGTTGAGTGCAGGGGTGATTCAGCTGTTTCCCACCAGGATCTGCACATGCAGGTCTGAATTTCTCTCTTATTGTCTCTCTGTTTCTCCCTGTCAGGCCTCTGGCTATTCATCAGGATGAATTATTTTCTAGTTCTTTTTTTGTTGTTGTTGTTTGTATCATCTTTCTCACCCCATTCTCACTATTTGACTTTCTCTCACCAGCCTTTATGCTTTCACAGTAATCTTCAATTTTTTTTTTAAATGCTCTTTATAGTTTTGAACACGAAACTTGCCATGAAACGGCAAATATTTCTCTGGTGCTTTAAGGGTCGTTAGTCGCATTGAGACTCATTAGCGCTTTGAGAGTGAAAGGCGCAGTAAATGTGTGCAAGTGTACAAAATTGCGAGAGATGAAAGATTGCCAATTGGTTGCACACTCTTGATCTCAATATATCAAAAAAGCATGAGGAATTTCTCTGTGATGACATTAGGGTTGCCAACTTCCGAAAAGAAAAATGCGGGACAATTAGGGTCATTATATTTATATAGTATATATTTTGGCGATCGGGGGGGGGGGGCTCTCGCTCTCTGTCGTGGCCGCGATACACGGTTTGGCGCTGGCGCACATGTTCCGTCTCGCATGCGGGATATTTATAAATAATTTATATCTAGATAGATTAGATAATTCATTCTCAATTTATAGTTTATTTGTATGGTCGAATGCGGGTGACTGGATGATGACCGGTGTCGTGGTCATCCTCAAGTGTCGTGTTGCTGTTTTATCAGTCACATTAGCGTAGCACTCGGCATAATCGGGACAAGAGAGGTCCAGTACGGGACAAATAAATTAGGCCCAATAATCGGGCGTCCCGGCTAATTCGGGACAGTTGGCAACCCTAGATGACATCACGGCAAGGGTCATTTATAGCAAAACGCTACAGGGGCATTCATGCTGGCAGCAACTTGCTGCGACAAAGTGACTGGAAGTCATTCATTTTCGATGAGAGTGGGCGAATTGAGGCGGCATGAGCAACACCAACCATTGGCGATGCAACAGTTGAGTAAGATGAAGGAATAGTTCACCCAAAAAATTAAAATGGCCCTCTTGTTGTTTCAAACCCAACTTACTTTTTTTCCCATATTGAATATGAGCTCAAATAACTACATGTTTTGTAAAATCGGTTCTCTTAGACTATTATCTGTCCTGTGACAGCTACTCTCAGGCCCTGTTTACACCTGGTATTAAGATGCGTTTTGGTCTTTCGGATCACAAGTAGACGAGGGAGACGCATTCCTTTAACTTTATTCCTTAAACAGACACCTGTTTTACTCCGTCTCTTTTGTCAACCTTCAACCACTTCTGTCCTGATTTATTAAAGGGGAGGATCTATGGACAGGTATTTAAAAGAAAAATTCAGCTCTTTAGATCTAAAGCAATTTACATATGAATGTGCACGGAGATGGAGAAAAAGATATGGAGAGCATCAGCTTTCGTCTCTGCTCTGCCGCAAGACAACGCTGTGAGTGGGTGTTAGAAATCAGGAATGCTGCGAAATACACTACAAAAGCAAACCGGTCGAAAGCGTTTTCGACTACCTCTGGAAGTGGTCGAAAGTGGACAAGCTCAAAACCTTTTAGACCCCGTTTACACCTGCATTTGGTGTCGTCCACTTGTGATTTTGGCGCATGCTCTGCTGCGACAACACAGTCTGTACACTCCACGTCGAGTCACCGGTGCGCGTTTGTTAAGTCCAGTTGTTTGTCAAGTCTAGTTTATTTTTGTCTACGTCTTCTGTGAGTCTATTCACCATCATGGCTAACATGACCTACTCTCAAAAAGTGCTGTGGATTATGGCGATCCTTCTATTGATCACTTGCGATCTCAGAAGTGCAGCGTTACACCCGGATGGGTTTAGCGGCAACAAACTCACCTACTCCCGCCAAGATCTTCTTGCTCTCCGTGGCTCCATCACTATTGGCCTAAAACCATCGGATGTAATTCCAGCTGACATCCTGCACAAGCCGAGGAAACGAGGAAGGCGAGGAGGGGTACGCACCAGGTTACGGAGGCGCCCTTTCAATCCCCCCCTTCCCTCAGTTGTGATGGCTAATGTGCAATCTCTCCGGAATAAGATGGACATCCTGCATGCCAGATGCCGAGTGGAGAGATCCTTTCGGGAGGCATGCATCATCGCGCTATCCGAGACGTGGCTGAACGACTTTGTTCCAGATGAAGATGTTAGCCTGGACAATTTCACCATCATCAGAGCGGACCGGACAAGTGATTCCGGTAAGGAGAGGGGTGGAGGAGTCTGTATTTACATTAACAACCGGTGGTGCAATAATATCAAGATCCACGATAGGGTCTGCACACCTGACATTGAAATGCTGACTATTTCGCTTCGGCCCTACTACCTCCCTCGGGAATTTCCCACGGTGGTCATCGGCTGTGTGTATATCCCGCCTGGCGTGAACACCAACACGGCAGCTGAGCTGGCAGCCCAGAATGTCAATGCTATGCTGGGCAAATACCCTGACGCTCCAGTGCTTATTATGGGGGATTTTAATCGCTGTAGGCTGGATTCTGTCCTCCCATCATTTGAACAATATGTGGATATCCCCACAAGGAGGGAAAAGGTGCTGGATTTGTGTTATGGAAACATACACAACGCTTATACTGCTCGTGTGCAACCTCCGTTAGGAGCCGCAGATCACAATATTGTCTTCCTGCTCCCGCAATACAAACAAAAGCTGAAGAGGGTTAAACCAGCCACCTACAGCATCACACAGTGGTCGGAAGACGCAACTGCACAACTGCAGGGCTCCCTTGCATGCACTGACTGGACTGTTTTTGATGGTGACCTGGATATAAAAACAGAGGCGATAACTGATTACATCAAGTTCTGCATGACAACCACCATCCCAGTCAAAACTGTAAAAAAATATCCCAACTCCAGACCATGGATGACCCACCAGATAAAACTCAAACTCAAAGAGAAACAACAGGCTTTTCAACGCAAAGACTGGCTCTCACTCAGAGATATTAACCGCTCTGTGAAAAAAGAAATAAAAAAGGCTAAACTAGTATACAAGGACAAACTAGAACAGGATTTCAGCAGCATGAACACCAGACAGGCATTCCAGAAAGTTAAAACACTAACTGGCACCACGTCAAAAGCTAGCACTCCTGCACCAACTGACTCCAACTCATTCGCCAGAGACCTAAATAATTTCTATGCCAGGTTTGATAACATAAACTTCACCACTGAGTGTGAAAGATTGCTCAGGGGTTTACCCTCCCCCGAGCAGCCACACTTTGTTTTCCCCACGGTGGAAGACGTACATCAGCAGCTCAGGAGGTGCAAAACTGGCAAGTCCCCTGGGCCCGATGGGATCTCCGGTAGGCTGCTCAAGAACTGTGCCCTAGAACTCTCTCCTGTTCTGCACTCACTGTTCAAAGAATCACTACTAACTGCAACTGTCCCCACCCTCTGGAAAACAGCCACCATCATCCCTGTCCCAAAGAAACCCCGCCCCTCTGAACTAAATCATTACAGACCGGTAGCACTCACCTCCATAATCGCTAAATGTCTTGAGAAACTGGTACTGAAAACCATCCTGCCGGCTGTTTTCTCACAGCTGGATGCCTACCAGTTTGCCTACAAGGCTAAAAGAGGAACAGAGGACGCTTTAGCATGCCTCCTTCACACTCTACTTCAACACCTGGACTCCCCCGGCCATCATGCCAGGATTCTCTTTGTAGACTTCAGCTCTGCCTTTAACACAATTCAACGTCACATCATGATAACTAAACTCCAACACCTCCATGTACAACCTCTCCTCATTCGCTGGATTCATAATTTTCTGAGCGACAGACCACAGGTAGTGAAGGTGGGAAGCACCACTTCCACCACCATTACTGTCAACACCGGAGCCCCCCAAGGCTGCGTCCTCAGCCCCTTTCTTTACACTCTTTACACCAATGACTGCCTTAGTCCTTCTCCCATTACAAACTACTTTAAATACTCTGATGACACAGCTATACTCGCCCTTCTCTCTGACACAGAGTCAGTCACAGCATATCACCAGTCCATTGCTCACTTCACCCAATGGTGTAAAGACAGTCACCTGCTCCTCAACGTCACCAAAACAAAGGAAATCATCCTGGACACACGTCGTAAACATTCTACCACCCACTGCCCCATCTCCATAAACAGCCAGCCAGTAGAAATTGTCGACAACTTCAGGTACCTTGGCATCACTATGGACAATAAACTAAGTTTTGACCATCACATCACGGACATTCACAAACGCTGTCAACAAAGACTTTATGTTATTCGTAAACTCAGGACTCTTTCAGTCAAACCACATCTACTGCTTCTCCTGTACCGTAGTATCATTGAACCCATCCTCCTGTACTGTGCTACCTGCTACTTCTCCATGCTCTCTCTTACCAATAAGAATAAGGTTGTTAAAATCACTAGCACCTCCTCTAAAATAATAGGTCTTCCCACTCCCAACCTGTTAGCCCTCATTAACACTGCCACTGCTCGTAGGGCGACCACCATAGTACAAAATCCCAGCCACCCTCTCAACTCAAGCTTTAGCCTTCTGCCATCTGGCCGTAGATATAGACAGCTGCTCTTCAAAAAAGCACGCTTTGGGAAAAGTTTTGTACCATGTGCTATAAGAGCACTAAACTCACAGACAAGGTAATGATGTCACTCCTATGTTGTGTGTGTATATTGTCTTTATATATGTGCACTATGTGTAGTTTGTGTGTAGAATTCATGTTGGTGGCACTTTATGTACAGACTGTGAAAACAAATTTCCTCCTCTGAGGATAATAAAGAATGAATCTGAATCTGAATCTGATTCGATCGACCAAAACTCATATTAATCCCAGGTGTAAACAGAGCCTCAGATTCAGAGAAAATGACTGAAGATTTGGCTATAATCCATTTCAATTATTCAAAAGCATTTCATTTCAGTGTTGTCCTTTTTCTCAGTGTCTGTGTTGGTGCATGTTCTCTTAAAAACTTTTGTGTTGCTAATGGTTCCACTAATCTCATTTCTAACTAATTGAACAGCACTAGCACTTATTTAAAATTCATGGGAACCAAGCCATAATCAAATTAGCATGCGTCGTCTATGAGATGATCATGAGATGTTCAATTTATTAATGCGCACACAGGCTATTAAAAGCTGACTTTTCTGTCCAATTTTCCGTAAATAGGTCTATCAAGTTTGATTACAGTGCATTATCCATTTGTCAGAGCTCTACATATCACCGCATGTTGAGGCCTCTGGGTCTGGTGAAGGATGTTAACCAGCACGGGCTCCTCATATCGTGAATATTTATGGCTGATCTACTCGGGCTTAATTTGACTAGACGTAATTCCATTGAAGTGTCATGCACTTGTGAATACCGAAAAACAATCTCATGCAAAGGTGACAGGAAGAATTAGGCCTTTATGGGGTGATGAAGTTCTCGGTACATTCAGTCCATTAAAATATTGTCTTGGAGCGCTCGGCCTCCATCTAACCCCCCCGTGGCTGTTGTAAATTGAATAAAGGTTCAGTAAATATATGTTGCTTCAGCTTGCGTCGGTCTTTCCATTTATTTTACTTTTAAGTACATCTTATAAGAACCTTAGGTCGTTCTCCGTGTACTCAGCAGTCAATTCGACTGAAAAAAAGAAAACACAACTCTTTGCATTCATCAATAATCGCAGACAACACTTGACCAGGCATCGGTCATGGATATTTTAAGCCATTTGTTCTTGGTGGCAGAAGCTGTGGCAGCAATCAGGCCATTTGCTGAGTTGCTAATAAAATGCTCTTGAGGACAAGTTACCGCTCAAGTGGGCTGCCTTTTTGTTTGGCTTACACAGCTATTTCACATGCTGTGTATTACACAAAATTTTGGCGAGTCAGACCTTAATGTGATATGATCTATTCAGACATATACTGTATATGCATGTTATTCAAAAGGAAATGTGTATACATTTTTATTTTTATTATATTAGATATACACTGCCGTTCAAAAGTTGTTGTATTTTAATAAATTAATACTTTTATTCAGCAAGGAAGCATTAAATTGATCAAAATTGTCAGTTAAGACATTTAGAATGATATGTTAGATTTGTATTTCAAATAAATGATTTCTGAAGGATCATGACAGTGAAGACTGAGTAATGACTGCTGAAAATTCAGGTCTACCATAACATCACATTTTAAAATTTGATAAACTATGAAACGGTTATTTTAAATTGTAATAATATACAATATTGCTGTTTTATTGTATTTTTTGATAACAAATTGCATTATCGCTATGCATTTGAGACTTTTTTCAAAAACATTAAAGCATCTTACTGACCCCAAACTTTTTAACAGAAGTATCAGCATTGTTTTTGTTTTGTTTTTGCACTTCAAGTGCTGGTTTAAAATGCTAAATGACTATTTTAGGGTCCATTAATTATTCTAAGATTTGATATTGAAAAGTCTCCTTGAATCATAAGGAAAATATTCTCCAATATGCAATTCACATACGCAAATGTATTTTCATTTAATAGCTGAGCCAGATTAATAAAATGTGAGAGACACCAGGCCGGCTTGGTCTCATTAGACCTCTAAATGCAGTAATCAAGTAGCAGGAAGAGACACATTAGCCCCGGGCCATGTCACAGTAATCCCACTGCCAGGTATTAAAGCATGGCTATTTCAGGCAATGAGGTGATACAAGTCACTTAATCAAAGACTTATCATGCTGTGAAGACACACAGAGGCATTCAAATCCCTAAATAAGTATGAAATACCTCCATCAATGAATTAGACGCATGCTTTGCCATTTGAAGTATAGGCAGTTTGACGGTGAAAAACAGATCCTCCAGAGATGTCAAAAGTACTGGTACTTCAGTACCCAGTAGGTCGTACAATAAAAACAGTCAACGATAGCAGTCTTTCTACTTAATTTGATGCCCAAAGGCTGTGTGACTGACATGCAACTGCTTTGAAATGCATATTTATGCACATACTCCGTGTTTACTTGAGTAATTACTTGCAAACCTTGAAGCAATATTTAGAGAGTTGAGAAATACTTATTGTTTACATTTAATTTAGTAATATTTACTTGATTTTTAAAAATGAGTTTAATATATAGATAGATAGATAGATAGATAGATAGATAGATAGATAGATAGATAGATAGATCCATAAGTCATCCATTAATTGGACATCTATAATTAATATTTTGGTGTACTGTAGGAGACACTGACTGACATTTACAAGAAGTAGAAAAGAATATGGCTCATTGAAATCACATTGAGATAATCATTCTGAAAAAAAGTTTTCAATGGAGCATTTCATAGAGAAAAACTGTTGTTGGCAAGTTGCAGACGTTCTTCCATCTGTTATCATCTGCCTTTTCCCTTTTTTTTGCACTCAGTTTTATCTTTTTGGAAGGTAGATCAGCCGCTCCCAGGTTCTCAGAGGATGACAATATTTCCCTTTGCTTTTGACTGCAGGCAATCCTATTGAAATATTGAATAGCTCAATTATAACACTCACAAAAGCTTTGAAACCGCTTCAAGTGATTCTATTTCTGAGTGCTATTAAAACATCCTGGAGTTCCAGGTATGAGATGTTCTAAAAACCTAAGAAGTGAAAATGGATTGAACATCCAAGAAGGCATTTGCAGTCTCAAGTGTCAATAATTAAAGTGGCCGAAAAGGTTGTAAATGTAACCAGCTAAAATTATTTTGAGAGTTCTGCATGTGCACGCACAATTATAGCACACAGACAGTGTCTATAATGGAGCCTTTGGGAAGACCCCTTTTTTCAAGTTCGTCTATTTTGATCTAGGCTGTGGATGTATGCGTTTCTGCATACATAAACCCCTGGATGTCTCATCTAGGCTGTGTGTGAAGTCATTGCGCACACCTATCATGGAGACTAGTCAATACCCTTTCTCGGCTCTCTCGGGGCAGCCAGTGAACAAATGATAATCTATCATGTAAAACCCATTTAGGGTGTCCACATGCTCCAGTGCTTTGTTACAGTAGGTGTGGATGGTCATGTGTGCAAAGCCAGAAATGGTTGAGAGATCGATTAAAAACAGGTATTGATGGAGAATAGAGGCAAAGCGAACACAATAAAAGTATGAGACCTTCCCAAACGTGCAGACACAGAAAACTCACTATTGATTTCCCCAGGGAAATTAGTCTTATGGTGATGCACAACCAAGGTAGGGCTTGCAGCACAATGTAATTTACTTTTAATATATTACTAGCTCCCCAATATGACTCATCATACATTTAGTATATACTAGTGTGTTTTTTGTACTGTTTGTTTCCTCCGAACACATTCTGTTCCTCTGCAGTAACCGTGAAGAGCAGGTTGTGAATATAAAAGCTAATCTGGTTTCTCATACGCAGCCTAGGTTTGCTATGAGCTTTATCCTATTGCCGCCCACTCTTCCATATATATGTACCACGGTGTGACATGCAGAATTGCTGCAGTGACAATGGGGAAAGCCGTTTTGCTTAAAATCTCTCCATCCTTGATTTGACCCATGGAGGGAATTGGAAATTGGTAAGCCTTGGGCATATTTGTGCAAGATTTAATTACAGGCACTGCTGGACTTAAAGGAATTTACGACAAGAGCTTGTAATTTAAATGAGTGAATACAAGCGTAAAACGTTCAGTGAAAGTCTTGACTCTTTGTGGAGTACAGGAAATCCTCAACTATCTCTTGAGAACGGTCTTGATGGCTCCCCGTAGTGCTCTGTTAAGAAAAAGAACACTCACAAATACAATACGTGCTGTGGCAGACTGCAGGCACTTCACTGGAGGAAAAGTAGGACAGGGTTTGATTGACCTTTTTTTCAGAGCAGAGAACATTGAAGATGGCTGATTTTAAGACCTGCTAGAATGGATTGCCTTATTTTTCTTTGAAAGAATGTGTGGTTTGTTCTGCTTTGGCTTCTGGTTGATTCATAATTTCCTTTGAATGTTTTGCTAACAAGAATCTAATGACATTTAACTTATTGTCATCATATATGCAGAGTCGGTCATGAATAGTTACGCTATTATTGACTCCCAAATACCACTATTTTCATTTGCGTTACTAAATTAAGTTAAGCGTAATGGCATAACTTTTAGTGGAGTCGTAATACGCTTGTCTTTTTTAGTACCAGTGTCAAACATGTGCATTATATAAATATAAACAGTTGTGCTCAAAAGTTTACATACCAATTGAGGCTCAAGAAGGACACGTTTTCATTAATCTTAAATTTCTCACAACTTGTGTGCTTTTTCTGGGCAAGACAGAGTGAAATGCGGTGCAAGAGTCTCGCATTGCGAAGTGCACAGAAGACCAATGGCCAAGGTCAGGATTTTCAATAAATAAATAATACATTACATTTCGGTTTGCTTTTCACCAAGTACTATTGTACACCACCAGAACACTTGGGATCTACTATACATGTTGCATGGGACTGTTCTGTGATACTTTTGCATCTTTTTCACAGCTTGATGATGGTTGTTATAACTGGTTTTATATGGACAAACACGAGAAGGACATTTAAAAAAAAAAAAAATGTCCTTCTGTGATCCAAAAAAGAAAGAAGGGCTTTAAACTTGCAAAACAAATAAATAAACCATGTTCTCTGTAAGACCAGTAAGCCAAGAACTAACCAACCTCAGTAGGGGCGCTACAATCTCTCTTGATCACTGAGGATAAGGAAGATCAACCCTCCTGGTCCCAGTGCACTTAGACTATAAGCTAGCTCAGATGCCGTGTGTGCCGTGTTCTGCCGAATGGAACACAGAGCAGTTACGTACTGTAGACAGAGATGACGTTTCAAAATCAATCACGTATGTGGTGTTACGCCTGCAAGGCTCCCAAAGGCACTGCCATATCTATATGCAAAGTCTACTGAGCATTCCTGATTATCTCTCTGCAGGCAAAAATGGGCAAAGTCATTCTTTTTTAACTGTACTTCTTGGCAGAGGATATTGGATGATGACATTTCTGTTGCTCAGGAACAATGAAATTTCTCATTTAGTTTCACCCTGTTACTTTTTGTTAAAGCTATTTCAGCAGCAGAAGTTTTTTTTTTTTTTTTTTAAAGTACAAGACAAAGTTTTGATAATAAAACTGAAAATGTTTCTGAAAAAAAAAAAAAAAAACGAAAATTATTTATAGGTATTTATGAAGGTAAATAAAGTTACTATAGTTATGCGGCCAAGAGCTGTGCATGAGTTTCTCTTTTTCTTGTCAATATTGTTTGATTAATAGCAGAAACCTAACAGCCAGCTGCATTTACTGCAAGATCTGATTTTTTCCTGTTTGTATTCACTTAAGATGTAACTGACATCGGTACTTCACCAAATAGTGCTTTGGACGGTTTTGTGCACAGCCGCATCATCACTGAAGTGCAGCCTTTGTTTTTCTAACTGGCTTGTGCGATAGCAAAACCTGTCAGTAGTTTTAGTGCATAATCCATCTCCCGGGTTTAGAAGAATGGTTCACATGAGAATGTGAATTCATTTATCTGTTTCTACATTTCCAGTTGGTAATGTATTTTCTTCACCCTGTAGGTCATGTTTGATGGAGAGGGAATCTGTGAGTATGGATGAGGTGGGAAATAACTATAGCCTTCCTTTCACCTGCAGAGTATGAGGTTCAACCCCACCGCTGTCCGTATGCAACACCCGCGAGCAGACTGACTCCACAGGAAATACGTTTCTTGCAGGTTTGGCCGCAAACACCTCACCACATCCATTTTTCCTCTCGTCTTGTATTAATTCATTTTTTATGTCTAGCTCTGGAGTCAGCGCAAGGAAGAATTACATTACAGGGGCATTTGGTATTTCAGAGGTGTCTATTTGTCTCTTTTTACTTAAATAAAATTAGTGCTTGTGTTCTGTATCTGTCTCTGGATCTAAATGTCTCTATTTGTTCAAATTGCTGCACATTTATTTGATATGTAATAACGCAATAACGCAAGTTGAAAGGCATTTGCTTGTGGATAGTAAAACATATCTGCAACATTTATCAAGTTCATGGCTGATTGTACATGCATTTGTTGATCATTATGCGACTAATTTCATCCCATACTAACCTAACAGCTGTCAGTGGGTGTACATTAGGCATCTGATCTTTAATATGGTACTATTGTCATCCCTTCCTGATTGTTGGCTTCTAGCAGGTGAAGAAACTCTTTATGACCAGACCGTTTATTCTATATCTATGTTGCAGACAGATAGAAAGGAAAGTGAAAGGGGGCGGTGAAGTAAAGCACAGAAAGCTGCTTGAAGAAAGTTATGCACTAGGACACAATTCTTTTTCAGTGAGATGTGCAAGCGGAAAGGAGAGCAGCCGCATGTTTCATGAGACTGTCTGAATAAGAACTGGGTGCTAAATGATCTTATGCAGTGATCTGCCACTGTTTAAAGAACATTGTTTGAAGATTGGTTCTTTTATAATCAAGTCACATATTGTGGTTGTTAAAGACGGCATGAAACGGAAGTTGCAGAAAAAATACAGGGCGTGATTTGATTTTAACTGTGGGGACTTGATTGGATGGTTGAAATGTTGTGGTTTGCTATTGGTGGATCTCATGTGAGTGACCGGTTGCCCTTGCGCCAGTAAACACAAGATGTTGCTGCAAGTGGGAAGGGAAGTTATTTAGATTAAAGATTACAAGGCCACATGAATGTTTTAAACAAAAAAATGTGCACATATAAATCATTAATAATAAATTCTGCAATATTCCATCAGTTTTGATTTCATGGTGACGTTAAACTAAATAGAACACGAGAACGATTTCATAGGTTGGTACAATATGACATTCCGCCTGGGAGGCACAATGGTCTGACAACAGGGTGACTCTACGCAGTATATTCAGCATGAGGCAGCATTATACTATGATATATGGCAAATGTGACGGTCTCGGACCTGTCAGCTCCTCCTCCTTTCCGGTTTGCCTGTTCATTACGTCTCCCCTATAGGTGAGAGGAGCGCAGGTGTGGCGTGTTGCAGGTGATTGCTCCAGGACCGCTTGTGGTTGCTTCCAGTATCCTGGGTGTTAAAAGTTCTCCAGACTTGGTTGAAGGTGGTCGCCGCTTCTCCTTCTCTCCCGCACCGTTTTGCTGATTTTGTTTCTTTTTGCATGACACTTCACATACCCTGATTGCATTTGTTCTCATTTCGAGTTGTACATTTATACTGACTTTAATTATTTTATATTGCTCATTTCTTGTCTTTAACAAATACTTATTATTTGAAATCGACTAATCCACGTGGTCTCCCCTCTGTTGCATGGGCCGGCACAGGCAGTGTGTAACACAAACCAAACTTCGGCATTTAAATTCTTGCGATAGCATCAGGAAAAAATTGTCCTCAGGTGCCTGTCATCATGCTGCATCTGCTGTCTACCAGATTTGTTATGCAGGATTAATCATGTTGTTTTTGAATTGCATTTTGATAAAGAGATTCAATGATATCCTAAATCTCTATCTGCCTCTTTGACATCGTTGTCCGTCTCTTTCTGTCTATCACAGTGTATCAGGCTCTCACCTTAGACCTTTCACCTTTCCCAGACTAAACTGAATGCGTTAACCCATGCTCTTATCAAAACCGACTCTGTCTTTGTTTTCAGGGAAGGCTCTGAAAAACACTGACCTTCAGCCTCCCTTCATTCTCTGTGCAACTCGCCGGGCCCTCAAGACGCTAGGCTCTGTCATGATGATTTCTCATTCCATTTTGGTAGTTGAGGAGCAATGCTTTATCTCTACCCCAGGTTCATGGTTTATGCGAGGCAGCAGTGTCGGAACGGAGGGGGGCCGAGCCCTAATCCAAACAGTAAGCTGTTTAGTCAAAGTATGGTGATGAAACAACGTTCTTCCCAGTCGTTGTAATTTAAAGGGGGGCTTTGGGAACATGGGCAATTTTGTTGTAAATCCGTAGCCGTCTGAGTCTTTGAAGGATTGACAGATACTCTTTTAACTTTTCTATCTCTTTAGAGACTCCTTCATACATAAATACTGGTTTGTTTTTTGGACATTGTAAGGAGAAAGGTAGAGTTTGCATCGTCTTGGTCAAGGGCTTGTGGGTATTTGCTGTGGGGTCCTGGAAGGTTAATCTGCATTGGCTCAGATGTGGGTCAGAATTGACGAGGCGTGGACAGCATGTTGGTTTCTTACTGTTACACACATCAATCATGAAGTTGTTACTTCAGCAATAGCATTTAAATTTGTCTGAAGGCTGGTCAAGGGAAACACTTTTCCTTTTGGGGTTGCCAAATGTGGCCTGATTGACTGTCATTTAATCCTGTCCCTTTTCTGCACTCAAGAAAACTCAAGGGTCTCTGCATGTGTGAATAGGTTAATGGTTATTTATGTTTAATGCTAAGATTAATCGGGGACCATCGAGATCAGGCAAATGTCACTGGTATTTACTGGAATCATGAGAGCAGCTAGGACCGTGACCCTGCAGGAAGGGAACATGAGAAGGAGAGAAAGCAGAAGCTGGAGGAAGAGAAATCTCTGTGATTGATGAACAAACACTGAGACTGTTTGCTCCTTCCATCCAGCTCAAGGGAAACAGAGAGGCAAGCCAGAATCTGAGCCAAGATCCCTCACTTGAGTGAGGTTTGAGCCACTGCAGCAGGAGCGCACAGACTGCGGTTTTTATTTAATTATGAATCGCAGAATACAACAATTTGGGCGCAAATCAAATATTGTATCCGTTAGTTTTCCTCCCTTGTGCAAACCCAGAGCTTGCCATGAATGAGGTTAATTAGGGTAACCTAGTGATGTGTAGCATTAATAAAATACTATATGAGTCTTTCTACTTTCAAATTTCAATTTTACTAACCAATTCATCTAAAATTATTTGTGAAATTTACAAGCAATTTCTGAGTGAAAGTTGTTTCAACACCATTTCTCCCTGAGTGTATGTTAGCATTAACTTATTACACTTTTTGGTTTTTACTTTATTTTGATGGTTCCTTTAACACATTTTGTTGAATATAAGTAACGTTGCACCTGCATGTCTACTAACTCTCATTAGACTATTAAAAATGCATAATAACTGCTAAAATGTATGTTGTATCTTTGGTGTTGTAAGAGGAAGATAATCCTGTTGTACTGGCTTGTGAAACGAGGTCAAATTGAGTAAGCAAGTATATTTATATTTTTATGAAATTCAGCTTTGTCGTAGATCAGACAGATGACACATCACCAGATGACACGCTTCAAATGAACAGTTGATGATCTGATGAAATCCAGCACACAACTGAAATAATTCTTGTGTAAATGTTACATTTATAATATCACATCATATACGTAAGGAGATTCCATTACCTTCTGAAACATGTATTGTATATACACATCATATATTTCATTTTCATTGAAATTCCAGACCCATTGGACTGGTAAATGACTTAATCAGGGGAAATGCTTTTTCCACTTAATGAAATGAAGATAGGATTTGGCATGCATGGATATAACCTCAAATTTTCTGTGACACTCAGCAGTGAATAAAATATTAATTTCAAAGAGGTAGGAAAGGGCTCTGGTGAAAAGCAAGATTAGAAAGTAATACTTATTCGTACTGACAACCTGTGTTTAAAATGAGTCAAAGGCTTCACTTAGGCCTTAGTCATGTTTAAATAATGTGGTCAGTATTAGTAATCTATGCCCAATCGAGATCTCTTCCTGCAAAGTTTAGCTCCAACCCTGATCAAACACAACTAAACCAGCTAAAGGAGCATCCACAGTCAGGTTTGTTGGATCAGGGTTTGATCTGAACTCTGCAGGTAGGTAGATTGCCAGGAACAGGATTGGGAATCCCTGATCTAGACCGATGCAGTGGTACGAATATTTTTGATAAGACAGATCTGTTCTCTATCTTCTATTACCAGATAATTACACGATTTCCATGGATTAATGCAATTCTAAATAGTCTTATTAAGTCAAATCATGGTATTACTGTTATTTCAGCATCTCAAATGCATTCACAAAATTGTCATGCTTAAAAAAACCTGGGTTTTTTTTTTCTTCAGCAGTCATTCACACTCAAATTTGACATCAGTCATGATATCAGACACAATTTCTGACGGCTCTGCTAGCTAGAGGGCTCTTTGTGATGGACAAGTGTAAGACAATTTGTGGGGCGGCACTGAGTGCTATCAGTCAAACTATCAGCTATCTTCCTACTTTCGAATGCAGCTTCAAACAGTCAACTGTCTTCCATGAACATGTAGCTCAGCTGGTAAAGCATTGCTCTAGGAACTAGTGTCCTTTTCACGTAGTTTTTGTTTCAGTCATAGTTATTGTGTTTTGACGTAAACTTAGTCAATATTTTTTGTAACACTTTATTTTAAGGTGACGTAGTTACACATTACTACATGTAGGCCTACTTACAATAGTAATAACAGTAAATTATGCGTAGTTAATTAATGTCACTCAGTACTTATTTCAGTAAGTAAAATGTAACTACGACAAATAAAGTGTATGTATTTGTTCATGTAACGGTCACCAGCTGGAGTGCCCTTGAGAGCCACTAGAGGGCACTCCACACAGACTATTATCACTCCCTCATGAACTACATTTCCCATAACTCACTGCCCGCACTCATCGCTAGCCGCGTTTCCACTGCCGGGCTAGGGCCGGGCCAGGGCTAACAGCGAGCCGAGCCGAGCCAGTGGCCTCGGGCCTTAGCTCCGGGCTTGCGTTTCCACTGCCGGGCCAGTAGCCCCGCAGCGCTGCCCTAATCCCCGCCCCTAACACGCCTTTCTGGATCAAACGTCATACATACAACCCAACCCATTTCAGCGGATATTATGAATTCATTTTTTTTTTAAGTTAGGAAGATAGCATGTATATTAACTCACCGGCCGTGGCTGCATAGTGTCCCGATTGTCTCGCGAGTCGCCACTAACAGAGGGACGGTGACCCAGCACGATTGTCTCGCGAGTCGCCACTAACAGAGGGACGGTGACCCAGCACGATTGTCTCGCGAGTCGCCACTAACAGAGGGACGGTGACCCAGCACACGGTGACCCAGCACACGTCCATCAAGTCGAACCATGGAAAGTTCCTTCTCTGAGCTCCGCTTTGTCCGTTGTGTGTTTTAATCGCCTTGAACAATACTGCGCCCGCAACTTTTCTATTTTTTCCTGAACTTGAAGCGTTGATCGCCGCATGCTTAGCTTAGAAAGTTCAGCATCGATGTATTTCATAACGTCCTCGTTTCTTCACACGCCGTCAAATTGACGTTGTACCCTTTCTTCTGCCCAAATGCTCAGAAGAGCTTTGCAGCGATTATTTTGCGCGATATAAAAAAGTGAAATGTGCATCTTGCTTCAGATCATAACGTTCCATAAACTCCGCCTTTTACCTTGAGCACGCCTCTAGCCCGAGCTGGCCAGCTTTGGCCCAAGGTATTTGACGGGCCAGAAATCCTGGCCGTTGGCCCCGAGTAAGCCCCGATCAAGCCCCGGAAGTGACAGTGGAAATGCGACTGGCCCTGGCACGCACTAGCACGGCTCGGCCCTGGCCCGGCAGTGGAAACGCGGCTAATGTGTCTCATTACCTTGTTAGTCTCAGCCTATTTAAACCTTGTTCACTCATTCACTCACTGCGACGTTTTGCATGTTGTTGCACTGCATTTCCGAGCGTTTTACCCTGGTTTCAAAATCGGCACATAAATGTGATGAAAATTTTAGTTGGCAAGGAAGAGCAAACATATTGACTGGCATGTAACTTCAAGTTCACTTGTACATTGATTTTGTGCAGACGTAAATTGTAATATTATATTTATGTTCTGTATTTGATTAATTGCATATGTGTAAGATGCATTTGGGTGAGCAAGTTTTCATACACTGCTGTCTCTATAAATTTAATATAACTGTTTTTTTTATATATATATTCCACCAGGTTCAAAAATGTAATTTTATGCTCCTGAATTTTCAGTTCAGCATCATTACTCTAGTCTTGTGTCACATGATCCCTTTGAAATCATTCTAATATGATGATTTGCTGTTTCACTGTAGAAAAAAACACACAAAAAAAAACACTTTGTTACCGAACATTTTGTTAATAATTTTGATTCATACCTGGTCATAGGTTTGTTTCCCAGGGAACCCCCACATAATAGCTAATTCATGTAAATATATTTTAATAAATATTTAGTATGAATGCTATTCCAGGGTCAAGAGGGATTGAAGGTATTGTTTGAGCTCACATATAGACCCGAGGTGAGTTTATGTATCAGTATTTTCTCTGACAGAAAATCTATTCATAGAGAACCTCTCAGCATGGCTTGACAACATTCAGTTATGGATGAGAGAGAATATGTATTGATGATATTGATGTGACTCTTTGGGCTGTTTTGTCTGAAAGGAGCATCCCTGATGCTTTGAAGTTGCTTCATTGATTTTGTTTAGTGGCTTGTGGCCGAGACTCTCTCCTTGTCACCCCTTCTTTCCTCTTGCTTCCTCTTATTAGGGCCCAAGCCTTGAAAAGGCGAAGGCCCTATTGTTTTCCTAAGGATTATTATTTATTATTATTATTAGGGCCCAAGCCTTGAAAAGGCGAAGGCCCTATTGTTTTCCTAAGGATTATTATTTATTATTAGGGCCCAAGCCTTGAAAAGGCGAAGGCCCTATTGTTTTCCTTAGGATTATTATTTATTATTATTATTATTTTACTACCTTTTGGGCACTTTTGGGGGCCTTAACGTGCTCGAAAACTCTTGAAACTTTGCACACATCTCAGAACCCGCGGCCATCAGGGCCGGGCTGAAGCTGGTACCCGGGCGTGGCAGGGGGGCTCGACAGCGCCCCCTGGAACGGGGTTTGAACACTTGGTCCATAAATCAAACACGCTTGCATGTAATAATATGAAACTCAGTACACATATAGATCTCATCGGTTCATATATACTTCATGCTCTTACTTTTTACCCCAGCCCAACAGGAAGTCGGCTATTAAGGGTTGTTTGGAAAACACATGCAATGGAATGTGAAATACTCCTCCTAGAGAATTCAAACACACGGCACGAAACTCGGTCAGCATGAAGTCAAGACACTGAGGATGAAAAATTGCCAGGGGATTTTTGATATCTCGAACGGTTTGGCCGTGGCGAGTAAACGAAATTATGGCGAGAAACGTGAAACAGGAAGTGTGTTATAACTACTGCATACATTAACTAATCTTGATGAAACTTCAGCAGTGTGTTCGTTGTAAGAGCCCGATCACATGGATGTGACTATTGTGAGTCAAAGTTATAGCGCCACCAACTGGAAGCAGGAAGTGTGTCACTTTCAAAATGCTTTTAAATCACCCTCTTATTTTTACCCGATTTGCTTCAAACTTCATGTGCATAATGTAGACACACGCCAGATGTAGACCTGTGAAAGGATTATTGATATCTTAGATACTGTTGCCATGGCAATGCATCAAACATTAATATTCCTTTTTTTAAGCTTTTTCATGCTTTTTTATGCTTTCGGGCACTTTTGGGGTTCTTAACGTGCTCGAAAACTCTTGAAACTTTGCACACGGGACAAAACCCGCGGCCATCAGGGCCAGGCTGAAGCTGGTACCCGGGCGTGGCAGGGGGGCTCGACAGCGCCCCCTTGAACGGGTCAGACAATTTGGTCCATATATCCAACACGCTTTACCCTATTTGCTTCAAACTTGATGTGTATAATGTAGACACAAGCCAGATGTAGACCTGTGAAAGGATTGTTGATATCTTAGATGCTGTTGCCGTGACAACGCATCAAACTTTAATATTCTTTTTGGATACTTTTGAGATTCTTAGCGCACTTTTGGGGCCCTTAACGTGCTCAAAAACTCTTGAAACTTTGCACACGGGTCAGAAACCGCGGCCATCAGGGCCGGGCTGAAGCTGGTACCCGGGCGTGGCAGGGGGGCTCGACAGCGCCCCCTGGAATGGGGTCCGAAAACTTGGTCCATAAATCAAACAGGCTTTACCCGATTTGCTTCAAACTTGATGTGTATAATGTAGACACACGCCAGATTTAGACCTGTGAAAGGATTGTTGATATCTTAGATGCTGTTGCCGTGACAACGCATCAAACTTTAATATTCTTTTTGGATACTTTTGAGACTCTCAGCGCACTTTGGGGGCCCTTAACGTGCTCAAAAACTCTTGAAACTTTGCACACGGGTCAGAACCCGTGGCCATCAGGGCCGGGCTGAAGCTGGTACCCGGGCGTGGCAGGGGGGCTCGACAGTGCCCCCTGGAACGGGGTCCGAAAACTTGGTCCATAAATCAAACACGCTTGAATGTAATAATATGAAACTCGGTACACATATAGATCTCATCGATTCATATATCCTTTGTACTTTTACTTTTTACCCCAGCCCAACAGGAAGTCGGCTATTATGGTTTGTTTGGAAGCGTATGCCCCTGGAATTCGATATACTCCTCCTAGAGAATTCAACCAATCGCCACGAAACTCGGTCAGCATGAAGTCAAGACATTGAGGATGAAAAGTTGCCAGGGGATTTTTGATATCTCGAACGGTTTGGCTGTGGTGAGGAAACGAATTTATGGCGAATAAAGGAAACAGGAAGTGTGTTATAACTTCTGCATACATTAACTGATCTTGATGAAACTTCAGCAGTGTGTTCGCTGTAAGAGTCCGATCACATGGATGTGACTATTGTGAGTCAAAGTTATAGCGCCACCAACTGGCAGCAGGAAGTGTGTCACTTCCTAAAGGCTTTGAAATCACCCTCTTATTTTTACCCAATTTGCTTCAAACTTTATGTGTATAATGTAGACACACGGCAGATGTAGACCTGAGAAAGGATTATTGATATCTTAGATACTGTTGCCGTGGCAACGCATCAAACTTTATTATTCTTTGTTGATGCTTTTGAGACTCTTAACATACTTGAAATTGCATGAAACCCGACAGACACATCACATTTATTAGACAGTAGACATGTGCAGAGTTTCAGAAACGGGCATGGTGAGAGCAATTAGAGAATAATGTTTAAGTTTAAAAACAGCCAGAATGGTTGTTTAGTCAAAAAAATTTTTTTTCCAAATCATACATAGTGTTATACTGCCCTCTTGTGTTCAAAATCAGGTAAAAAGCGAAAGTAAAATAAGGACGTCTGCACAATTCATTAATAATGGTGCAGAGTAGAGTGAGCTTTTTCAATTAATTCCTATGGAAGTAGGAATGAACTAAACAACGTTCGCTCTGTTCTGCTCGTCCCTCACCGTGGGCGCGCAGAGTTATGAATGCCCGTGCAGCCGTGAGCATTTTAGTTTCATTTTAAAATTAGCGCCATTTCGGGGGACGTATTACTTTAATTTATTTAACAAAAACACAATGTTGTGTTTAATTGCGAGTGTACACAAATATAAGTAAACACTTTGACGTTTGAATGATGTCCTGTATGAAGAAAATGACGGAGTATGTTTCACTGTTCAATCGCGCTGAGCCACCCAGACCCCCACACACACACTGACACACACACACACACACACACACACACACACACACACACACACAAACACACACACACACACACACACAATAATAAAACATTCAACCTAACATATACAAATTACACTGCTATGTTGAAATAGTCAGTAGTACAATTTGTATCATTCACAGTAAGCACCGCTCCACTGTGATTTTTCCAAGCACATTTTTGCACAAGTGAAGAGGATGATTTTTTCCTTCGATATTGGAACGTGAGTGAAGTACAAAGCCTGTAATAAAGAATAGTTTAGCATCCAAATACATCGCAAATGTTGCAACATTTAGATTCTAAAGAGAGATTTACGTGAGCCTAACACCACTTACTTTTACTTTTGTTTTAAATTATTTCGTTTTGGCTTTATTATAGTTATTTTTTTATTTGTGTTCTGTTCTGAATATCATTAAATTTAAAGGATTTGTTGTGGAATATTTTGAGTGTATAATCAAATAACACTAAACCGTCACTAGGTGTCGCCAGGCGACCGTCTTAATGAGCGGGTCATTGATTCATTCGTTCAAACGATTCGTTTGAACGACTGAGTCATTCATGAATGAGACAGATGTTTATGGATTGGTCATTGAATCTTTGAGTCAACCAATTTGTTCAAAATGCTGAATCATTCAGTAATGAGAAAACACGTTGCTGTGAGATGCAATGGTTCTGCTGTGATCTTTGTTTAACTATTTTCGCTGCTGAAACAGAAGAACAGTCAATATTGCATCTAAAATGTAAGTGACTTGACACGTGTGTGTGTGTGTGTGTGTGTGTGTGTGTGTGTGCGTGTGAGTGCGTGCGTGCGTGTGTGTGTGTGTGTGTGTGTGCAATCAATCCCAGGTAAGAGGCATGAATAATGAGAAATGGACTTCTAGGAGTGAGGTTAATATTCCGGAGATGGTTCCCTCGGATTGTGAAAAGGAGGCGGCGCGGGAGTGGCCAGGCATTGCGCTACTTCTGTTTCAAAGTTTAAAACAATGCTAATATCATTTTTTTGAACGATTTCATTACAAATGTTTATTTTATATATTTATAAAATATTATAAAATATAATAACTATGTTTTGTCCTATTAACAAAAGACAGGCAATGTACTATTAACAAATGTTAATAGTTTTTTAAAAGTTAAAATGATACTTTATGCATTTGTTTTGTGTCAGATGATTAACAATATAAATTAAACAAAGCTTAAAACAAACAAAATAATAAAACGAAAACAAAGCTTGAACATTTTATTTAATTGAAAAGCCTTTTTGAAATAAAATGTGTTTTTTTCCCTCTGAAATAGCAAAAGCATCGCACACTTAGCTGTACCTGCTCTAAATAAATAATAGTATTTAAATAAAAATACAAAATCGAAATAAATAAATTATATAAAACAAAATCAAATCAAAGAAAATAAATCTTATTAAAGTTATGCAGGCACACATTTAACAATAATTTTCAAGTGACAAATAAAATCAATCAAAATTCCTTACACATGGAGTTAATCCTGACGATTCCTGAGGCGCCTTTCCTCATGACACTCGCTTTTTTTTTCGAAGATATATTTTCTTTGGTTTGATTTTGTTTTTGTAATAATTTATTTTATTTAGTTCGATTTTGTATTTTTATTGAATTACTCTTTTTTATTTAGAGCAGGTACAGCTAGTGTGTGATGCTTTTGCTATTTCAGAGGAAAACAATAATTTTATTTAATTAATAATTTTTGTTTCAGTCCACCATATAATTATGTTGTGTTTGATCTATGGAAAAAAGTTAGTTGTGAAATGGTTGAATATTAACAAAAGTTAATAGTTTTTTACAAGTTAGAATAATACGATATATATATATATATAAACAAGCCGGTGGCACCGCCACCCCGGTGCCTTTACGGTTACTGTGCATGACGGGCAATATCGTAACTCCGCTTTGACCTTTGAGAAGATGTGTGCTATAGAGCTTGCATTGGTGTGGGCTCTGCAAAAGTGTGTGTGTGTGTGTGAGGCGTGATTGAACAATGTAGACATATATATATATATATATATAAAGGCACCGGGGTGGCGGTGCCACCGGCTTGTTTATATATATATATATATATATATATATATATATATGAATATAGCTGCGAGCAGCGATGAAGGGCCAAAGCCGGCGGCACCGCCACTCCGGTGCCTTTAGGTAACTAAAGGCACCGGGGTTGCGGTGCCACCGGCTTGGGCCCGTAATCGCTGCTCGCAGCTATATTTATTATTATTATTATTATTTTACTACCTTTTGGGCACTTTTGGGGGCCTTAACGTGCTCGAAAACTCTTGAAACTTTGCACACATCTCAGAACCCGCGGCCATCAGGGCCGGGCTGAAGCTGGTACCCGGGCGTGGCAGGGGGGCTCGACAGCGCCCCCTGGAACGGGGTTTGAACACTTGGTCCATAAATCAAACACGCTTGCATGTAATAATATGAAACTCAGTACACATATAGATCTCATCGGTTCATATATACTTCATGCTCTTACTTTTTACCCCAGCCCAACAGGAAGTCGGCTATTAAGGGTTGTTTGGAAAACACATGCAATGGAATGTGAAATACTCCTCCTAGAGAATTCAAACACACGGCACGAAACTCGGTCAGCATGAAGTCAAGACACTGAGGATGAAAAATTGCCAGGGGATTTTTGATATCTCGAACGGTTTGGCCGTGGCGAGTAAACGAAATTATGGCGAGAAACGTGAAACAGGAAGTGTGTTATAACTACTGCATACATTAACTAATCTTGATGAAACTTCAGCAGTGTGTTCGTTGTAAGAGCCCGATCACATGGATGTGACTATTGTGAGTCAAAGTTATAGCGCCACCAACTGGCAGCAGGAAGTGTGTCACTTTCAAAATGCTTTTAAATCACCCTCTTATTTTTACCCGATTTGCTTCAAACTTCATGTGCATAATGTAGACACACGCCAGATGTAGACCTGTGAAAGGATTATTGATATCTTAGATACTGTTGCCATGGCAATGCATCAAACATTAATATTCCTTTTTTTAAGCTTTTTCATGCTTTTTTATGCTTTCGGGCACTTTTGGGGTTCTTAACGTGCTCGAAAACTCTTGAAACTTTGCACACGGGACAAAACCCGCGGCCATCAGGGCCAGGCTGAAGCTGGTACCCGGGCGTGGCAGGGGGGCTCGACAGCGCCCCCTTGAACGGGTCAGACAATTTGGTCCATATATCCAACACGCTTTACCCTATTTGCTTCAAACTTGATGTGTATAATGTAGACACAAGCCAGATGTAGACCTGTGAAAGGATTGTTGATATCTTAGATGCTGTTGCCGTGACAACGCATCAAACTTTAATATTCTTTTTGGATACTTTTGAGATTCTTAGCGCACTTTTGGGGCCCTTAACGTGCTCAAAAACTCTTGAAACTTTGCACACGGGTCAGAAACCGCGGCCATCAGGGCCGGGCTGAAGCTGGTACCCGGGCGTGGCAGGGGGGCTCGACAGCGCCCCCTGGAATGGGGTCCGAAAACTTGGTCCATAAATCAAACAGGCTTTACCCGATTTGCTTCAAACTTGATGTGTATAATGTAGACACACGCCAGATTTAGACCTGTGAAAGGATTGTTGATATCTTAGATGCTGTTGCCGTGACAACGCATCAAACTTTAATATTCTTTTTGGATACTTTTGAGACTCTCAGCGCACTTTGGGGGCCCTTAACGTGCACGAAAACTCTTGAAACTTTGCACACGGGTCAGAACCCGCGGCCATCAGGGCCGGGCTGAAGATGGTACCCGGGCGTGGCAGGGGGGCTCGACAGCGCCCCCTGGAACGGGGTGCGAAAACTTGGTCCATAAATCAAACACGCTTGCATGTAATAATATGAAACTCGGTAGACATATAGATCTCATCGGTTCATATATCCTTTGTACTTTTACTTTTTACCCCAGCCCAACAGGAAGTCGGCTATAATGGTTTGTTTGGAAGCGTATGCCCCTGGAATTCGATATACTCCTCCTAGAGAATTCAACCAATCGCAACGAAACTCGGTCAGCATGAAGTCAAGACATTGAGGATGAAAAATTGCCAGGGGATTTTTGATATCTCGAACGATTTGGCCGTGGCGAGGAAACGAATTTATGGCGAATAATGGAAACAGGAAGTGTGTTATAACTTCTGCATACATTAACTGATCTTGATGAAACTTCAACAGTGTGTTCGCTGTAAGAGGCCGATCACATGGATGTGACTATTATGAGTCAAAGTTATAGCGCCACCAACTGGCAGCAGGAAGTGTGTCACTTTCAAAATGCTTTGAAATCACCCTCTTATTTTTACCCGATTTGCTTCAAACTTGATGTGTATAATGTAGACACTCGCCAGATGTAGACCTGTGAAAGGATTATTGATGTCTTAGATACTGTTGCCATGGCAACGCATCAAACTTTAATATTGTTTTTGGATGCTTTTGAGACTCTTAGCATGCCTGAAATTGCTTAAAATTGCATGAAACTCGACAGACAGATCACATTTATTAGCCAGTAGACATGTGCAAAGTTTCAGAAACGGGCGTGGTGCAGGGGCTCAGTAGCGCCACCTTTTGTGACAAAAGTGTGTGTGGGGGGGGGGGGGGGGGGGGGGGTTAGTTTCATCTACAGTTACAAAACTTTTTCAACTTGATGAAAATACATTAAAGATGCTAAATTGTGAACGGATATTGAATATCTCAAACGGTTTTGCTATGGCGAGGGATTATGTCAAAAAAAGAATCAGGAAATGTCTCATATCTTTCTAAAATGTAATTATACACCATTTATTTTTCTATAAAATTATACTAATATTAGAAGTAAACCCATTGTATTCCTTTTTTTCAATTTAAGATTTATGTTTAAGTTTAAAAACAGCCAGAATGGTTGTTTAGCCAAAAAAAAAAAAAAAAAAAAAATCATTCATAGTGCTTTACTGCCCTCTTGTGTTCAAAATCAGGTAGGCCAATTGATGCTACTATGGGAATATTTTCCCACCGTGACTCCGCTGGGGGCTTTAAAATCGCTAACTTGAAAGCGAAAGTAACGGACGTCTCCACAAGACGTGCAGCTGTGAGCATTTTTGTTTCATTTTAAAAGAAGCCCCATTTCGGGGGCGGATTTCTTGAATGTATTTTACAAAATCACAATGTTGTGTTTGATTGCGAGTATCCAAAAATAAGTAAACACTTTGCAGTTTGAATGATCTTCTTGAATAAAATGACGGAGTAGCCAATGTTTCCACTGTTCGATCGCGGACGTCCACACGGACATTGATAATGGTGGCGCGTGCAGAGCGCGTGCTTGAATTGTGAGTTCAATAGTCTATTATTTTTCACGGAAAACACAACAACAAAAGAGTATAATGATAGATTCGCTTAAATAGGCGCTTTTACATAAAATAGCCTATTCCGTCATCATCTTTTCAGTCAGCTCTTCACTCTCGTGATTAATGAAATTTGACTCCTGTTGCTGATATTTGCTGCAACTTTCGTTCAGCTCACAATTTAGTAAGCAAACACGCTTCAAATGTGTTTATTTTATTTTTGTGTATATATATGTGTGTATATATATATATATATATATATATATATATATATATATATATATATATATATATATATATATATATATAGCTTATGTTTCAAATATGAGTTAATTAACAATCGTTGGAAAGAATGATACTTTTAAACATATCACTAAACCGTCATTAGGTGTCGCCAGGCGACCGTCTTAATGAGCGAGTCATTGATTCATTCGTTCAAACGATTCGTTCGAACGGCTGAGTCGTTCATGAATGAGACAGATTATGGATTGGTCGTTGAATCTTTGAGTCAACCGATTTGTTCAAAATGCTGAATCATTCAGTAATGAGAACGCGTTGCTGTGAGATGCTCGATGGTTCTGCTGTGATCTTTGTTGAACTATTTTCGCTGCTGAAACAGAAAAAAAGTCAATATTGCATCTAAAATGTAAGTGACTTGACACGTGTGTGTGTGTGTGTGTGTGCGTGTGAGTGCGTGCGTGCGTGTGTGTGTGTGTGTGTGTGTGTGTGTGTGTGCAATCAATCTCAGGTAAGAGGCATGAATAATGAGAATTGGACTTCTAGGAGTGAGGTTAATATTCCGGAGATGGTTCCCTCGGATTGTGAAAAGGAGGCGGCGCGGGAGTGGCCAGGCATTGCGCTACTTTAGTTTCAAAGTTTAAAACAATGCTAATATCATTTTTTTGAACGATTTCATTACAAATGTTTATTTTATATATTTATAAAATATTATAAAATATAATAACTATGTTTTGTCCTATTAACAAAAGACAGGCAATGTACTATTAACAAATGTTAATAGTTTTTTAAAAGTTAAAATGATACTTTATGCATTTGTTTTGTGTCAGATGATTAACAATATAAATTAAACAAAGCTTAAAACAAACAAAATAATAAAACGAAAACAAAGCTTGAACATTTTATTTAATTGAAAAGCCTTTTTGAAATAAAATGTGTTTTTTTCCCTCTGAAATAGCAAAAGCATCGCACACTTAGCTGTACCTGCTCTAAATAAATAATAGTATTTAAATAAAAATACAAAATCGAAATAAATAAATTATATAAAACAAAATCAAATCAAAGAAAATAAATCTTATTAAAGTTATGCAGGCACACATTTAACAATAATTTTCAAGTGACAAATAAAATCAATCAAAATTCCTTACACATGGAGTTAATCCTGACGATTCCTGAGGCGCCTTTCCTCATGACACTCGCTTTTTTTTCCGAAGATATATTTTCTTTGGTTTGATTTTGTTTTTGTAATAATTTATTTTATTTAGTTCGATTTTGTATTTTTATTGAATTACTCTTTTTTATTTAGAGCAGGTACAGCTAGTGTGTGATGCTTTTGCTATTTCAGAGGAAAACAATAATTTTATTTAATTAATAATTTTTGTTTCAGTCCACCATATAATTATGTTGTGTTTGATCTATGGAAAAAAGTTAGTTGTGAAATGGTTGAATATTAACAAAAGTTAATAGTTTTTTACAAGTTAGAATAATACGATATATATATATATATAAACAAGCCGGTGGCACCGCCACCCCGGTGCCTTTACGGTTACTGTGCATGACGGGCAATATCGTAACTCCGCTTTGACCTTTGAGAAGATGTGTGCTATAGAGCTTGCATTGGTGTGGGCTCTGCAAAAGTGTGTGTGTGTGTGTGAGGCGTGATTGAACAATGTAGACATATATATATATATATATATAAAGGCACCGGGGGTGGCGGTGCCACCGGCTTGTTTATATATATATATATATATATATATATATATATATATATATATATATATATATATATATATATATATATATGAATATAGCTGCGAGCAGCGATGAAGGGCCAAAGCCGGCGGCACCGCCACTCCGGTGCCTTTAGGTAACTAAAGGCACCGGGGTTGCGGTGCCACCGGCTTGGGCCCGTAATCGCTGCTCGCAGCTATATTTATTTATTATTATTATTATTATTATTATTTTACTACCTTTTGGGCACTTTTGGGGGCCTTAACGTGCTCGAAAACTCTTGAAACTTTGCACACATCTCAGAACCCGCGGCCATCAGGGCCGGGCTGAAGCTGGTACCCGGGCGTGGCAGGGGGGCTCGACAGCGCCCCCTGGAACGGGGTTTGAACACTTGGTCCATAAATCAAACACGCTTGCATGTAATAATATGAAACTCAGTACACATATAGATCTCATCGGTTCATATATACTTCATGCTCTTACTTTTTACCCCAGCCCAACAGGAAGTCGGCTATTAAGGGTTGTTTGGAAAACACATGCAATGGAATGTGAAATACTCCTCCTAGAGAATTCAAACACACGGCACGAAACTCGGTCAGCATGAAGTCAAGACACTGAGGATGAAAAATTGCCAGGGGATTTTTGATATCTCGAACGGTTTGGCCGTGGCGAGTAAACGAAATTATGGCGAGAAACGTGAAACAGGAAGTGTGTTATAACTACTGCATACATTAACTAATCTTGATGAAACTTCAGCAGTGTGTTCGTTGTAAGAGCCCGATCACATGGATGTGACTATTGTGAGTCAAAGTTATAGCGCCACCAACTGGAAGCAGGAAGTGTGTCACTTTCAAAATGCTTTTAAATCACCCTCTTATTTTTACCCGATTTGCTTCAAACTTCATGTGCATAATGTAGACACACGCCAGATGTAGACCTGTGAAAGGATTATTGATATCTTAGATACTGTTGCCATGGCAATGCATCAAACATTAATATTCCTTTTTTTAAGCTTTTTCATGCTTTTTTATGCTTTCGGGCACTTTTGGGGTTCTTAACGTGCTCGAAAACTCTTGAAACTTTGCACACGGGACAAAACCCGCGGCCATCAGGGCCAGGCTGAAGCTGGTACCCGGGCGTGGCAGGGGGGCTCGACAGCGCCCCCTTGAACGGGTCAGACAATTTGGTCCATATATCCAACACGCTTTACCCTATTTGCTTCAAACTTGATGTGTATAATGTAGACACAAGCCAGATGTAGACCTGTGAAAGGATTGTTGATATCTTAGATGCTGTTGCCGTGACAACGCATCAAACTTTAATATTCTTTTTGGATACTTTTGAGATTCTTAGCGCACTTTTGGGGCCCTTAACGTGCTCAAAAACTCTTGAAACTTTGCACACGGGTCAGAAACCGCGGCCATCAGGGCCGGGCTGAAGCTGGTACCCGGGCGTGGCAGGGGGGCTCGACAGCGCCCCCTGGAATGGGGTCCGAAAACTTGGTCCATAAATCAAACAGGCTTTACCCGATTTGCTTCAAACTTGATGTGTATAATGTAGACACACGCCAGATTTAGACCTGTGAAAGGATTGTTGATATCTTAGATGCTGTTGCCGTGACAACGCATCAAACTTTAATATTCTTTTTGGATACTTTTGAGACTCTCAGCGCACTTTGGGGGCCCTTAACGTGCTCAAAAACTCTTGAAACTTTGCACACGGGTCAGAACCCGTGGCCATCAGGGCCGGGCTGAAGCTGGTACCCGGGCGTGGCAGGGGGGCTCGACAGTGCCCCCTGGAACGGGGTCCGAAAACTTGGTCCATAAATCAAACACGCTTGAATGTAATAATATGAAACTCGGTACACATATAGATCTCATCGATTCATATATCCTTTGTACTTTTACTTTTTACCCCAGCCCAACAGGAAGTCGGCTATTATGGTTTGTTTGGAAGCGTATGCCCCTGGAATTCGATATACTCCTCCTAGAGAATTCAACCAATCGCCACGAAACTCGGTCAGCATGAAGTCAAGACATTGAGGATGAAAAGTTGCCAGGGGATTTTTGATATCTCGAACGGTTTGGCTGTGGCGAGGAAACGAATTTATGGCGAATAAAGGAAACAGGAAGTGTGTTATAACTTCTGCATACATTAACTGATCTTGATGAAACTTCAGCAGTGTGTTCGCTGTAAGAGTCCGATCACATGGATGTGACTATTGTGAGTCAAAGTTATAGCGCCACCAACTGGCAGCAGGAAGTGTGTCACTTCCTAAAGGCTTTGAAATCACCCTCTTATTTTTACCCAATTTGCTTCAAACTTTATGTGTATAATGTAGACACACGGCAGATGTAGACCTGAGAAAGGATTATTGATATCTTAGATACTGTTGCCGTGGCAACGCATCAAACTTTATTATTCTTTGTTGATGCTTTTGAGACTCTTAACATACTTGAAATTGCATGAAACCCGACAGACACATCACATTTATTAGACAGTAGACATGTGCAGAGCTTCAGAAACGGGCATGGTGAGAGCAATTAGAGAATAATGCTTAAGTTTAAAAACAGCCAGAATGGTTGTTTAGTCAAAAAAATTTTTTTTCCAAATCATACATAGTGTTATACTGCCCTCTTGTGTTCAAAATCAGGTAAAAAGCGAAAGTAAAATAAGGACGTCTGCACAATTCATTAATAATGGTGCAGAGTAGAGTGAGCTTTTTCAATTAATTCCTATGGAAGTAGGAATGAACTAAACAACGTTCGCTCTGTTCTGCTCGTCCCTCACCGTGGGCGCGCAGAGTTATGAATGCCCGTGCAGCCGTGAGCATTTTAGTTTCATTTTAAAATTAGCGCCATTTCGGGGGACGTATTACTTTAATTTATTTAACAAAAACACAATGTTGTGTTTAATTGCGAGTGTACACAAATATAAGTAAACACTTTGACGTTTGAATGATGTCCTGTATGAAGAAAATGACGGAGTATGTTTCACTGTTCAATCGCGCTGAGCCACCCAGACCCCCACACACACACTGACACACACACACACACACACACACACACACACACACACACACACACACACACACACACACACAAACACACACACACACACACACACAATAATAAAACATTCAACCTAACATATACAAATTACACTGCTATGTTGAAATAGTCAGTAGTACAATTTGTATCATTCACAGTAAGCACCGCTCCACTGTGATTTTTCCAAGCACATTTTTGCACAAGTGAAGAGGATGATTTTTTCCGTCGATATTGGAACGTGAGTGAAGTACAAAGCCTGTAATAAAGAATAGTTTAGCATCCAAATACATCGCAAATGTTGCAACATTTAGATTCTAAAGAGAGATTTACGTGAGCCTAACACCACTTACTTTTACTTTTGTTTTAAATTATTTCGTTTTGGCTTTATTATAGTTATTTTTTTATTTGTGTTCTGTTCTGAATATCATTAAATTTAAAGGATTTGTTGTGGAATATTTTGAGTGTATAATCAAATAACACTAAACCGTCACTAGGTGTCGCCAGGCGACCGTCTTAATGAGCGGGTCATTGATTCATTCGTTCAAACGATTCGTTTGAACGACTGAGTCATTCATGAATGAGACAGATGTTTATGGATTGGTCATTGAATCTTTGAGTCAACCAATTTGTTCAAAATGCTGAATCATTCAGTAATGAGAAAACACGTTGCTGTGAGATGCAATGGTTCTGCTGTGATCTTTGTTTAACTATTTTCGCTGCTGAAACAGAAGAACAGTCAATATTGCATCTAAAATGTAAGTGACTTGACACGTGTGTGTGTGTGTGTGTGTGTGTGTGCGTGTGAGTGCGTGCGTGCGTGTGAGTGCGTGCGTGCGTGTGTGTGTGTGTGTGTGTGTGTGTGTGTGTGTGCAATCAATCCCAGGTAAGAGGCATGAATAATGAGAATTGGACTTCTAGGAGTGAGGTTAATATTCCGGAGATGGTTCCCTCGGATTGTGAAAAGGAGGCGGCGCGGGAGTGGCCAGGCATTGCGCTACTTCTGTTTCAAAGTTTAAAACAATGCTAATATCATTTTTTTGAACGATTTCATTACAAATGTTTATTTTATATATTTATAAAATATTATAAAATATAATAACTATGTTTTGTCCTATTAACAAAAGACAGGCAATGTACTATTAACAAATGTTAATAGTTTTTTAAAAGTTAAAATGATACTTTATGCATTTGTTTTGTGTCAGATGATTAACAATATAAATTAAACAAAGCTTAAAACAAACAAAATAATAAAACGAAAACAAAGCTTGAACATTTTATTTAATTGAAAAGCCTTTTTGAAATAAAATGTGTTTTTTTCCCTCTGAAATAGCAAAAGCATCGCACACTTAGCTGTACCTGCTCTAAATAAATAATAGTATTTAAATAAAAATACAAAATCGAAATAAATAAATTATATAAAACAAAATCAAATCAAAGAAAATAAATCTTATTAAAGTTATGCAGGCACACATTTAACAATAATTTTCAAGTGACAAATAAAATCAATCAAAATTCCTTACACATGGAGTTAATCCTGACGATTCCTGAGGCGCCTTTCCTCATGACACTCGCTTTTTTTTTCGAAGATATATTTTCTTTGGTTTGATTTTGTTTTTGTAATAATTTATTTTATTTAGTTCGATTTTGTATTTTTATTGAATTACTCTTTTTTATTTAGAGCAGGTACAGCTAGTGTGTGATGCTTTTGCTATTTCAGAGGAAAACAATAATTTTATTTAATTAATAATTTTTGTTTCAGTCCACCATATAATTATGTTGTGTTTGATCTATGGAAAAAAGTTAGTTGTGAAATGGTTGAATATTAACAAAAGTTAATAGTTTTTTACAAGTTAGAATAATACGATATATATATATATATAAACAAGCCGGTGGCACCGCCACCCCCGGTGCCTTTACGGTTACTGTGCATGACGGGCAATATCGTAACTCCACTTTGACCTTTGAGAAGATGTGTGCTATAGAGCTTGCATTGGTGTGGGCTCTGCAAAAGTGTGTGTGTGTGTGAGGCGTGATTGAACAATGTAGACATATATATATATATAAAGGCACCGGGGTGGCGGTGCCACCGGCTTGTTTATATATATATATATATATATATATATATATATATATATATATGAATATAGCTGCGAGCAGCGATGAAGGGCCAAAGCCGGCGGCACCGCCACTCCGGTGCCTTTAGGTAACTAAAGGCACCGGGGTTGCGGTGCCACCGGCTTGGGCCCGTAATCGCTGCTCGCAGCTATATTTATTATTATTATTATTATTATTATTATTATTTTACTACCTTTTGGGCACTTTTGGGGGCCTTAACGTGCTCGAAAACTCTTGAAACTTTGCACACATCTCAGAACCCGCGGCCATCAGGGCCGGGCTGAAGCTGGTACCCGGGCGTGGCAGGGGGGCTCGACAGCGCCCCCTGGAACGGGGTTTGAACACTTGGTCCATAAATCAAACACGCTTGCATGTAATAATATGAAACTCAGTACACATATAGATCTCATCGGTTCATATATACTTCATGCTCTTACTTTTTACCCCAGCCCAACAGGAAGTCGGCTATTAAGGGTTGTTTGGAAAACACATGCAATGGAATGTGAAATACTCCTCCTAGAGAATTCAAACACACGGCACGAAACTCGGTCAGCATGAAGTCAAGACACTGAGGATGAAAAATTGCCAGGGGATTTTTGATATCTCGAACGGTTTGGCCGTGGCGAGTAAACGAAATTATGGCGAGAAACGTGAAACAGGAAGTGTGTTATAACTACTGCATACATTAACTAATCTTGATGAAACTTCAGCAGTGTGTTCGTTGTAAGAGCCCGATCACATGGATGTGACTATTGTGAGTCAAAGTTATAGCGCCACCAACTGGCAGCAGGAAGTGTGTCACTTTCAAAATGCTTTTAAATCACCCTCTTATTTTTACCCGATTTGCTTCAAACTTCATGTGCATAATGTAGACACATGCCAGATGTAGACCTGTGAAAGGATTATTGATATCTTAGATACTGTTGCCATGGCAATGCATCAAACATTAATATTCCTTTTTTTAAGCTTTTTCATGCTTTTTTATGCTTTCGGGCACTTTTGGGGTTCTTAACGTGCTCGAAAACTCTTGAAACTTTGCACACGGGACAAAACCCGCGGCCATCAGGGCCAGGCTGAAGCTGGTACCCGGGCGTGGCAGGGGGGCTCGACAGCGCCCCCTTGAACGGGTCAGACAATTTGGTCCATATATCCAACACGCTTTACCCTATTTGCTTCAAACTTGATGTGTATAATGTAGACACAAGCCAGATGTAGACCTGTGAAAGGATTGTTGATATCTTAGATGCTGTTGCCGTGACAACGCATCAAACTTTAATATTCTTTTTGGATACTTTTGAGATTCTTAGCGCACTTTTGGGGCCCTTAACATGCTCAAAAACTCTTGAAACTTTGCACACGGGTCAGAACCCGTGGCCATCAGGGCCGGGCTGAAGCTGGTACCCGGGCGTGGCAGGGGGGCTCGACAGCGCCCCCTGGAATGGGGTCCGAAAACTTGGTCCATAAATCAAACAGGCTTTACCCGATTTGCTTCAAACTTGATGTGTATAATGTAGACACACGCCAGATTTAGACCTGTGAAAGGATTGTTGATATCTTAGATGCTGTTGCCGTGACAACGCATCAAACTTTAATATTCTTTTTGGATACTTTTGAGACTCTCAGCGCACTTTGGGGGCCCTTAACGTGCTCAAAAACTCTTGAAACTTTGCACACGGGTCAGAACCCGTGGCCATCAGGGCCGGGCTGAAGCTGGTACCCGGGCGTGGCAGGGGGGCTCGACAGCGCCCCCTGGAACGGGGTTTGAACACTTGGTCCATAAATCAAACACGCTTGCATGTAATAATATGAAACTCAGTACACATATAGATCTCATCGGTTCATATATACTTCATGCTCTTACTTTTTACCCCAGCCCAACAGGAAGTCGGCTATTAAGGGTTGTTTGGAAAACACATGCAATGGAATGTGAAATACTCCTCCTAGAGAATTCAAACACACGGCACGAAACTCGGTCAGCATGAAGTCAAGACACTGAGGATGAAAAATTGCCAGGGGATTTTTGATATCTCGAACGGTTTGGCCGTGGCGAGTAAACGAAATTATGGCGAGAAACGTGAAACAGGAAGTGTGTTATAACTACTGCATACATTAACTAATCTTGATGAAACTTCAGCAGTGTGTTCGTTGTAAGAGCCCGATCACATGGATGTGACTATTGTGAGTCAAAGTTATAGCGCCACCAACTGGCAGCAGGAAGTGTGTCACTTTCAAAATGCTTTTAAATCACCCTCTTATTTTTACCCGATTTGCTTCAAACTTCATGTGCATAATGTAGACACACGCCAGATGTAGACCTGTGAAAGGATTATTGATATCTTAGATACTGTTGCCATGGCAATGCATCAAACATTAATATTCCTTT
The DNA here is from genome assembly GCA_030578255.1 of Tiaroga cobitis. Classification (NCBI taxonomy): domain Eukaryota; kingdom Metazoa; phylum Chordata; class Actinopteri; order Cypriniformes; family Leuciscidae; genus Tiaroga; species Tiaroga cobitis. The sequence continues at coordinate 36,436,655 of CM060602.1, read as the reverse complement.
TTTTAAGCTTTTTCATGCTTTTTTATGCTTTCGGGCACTTTTGGGGTTCTTAACGTGCTCGAAAACTCTTGAAACTTTGCACACGGGACAAAACCCGCGGCCATCAGGGCCAGGCTGAAGCGAGTACCCGGGCGTGGCAGGGGGGCTCGACAGCGCCCCCTTGAACGGGTCAGACAATTTGGTCCATATATCCAACACGCTTTACCCTATTTGCTTCAAACTTGATGTGTATAATGTAGACACAAGCCAGATGTAGACCTGTGAAAGGATTGTTGATATCTTAGATGCTGTTGCCGTGACAACGCATCAAACTTTAATATTCTTTTTGGATACTTTTGAGATTCTTAGCGCACTTTTGGGGCCCTTAACATGCTCAAAAACTCTTGAAACTTTGCACACGGGTCAGAACCCGTGGCCATCAGGGCCGGGCTGAAGCTGGTACCCGGGCGTGGCAGGGGGGCTCGACAGCGCCCCCTGGAATGGGGTCCGAAAACTTGGTCCATAAATCAAACAGGCTTTACCCGATTTGCTTCAAACTTGATGTGTATAATGTAGACACACGCCAGATTTAGACCTGTGAAAGGATTGTTGATATCTTAGATGCTGTTGCCGTGACAACGCATCAAACTTTAATATTCTTTTTGGATACTTTTGAGACTCTCAGCGCACTTTGGGGGCCCTTAACGTGCTCAAAAACTCTTGAAACTTTGCACACGGGTCAGAACCCGTGGCCATCAGGGCCGGGCTGAAGCTGGTACCCGGGCGTGGCAGGGGGGCTCGACAGCGCCCCCTGGAACGGGGTTTGAACACTTGGTCCATAAATCAAACACGCTTGCATGTAATAATATGAAACTCAGTACACATATAGATCTCATCGGTTCATATATACTTCATGCTCTTACTTTTTACCCCAGCCCAACAGGAAGTCGGCTATTAAGGGTTGTTTGGAAAACACATGCAATGGAATGTGAAATACTCCTCCTAGAGAATTCAAACACACGGCACGAAACTCGGTCAGCATGAAGTCAAGACACTGAGGATGAAAAATTGCCAGGGGATTTTTGATATCTCGAACGGTTTGGCCGTGGCGAGTAAACGAAATTATGGCGAGAAACGTGAAACAGGAAGTGTGTTATAACTACTGCATACATTAACTAATCTTGATGAAACTTCAGCAGTGTGTTCGTTGTAAGAGCCCGATCACATGGATGTGACTATTGTGAGTCAAAGTTATAGCGCCACCAACTGGCAGCAGGAAGTGTGTCACTTTCAAAATGCTTTTAAATCACCCTCTTATTTTTACCCGATTTGCTTCAAACTTCATGTGCATAATGTAGACACACGCCAGATGTAGACCTGTGAAAGGATTATTGATATCTTAGATACTGTTGCCATGGCAATGCATCAAACATTAATATTCCTTTTTTTAAGCTTTTTCATGCTTTTTTATGCTTTCGGGCACTTTTGGGGTTCTTAACGTGCTCGAAAACTCTTGAAACTTTGCACACGGGACAAAACCCGCGGCCATCAGGGCCAGGCTGAAGCTGGTACCCGGGCGTGGCAGGGGGGCTCGACAGCGCCCCCTTGAACGGGTCAGACAATTTGGTCCATATATCCAACACGCTTTACCCTATTTGCTTCAAACTTGATGTGTATAATGTAGACACAAGCCAGATGTAGACCTGTGAAAGGATTGTTGATATCTTAGATGCTGTTGCCGTGACAACGCATCAAACTTTAATATTCTTTTTGGATACTTTTGAGATTCTTAGCGCACTTTTGGGGCCCTTAACATGCTCAAAAACTCTTGAAACTTTGCACACGGGTCAGAACCCGTGGCCATCAGGGCCGGGCTGAAGCTGGTACCCGGGCGTGGCAGGGGGGCTCGACAGCGCCCCCTGGAATGGGGTCCGAAAACTTGGTCCATAAATCAAACAGGCTTTACCCGATTTGCTTCAAACTTGATGTGTATAATGTAGACACACGCCAGATTTAGACCTGTGAAAGGATTGTTGATATCTTAGATGCTGTTGCCGTGACAACGCATCAAACTTTAATATTCTTTTTGGATACTTTTGAGACTCTCAGCGCACTTTGGGGGCCCTTAACGTGCTCAAAAACTCTTGAAACTTTGCACACGGGTCAGAACCCGTGGCCATCAGGGCCGGGCTGAAGCTGGTACCCGGGCGTGGCAGGGGGGCTCGACAGTGCCCCCTGGAACGGGGTCCGAAAACTTGGTCCATAAATCAAACACGCTTGAATGTAATAATATGAAACTCGGTACACATATAGATCTCATCGATTCATATATCCTTTGTACTTTTACTTTTTACCCCAGCCCAACAGGAAGTCGGCTATTATGGTTTGTTTGGAAGCGTATGCCCCTGGAATTCGATATACTCCTCCTAGAGAATTCAACCAATCGCCACGAAACTCGGTCAGCATGAAGTCAAGACATTGAGCATGAAAAATTGCCAGGGGATTTTTGATATCTCGAACGGTTTGGCCGTGGCGAGGAAACGAATTTATGGCGAGAAACGTGAAACAGGAAGTGTGTTATAACTTCAGCATACAGTAACTGATCTTGATGAAACTTTAGCAGTGTGTTCGCTGTAAGAGGCCGATCACATGGATGTGACTATTGTGAGTCAAAGTTATAGCGCCACCAACTGGCAGCAGGAAGTGTGTAACTTTCAAAATGCTTTTAAATCACCCTCTTATTTTTACCCGATTTGCTTCAAACTTTATGTGTATAATGTAGACACACGCCAGATGTAGACCTGTGAAAGGATTATTGATATCTTAGATACTGTTGCCGTGACAACGCATCAAACTTTAATATTCTTTTTGGATGCTTTTGAGACTCTTAGCATGCCTGAAATTGCTTAAAATTGCATGAAACTTGACAGACAGATCACATTTATTAGCCAGTAGACATGTGCAAAGTTTCAGAAACGGGCGTGGTGCAGGGGCTCAGTAGCGCCACCTTTTGTGACAAAAGTGTGTGTGTGGGGGGGGTTAGTTTCATCTACAGTTACAAAACTTTTTCAACTTGATGAAAATACTTTAAAGATGCTAAATTGTGAACGGATATTGAATATCTCAAACGGTTTTGCTATGGCGAGGGATTATGTCAAAAAAAGAATCAGGAAATGTCTCATATCTTTCTAAAATGTAATTATACACCATTTATTTTTCTATAAAATTATACTAATATTAGAACTAAACCCATTGTCTTCCTTTTTTTCAATTTAAGATTTATGTTTAAGTTTAAAAACAGCCAGAATGGTTGTTTAGCCAAAAAAATAAAAAAAATTAAAATCATTCATAGTGCTTTACTGCCCTCTTGTGTTCAAAATCAGGTAGGCCAATTGATGCTACTATGGGAATATTTTCCCACCGTGACTCCGCTGGGGGCTTTAAAATCGCTAACTTGAAAGCGAAAGTAACGGACGTCTCCACAAGACGTGCAGCTGTGAGCATTTTCGTTTCATTTTAAAAGAAGCCCCATTTCGGGGGCGGATTTCTTGAATGTATTTTACAAAATCACAATGTTGTGTTTGATTGCGAGTATCCAAAAATTAGTAAACACTTTGCAGTTTGAATGATCTTCTTGAATAAAATGACGGAGTAGCCAATGTTTCCACTGTTCGATCGCGGACGTCCACACGGACATTGATAATGGTGGCGCGTGCAGAGCGCGTGCTTGAATTGTGAGTTCAATAGTCTATTATTTTTCACGGAAAACACAACAACAAAAGAGTATAATGATAGATTCGCTTAAATAGGCGCTTTTACATAAAATAGCCTATTCCGTCATAATCTTTTCAGTCAGCTCTTCACTCTCGTGATTAATGAAATTTGACTCCTGTTGCTGATATTTGCTGCAACTTTCGTTCAGCTCACAATTTAGTAAGCAAACACGCTTCAAATGTGTTTATTTTATTTTTGTGTATATATATGTGTGTATATATATATATATATATATATTATATATATATATATATATATAGCTTATGTTTCAAATATGAGTTAATTAACAATCGTTGGAAAGAATGATACTTTTAAACATATCACTAAACCGTCATTAGGTGTCGCCAGGCGACCGTCTTAATGAGCGAGTCATTGATTCATTCGTTCAAACGATTCGTTCGAACGGCTGAGTCATTCATGAATGAGACAGATTATGGATTGGTCGTTGAATCTTTGAGTCAACCGATTTGTTCAAAATGCTGAATCATTCAGTAATGAGAACGCGTTGCTGTGAGATGCTCGATGGTTCTGCTGTGATCTTTGTCGAACTATTTTCGCTGCTGAAACAGAAAAAAAGTCAATATTGCATCTAAAATGTAAGTGATTTGACGTGTGTGTGTGTGTGTGTGTGTGTGATTGTGTCTGTTACAGTGATTGTTTAACCCTTGTTAAAGTTTAGGCTTTGTATTTTTGGATATATATCTTTTTATATATAAAAAAATTGCATACAACCCATATATTTTAAATGTATTGTTTGCTTTAAATTACATTGAGATTTGTATGTTTGGTAATTGAACCTGAATGAATTTTAAATGAATGTGCGATATTTCAGATCATATTTTTGTTTTCCTTAAAATTTGAACTAACACTAACTTTACTCTCATCTGAATGATAGATTATTTATTTATGTCTAAAATAAAAGCACATTTGATTTTTCTTTTTTAATCAATGTAGAATGTGTAACTGAAAAAATAAACAGATTAGGGCTCTGTTCGAGAACAAGAAATGAAAACCAATGCAATATGATGAATGTCCAAAAGATTTTTTTGCTTTTAAACTATGTGTGTCTGTGTGTGTGTGTGTGTGTGTGTGTGTGTGTGTGTGTGTGTAAGAGATTTTGGTTGGGTGACAGTTGTAGTTTACAGTTTGACAAAAGCACAATGTTGTGTTTTATTGCGATTGTACACAAATATAAGTAAACACTTTGTAGTTTGAATAATGTCCTGTATGAACAAAAGGACGGAGTATGTTTTTATGTCTACATTGTTCAATCACGCCTCACACACACACACACACACACAAAAACTATTTTTCTAATCAGATCAGGCAAATATTCTGTCTTGGCACACTTCATATAACTTTCAAACTTGTGTACTTATTTCATGTTTCCATTAAGTCCATGAGACCGTAGGGTGTCTCATTTTTCATTTTAGGTTTCAGAAGGTTGCTCACGCATACTTTGTGGTTGATATGTGCCCTCAATGCACACTTTTGCAGAGCCCACACTGATGCAAGCTCTACAGCACACATCTTCTCAAAGGTCAAAGCGGGGTTACGTTATTGCCCGTCACGCACAGTAACCCTAAAGGCACCGGGGTGGCGGTGCCACCGGCTTGTTTATATATATATATATATATAAACAAGCCGGTGGCACCGCCACCCCGGTGTGCAAAAGTGTGCATATAAATATAGCTGCGAGCAGCGATGAAGGGCCAAAGCCGGCGGCACCGCCACTCCGGTGCCTTTAGGTAATTAAAGGCACCGGGGTTGCGGTGCCACCGGCTTGGGCCCGTAATCGCTGCTCGCAGCTATATTTTTTATTGTTTTCTCACAACAACCGCTTCAAGTTTTTGATCATCCAACAGTCTTTTCCATGCTATCTCCTCTGCCATTCAGAAAGGGTGAAAACAGAAAAAAGGTGAAGATAAGAGTCCCCACGAGAGCGGGACACTGTAATATGGCACGGGGAGAATAGTCAGAGCCCATCTCTGAGGGCCATTAGATTCCCCATTTCCCCCCAGTCCTGCAGTCTCCGTAAACTAATAGTCATTCACCTGGTTGACAGGAAATCTTTCCCCTGGTGACAATGCGCGATGGCTGGGTTTTGTTTAAGGTTACAAAGCCTCGGAGGAGACCATCGGTTCTGTGCCTACTCCAGCATTCCCCTGAGCCTTGGGGCTTCACAGGCGACCCTAGACTGATGAATGCAGCCAAAGTGGTAAGAGAGATGTGTTGTACGAGGGGGACAGAATGTCAAGTGTAATACCAAATTTTTTTTTTTCTTCAGACTTTTGTTGAGGTTTTTGCTTAATTAGCTTCATATGATATTTATTTTTAAAGCAATAAAACAGAAAGAAAGTTGTCCAGTTCTTTATATTGCACATGCAGGGTTTTTCCTGGCTTAAAATGAGGCGAAGGTGGTCAAATCGTGATCATGTATTTTAATAAGATAAAAAAAATTGTATTTTTCGTAGACCATCATATAGTCTGCTGTGGCAGAGTATTTTTGTAGGTGGATCTCGGTACCTCTAGGGGGTCTGATTCAAGCAGATCGTGGCTGTTAATGCATGAAAATACAAATTCAGCATTAACATTTAGCATGTGTATTCTAATTTGAAGGGCTTTGATAACACATCTGTGAAAATAAAATGCATTACGAGTAAAATAGATTGAAAAAATTGCATGTTAGTTAGGGTAGTGAATTTACAACAAAACCTGTTAATTATTCAACAAGAGAAATAGGCGGAGTTATTCATCATTGTGCAACACAGTTCGTATACTGCATGACAACTTGCTTACAGTGCTTAACTTTTTCGTGAAAGTTTTTTGCCATTTTGAACTATGAAACTGATGGATTCGGCGCGGGTGCGCGCATGGGCGTGTCGTAGGCTAATGCACAAGTGACTGATTACCATGGAAACGTGGACACATCCCCCCCCCCCCCCCCCCCCCCCCCCCCGCGTAATATACGCCTATGATTGCGGCTGGAAAGGAGAGTTGATGAGAGTTTATCTGGAGAACGATTACTGGTATAGGCCTCAAACAGCTCTACCACAGACTGCTTAATGCATATTGCACACAAGGAAAAAAAAAGTTCCTGAGTTCCATAACTGTGAGTTCCAGGTTGATTGCTTCAAGTGTCAAAACATAATGATTTTTAATAAATAAAGTACACATATTTATCTATCTATCTATCTATCTATCTATCTATCTATCTATCTATCTATCTATCTATCTATCTGTCTGTCTGTCTGTCTGTCTGTCTGTCTGTCTGTCTTTCTGTCTGTCTGTCTGTCTGTCTGTCTGTCTGTCTGTCTGTCTATCTATCTATCTATCTATCTATCTATCTATCTATTTGTCTGTCTGTCTGTCTGTCTGTCTGTCTGTCTGTCTGTCTGTCTTTCTGTCTGTCTGTCTGTCTGTCCGTCCCCCTGTCTATGTAGACTTGATACACATATACACTTATGGATAGAGTACAACGTATGTATGTCTTTCTTTCCGTCCGTCCATCCATCCATCCATCCATTCATCCATCCATCTGATGTCTGTCCATACGTCCATCCGTCCTCCTGTCTATGTAAACTTAACACATATACACTTATGGATAGAGTACAACGTATGTTTGGCAATGTCATGCTGAGATTAATACAAATACAGCATATGTGGCAGTACATGCAGACACACAGAAACTTTTTTTTTCTATTTTACACACGAGTGCTCACACATTTCCTGTCCCCTGCTGTTGTTGCAGTGGAATTTTCTGCACGGTTCTGGTACTTCAGCCAGTTTGTTTCTGTCTGGATGTTGTTTCACTGTGTGGGTTTCACTTCGTCCCAAGAAAACCCATGAATATATTTAAAAATTCCTCTACAGCGTGAACACATCACCCATCCAAATGGCATGATTATGTGACAGACATTCACAAAAAAAATAATATATATATATATATATAAAATTATAACAATTCAAGTTTGTTGGAACTGAAAATAAATACACGATATTCATCATGTAAAACACTGAGAGGGACCAAAGCCATGCAGAGATATTCATTAACAGTATGAGGACAGAACAAGTGGATAATGTCACTGCACACACAGCATCCACAGAAAGAAAAGAGGAAGGTTTATACAGGAGAGATATCATGGCACGGCGTGTGACAGCAGCACGACACAGCACAGAACCGCATGCTGGAGAACAGAAATGAACCGTGGAGGGAGAAGAATGCAAACACATCACATGAAACGGTGATCCCAATTATTTACTTTCCATAATGTGACATTTACAACTAAAACAGAATATTTAGTGATACATACTTTAGGGTGAGACTTTATTTTATCAGCCTGGGTTTGAATGAATTTAGAGAATTGGTGAATAACTAACAATAATACTAATTCAGCTGGCAGGCTTGCTTGAAAGTTTGGAATTATTTTTTACTTAAAATGTCTCTCTTCATGGATAGAGAGAACAGATAACATTAGAACACTAACTCTACAAATATATATTTCGCAGTTTTGCCAAGTAAAACATAGGCTATATGAGATTATTAACTGATATTATATCAATCTGCGTGCAGCCTTGGTTACATCAGAAAAGTTGTTTCAAAAGCTGAGAATGCACTTTGATGCTTCTTTTAAGAAAACATGGTAAATCGTGCACAAAAGGACCAGGGATGTTTATTAAAAAAAAAAAACTAAATTGGGTCAATTTTGATGTCATGTTGTCTTTCCACATTGCAAGAAGATTTCTAATGTGTCTTTTTTAGTGCCTCGTTGTTGTTTTTTTAAATATTATAATTTGTTGTTGTCTTTATTCTTCTTCCAAGCCCACCTCTGCATTGGCAAAGGTTTTCTCTTCTTCCTACTTTCATTTGCTGTTCTTTCTCTCAATGGAAATGCAATGACGTGCGTTCTTCATTGTCTGCAAATCCTTGGAAAAAATGCAGTGTGAGAACAAGAGAAAGATTTAAAAATAGGGTGGAAAGATTATTTTTAATATTTGTGGAACATGTTTGCCGCTCAGTTGAAGTGTTTATCTCTGAACTGGTATTACACTTAAGACATCAAAAGTAAAATGATAGCTAGTATGCAGATGTGTTGAAGCACGATTGTTCATGCTTCTGCTATGTAGTAGTGTGTGTACGAGTAGCTGCTGTGAGGATGGAGACAAATCAATATAAACGATGGGGAGAAGTGGCTATCATTCAGGGGGGAAACAGGTGCAATATCTCTCTCAGATAGGAGCCCATCCATCACAGCCAGACTTTAATTTGGGATGTTTAGGCCCCCTTCTGCTGATTGTCTCACAGTGTGTGTGTGTGTGTGTGTAGGTTGCAGGTGGAGAGTGACAGTGAGGGGTTACATGTTCAAAATAAAACAAAAAAGCTAGAGAACGGTTGGAGTTCTGACACGGAAAGAAAAAAAGACTCACGTGAAAGTGATGGAAATGAGAGAAAACACAGTGGCTCTGTTACAAATTTGTACTGCCTTGGAAGCATACAAACTCTAATGGACTGATTTAAAAAAATGCTGTACATACACAGCAGTTCTTCTCACAAATTGCACAGCTGTGGACATGTAGCTAAGTAACTAAGCAATGCCCTAATAAGATTTACATTTACACTATTGTTCTCAAGTCTGTTGTCTCTTGCGTCTCTTATGCTCACCAAAACTGCACTTACTTGATCAAAAATTGTGAAATATTATTACAATTTAAAAGAACAATTTTCTATTTTAATATCAATTGAAATGTGTTTATTTCCTGTGATACAAAGCCGAGTGTTCTATATTATTCATACAGCGTAATTATTCCAGTCTTTAGTGTCACACGATCCTAAAGAAATCATTCTAATATACTGATTTTGAGCTCAAAATACATTTCTGATTATTTTTTGTTTTGTTTTTGTGGTAACTATATGATACACTTTTTGAGGATTCGTAAATGAACAAAGAGTTTAAAAGAACAGCATTTATTTGAAATATATATTTTTTTCCCACTATAAATGTAGAATAAAATTATTATTATTATTATTATTATTATTATTTTAAGTCTGACCTCAAACTTGTGAACGGTATTGTTTGTTTTTAATATATGAATTCTTCGGAATTGAATCCTTATCTTTCACGTTACTAGCATCGCACACTACCAGATGAGCAACAAAAAAACACAATTAGCATAAAAATGATATAGCAAATATTTGGTAGAAAAACGTCTAAGGTTACATATATGTAACCCTGTTTCCCTGAGAGGGAACGAGACCGCGTCTCAACGCAGCTCGAGTTCCCTTTGAAAGGGAACTGCTATTTTTGTTTTATTTTTAGGCATTAAGTTTATATTTAACATTTATTTTACTCCATCTGCCATCTATTTCCGTAGCTTGTTGCAAAATATTATGAGATTACCTTCTTTTTGAAGGACATATGCCATGCTGCCTTTGAATTTGGCTAAAAGAAAGCGTTTATTATGTCAGCGTAGGAAGCTCGGTAGCTTTTGAAACAGTGGTGGTGAATGTTTTGTTGTTGCTTTAACCTTGAAACGCCTCAAAATGATTTATATTCTGTTTTCTTTATTGAATTATTTCAGGCTGCTATATGTTGAATAGATTGGGCATTGGAGTTGGTGCATTATATGTTTCAAAACTTACAGAATAGCAGTAACAATGTCATGGCAGCCACGGATATATCTGTAACCGTACCAAGGTTACATCTCAATTGTACGCGAGTAGACGCACGTACATGAATGCACACACACTCAAGCAGCTCTGCCTGTGATAAAACAGTGTAGAAATTAGTCCCTTTATTGAAGCTTTAAACTACATATGGCCCAAGGTGAAGGGAGTCCAAATAATCTCAATTATTGATCGGCGCTGGGCAGAGAGCTCTCCGCAGGAGTGTTTGCGGCAGTGAGTGTTGATGCCAGGCATATCCGGATGAGTGATCTGGTCGGATCTCTCGCTCTGGATGAAAATGATAATGGATGCTCAGATACACACGCACACACCCAAGTTCAATACCAGGAGCTATCATCACTGCGGACACGAAGGAGGGTATGAGCAGCTGCTCTGTCTTCCCATTAAAATTACATGGGAGAAAAGAAAAGAGCAGAGACCGGAAAGCAAAAAGTAAGATCTTAGAAAGCAAGAAAGAGATTAAAATAACCACAGGAAAGAAAGAAAGAACTAAAAGGCGTATAGTTCACCTAAAACTGAAAATTCTGTCACCTTAATGTTGTTCCCTGTATGGCTTAGAAGCATCAAAAAAGCACTATGCAATTTCGTAAAATACATCCATAAGTATATTTTAAGTCTTATGGAGTCAAGTAGAATTGAAATATGTCGAATTTTGTGATTAAAAAGACCAAAAGTCATAATTAACTGACAGTCTTCCTCTCCAGTGGCCTGTTATCCATTGCAACAAGAATATTAAGTGAATTAATGAAGCATTCAGACTGGATTCATATTTTCATTCTGAACCGAATCTGCTGATTATTTGAATCATTAAAATGAATAACGTGGTGAGATGTCATTTCGAACAAAAATAGGCCAAAACGGAGTTCGTTTTGGGAGTTCAAAATACCTTTGCCAAAGCGAAGTTCGCTCCAGCTGGTAAACACCTGTGAATTGGTCCTTGGCGATTACGTAATATTAATAATGTGTGCTCTGGGACACTGGCTTCTTTGACCGTTCAGTTCTCCTGTTCAGTCCGTGGCGGTCAGAATTTCACACCAAAAAGCCGCTTTTAGCAGAAACGGAAGTTGTAATTCTAACTGAATAAGACACTGGCACTGTTTTAACATGTTTAATACTGTAAAGCTGCTTGCTTTAATGCAGTACATTGTATAAAGTGTGATATAAATAAACGTGACGTGTCTTTACTGGAGTGTCGAATTGCAGAGCTTGTACCATCAGATGCTTTCTTAACGGCTGTCATTTTAGTTGTGTGTTTATTTTGTTATTGATAGGAAAGCACACAACACATGTTCATCTGAACGCGTCGTAAGTTCGCTAACTTGTGACATGTAACTTCGAACTTCTTTTTACCCCTAAACGAAGAACGAAAAATCATTTTTCTGTGAGCTATATTGACTAGCCGTCAACATTTTCAGTGAATAACGTCTCTTTTCCAGTCACCTATTGTGTGGAATCTGAAAACAGCACACAAGTCGTGGAACGCTTTTATGATGCCTTTTTTTGAGCTTGAAAGCTTCAGTGCACATTTCATGTAATTTAATGGAAAGGAGCACAGAAAAGCTTCACATTTTTTCTTTTTTGTTCTGCAGAAGAAAGTCATACGCGTTTGGAACAACATTAGGCTGAGTAAATGATGACAGAGCTGTCATTTTTGGATGAACTATTCCTTGAACTGTCTAAGGCCTTGTTGACTTTGGCATTAGAAGGGTTCAGATGGCCTGTCGCATCACCTCTCTGCCACTCATTCAGTCTCCAGGATATCGGAAGGCCCTCGTCAATCACACAATAAGTACAAGGGATTACCATGGATCTTTCCTGCAGCCTACGGCTCCGTGCACCACACCAGAGAGGATATCCTCCTCTGTACAGCACTGCCCAGTCATTCACTCCCTCAATGCTTTTTCACTGCATCAGCGATGGCTTTCTTTAAAGAGAGAGCTTATTCAGCTGCATTATGCATTGAGATCACTTTAAGAGAGAACTCGAGATAAGCGGCTCAGGTTTGTGTGAATGAAAAGAGCCATTGGGCTGGTTGAAATGAGGAACTTGATGCTTTGGAGTGTCAAGGGAGTGTAAAGTGTGTAAAGGACGTGTTGTGAAGTATATCTCTGGGCCATATCATACACTTTGGCAGTATTTTATTTCTCTGAAGTCCACTTATAATGTTAAAGGTTTCTTGCTGCAGAAACAGTTGTAACTTAGTTCTTCATGCTTTGGAGTTAACGACATGTATTTTAGCTATTTTTCACAGGAAACGTTTTTTTTTTTAATCTTATCAGATTTTCAAAATTTGAGAGACCAGACCACAAACATGTTTTGTTTCTATTGTGTGTGTAGTGCTGCGATGTGACCAAGACAGCACAGCACACACTTACAGATTCCATTTCACAAACAACCAGAGTCCCGACTGTGAACACGGGAAATTTCGCAAAATCTCTCGTGGTCAAACGTGACATAAGAGTAAACAAACATGGCAGACAATGGGCAAGAAGAAATGACGATTATAGTGTTTGGAATGCTTTTTACAGAGGTTTGGATGATGTCGTGTTATGCTTCCGTCTTTCATCAGCTCGCTTTCTGATTGGGTATCGTTCCGTTCCACGTGACAATCTACAGTTAATCTTTAGACTAGTCTAAGTACGTCCGCGTTTGTCCGCAGAGTTCTAAATATCTAACTTGTTGGATATTTAAGATTTGAGATTGGTTCTTAGACAATCTTCCAAGCAGATTCAATCACTCTCACATCACAGCACAATAAAATCTGATTAGATCATTTGTAGAACTATCAAGATAATCGGGACTTTACCTGGGATTGAATGGGGAGAATTGGGCCCAAAATTGTCCCCGTTATCTTGTAGTGTGTGTGTGTGTAATCAAAAGGTGATTAGCTCTTTTGTGATTGGTAATGTAGACATTAGTGTTTATATCCAAATTATCAGATTTTATTTCAGTATTTCTGTGATCATTTGGATACTTGTAACATAAATAATAAAGCTGTCTCTTTGAAAAGATGTTTGTGAAGCCGTTTCATACCAAAGCGGTAGCGAGAACACACATTTGAAGTTTCCTGTATGATTCTGTCAAAAGGGTTAATAGAAACAGGCGAATCGTTGTCATTTAGGAATAAGATCGCATGGGTGTTTAAACCGACATAGCAATCTTTTAGTGATTAATCGTGCAGCTCTACTCTGTTTATGTGCTTTTAGAATGACCTTTTGCAGTTTTTTTTTCCCCAGAATTGTCTGGTTGGACTGGGAACAGAGCATGTCTACATAGTGCATTGAATTCATTCATTAAATTTAAAAGAGGAAGTAAAACCCTTTGGTCCATGATATGGTTTTAAATTTGGTAATTTTATGGAGATGGATAGGCTGGGGGTTTTATGGGAATGGTTTAGGGGCACGTTCAAGGTTAATCTGAATGTTTAGGTCTATAATACACACACACACACACACTCAAATATATCAGTGTTTCCAGCTGTTATTGACCCTTGTGTTCATGTCCCTGGACCAGTGCCACTTTATGTCATCATTTTCTCTCAATTCCAATTGAATTCTGATGAGAGGGACATGGGGACATGACAAATCTTGCACTCCTGATCCCCTCCGTCTCAGGGTTCCCATCTGCTTTGAGCTGATTAGACCTCATTTAGCTCACCCTCAAAGCCATCTCTCCCTCAGAGCTGTCTCTCTCTCCATCAGTGCTGATTGTCTCTCTCTCTCTCTGTGAGCTGCCTGTCTCTGGTGTTATCAACTGGTCAAAAGAGGATTCCTCATTAAACCCAATGCTAGTGCATCTGCTATATCGCTCTGGGGAATTGGACTCTTGTTGGGACACGGCTTTGTTTTCAGCCAGAAGCTCAGATCACTAGGAGCTCTGCTTCTTCTACTGTCTGCTCTGATCCCTGTCACAAAAGCAAACCCAAGACCTGCCAGCTCTGAGTTTTTAAAGTACGTTCAGGAGGGATCTTTGGATTGTCCCTGCCTACTGATTTCAGACACTGATTGAAGCCTGGTGTTTCCTGTCTTTGTAAAGGCTGGCTTGATCCAGGGAAAAGATAGGATGTGTTATGGCTTCATATGTGAGTTAAATTCTGCCCACTGACTGTTGTGCATTCATCTTTTATTCTTTTTTTTTTCTTTCTTTTTTGTCCTAGAGCGTCCCACAAATCCGTGCAACCTTTAACAGATGGACGGGATCAGATTGTTTTAATGTGGGACTGCAATTGCAATGCCGCAACAGATCAAATGAAAATAGGTGGATAATACAGTTAGATATGGGGCAATATTGTGTCTTATTCCTGGCACATCACATCCTATGATTTATGACAGCTAGAGGCAGAGTCTGGATGAATTTAAGTGGATGTCACAGCTCACCTCCTATTATTTTTAACATTGTTTTTTTCTACTTTGTGGTTTATTCTAGGAATGCTGATTCTGAATTTTACTATCCAGGAGGGATTATGCCACACCTCCCCCAACACACACACACATCACAGCTGCCACAATATGGTTGTACAAAAAACCACTGAACATTATATAAATGTTTTCTCTAAGGGAAAACTTACCACCAGAGTGTGATTCTACTACAGTATATTTGGTTACACATGCCATAATGAGTAAATGAGTAACCCTGATAGTCATGAAATTCTTTCAAAACGGATTTCTGACATGAATTGTGGATTTGATCTTTATATTAAACCTGCATGATGTTCTTTTTTCATTTTAATGCAATGTGCAATGCAAGCAATGCAATTTTTAAGTGTCTGAAGTGTTTCCTACAAGCAAACATGTTAGTCTGAGACCACTTGTTAAAATGATTTTTTTTGCAACCTTTTTCCTTATAAATTATCAGTTTGTTTCGAATAAAACATTATATAAATATCTGAATGAACTCAACAAGAGAAAAACCTGATGATCATGTCCTCCAGCATGATTTGAAATGATCCAAAGACCATTTTGTGCTTCAGTGGAAGCATCTGGTATTTTGTATGAATGCATTCACTTGGCTAATTTCACAAATGTAAATTTTTTTACATTATTTATAATTATCAAGCCCCAATACTTTACTTATTTCTAGGTTTAAATGGTAAACATGTATATTGAGATATTTCCAGCACTAAATCAAATAATAATAATATAATAATAATAATTAGGCCTATTATTATTATTTATTATTATTATTATTCCTCTTTTCTTTGACAAGCTATTATAAAAGTCAAGTTGTGCATTTTCAGCGATCACATAAGTCTTGCATTTGTTTATCTAAATAAGCATGGCACATCTACCTCCTAAAAACAAAGAAATACAGTAGAGTGTATGTTTTTTTAGTTTTTTTTTTTTTTTTTATGGGATTCATATGCCTCCGCAACACAGAAACCGCTTGAGGTCTAATCCCTCTCGCATGTCAAAGTCCATAATCTCTGTGAGATTAAATTAATATGTAGATAAACACCAGTCCTTTGTACATGAATATCGCTATTAATAGTATGACAATGATGTGTGAGAAACAAAGATTTACAAAGTGCATGTGGATTAAGTATCGTACTCATAATTCACAACACGCTGAAACTGTTCATTGCACTGCTGTTTCATCTGGGAACAAACTGTCAGTAGAGCCACTTGAGATATCCAGAGCTGCAAGTAATTTGTCTGTCTTTTCTAGTCCCTCAAAAGCACTTGAAGCAGGACCTTGATGTTGCCCAAATGTCTCTTGGCAGAGCTCTTTTTTGAGCTAGTGTCTCTCTACTTTGTGGCAGTAAGAAACGAAGCACACATATGTAAATGTTGCCTCACACGCATAATTGAAGCTCGCACACACACTCCAGGTAGGAGTGTTTGCACTGGTGGGTTGCAATCAGGATTTCCACTCCAATCTCTGCAAGCATCAAGCCAGTTTTCACCTGACTGAAGAGCCAGCAAAACAACCTCCCCCCAGCCTCCACAGTCAAACTCTCATGCCTTTCCAAAAACGAGGGCAAAACTGTTCTAAGGGTGCAGGGATTAATCATGGGCATGTTTTCCTCTGGACTCTTAACACTGAAAATAGGCTATTGCAGCTTACATGGCTGTACGATTGAGGATAAACGCTCATAATTGAGGATGCTGACAGGTCAGTGATTTAGCAGGGGCTTGAGAGGAACTCAACACTTTCACAAAGAGTTATGAGCTCTCCGCGCTCCCTAACTGTTCATTAACTGACCTGGTAAGAAAGTCCACATCAGCAAAACACACTCACACATTCAGAAGATTTGTGCACAGAAAATGTCCTACCTTAATTGAGTCCTTTTCCACCGGCCAAAATGATAGATTGAGGCTGGAAACCAGTAAAATCCAAAACGCTTCACAAACTCTCTTCCTTCATCTGTCCTCAGCCTCTTTTCAATCCTCGTTTCACCTTGCCTTCGTTTTAGTTCCTTGTTTTCTCATTTACTCTCTCTCTCTCGTGAGTCTATCGTTCTTTTTCACCATGTAGTCAACAGTAAAGAAGAGGAGACAGATGCGCGTGCCGCCAGTGAGGAAAGAAATAAGGTTGAGCGAGCGCAAGCGCAAGCGCGAGAGAGTGCTGAAGTGTACGTCCCTGCGGTTTTAGAATGAACAGAGCGCGCGCGAGTGTGTGTGAGAGAGAGAGTGACAGTGAGTGAGCTGGTCGGAGAGGAAAAGACCGAGTGGAATGAGAGAGCGCTTTGCTGACTGGCTCGCTGGCTCGCGGCTCTGCGGTCCGAGGTGCGCGTGATTGGAGAGAGTGCGACCCCTGTCAGGTCTCCGGAGTGAGGGATCTTCATCAACTACATTAGAGAGATGGAGCCTCCCCTCTATCCCTCCCTTCACTCCTCCTCCCTCCCTTCCGTCAGTCCCACAGAGAAGCAACGATCTGTGTGGTCATCGCAGGAATATGCTAATCCCGTTCTCGGCGTCTCAGGGGAACGGTGTTTTTTTTTTTCTTACCAAACGTTAGTCTGGTCTCTCTCTCTCTCTCTCTCTCTCTCTCTCTCTCTCTCTCTCTCTCTCTCTCTCTCTCTCTCTCTCTCTCTCTCTCTCTCTAACATTTAGGAGCAGAATAAAGTTGTTTTCAAACATGGTGCAAGTAAGAATATTATTGATTTTTGAATTACTGTATGGATGATATTGTTGAAGGTATCCGGTGTTGCAATGAGGCTTTGTGTTCTGTATTGAAGATGTTTTTGGGTGTAATTTAAGTACTGTGAGTTGTAAACTTCAAAACTAATAAATAAATAGATTCGAATCAAACCAAATCATTCTCATCAAATCCAAATAATGATTCTCATCATTCATCAAATCAAAACGTATCACCCCCTGGCTCCTCCTTCACAAACACGCTTCGGACGGTGCACAGCGCATGATCTGCTAATTTCACCAACTGCGGTAGGAAACGTACTGTAATTTGTATTAAAATTACTTATAACATTTAAAAACAGACGTTTTTAAATTCCAAAGCTTGTAGATGGTTGGCAATGCTGACTTAGGTTACAGCTTTCCTGGTAGCCTTGAGTAAATTAACTTGTCTAAGAAAATTATTAAAAAAACATATAAATATCAGTTAAGCCTATGTTTACTTTCTTCACCAAAACAGGCGAAAATGAAAAGACTATCAGTCAAAGTTCAGCTTTAGGAGGGGAAGAAATCGGGTAGGATAAGGAGACAGAGAAAAAGAAAGATGAAGATGAGGAGAGAGCGGTATTGACAAATAATCTAATGACAAGGTTTTAAAGCTATTTCTTAACAATTTTTTGGGCCTTCAAAAGTCCTAAATTGCACATATGTAGCTCAGAGAAATCCAAAATTTTCTCGGGGGAGCACCCCTAACTACCTCATTTGAATGCCCGTGTCTGTGGGTGGATTAGCTACAGTGCCAGGGCTGAATTTGTGTCCCAGTCCACCCCTGACAGTTTCTGTTCTAGCCAGAGCAAGTGGATGTTGCAGTGGAGTTAACCCTTTAAGAGTCAAAGGAGAAGTGGGCTAATGTCAAATTTCCATAATTTATTTATGTTATAGTTGTCTTCAGCCATTTTGGTATGTTAATTTTGAGTCAGTTTTGGACTTCCCATTTTTTTGTTTAAATTTACATTGTGGAAAACAAGGTTCCATATTAATCTAATTCATTCTATTTCATTACATATTATATAAGTTGAAATTTGGTGCAATGCTGCTAACCAGGACCTCTTTGCATGGGTAGTTGGTTTGATGGCTGAATGATTGAATCCAGGCTGGAGTCTTTTACACTCTGCTTCAACTCCTACCTTCATAAAGTGACAGGCAAATATAGATGGTGATATGTAACCTTTAAGGATAGGGGTTTGTCATGAAGAGGAGCTGTTTGCCTTGACGGCCATCACTCATGGGAAAGGTTAACTTTTCTGTTCACATTTCTCCTGCATCTCAAATAACTAGACACGGAATAACATGGAATAATGGTTCTCTTAAAGTATACCTACAAGACTCTTTTATGAGCTAAAAAATCTTCATGGTCAGTCAGAAAATAAGGGAGGTTTTGACGTTTTGTAAATTTCTCTTTCAATTTATGATGCATGTTTTTCAGCAAGTATAATAAGATGTCTTATTCCTCCTCTTGTAACCTTGTTTAGTTTTTGTCCAGTATTTTCAGAAAAAAAAGACGACATCATAGAAGTTTTCAATGGTGTGTCCTTCAGGATGGGATAGAGGGAAGATAGGACAAGTTATTTGTTGCCCATCACTGTCATCCACCATATCCAACTCTTTTGACCATTATCTGTATTTCATTTGCTTTTTTGATCTTACAAAACTGATGCAGCCTGGTTTTTGTTGCCTTGCCAGAGTCGTGATGTAGCACTCTGCAGTAAAAAAAAAAAACAATAATACAAAAAACACCTTCTTAATGACTATTTTTGCCTTATTTTCCCTTAAAAAAGATTTTTTTACTTGAGAAATTTCTCTGCTTGAGATATTAATAATAATAATAATAATAATAATAATTAAATAATTATAAACAAAAATTCAAAAGTGTAATATTTTATGTATTATTGCTTATACTGTGATCACATGTATTTCAGAACCTGCATTCTGTCATCAGTCTGATCATTGGGAGTTGCTGCAGAGGCTCAGCTGTCCCAGTGAATCCCTCCAATCAACAGCTTCCTAGATGCTCTTTTTTATCATCAGAGACTTTGTTAGTAAGCTCAGAGATCGCTTACAGCAAACAAAAACATTCAAATGAAAATTATCAAAGAGATCCAAGAGAGCTCGGATTACAAAACCCCTTTTTGGACCTTTTACGCTTTCTTGTGATCATATGGGAAATATGTTGACTCTCAGAAATCATTATGAATGAGGTCATTTTAATTACCTCATCACAACTTAATGCCTGATAGGAATATTCTACAGAACTTCCAATGAACTTTCTTGGATCTCTTGATTGTTTGGTTGTTTTTTTTTTTTTTTTTTGCCTTAAAGGGATAGTTCACCCAAAAATGAAAATGTCCCCATGATTTACTCACCCTCAATCCAACCTAGGTTTATATGACATTCTTCTTTTAGACGAATACAACCAGAGTTATATAAAAAAGGCCTTCTGAACCGAATCGATGCATTTGTGTAAGAAAAATATCCAAATTTAGAACTTACCGGCTAAAATAACTAGCTTCCAGCAGACGGCCGTACGCATCGATTTACGGCAAAAAAGTAACCTTTGACATGACGCATTGACAAACGGGGAAGCGCAGAGGATAGAGCAAAACAAAACACCAGTCACGAATTCGAGAACATTTTTAGAGAGAAATGTCGGAGGAGCTTGAGTTTGTTGCCCAGCGCTGTTTGTTTGAACCGCGAGAGGCGTCAAAGCTTACGCTACTCCTACATCATACGTCATACATCGTCAAGGGTTACTCGTAGGCCGTCTGCCGGAACCTAGATATTTTAGTCGATAAAGTGTTAAATATGTTTGTTTTTTTTACACGAACGCATCGCTTCGGTTCAGAAGGCGTTTATTAACCCCCCAAGGGAGCGTTCAGCACTTTTATCATGAATGGATGCACTTGTATCCACTTCAAAACATACACGGCCATTATAAAGCTTGGAAGAGCAAGGACATGTTTTTATTTAGCTCCGATTGTATACGTCTGAAAGAAGAATGTCATATACACTTAGGATGGCTTGAGGGTGAGAAAATCATGGGGTAATTTTCATGTTTGGGTGACCTATCCCTTTAAGCAATCTCTGAGCTAACCGTGCGAGTCTCCGCTGATAATCAGTGCGATAGATAGCATTAAGGAAGCAGTTGTTCGTAGTGATTCATTTGGACAGCTCCCCCTCTACTGGAACTGGGAGTGATCAGAGATTAATTAAGCAGGTGTACAGCTGCGACAGAGCAGCGTCCAAACATATGGACATGAATAGAGCGAGAAGGAGACAGGCACGCGGGGACAGCCAGGCTAAATGATCCTGTATGGTGTCTTCCCATCTCCCTGAATGGTTAAGTCCATTGACTGCTCAGTTCAGATGCAGGGGGAGCTATATTCTGTATGTTTCCATCGAATTGTAACATTACTGGACAGGAGTGTTGGATTAGAGATACACACACACATACACACACACACCATCAACGTCCTAACGGATCCAGACGTGGCCCCTCCCCACTCAGGGTCACCTCCCATCCAGATGGTGTGTAACCCTCAGCGGGGCATGAAGATAATCCTCTTAGAAAACACACACACACATACACAAATATAAAACACATGCTGAGGAAACGGAAAAGATAAAATGAACGGTCAACCTCTTTGCTTAAGTGTACTTGTGCTTTTGGTTATAGAGTCTTACAATGCAAGGTTATCCTGCTGACTGGAGAGATTTATCCATATCTGCTCTTTTGTCTCGGTTTGTGTAGCTGAATTAAACTCTTCATAATCTTTAGGTTGCTCTACGAGTGGTTTACATCTAAACTTGCCTTTCAGCCAGTCAGTCTTACTCTGCTTTTGGTTCTGTATTTCTGGACCTGTTGAGTTCAGAGAGTCCTGTGAGTTCTTTTCCCTTAAATGTTTGATCCTGTCTGACAAAAAATCGCACAAGGGTATCATGCCCGCCGCTGAAATCGCTCTGTGCATATGAAATTGTCTGCAAATTGCTGTTCGTAGAGAACAAGCAAAGCAAGGCATTGCAATTCTTAGACAACGTGGGGATAAATCAAGTGGTCTAAGGTGAATTCAACGGTGCATAGCAATTGATTAATAAGGCTTATTGGCGTGTTGCTATTTTGAGGCAACTGAAATACACTGCGCCATTGACCAACTGAAACCTGGTCTAATGTCAATGCCGCAGTATTTTTTTGTTATTTAAAGGGTGCATTAGTAATATTATGCACCTATAGGTGGATGCACAATGCACGTACACTCTTCTTATTACACACACAGGGACGCGGAGCAGCACAAACATGCCACATATAAAAAATGAAAGGATTACAATGTAAAAGATTATTATTGTTTACATAAAGATTTGGTGGAATCCGGCTTGTCCCGTTGATGGTCTGCTTGCGCTTCAACCTCGCCCACAAGCAGATCCGTTTGTGTTCTGGAGAAGCGTTCAGTCTTTCCTCTTGCAAAATCCACCATGTAAATAGCGAACCCGCCATAGCGCGAGCACAAAAGGCTTTTAAAGGGAATGGAAGGTGAGATTCTGATTGTTTTATTGCACGTTATGCCCAAAACACACCCATTACTCATTAAGAGAACAGTGACAATCCTTTTAGACCATGCGCCGGTCGCGCCAACCATTTTTCCAGTTGTTAAACTAGCAAAAGTGGATTTGGACACGGCCTAAGTGCGCTTGCGCCGTGAGCTTTAGACCATGCCCTTAGATCTTTAAAATAGGCCCATTGTCTTTGTGCATTGCAAATGGACTTGTCTGAACTTGTCTTTCAACCAAAATGTCTTTGTGTCTGTCTCACTCAACAGTTTCTAGATTTCTTGAGTTTAGAGAGTCCTGTGAGTTCTTTTCCCTTGAGTATCTGATGCTATCTGAAAGAAAACTGCACAAGGGTATCATTCTCAGAGAGTTAATGAATGAATGTAAAAAACAAAAAGTCTTGAGTGATCTCAGAATCTGAATTCACATGATGCAAAGTAATTCAGCTCAGTCTTATTCAATCATCGCAATCCAGTTTAACCAGGCCCTACATTTTACATTTACATTTACATTTATTAATTTAGCAGACGCTTTTATCCAAAGCGACTTACAAATGAGAACAATAGAAGCAGTTAAACTAACAGTAGGACAACAATACGCAAGTGCTATAACCCCTCTAAGTTTAATTTTAGTGCAGTGTTTTTTTTATAGAATAGAAGAAAAGAGAAAGTGTTAGTACTACTGAATCAAGTGCTGCCGAAAAAGATGCGTCTTCAGCAGTTTCTTGAAAGTGGCTACTGACTCAGAGGCTCTGGTTGAGTTAGGCAGATCATTCCACCAGCAGGGAACAGACATGGTAAAGGTCCGAGAAAGAGATTTTGTGCCTCTTTGAGATGGTACCACAAGACGACATTCGCTATACCAGAGCGCAAGTTTCTGGATGGCACATAAGTCTGAAGTAATGAGTTTAGGTGAGGGAGCAGTGCCAGTGGTTGTTCTGTAGGCAAACGTCAGTGCCTTGAATTTAATTTTCTCAAATAGACCTGTTAGTATTTCAAATTAAGTTACATTGCAAAAATATGTCTACTTTCTATGTATTCAAATATATCATCTGTGCACTTTTGTTTCGATCATGGCAGCAGCAATTTATCAGGCGATGGTTATCGAGGATAAATGTAGACTCGAGGGGCAATCAAACACACTTTTTTTCATTTGAAAGAGTCGACTCGGATGCCTGGATCACAGTTATGTCGTGAAATTGTTAAGTTCCGGTAAAATATTCCAGAACTTAGCAAGACTACGATGTGAAAACTGCATTTACAATACAATTGTTGGGCATAAATTGGGTGCTAAAACATTGCATGCAAATAACTGCAATGGAACTTTCACACCAGCTAATTGTGATATGCAATAGGTTCTATACTACTAATACATTCTTTCATCAAAGAATCCTACAAATTTTGTATCAGGGTTTCTACAATAATATTAAGCAGCACAACTGTTTTCAACATTACTAATAAGTGTTTCTTGAGCAGCAAGTCAGCATATTAGAATGATTCCTGAAGGATCTAAAGACTGGAGTAATGACTGATTTGCATCACAGGGGAAAAACATACATTATTAAATAGAAAACAGTTATTTTAAATTGTGACAATATTACAAAATATTACTGTGTCTACAATCTCAGGGGAAAAAAAAAGTACACAAGCTGTCACTAAAGTACATATTGGTACTTGAAGGAAACAATCTTTTGAAAAGGTACTGACCCCCCTTACGAAAAAGAAGTATACTTCAAGTTAATTTTATGAAGTATACTTAAGTAATGTTCAAGAATATGTTTAAGTATATGTAAGTATACTAATGTCAAAATGTACTAGTAGTAAACTTGTAAGTGTACTATTTTAATACCGCTTGGGACTAAATTGTCTCACTTAAAAGTAAATGTATAAGTGTAATATAAGTGTAACAGTAGTAAACTTTAAGTGCACAACTAGTTCATAATTACGTTTCTCATTTGTACTGCAAGTGAACTTATGGGTATACTAGTAGTTTACTATTTTAATACTTGTAGCAAATTTTTAGTTTATGAAAGTACACTTTGAAGTATACTCTCAGTAAACTACTAGTTGTCTTTAAGTGAACTTAACATTATACTTATAGTTTACTATTTCTATATTATTTTTGCACTTGCAGGAGGCCAATACTATGTTCAAATGTTATTTTTTATACTTGGAAAAAATACCTTTTACTTTAATATTAAACAAACATTTAATTAGCTTCATGCATCCTTTTTTATCAACACTTGAATGTTTCTTAAACAAAGGCAACATTTTAAACAAAAAAGTTGTGAAAATCTCATTTGTGTCAAAGACTAGGCCTTGATCAGATTCAGAACGATGATCAAAACACAGATGGAGTAGATCGAGTCCAACACCCCCAAAGCTTCACAGTCGTTTTCTCTTCATGGGTTACGCTTCATTTCATTTGGAAACATTAAGCAGTTTTGATTTATACGCAGTTTAATGTTTGATGATCACATTATTTTACATTTGAGTGAGCAATCTTCTATCACTTGTTTCAGCTTCTTCTTCTCCTGTGTTTTGATCCGGAGATTCTGTACTGAAAGATGTGTCATAGCGCCCCCTACCGTATAGACTCCTTTTGCGCCGACGTCACAGTTACGTCACAGCGTTAGCTGGAGCCAAAACAAACGGACAACTGTATGGCGTTATATGTGTGCCTCAATCCTGAGCGAGTAATTGTAAGTTTTAAGCACAGAGAACTATATTTTACAAGCACATTGCATTATATTTTGAACAGAAATTAAAAATCGCAACAAAAAAAAATTGTTTGAGCAAAGAAACAACGATTCCGTGCTCAATAAATGTATTTGCTATTATCCATATTAACGTGCAATAATAACCCCTCTCACTTTTACAGGTGCTCTCTCGCTCCTGTCAAGTCCCTCTCTCTCTCTCTCAACCTCTTAATTCTGTGCGCGCTCAACTCTTGACACACACGCTCGCTCAACATACAACAACGTTACAAATGTGCCACAAAATCAACCAATCGGAAAATTAAAGGTCAATTGTGATTGGCTGTTGGTCTCCAATCACCACGCAGCACAAAGAAGACGAAAAATTAATTTTATGGATAGATGTCTTCTCTAGCCACCATCAAACATGACAGAGTCAAATGGTGAAAAGGATAAGTCAAACTAACTTTAGTCACAATAGGAGATAGGCTACTGTAATATTATAAGTTAAACAACCCAACAGCATTATAATACACAAAACTAACAAGGCACCTTTAAGTTAATAATAATAAAAAATGCTTACCAAAATGTGTTTTAATCCATTAGTCTCGCTGTCAGTTATTTTTTTTTAAATTTTTTCAGTAAGCTTCCGGGATGCTGTAGTAGATAGTTTTGAGCACAGAGAACTATATTTTGCAAGCACATTGCATTATATTTTGAACAGAAATGAACAATCTCAAGAAAAAAATTCGTTTGAGCAAAGAAAAAACGATTCCGTGCTCAATAAATGTATTTGCTATTATTCATATTAACGTGCAATAATAACCCCACTCACGCAGTTTACAGGTGCTCTCTCACAAACTTATTCTCTGCGCTCCTGTCAAGTCCCTCTCTCTCTCTCTCAACCTCTTAATTCTAGTTTGCGCGCTCAACTCTTGACACACACACGCTTGCTCAACTTGCAACAGCGTTACAAGTGTGCCACAAAATCAACAAATCGGAAAATTAAAGGTCAATTGTGATTGGCTGTTGGTCTCCAATCAAATCGCTAACCAAAGCCCATCTGGTATAACTTACAATTACTCACTCAGGATTGAGGCACACATATAGCGCCATACAACTGGAGGCGGCCAATACAAACCAGCACAGATTCGGCTACATAATAAGGAGCTTAAATTATTATTATTATTATTAAATGTCATCTTGTTGTGTTGTTGGGCGCAAGAATCAATGGAAAATGAATATGCTGTATCTGAAATTTTTATTTCTAGAAAATATTCACATCATTAAAATTGCACCGTAATGTCACTCTTTACATTGTCGTCTTCTTGGCGCTGGCTAGGCAGAACTGCGGATCGTACCACACAAGTCCTATGGTGCGTTCACGTGCTATGGTAATTATGGTAATAAATACCAAAAGCCGACGTGGAAAATGCACATGAACACCCCCTCATGTGGTATTTTCCACTGGGCAACTCGTAGAATATTTCGATGCACGAGTTGCCGGAATGAGATAACCTTTGACCTTTTCAAAATGGCGGAGAGCAACGCGAGAGTCGTGAATGGTAAAAATATGTACTATTCATGATCTAGAAAATATATAGCATATTATTTACCGTTTGAGTTTTGATAAATCATTTTCTTGCTGTAGCAGATGACTTAAGCAATCTAAAATAGTTTTAGCTAAATGACAGGTCTGGATCTCCATCTTTTTACCACATTACGACAACAAAAGCACTTGAACAAAACACACTGGTAAATACAAGTGGAAAATATCATATTTTCCATAGCACGTGAACGCACCATTATACATGACCATTCAGCACATAGTTATAGGGATCTAAAGATTTACATGCCCTCAGTTTCTCTTTACGCTCGGTTTCTCTATCGGATAGGTGTAGAAGTCAGGCCACTCAACTGGATGTAGCGTTAACGTTAATCCTGTCAGATCGTCCATCCATTGAGTGAGCGTGTACGGGTCAGCCAATCTGGTTCTGTCCGTTAAAATGAACTTTTGCAAATAACAATCGCGGTCCTGGACACTGAGTGACCTTGCACATAAAGAGAAAATTGGATTTTCTCCAATCATTGTTAAAAAACAAGCTAACACAACTTGCAACTAACATTAGGGAAGAGGCCAGAGGGATCATTCTGCCTGCACCTAAGCTCCGCCCACAAAAAAAAGCTCCGCGTCACCATGTTTACTAACTGAAAAGGGGTCTATAACAGTGAAAACATGGATAGCTGGAAGATTCAGTCAATGGTGGGGAAAGAGTAAAGTAGAATTAAAGTAAATTCCTGTACACCACCAGTGGACTAGCCTACACAAAAATAATTCAGAGATGTAGAATTAGAAAAATATATGTTTTATATCAATATTTTAATCAATATTTTCAAACATTATAAGTTTCATACACTGTATATGAAAAACTATGTAAAAAAAGATTATATTTAATAGGCTAATCTGTCAAAAGAGTTAATCCACTGCAAGCCAAGTATACTTTGAATACTTAATTATACTTTTAAGTATATCTCCATCAAAAGATTGAGTATAAGTACAGGCCAAATATACTTGGACTTTTCTCTCAGTATAAATCAAGTAAGTACACTTAAGTGTAATTTGAAGTATATTTCTGAGAAGTACATAAAATGTAGACTGAAAGTATACTTTCTTATTTTTAGTTTAAAAGAATTACACTAATGGCACACTTGAATAAACTTATTTCCGTAAGGGCCAGTGAGAGATTTGTAAAAAAAAAAAATCTGAGAGTGTTTTATATTTTAATCATATAAATGCAGCCTTAGTGAGCATAAAGAGACTTCTTTCAAAAATATTTAAAACATCTTACCAACACCAAACTTTTGAATGTTTGAATTCCCAAAAAATGTTGTCATCGTTTTCTTAGCCTATGTTATAAATCTTTTCTAGAAACATTTTTTTTGTCTTGGAGCTACAAGGCTATCTGTCCAGAGCAGAGTAAATACCTTAAAAGTAGCATTGCATACTATATATTAAGCCTTATGTAGCCATATGCGAGCTGTTTGTGGGAAAAGCGTTAGTTGTTATTTGCTGAAAATCCCATTTAAACTCAGCATGTTGTAATCCGTCACAATACATGCTAGAGCTAATTGCTAATTGCATGCTAGAGCTAATTTGACATCACAGTTGATGTCAAACCTCATACACTATATATTTTGTCAGGAAGTTTATAATGGTAAGTTAAAAAATATGTGTGCAGAAGTGAGGGGCGATTACATTTCAGTCTACTCTTGTAACAGATATGGTACATGGAACTTATGTTGATCTGTCATTTTTAGCGCTGAAACTTGGTGAAAAAAAATGAACCTTTTGTTTTTCACAGAAGACAGAAATACAGGTTTGTAAATGAGAATGAGTAATGATATCATTTAAATGTAACTCTAAATGTTTAGCCTTGGGTGAAGTAAAAGTCTAAAAATCCTTGGAAATCCCCTGAAACCTGAATGCTGTAAGTGACATTTTGTTGGGGTAGTATAAAAGTCTAGAGTTTCTTTTTCAGAGTGTGTTGATCATTTATCACAACTTACCAACACTCACATACAGTAACACAGTGGATATAAAGAAGAATAAGTAGTAGTTCGTCTGTAGTCAGTAGTATTCTAGCCACCTCTTTCAACAGAGTTTAGATGGAGGTTTAGTGATCGGTTGCTGTTTTCCCTTTCGGTAAGGATGAGTCATGCTGAGAGGAGTTGTCCCGACTGCTGTGCCATTGTATGCACAGAAACAATTATTCTGACTGGAGAGTGTTTTAAAAGACTGCTATCAGCAAGCTCAATTCTCTTTCACTCAGATTGACAAATCGACCTTGAGAACGAGGTACCACTAAGTGACTCCATTAGGCACAGATGCTCACTATTGGATAGAGGAAACACACCTCTTTTGTTTCTTTCTTTCGAAAGTCGCAATCTCTCCCTGATTATGTTTCTCTCTTTATGCACAGACAAAATGGCAAGCGAAAATGAGCTTCACCCATGCATTATTATAGAGAGGTACACAAAAACTCTCCTACAACAAGGAATGCATGCATGTTTGTGAATGACCACTGCAGCGCCACAAGTGATAGTTAGTGTATAGCTAAAGTGTGCCTATTATGCTTTTTAAACGTTCTTGATTTTGTTTTAGAGGTCTCCTTAAATAGGTTTAAATGCATTTAAACCTTCATCTTCCCCTAGCACTTTGAAACACATCTTTTCCTCACAGGTCAAAATGACCAGAAGTCTCGGATTTCATGACTCTTGCTCATTTTCACTCAAGTTGTAGCATTTTTAGTTCGAATTTTGAGCATTTTTTATAGGATTTTCTATGTGTACTGAAGCATTCCTCGCATTTCATTCATTCCTAAGGGGGTCAAATTGCCTCGAGAGGGAAGGATTTGTTAATTTTTTAAATTTCAACCACAAAACTCCTCAAATCCTTTTTTGTGTGTGTGTGTGTATTCGTGGTTCAAGTGCGACAAAAGTCCTTGGGTATTGGACCCCCCTGATGAACACTAAAAAAAAATACATTTCGGGTCAAAATGACCCGAGGGAAGGATGTGTCAAAAACACTTTAATTTTCTCATAATATACATTGCACATCATCTCCTTTGTCAAAGAGTCTGAAAACGGTTCGTTCAGACTCTCTAATCTTCTCCTTTTTGCGAGCCTCCACTGCTCTGATTGGTCAGATGGCCCATGTATGTGTGGCACCCCAGATTGTACAACTGACTACGCCACCCCTTGGCCTAAACTAGTTAGTGCGAGTGTCAGAGCAAGGGGAACTCTACCCCCAATAAAATGTACAAACACAGGTTCTTAGAAAAGTATAAAAATACAATATTTATTGAGGAATTATTGAAGATGTTGGTTGGTCAACAAAAGAAATAAAATAAATCAAACAAATAAACATATAACTAGGGAATACCAAGCCGTCCGCACGGGAGCCAGTAAAGCAGTCGAGAAAACACTAAGGGAAGGCTAAGTTCGCACTACCACCGGTGAACAAAGACACAGGCTTCATTTGAAGTAATACAACCTAGAGTTCAATGTCTACACACCGCACACTCACAGCACTCTAATAAATATGCTTAAAAGGCATTAAGGTTCACCATACACGGCACTGCAAACTTCTTCGTTAAACATGAGAAAAAAAAGAAAAAGAAAAAGGAACCCGCTTTCCAGTGAGGTCTCTTATACAGGAGTTACCCTGGCTCCACTAACACCGAGGCTGGTTACAAACAAAAAGGGGAATTTGGCATAAATGAAATAATAAAATAAATAAACCCACTCTAGCCTGTGACGTACAATTCATACAACCACATACAATAACAGCTACAGCCAACAGGCTAGAGGAAAACAAACAACCAACAAAAGGAAAGAAATAATAATAAATGACATAAACTACCTATAATATAAGCAGCACACAATCACACAGTATGGAGAACAGCAGCTAGCAACTAAAGGGTAACTGCACAGATCTGAAAACACAATAACCACATCATTAAGAATATTTGTTTGATCATGCTTCAGTCAATACAAATCACGTTTTTAGATGCAGTCACATCTTCCAGGATAAAATGGCCATCTAAAAAAAAGGTGGTCAATATCAAGATGTACGTCTTTGGATACAAAAAAAAAAAACACACAATAGTTAGAACAGCAAGGCAAAAGAAATACAGGCAGAACTTAATTCAAGACATACATGTCGTAACATTCACAGTGAAAAGGGGAAGATCTAAACATCCCACTGGAGTCACAGTCTCCAGCCGATGCTTATTAAACACGGATGTAGTTTGGCATTACTTTGCCGTAATTCACTCGACCATACATGGTCAGACAGGAAGACTTGTGTGCCGCGGCTTAATCAGTGTTGGCTCCTTCACGCACTCAATACTCAAACAGCATCTGAATCGCTGATTCGCCACACAAGAGCCAGCAGTACATTTACACTGTCCCAGTCTAAGGACACCAGGTGTTTATATAGAAGCCTGCCTCAATCGCGTTTGATGGTTTACTAAATGCCCGCTCCACCCACCAATTAGTGACGTGATTAAACATAAAAATGAGTCAGAACGAGCGTAAACTGAAGGAACCCAATCAGGCCCGCAGGCTACATATGGTCTACCGCTTACAGAGCATGTCAGAAAACAAAACGCATATTACCATATCTGAATTTCAGCTCTGGATCTTCCTCAGCGCTTGATACACAGTGCTATGAACAAAAGTGTTTGCTTTAGTGTATCAATTCACTGTTCGTGGGCAGCCAATGAAGACAATAGGTTGGCATTATGCAAATTTGTTACATTGTAACAGGAAGTGAGACTGGAATTGCTGAACGACTCGTTTCAGCCGTTCAGAATCGATCCTTTCTTTTAGATGATAACTTTATTTGACATGCATTTTGATCTTTAGAATTGTTTCAGACCTTTTACATTCAAAAACAGCTATTACACCCTGCATGAAAGATAATATTAAAAAAAAAAATTATAATAAAAAAATTATAGGGGCACTTTAAAGAATTGTGCTTGAAACCTGAAGGGTTCAAATCAAATAAGAGGTCTTCAGAATTCCAAGAAGATAGGCTAAGTGGTCATCATTTCTGTGAAAGATAGTAAAATGGTGTGTTCAAGGATATCCTGTCTAATTGCAGTTCCTCAAACAAAACTCTTTAGACTATTCATTACAGGATAGGATACCTTTACAAAAGCCAGTGTTTGAGCATTGTTTTGTTAAATAACCTTTATTTATTTAATTTTTAGTAATACCATTTTGTGTGTGCATCTGATGTTTTGTGAATGGAGATATGGATGGATGGTCCCAGTAAAAAAAAAATTAAAAAATAATGCATTGTAAGACTTCTGTAAAATGTTTAATACAGGAAAAAAGCTTATTCTTGTTCACAGAAGGTTTTGCTTTGCCCTCTTGAACATCTTGACGTGCCGCCACTTCTCAGAATTGCTGCACAGATAACTGACCTTGTTATCTTGCCACAAAGCTGTGTTATTGGTTTTTCAATGAATTTGTTCAATGTGTTTCCTTCACTGATTTCGAATATCCATTGAATGACAAGTGAGACTCATTGGGGAGAACCGACTGCAACTTAGAGGCTGAGTTACATTTGCAAAGCAGGGAGTCTGCTTAACAAGCCCTACAAAATATGCTTTCTGAGAGATTATTAGGGCTGGGCAGTATGATGGTATAAATACATAAACGTGTGTATTTATCTATACTTGACCTGCCTAATTTAAATACAAAACAGCACCAAAATTGAACATTACCTGATGGGATTTCTTTGTTAATGTATAGTACTTATTTTCAGATAATTGATATTTATTCCTGGAATAGTAATAAAAAAATAATAGCTATAATATTAGCTATATATATTTTTTGTCATTATTTGATTGAAATGACCAAATTAACTGATAGAAGCACCTAACCCTGGTTTTAAAACTAAACTTAACTGTAAACTTGTCCCTCAAATCTGATAGGTTGATTGGAATGTTGGTGATCAACATCTTTGTTGATCCAGGAACATGTTGTACATGGTGAAATCAGGTTCTGTCTAGTTGTAATCTCTTTTAAAGACCCCTGTCCCTGAGTTAACTATTTCTCTGTATCTGCCTCATCTTTGTAGCCCTTCTTATTTTCTGTCCCTTCAAGTGTGAGCTGAAATGGGACAGATTATGAGTGTCTGTATTGGTTTGACAGTGTCCGTGAGTGTGCTCTGCGTGTGTGTTTGTCTCTAGGGGAAAAAGGACATTGAGGACTCAGGTGTGTTAGTGTCATTAGTGAGCAAGCTAATCGAAGAGCCCTGCTGTCTGCGGACCACAGCCCTCTTATAACCGGACCGTTTGCTCTCTATGGACCAGGTCTGTCTGTGCTCATGAGTCGCAGCAGTCTGGGTTTTCTTTGTTCCTGGCTCATTATGTACCACAGTCTGAACCCTTAATTCACATCTATTCATTTAAGTTATCTCACCCTCACTTTCTTTAAAGCTGATAACAAGATGACATTGTGTTCCCTTTTCAACCTCGATGAAAGACTTTCCGAATCAGGGGCAAACGACACGTTTCTCACATAAGCGTCAAAATCATCTTGATGTATAGCATGGATAATTAAAATGACAAAAGACAAAGGCATGCTTTTGTCTTTTTATATGCACTTTACAAGATCGTTTTATTTTGTTCACTGCCTTTATATACATACGTTTGTGGTAATTCAAGACTTTAAGCAACAAAAATGTTGAATTATCTTCCAAATGCTTTCCTGCAAGACAAATCATTTTTACATTTTTGTTTAAAAGAGATTTTGTTTGAGATCAACAAGGTTTCCTACAGATTCGTAGTCATTAAAAACCCTAACTGGGAGTTTTAGTGGTATATCTATTTTGGTTAATGACTGTCTGTAAAAAAATATCCAGGATTTGATACTTGAACACCAATCTCACAGACCCACACATTTTAATTGAAGTAGTTGTTTTTATGATTAAGGGTTACCTGAATGGTTAATAATGGATTTGAAGAAAAAAAAAATAATAGTAAAATAAAATAAAAAGTGAGGAAGAAAAAATAAAAACTCTACCAGTGTCACATAGATAGACTGTTCTGATTCCTGTTAGTCTGACAGTTGCACTTCCACATCGACATACTCTGGTATACAAGCGAAGAAAAAAAAGATTCCACTCTTCCTGTTCTCTCTCTCACTAGAGAAAAAAAAAGCAAACACATTTTTTAAACCCAGTCTGCATTTTTGCATTTTCTAAAGATAATGTGCGTTGTGCAAAACCTGTGCTTAACTCACAGCCCATGTGTTGTGGGTGGTTAAGACTGGATTCATGCCGCTAGGGTGTTCTGAATTGTTCCTTGATGGTAACTCAGTCTAAAGAGCCCTCCCACAAATACATACGATAATCACATTTACATTTGCATTTACATTCAATCATTTAGCAGACGCTTTTATTCAAAGTGACTTACAAATGAGGAGAGCAATAGAAGCAGTTAAACTAACAATAGGACAACAATATGTAAGTGCTGTGACCACACTCTTAGTTGCATTATACTGTATGTCATGTTCTATACCATATAGACTGAAGAAATGTTGAATAACGGCTGTAGCCCAGCAGTGCTTAGACTAAACACTACGAGATCATCTGCATACATCAGGTGATTCAGAACAAAATCCCCAGCCACACAACCAGTATTACACGCTCTGAATACTGGTTCTAGAAACTCATAAAAATGGAGGAGCTCTGGTTTTTATATTTAGCAATTACCTCTTTTAGAGCATATATACACATGTCTGTGCCCTGTATGGCCTTGAAACCAAACTGGTTATCCGTAGATTTAACAAATTCTGAAATCCTGTCCAGCAGGATTGTTTCCATAATTTTTGACACTATGCTGGCCAATCTGTATTTGTCAGAACTGCCAACTTTTCCAGTTTTGTCTTTGACCACAGGAACTAACAAAACAGTTAACATTGAGTCAGGTATAAAAAAACAAAAAAACATGTACAAGAAAAGCAGTAAAACAGAAAGGAGTGGAGCCAACCTCGCAGCTGCAAACTTTAAACGCTCTGCAGCAACACCATCCAACCCACTAGCTCTATTATTAGACAATTTGCTAATTGCTTTGAAAACTTCATGTGACAGAACTATATCTGTGCTCTCAACTTTACTCACAGTATAGGACTCAATCTTAACACAATTAAACAAACTACTGAGGTGTTGTCGCCAAAGTAAGATAGTATCAGTACCTGACATGCCATCAACCACACATGGTAGTGACATTTTACTGGCAGTCATGCCTTTCACTTCCTTCCAGAAGTCATACTTCCTGGCCATTGAATCAGCCCTCATAACTCTCTAATTTTTACTAATAAAACGTACAGCGTACTTATATCGGGCATTGGTGACCCTTTTTTGCTCAAAAACAGACCCATATCTTGGTCTACCTGCAAGTATCCACTCTTTGCAAGTTTCTCATGCCTGATCATAAGAGTCAGCTACAGAAGTATTCCAGCCTGGTTTAACTTTCTTTTTGGTTTTTGATCTTTGCGAGAGATCACTTGAATCAACCAGTGCTTTAACTATCATACATAGAACAAATTTCTGATCTGTGTCTCGAGTTTTTACAGTTATAATCTCTACACAAGGCAGCCTCTTTTGGCAGGTAGATATCTTTTAGCAAGTTATCCGTTTTCATAGAATATTATAATGTTTCTTCTCTTGAAAGAGTGCTCCAATCCAGGTAAGAAATACTACTTTCATTTTCAAAACTTTGTGTCAAAGGTAAAAATTCATAGTTTGTTTGCATCTCTAAAAGAATATGATCAGCAGTTGAAAACTCTGCTTACAATTATATAATTTTATAAAAATGAAAAATATATATTTCATGTCTGTTAATGAGGCGTGTGCATCTGCTGTAGCTATACAATGATCCAGCCACGAGGTTGTATGTGCCTCGCTTATGTAAAACTATCCATGGGCAAAAGCGCTTTCGTTGACAGAATAGCCCATTGTCTTCACAAAACTGGTGATTAGCAAAAACTGATTTACTGTCAGTTATATCTGAATTCATATCACCAACAACATACACATTAGATCATTTATTGTCCTGTATAAATGAATTAAAAGCAAGTCTATTAAGATCATTAAGCTGACACTCATACGGGGTGTATTCCTTGCCATTTTTGCCAAGTGTATAGCTATACACCAAATCAAATCAAATCAAATTTTATTTATAAAGCACATGTAAAATCAACCTGGTGGGCCAAAGTGCTGTACATGAAAGAAAAAAAAACAGAAAAAGCAAAAATGGATAGAACATTTTTAATAAAATAAAAAATGAAGACAAGAAAACAAAGAAAAGAATTAAAAGCACAAGAGAAAAGATGAGTTTTAAGCATGGATTTAAATTCAGCTAATGTAGAAGCAGTTCTGACATGTAATGACAGGTTATTCCACAACTTAGAGCCAGCCACTGCAAAAGCTATATCACCTCTGCATTGTAAGCGAGATCGAGGAACATACAGAAGATGTTGATCTCTTGACCTAAGTGATTGTGAGTGACAATTAAGTCAGAGAGATATTTAGGGGCTTGATTACAAGTCAATTCAATATCGAACTGGCAGCCAGTGTAGAGAGTGCATAATTGGGGTAATATGATCATGTTACGACTACCGGTGGACAAATGGGCAGCCGCGTTTTGGACAATTGAATACGAGAAATTGCAGAGAGAGGAAGCCCGACATATAGTGAGTTATAGTCCAGTCGTGTGGAAATGAAAGCATCTCGATCCTGTCTCTACTTAAAAATGATTTCACTTTGGCTAGCCGGCGAAGATGATAAAAACTAGCGCTAACTGTGCTATTAATTTGTTTGTTTAATTTAAGTACACCAGTCCACTTCAAGTCTAATTATGTTAATGCAAGAGTCAAGTCTCTAATTCAAGAGAATTGCCACTCCGCCAGGAATGCGCCCTGGAATTATTCCATCACTAATGAACACTGGACTCCCCAGCCCAATAGAAGTTATAATTCATTGCGCTTAATCCA
Source organism: Tiaroga cobitis (assembly GCA_030578255.1). Classification (NCBI taxonomy): domain Eukaryota; kingdom Metazoa; phylum Chordata; class Actinopteri; order Cypriniformes; family Leuciscidae; genus Tiaroga; species Tiaroga cobitis. The sequence continues at coordinate 36,400,276 of CM060602.1, read as the reverse complement.
TTTAGATCCTGTTTTGTCGTAAACACTGATCCAGGCGCTGGTCTATAACAACACGGCGTGGTCGGTCTTCTGCGCACAAGGCCGACGCGCAGGCCACGACAGTTGTACGATACTACTTTTATATTCATTCGTTCAGTGTTAAGCCTCAGTGGCATGGGCAGACGAGGCCCCAGTCACTGCCAGGGTTTGCTCCAGCAGTATATATATATATATATATATATATATATATATATATATATAGAGAGAGAGAGAGAGAGAGAGAGAGAGAGAGAGAGAGAGAGAGTAGAAGAGAAAGGAAAGTGTTAGCAGTAATGGATCAAGTTTTGCTGAAAAAGATGCTTTTCTCATCTGTACTTGCTAAAGTGTCCTACTATATGGTGTTTAGCATGTTGGCATGCAGTTGCTGCATTTTGAATGGTTGTTGGCACTATAAATAGTTGCTAGATGCTTACTTATTGGTTACTTTATGTTCAATGCAAGTGAGTGAAATTTATTCATTCATTCATTTGTTTGTTTATTCTTTATTTTAATTTTTTGCCTATGTTTTCACCCATGAGGCAAAAATTTTAATCTGACGCCATATGTTTCCCCAACAAGAAACTCAGTTTGAGGTGTCATTCATAACTGTAACATAAAAAATACAAAATAAATACTGGATAGGTTTCATTATTTTTTTTTTTTTTTGTATTATTTTTTTTTTTTTCATTAAAAAAACAATTAAATCCTGGATAGGTTACGCACATTTTGTTTAAATTTTAATAATTCGGTTTAGGGACTTGTTTTTATTGACATACTCTGGTAAACATGTTAAAACAAGCTGTAAACTCTCTCTCTCTGTTTCTCTCTAAGCAAAACTTCTGAATGGAGGTGAGAGGAGATCAGAAGAAAAAGACATAAATCGAGATAGTAACGGAAAACAGTGCGCCCTCAGACACAAATCAGTAAAGCCATTGACTGTAATCATCTTCACAGACAGGCTGAATTGCACTGCTAATCAGACCTGAATAAACCCTAATTCTGAACTAATACTGGGCAGAATTGGCTTATGTAGACATGATTCTTATGAACAATGAGGGGAGCTTCAGTTTCTAAACAACACAGTCACATGTGTAATGACTGCTGATACAAGAAAATGGCAGTATATTCAAACCTTGCGAGGGTTTTCCACTGCAGTGTTGGAAAGAAAATGGCCTCAGGGACACCGGTTTTTGTGTGAGCAGAAGATAGAGAGGAACCACAATGCAGTGATATTCTGGTCTGCGGGCCAAATCCAGCCCACCAACTGGTTATCCATGGCCCGCCACAATCCAGTTTTTTTTTTTTTTTTTTTTTTTTTTGAGAATTCATTTCTGCGTCTTCACTGCAAGTATGTAATGTGGCATGGCAAGAAAGAGAGCTATTACTTTAACAACATTTCTGTTAGGACCACTATCGTCAAAATTGACAATTAGCATATAGTTTAAATTGGTGGTATGGTTAGACATGATTCTTATGAACAATCAGATGATCTTCAGTTTCTAAATTACAAAGCCACATACACTCTTAAAAATAAAGGTTCTATATTGGTGTCTATGGGTCATGGAGAACCACCTTTTCGAACATTTATACAGTTCAACGGCAATCAAGTCATGTGATATTGCCAGTTGTCTGTGCAGATTTAGCTAGCGATGCCCGATTCACGAAAGAATCACCCTGAGTTAGTTCTTTTACATTAATCATATACAGGCGCTAGGGAGTGTTTCCCATCGAATGACGTAACTCACTTAAAGGGGTCATGACATGAGCAACCAAACTTGCCTTGATCTTTTGGTATTTAAGAGGTCTTTGTACCATTAAAACCTCCTGCAAGTTTCATAGCTTAAGACGTCCTCCCCATTATAAACGAACCATTTATTTAATCAAGCTCTAAATACAGCTAGATCCTTTGTTCTTAGTGACGTAACGGTACGAAGTGACGTACCAGTCGTTTGCATATGACCGCCTCCAGCGCAAGACAACTACGCCTCATTTCGCATCATCACATGCGCTGTCTTGCAGCGAGTAACTGCGATGCCACGCAGATGTGCTGTTCCTGCTGTGGACAAGCAACATGTATGAATACGCTGCCGAACGATCCAGACGTCAGGGAAAGCAGTTGGATGCAGTTTATTTGCAGCATATGCAGCCCGCCAAAGCCTTATTTGTTCGGTGAGTGATGTAGATGAGTGTGACAGGGCGCATGAAAGAACGACAAGAGAGAGAGAGCGCCCCGGCCGCGCGCGCGCGCCTTCAAACTGTCCTGCTCTCTCTCTCTCTCTCTCTCTCTCTCTCTCGCGCATATGAATCAAAATCAATTGAGAATTGACACGATGGTAAAAGATCGAAGACCGAAATTTCACGTGGCGGAGCATTGTGTAGCCTACATGTGATACAAAATGATTAACAATTTATGCATAAGCAGCACTGATGTTAGCCAATCATAACAGTGGGCGTTAACACTGAACTCTTAAAGGGGAAACACCTCCAAAACAGACTGTTTGAATCAGAGGGGGAGAAACAGGGTGGGAAAAGGTCATAAATCACTACATTTTCAAAGTTTTTTGTACAAAAAACTATAGTAATACTATAATTGCACCTAAGGGAACATAATAAAACAAAACAAAAAACCATGTCATGACCCCTTTAACAAGTAAGATGAATCGTTGAAGAAATCAATTAGTCACGAATGTTTCCCGAAACCATATTTTCGCAAATTTGTCGTTCAACCACGTTAGTTAATGATGTCATGAAGGTGGTTGAATAAAAACTTCTTTTAATTAATCAGTCTGAGATCAAATTCATGCTAGATCGTTTTGCTATACATTACAGATATGGCATATGAGGACTAATTCTATTTTTTATCAGTTATTTTGCTATATTTCTAGATTCAATCATAGGCTCTTTCTTACATACGCACGTACGCACATCAGGATAAAGATGTATTAGGACCACATGTCATGAAAACTAAACTTCTAACCACAGGTCAAGAGATGTCGTTCCAACCACACAACTTTGCTATGGTTTCGGGAAACACCGACTCATTGAACTATGCTGACATTGACAGAACTTGCAATCATAGATTTCTAATGATGCTTTCTGGAAACGCACACCTGAACCCGTTCAATATTCAGTTTGAATAATTGAATCACTCGTTGACTCGCTGAATTGTTTGTTGCGGTTTCTCACTCGGTAGTGATACTTCAGAACTCCGAGCTCTAGATAAAGTGGATTTTTACCAACAATCCATTGAAACAAAACCCGAGAATGTGTTTGCCAGTAATGGAGGAGGTCTTGTGACTTTTGTGAGGCATTTGAATGTGCAGATCAGTATTTTTGACCTTGGGTTTATATTGTTGAGGGGACTGGAAGTTCAGAGAGAGAGAGAGAGAGAGAGAGAGAGAGAGAGAGAGAGAGAGAGAGAGAGAGAGAGAGAGAGAGAGAGAGAGAGAGAGAGAGAGAGAGATAGAGAGAGAGAGAGAGAGAGAGAGAGAGACCATCATGGTCAATGTTCTCTCATAGCTAATGTTAGTCCAGCACAGACAATTAAAACAAGTCTGCACAGAAGGCATGCTCAAATGTGTGAAAAAGCTAGCAAGTCAGAGCTAAATGAATGGGCATAATTTCAACTGGAGTCCATCCACGTGTCCATTGATTTTCAGTATGGAACAGAAACTGGGAAATCTTGTGCGTGCAAGTGTGCAGCGATGATTAATTCACAAAATAAGCTCTGCATCCTAAAATAGTACTGGGATTTCAAGTTCATAACATCACTGTTTTGCAAGAGATACAGTGCTGTTGTGAACATGAAATTATATGTGCACACACACACACACACACACACACACACACACACACACACACCTCTGCTGGAAGCAGAGACACGAGCACACACACACACACACACGCACGCCGGCACACACACACAGACACAAACAATGTATGGTTACTTTTTTACAAAGGCCAATGTAGTTTTATTTTATTTAAAAAAGCCAATTACTAAAGTAACAGGAGATACTGCATTGCAAGTGTATATTTATATATTATAAAACCACGATGTGTAACTATTTATATTTTTTAATTTAATATAAAATCTAATAGTAGTTCCCACTCTCTTTGCAGCATAACAAGTGTAAAATGTACAAAACAAAGAACAAAAAGGGGCAAAAATGCATATAACGTATATTATATATATATATATATATGATTTCCCCTTTCTCTTTGTTTCTCCACCCACTAGCTTACTCAGATGCGGTGCATTCATTGTTGTATTGGCATCCGTTGATTGATGTCTGAGTGATGTTTGTGTTTATTTTTAAAAATAGAACATCTGTCATGTTCTTCCTGCCTGTTCTGTATTTCCCCATGCCTATACTGTGTGAAGCACATTTGACTGAAGATAATCAGTTTATCATTGCTGTAATTATTTATTATTCTTCAGTTATAAAAATAATTGATTGACCAATGTTTTATGATTCTGGCTTTTTGATTGGTTATAATGCATTTAATGATTTGCATGTCACTGGAGAGATTCACAGAGCTGTTTTATGGTTTGTGAGAGACCTGTTGAGGTTGCATACAGAAACACAGGCGGTTCTGTGCCAGTTAGCGATATAAAATACTGATATAATTATTATTGATTATCCTTTATAATGAAGCGTGTGTGTGCTGTTTGAAAAGTGCATTTGTACTGGAGGAAATTATTAGCATTAGTTTAAAAGTCAACATGAAATTGGATTCCCAGCTCATTTTACTTCCATTATCGGACGTATTTCCAAGTGAATCTGTAGGACAGGACTTGATTTTATACATGGGGATCGATTGGATTGTAAAAACAAAACAAAAAAAAAGGCTGTTATGTACCAGATTGGAGGGAAGAGGTTGAAAAGTAATAGGGATACAAGTTCTAGTTGCCGATATTGTGCATTAAAAAGGTAAATAGGGTGAAATTTGATTTTATATAAACTCCAATAGAGTGCTGCAGAGATGACGTTTTTTTTTTTGTAGGCCAAAAAAACTAAAAACGAGTTGCCATTTACAGCACTTCCGGTTCCACTGTCCTAAAGTCAATGGGTTTTTGAATGTTTTTTTTTTTGGTTAAATGCCTGAAATTAAATGATAATAAAAAATAAAAAAACCATCAATAAACCCTCCTGTGCTTAGCTTGTAAAAGGCGGTTGCTAACAAGTAGCTAGTTTGTTGGTTACATTCAACATCATCACACAGAAGAGGTAAACTCATCTAATGCAAACTTTCAGGGAAGTTTTATTTTAGCTAAAACTGAAAGAGTCACATTTACATTAAATAGTTCAAGTGACCCAATTGCAAATTTTTTTTCCTCCCGTGTGGCACAGATCGCATATAACCCATGAACGTGTAAGCAGGAAAAATCACATTGATTACAATATTCTCAGATCGGATGCAGGCCTCATTCATATGTGGAAATGAATCTGATATGAATCGGATGCGTGCGTTTGAGTCTGCCTTGTAAGTGGATAGATCAACCCGATCTCACGGCAATCCGTTCGCATTTTACGAGGTGGCTAATTTGTATGAATTCATACGATTTTTGATCAACCGCGATCACATGACTCTTTTCAGAAGGCTCAACCCAACGTTTTGCTGACTTTTAAAGAAAATAGCAAAAGAAAGCAAGAGCTTGTGTTATCATTTGATCTGCGTCCATTGCAAATCACACCGTTTTTACTTCCTTTTCAACCAAAGCTTTTCCGGGTCAGTGCGTCTACCTTGGGTTATTTCACCCTAGTGTAACTGCAGATATTGGATATGGGTCACTTTTAAAAGAAGATGTAAGCTAGTCTTCAACACATTGGATATAGTCAACAAATCGAAATTGGCCATCAAGACTTGCAGTGTAAATGCAGCCTTAGTAATGGTTACACTGAAGTGTAGTTTGTTTATAGCATACGTGTAGCTTTTTTTTCTCGCGATTAAATTTAGTCTTCAAAATTCATAAAAGCTGTGTTCATTTGTGAAGATTATCATTATGCACAAAACATGAAAGAATCATAAACTTTTGTTAGTCTCAAAGCTATAGGCAAATCCAAAAGCCTATGGAAAAATCCCATTTGTTTTTTTGTTTTTTTTGTCAAGGGAACCAGGGTGATCCTAACTTCTGGGTTGGCCTACAAAAATGCATCAGCCCTGCATCACTCTATTTGTGTATCATTGTTGTTATTCTCTGTAATTCTCAGGGGCCCGAGCTGGAGGTTTGTGCAGAGAAAGGGATTCTGGGTGATCATACAGGGCAGCTCTGTGTCGTCGTTCTCGTTTGCGCCCTGAGCTTTCATTCACAGGCTGGACACTTGTGGGATATTATCACGTGGTGAGCTCAACAGACGACCCTCTATCCTCTCTCTCTGCTCAACTCTCTTCTCACTGATGGTATTCATACAGAGGTCACATTGATTCGAACTGTCTGGATACTGTAATCCTGTTTTATATGCTCTGGGAAAGCCGGGCCAGGGAACTGTTCTTGCAGAGACATTTTGTCATTGTTAATACGTTTACTTATGTGATTCATTTGTGTTTAATGGTGTTGCATGTTTATTATTTTTAGTGGGATTTCTGGTCCAAGTTAACGGTCATTTGTTTTATACAATTTAATATAGATTGGACATAAAATAATTAGCATTCTTTTTAAGGGTACAGTATATGAATTGTTTCTAAATAATGTGATATATATTATTTATAAATGATTAAAAGGATAATGATGGATGGATAAATGGTTAGATGCATAGACTCGTTTTTTAATAAACGTGATAGTTTGCTATTTTAGTATATTAATGATGTCATCTAATGATGTAATCTCATCTTTCATGGACTGAATATTCAGGCTCAGGCGTGTGTTGTGATCCTTTTCGGTCAGTTATATTTGACCTAATGAATCGCATGACTTATGACCGGACTTTTAATCTCTCCAGAACATGAGGTAGCTTATTTTGAACAGTTATGATCCCAAAGTCATTTAGGCCTTGGAATAAGCGGATTTCGGCCTTCATGTCCCCTGAAAATTGGGTCAGTAAATTGATGTGGCCTTTGCCAAGCAATTCATTTTTATAGTGCTTCGCTGTCAATACAGCTGGAAGCATCATCATGTCATAGTGCAAATGAATGCTTGTTTTGGCAGATGTGCCCAGAATGAATATTAATTTTGTTTGCGTAAAGGATACTGTGGACCAAACATGCATTTAAAAGTAAACTTTTAAAAGAAGTTTATGATGATTGCTGTGCGAGAGAGCTGTAACGCCATGTATATTTATGGTTTCCCCCTTATTGGCAGGTTCATGACACAGATTTGTTTTGGTTATGCTTATTATGGCCCAGGTATACTTCATTTTCCGCTTTCTGCTTCCTCTCGTGCACAGTCATGTCCGCACAGCTTTCAAAGTATTAATGTGAATTGACACGTTCGACACATGCGCAGTTCAATTGCTTTTTTACACTCAGATGTCAGAGGGCAGCAATGAGTCTTGTCGTTTACATGATATTCGCTCAGAATGATACAAGAAGAAAAGTAGTGGATCCGCCATTGCATGCAAAATTTAGAACAAGAACCAAAACGGTAGAGAAGGATATGCTGCTTTGTTTACTGTTTTGTATCGCTCTTTACGCACTCTTCTTCGACTACTGCACAGTACATCACAACTGTGCGTATTGCCACCTAGTGGACTCTTCTGTCTCAACATTCACCTTGCGCATGCGCTGTTGTACGTGCACCGTCTGCATGCAACCCAATTTTTTTGACAGATTCCCGCAGACACCCGTTAACGAAAGTTACGGCCAAAGTATACTTTACGGCTTTGCGGGATTTTAATTTTTCGGATAAAATGTAAAAAAAAAAAATAAAAAAAAAATAAATAATAATAGGTGGAAAAAAACTATATTGGACCCTTTTGACTATTGTAAAAAAATCCTAAATTATATTTTTTTCTTATTTTGTGTTTCATGTAAATAACTTTTTCTGTTTATTTTGTTTTGTTGGTAAACTATCCCTTTAATATCTCAGTTGTTTTTTTAAAAGCAACAATACGATTACATTGAAGCATAAGGACACCTTTGCTGAATGCTTCTTGATTTCAGATGTTTCTGTAAATTTTTTTTGACATTTTAGATGTTTCTACCTTGAAGTTTCAGCAAAGATGGCTTAAAATGTTTCGTTTCATTCATGTCATGTCATGTCGCCATGTCATTTAATTTCATTATTTCATTTCATCAAATTCTTCCAAAACCAAATTCTGGACTATCCAGTTGTCTAATTGTATACCTGTTTTCTATAATTTTTTTTATTTTGTATTTTAAACTCCAAGTCTCGTGAGCAAATTCTGAGAAATTTCATTTTCCTCTAGGGTCAAGAGAATGGCTTTAAATGTGTTTCAAGAAATTACATGTTATCCTTTTTAATTACCCAGTATCCTCTCATAGCGTTTAAATCTGAGTTTCCTGGCTCATATTTAAACAGCCTGACATCTAGCCGATGCTAAATCACAAGTCAATGGTGGATCAAAGCTACATCCGCTTTGTTTATACAGTAACAGTGGTGTCTTGGTGTGCTTTCTCTGTGCCTAATGTTGTTATAATTGTTATAGCAATGATAAGTCGCTGTGACACTGGAGGAGAGCGCCGCTTTACCACAGAACACAAAGCTGGATTATCTCCAAATATATGCAGAGTTCACAGACACATCCACCCGGATATTTTCCATTAGTTTTGTGTCTTTCAGTTTTTTTTTTCCCTATACTCTTTGAGCAACAAGGGAAATCAAATCCACAGATTTATGGACTCGTGTGTGTGTGTGTGTGTGTGGGTGTGAAAACATCATAGGGATGACTGTTCATACAAACACTCATTCCTCCGGCAGCAGCGGACTGCTGTCATTATCAGCTTTTGATGAGACAGCCACCCTCTCTGGGAATGAAAGCAAAACATCTAAAGAGTTTTTTATATGGTTTATGGAAGGGGAAAGGTGTAAGTGACAAATAATATGTCCAAAAGGAGTTTTTTTTTTTTATATATAATACAATCTTCGGTTGAAGGAAGACATGTAACTCTTACCCATATGGATTTAAATGAATTCTGTAACCCCCAAAATGAAAATTCTGACATTATTTACATCAAGGATGTAACCTTATATTCAAGGACGCATTTATATGTTCATTCCCAACCTGTCTCCTTTTTTTCCCCTCTGTGGAACAGAAAGGGAGTTTCTTAAGGATCATGTGACGCTGAAACTGGAGTCATGATGCTGAAAGTGAATAAATAAATAAATAACATTTTAAAATACATTCAAATAGCAAACTGGTTCATTTATTTGTTTGGTCGTAACAATGTTTTCGTAATAACTTTAGTTTAGGGTCCAATTCTCATTATGAGGCACTTGCTTATTAGCATGCATATTACTAGGATGTTGGCTGTTTAATACTTATAAAGCTAACACAGTCTCATCCCAAGACGTCAACTAACTGACGCTTGACCATACGTCAACATCCAACGTTTTAGGGTACCCTTTAAAGGGTTAGTTCACCCAAAAACGAAAATTCTGTCAGTAATTAATCACCCTCATGTTGTTCCAACCCCGTAAGACCTTCGTTCATCTTCGGAACACGAATTAAGATATTTTTGATGAAATCTGAGAGCTGGATCCATCCTCCATACTAGTCCATAGGCTTCTTCAGGGATTGAACTTGCCGGCCTCGAAAAGTTAGTAAAGACATCGTTAAAATAGTCCAAGTGACTAAAGTGGCTCAATCTTAAGTTTATCAAGCGACGAGAATACTTTTTGTGCGCAAAAACAAACAAAAATAACGACCTTATTTCAACTATTCATTTCCTTCTCTTTGGGCCTCCAGTCAGTTAAACTAGTGTAATTGTGTAGAGCTACGTCACACGTAGGCTCACTATTGGCCGACGCTGGTCATGTGCGTGATGCGTGTGACGTACAACAACAGAAGCGTACGCTATTACACTAGTGAACTGACTCGAGGCCCACAGAGAAGGAAATGAATAGTTGAAATAAAGTCGTTATTTTTGTTTTTTTTGCGCACAAAAAGTATTCTCGTCGCTTGATAAACTTAAGATTGAGCCTCTGTAGTCACTTGGACTATTTTAACGATGTCTTTAATAACTTTTCGAGGCCGGCAAGTTCAATCCCTGAAGAAGCCTATAGACTAGTATGGAGGAGTGATCCAGCTCTCAGATTTCATCAAAAATATCTTAATTCGTGTTCCGAAGATGAACGAAGGTCTTACGGGGTTGGAACAACATGAGGGAGAGTAATTACTGACAGAATTTTCATTTTTGGGTGAACTAACCCTTTAACGTCAGTTAGATGACGATCCTGGGGGGTCATCCAACTGACGCTTTACCTTTAAAGGGGTCATGACATGAGAAACCAAATTTGCCTTGATCTTTTGGTATTTAAAGGTCTTTGTACCATTAAAACCTCCTGCAAGTTTCATAGCTTAAGACGTCCTCCCCATTATAAACGAACCATTTATTTAATCAAGCTCTAAATACAGCTCGTTCTAGATCCTTTCGACTTAGTGACGTCACGGTGCGAAGTGACGTACCAGTCGTTTGCATATGACCGCCTCCAGCGCAAGACAACTAAGCCTCATTTGACATCATCGCATGCGTTGACGTGCAGCGAGGGGCTCTGTATACGCCACGCAGATGTGCTGTTCCCGGCTGTGGACAAACAACATGTTTGAATGCTGCCGAACGATCCAGACGTCAGGGAAAGCAGTTGGATGCAGTTTATTTGCAGCATATGCAGCCCGCCAAAGCCTTATTTGTTCGGTGAGTGATGTAGATGAGTGTGACAGGGCGCATGTTACTGAAAGAACGAAGAGAGAGAGAGAGAGAGAGAGAGAGAGAGAGAGAGAGAGAGAGCCCCGGCCGCGCGCGCGCCTTCAAACTCTCTTGCTCTCCCTCTCTCTCTCCCTCGCACATATGAATCAAAATCAATTGAGAATTGACACGATGGTAAAAGATCGGAAGACCGAAGTTTCACGTGGCGGAGAATTGTGTAGCCTACATGTGATAGAAAATGATTAACGTTAATAATTTATGCATAAGCAGCACTGACGTTAGCCAATCATAACAGTGGGCGTTAACACTGAACTCTTAAAGGGGAAACACCTCCAAAACAGACTGTTTGAATCAGAGGGGGAGAAACAGGGTGGGAAAAGGTCATAAATCACTACATTTTTAAAAATTTTTGTACAAAAAACTATAGTAATACTATAATTGCACATAAGGAAACATAATAAAACAAAACAAAAAACCATGTTATGACCCCTTTAACGTCAGTTAGATGACGCGGGTAGGTTTAGGTCTGGGGTAGGGTTAGGAATAGATAGCGTCATCGATAGCGTCGACGCTAGATAGCGTCTAGCGTCACCCTAAAACGTTGGATGTTGACGTATGGTCAAAAGCGTCAGCTGGTTGACGTCTTGGGATGAGACTGCGCTGATAAAGCACATATTAATGCCTTATTCTGCATGGCCATATTCTACATCCCTTAATCCTACCCAGTCCCCAAACTTAACAAATACCTTACTAACTATTAATAAGGAGTAATTAGGAGTTTATTGAGGCAAAAGTCGTAGTTAATAGTGAGAATTGGACCCTAATCTAAAGTGTGACCAATATTTTTTTCCAGTATTTTTAATCAAACAAATGCAGCCTGGGTGAGCATATGACAATTCCTTATAAAACTAAAATAAAAACATAAATAAAGCCATACAAGAGTTTTGTGAACAGACTGAATTTTATTTTAAAATGAACTAGGAACTGTCACTTTAATCTCTGCTTGCAATCCTAATAAATTAGACCTTGTATTTGGTTAAATCAGCCAAAATAATTTGACCACTGGGTGAAGCATTTTCTGTTAGTTTTGAATAATCTATAATCTGAGTTTGGTAATCTTGAGTAAATTGTCACCTATAGTGAGTTTGTCGTGATCTCTGGGTGTGTTTAGGTGCGAGTGTGGGCAGACACAGCATTAAGATGTTTCCAGCAGTGTGACGCTCCTCAGTGTGGGAGAAATGGAAGGTGATAGACCATTTCAGGAGGGTCTCAGAGGAGAAGGCATGAGCTCTCTCAGCAGGGGTGCTTTGCTACTGCTGCTCCTTTTAAATGAAGTCTTGATGATGTGTTCCTTATACTTATTTAGCTGGCTTGAGGGATTGATCAAGAGAAAATACACATTTGAAACCGTAAATGGAGTTTATATAAAGCTATTTATGTAATTTTGCATTTTTTTTCCAAACCCAGTTCAATATGTAGACAACTGAAAGTAAGCAAACAGGATGTGGTCATCACTTCTTTCTCTTTCTTCTTCGGTTGGACACCACTCCAGTAGCATTGGTTTAAGGCCCGTTCACACCAAGAATGATAACTATACAATAATTAGTGTCTGCACCAATGCACAATATCGTTCTGTTTATTCAAAGCGCTCGATGCAGTTTTGTCATCTGTCACTTTAAATGCTTGAGTTCTTTAAAGCAGGATGGATTGATGGATCTCAATGTTTTTATAATTCATCAGCTGGGACAAAAAAAAATATTCCACAAAGTGATTCCAATGATATCGTTTCTCTGCTGTTATCGTTATAGCTGTGGTTTATATGGTCCTATACCAACCCTTAAACCTAACCCTACCCATGAGTTATCCCTAAAATCAGAGGGAAATGATAGGTGAATAATGTAGAAGCACCGAACCCTGGTTGTAGGTCTAAACTTTCTCTTTTGGTTGGACACAGTATCACTAGTTTTGCTGTTTAAAGTATTATTTTTTTTCTGAAGTGTTAGATAATGAAGCCGTTTTTGTGTCTGTGCCAGGCAGATTTATAATTTATTGGTTATGAATAATCTGATCTTTTTATTTGCATTCAGTTCCAAATCACAACACAAACCGTCAAACGATATGCCTTCAATTTGTAAAATATTTAATTGACTATCAAACAAGGTATTATGGTTTTGATATTCTTCATAGTATTTCCATCATGATACATACTGTTCCAATAATGTGGGCATGCCATCCTCGTATATGCGTCACGTTCCCCTGATATCTCCTCATATTCTTCTTCACCCATCTAATGAAAAAAACAAATTTTGGAAGTCTAACTTCTCATTTATTTTTTAAATACAAATAAAATCTGCTGTTAAATTATTCATGCATTTTCTCTGCAGAGCTTTGAATTAATACCACTAATAATATAAATGAAAATGTTTTTTCATCTGAGGTGAGACAGGTCATTGGATCAATGAAGTGTTTATCTTGATTCCTCTTTCTGTGCATTTAGCCGTTCGGGCCACTACAGTTCACAGGAAGAGCAGGAACTGTGGCATTCTGGGAGATTTACTTCCCTGCATGAGTGCCTCTGCCAAAACTATGAGATAGGGTGCTTTCCTCTTTTTCACTTTCTTTCAAGTATTTTTTTTTTACTTCATTGAACAGCAAGCAGCACAAAAGACCTGAGACTCTTCAAAATGATGTTTTATAACCCTTTTGTGATTTGAAAAGCAATTATTTCCCATGGTGTTATTATAATGACAAATTAAGGAAAAGATCTAATCAGATATTAAAGAACAAATGAACTTTTTTTTATTCAAAAGAAGGTTGAAATTTGTGTAATTATCAGTAACTGCAAATTGCTTGATTTATCATAAATTCACCTCACTACAGCAAAAAAAAAATATATAAGGATATATACTAGCTCTAGGTTTCGCAACAATTTTTCATAACTTAGTGATAGATAAAGTCTAAATGTATACGAATATACATTCATGTGGGCTTATGTATTACCTCACACGTAGAATTATAATGTTACAGTTTCTGACCTTAATAAAAAATGAATTCACATTCTCACTTAAAATATGCTGGGCAAATTTCAGGTCTTTACTTTCTCTTGTGCCGTTAAATCCTGTTACTTGTGTCGTTTCTCATGCTGAAATACTTCTACCTTTATATGGTGGAAATGGGAAATGACTCACTTTTAACATCAAGAAGAGCAACCAGGCAGAAATGAGGAAAGGGGAACAGCTGCAAATTACTCTGGAGTTCTGGTTCTGGAGTGGCAGCTCCTATTGAGAGGAAGTTTAGAAGAAGGAAAACTGATCCCTTTACCCAGGAAATGATGGTTAAATAATGGACACCCATGTCCTTGGTGAATTCATGAGCTGTCAGCAGTTTTCCCTCTGTTGGTATGGGATTCATGATCAATAGCTGGCCCGCTGCCAGGCCACCTACAGCGCCAAACTTCAGTATACACCATTCCTGACAAACTGCTGGGGTAATTGAATTTGTCGTTGTGATTGAACAAAGTAACAATTCTGTTTATTGTGATTTAAAATGTACAGTTTGAAGTCCTTTTGAAAAATGATATTTTGATACTTGAATGGCAACATAGCAGTTTTGGCAAGTAAACAATGAACACGTAACTACATTTAGGTAGTGTGACAGTAGTTTAGCTCTTTTCTGAATAAATGACATTGTCATTTTTACTTCTCCAAGTTACTTGAACACTTGAGTCATTACTAGTTAGTTCCTATAATCTTCACTTTAGAATACGGACCCAAATAATCAGTAAATCCCATAGAAGTATGTAGTACCACTTTCATCTCTGCACTATTACTTACTAATTCGTTAATCAGAGTTTCTTTTTAGTTAATAGTAACTAGATTGTTAATAAACTTTTTCAGTGGTTCTCTGGGAAGCATTAAAAAAATAGTAGTTATGGATTAGTTAATTGTGGACTACCACTTTCATCTGTGCGCTATTACTTACTAGTTTGTTAATCAGACTTTCTTGTTAGTTAAAGGCACACTGTGGAACTTTTCAACCTTTATAATATATATCCAAAACCCATTGAGATGGTACATCGACTTACAATAGGTTGAATGACACGTCTGCCGTAGCCTGAAGGTGTCTGTATCGTTTTTACTAGCACTATATAACTTCGGGTTGCGGGTAGGAACCCGAGCACAAAAAGAACTACAAAATTCGACCGGTTTACGGCATACGTCACTTCCCCAAATTCTAACGTGAGAGCTCAACTCGCATTTGATTGCCGTCTGCATGTTGTCGTCATGGCTGAACCAACAGCTACTCGGAAGAAGGCAAAGATTTTGTAAGAGGACACAAAAAAAAGAAAAAGGGAGAGTGATAAACTAAAAGCCAGGACGAGGATCAACATTGGTCCAGCGTTCGCTCACTGGCTAAAGGAGGAGGAGGGGTGCCCGACCGATGCTGACCAGGCCGTCATGCTTTTGGACCAACTTAGTAAGTTTAATATATATCGCTTGCACAATATCTCTATTTTTTCGAATTTGTTGTCTGTCTGGCCATGTTACGGAATCTATCTTGTCCTCCATTTAACTTCATGTATCAAGGAATGCTAGTAGAGTAGCGAATTATCAATCTGGTAGCTAGTAGGATGCTATAAGTGATATAAGTCACAACATACTGCCATTATTTTTTTGCATTCAGCTCATATTTGTATGTGTGTAAAAGGACAAACAAACTGAAGCCTACAAATAACGGCAGTATGTTGTGAGTTACATCAGTTTTGTTACACGATTTCCCGACTACACGATTTCATCAAACTGATGAAAAAAAGTTCTTTCAAACTGAAGCCTACAAATAACGGCAGTATGTTGTGAGTTACATCAGTTGTGTTACACGATTTCTCGACTACGCGATTTCATCTCCAACCCTGATCAAACACACCTGACTTTAATTTTAAAGAGATCCTGAAGACGTTAATTGTTTGCTTCAGGTGTGTTTGATTAGGGTTGGAGATGAACTTTGCGGGACAGACGATCGGCAGGAGCAGGATTGGGCAACCCTTGTCTATGCGACTTACCTGATCACACATCGTTTTCTGTGTACTTTTGTTCAATTTATTTTCTTTATATTATTTATATTATTAATCTTATATTTATATAAGTATTTTGTTCAATAGTGAATTGATTATCTTTCTTCAACCAACAAGTCAACTACTGTCTGCACACACATAATCTAAAGACACGGGACGCTGACCGGTTGACTGTTTGTTGACTTTTGCGACAGTGCTGTGGCGCTTGTGGCCTCTAGGGGAAAATTACAGGTCGAGCGCCACTAGTGGCCAAAAGTTCCACAGTGTGCCTTTAATAATAGTTAATAGATTGTTAATAATGTGTTACTCATTGGTTCTTGTGTAGTTATTCATTAACGAGGGAACCGTATTCTAAAGTGTTACCCCTTTAGATTCTAGGTTCTCACAGGAAGACTTAGAAACATTTTAGGAAAGAGAAGGATCTTTCAGCTGAGCCATGGCTTCATTAGATACTTTAAAGAATGTGCTCTGACTAATCCTTACATTGCAAACAGGGATTTTCACCAGTGATTTCCTATGCTAAATTGCATCCCCAAACAGTGGAAACACCTCTTTCATTTAACAAGTTATTGTGTTTTAATGGGCTTGGCTTTGAAGCGTTTAAAGCTTGTGATTCTGCTGAGTCGGCCTGAGTGGAGGGGAGGCAGCTAGGCATTGAAATCAATGGTGTTTGAATCAGGATACAGGGTTTAACCTTTTGAGGGTTCAGCAAAACAGACTCTAGACACTGGAGAAAATAATGACTGCAGAGAAAAAAGGCTGTGTCCCACTAGCTGACTCGTGACAGCAATTTTGTTCGCTGTGTCTCACCTACCGACTGCGTTTGCTGAAATCTCGCGCCGTTCTGCCAGAGGTCTGTCACTCTCACCAATTAAAGGAAGAAGGGTGACATATTAAACTACTGCCTCTTGACATTTGTCTACGATTTGCTGTCAAGTGAAGCTCACTGAAATTAGAAAGGAATCGCAACGTGGACAACCAATTCTATAGATTTGAATGTTTGTATTCATTACACACAGGTATTGTGTATTTGTGAGTAATATATTCCCTTTAACTTTTATAAAAGGAAGTTCCCCCTAGGCATGAATCATTTCTTTATTCCAATAGCTCTAAGTAACATTTAAAATGTGTGCAATGACCATGCAAATATGAAAGATTGTGTTCTGAAGATGGTGTTTGGTGACACGTTTGATATTCAACATCAGCAAATATATTGATTATTTAGGGGTGTGAATCTTTGGGGTGCAAATTTAAAATTTGTTCAAATTTAATTTAAGATATCATGATTTAAAAAAGAAAAGAAAATTTGAATTAAAAAATGAAATATCTATTTGCTCCCCAAAAAGTAATACACCCCTAAATAATCAATATATTTGCTGATGTTGAATATCAAATCTGACACCAAACACCATCTTCAGAACACAATCATTGACATGGTCATTGAACAAATTTTAAATTGGATTCATATTCAAAAGAGATTTTTGTACTTTCAGAACAACTCAGTTTTGTTTTAGTTAATTTTATTTGTAATGCTTTAGTATGTGTCACAGTTATCTGGACTCATTCATCTTTAGTTTCACTTTCAGGGACTTGTCTTCATCAGTCACATGTGTTCCTTTGTTTGAATTTTCAAAAAGTTGATAGGAATTACTATACAAAGTTATGGGAAGGAAAAGTTCTCTCAGCTTCTCGGGTCATAGTATAATGGAGTGATCTGAAAGGTTATGGTTTTACCTAATCGGAGCTAAAAATAAATGGCAGTTTTCTTTGAACTCTGGCAAAAAAAAAAAGAAGGTGAATTTGAGGAAGAAGGCGCCTGAAGATCACAAAGGAACAGCCGATGTGAGACTGTGTATCATCATCAAAGACAATAACTTTGAAGCCAGCTTTCACTGGGTAATAATTAGACTCAGTTGAGCATAACATTTTTCAAAAACCTCGCTAATGACTTTATGTACAGCAAATTTAATTAAATGCCTAACCATTCACATCAGTTGCGAAAGGAATATGGAAAGTGTTCTCTCTAATGACTTGAAATCTTGAAGAGAAAGTAAAAGTGTGGCCTTTCCCCTTCAGAGAACGACTTCGATAATAGTAACATTTAAGGAATGGAGATCATAATTGTTGAATAATTTGAAGGCCTTTGGTGTACATATTAAGGGATTATATTTATGTATGCTAATGGAGGTGGGGATGTCTCCTCTCAAACTGGACATCAAAGTCTGGTAAGGAGAGAATGTTAGCCGGTAATTTGCATGCTAGCATAATCTGCAGCTGGGTTGGCTGACACATTTTTCAGAACCGTTAATGTTATTGCATCAGCCAGTACAAACATTCAAAAATTCTGTTCCCTGTGAATTGAAGTTCAGTCTCTGGTATTTGGCTTTTTAAAGGAGCTAGGAATTATGTTGTTTACTGAGAAATCTTTTAGCTTGCTCGTTGCTTTACGGCCTTTGCTTCCCCCCCATAAATGTCATGTGACTGATTGCTAGACCAGAAGGTAAACAACATTCTGATTGACAACACTGATAGGCTGATAGAATCATGAGAATGTGCACAGTCCCAAGTCCTTGACTAGTTTATAAGAACTCCTTGCTCCAGGCTAGTGCATGAGCTGTGATGTCAACAACAGAAGAAAAAAAATGTAAGTTGTGCTTCTAAAAGCCCTTAAAAAATGTAATTGGCGAAATATATGTTGTTTTCCAAAAACCTATATGTGTGTAAATGTATACACTATTGTAAGTTTGGGGTTAGTACTATATAATGCTTTTGAAAGAAGTTTGTGTTCAAGACTGAATTTATTTGATAAAAAATTCTGTAAAAACAGAAATATTTTGAAATGTTATTAAAAATTACTGTTTTCTGTTTTGTTGTATTTTAATATGTGATTGCAAAGCTGAATTTTCTGCAGCCAGTCTTCAGTCTTTCAGAAAACATTAATATGCTGATTTTCTCCTCAAGAAACATGCCAACAAAAATCATGTTGAAAACAGTTGCTTAATATTTTTGTGGAAACTGTGACATTTTTTTGTTCAGGATTCTTTGATATAGAAAGTGCAAAAGAACAACATTTATTTGAATTTTTTTTTTTTTTTTGTAACATTATACGTTTCTTTACTCTTACTTTTGATCAGTTTGATGCCTTCTTGCTGAATAAAAGTATACATTTCTTTCCAAAAATAAAATCTTACTGATCCCAAACTTTTGAATGGAAGTATATGTTTGTCTTACATTTTTAAATATATTTTGGAGTGGACTATATTGTTAGCTATGTCTGTGAATTATTTGATCGGATTATGGGGTGTACATCGTTCAAGTTATGCTTTTCACCATGCAAAAATTCAGATTGAAAAAAACAAAAATACAACAACACTGGTTTCCCCTTCCTTTTGCAGCAAAAACCTAAACGGCACCAAACTTTCCCCGTAATTCTGGATCAAACACGGCCCATACACAGTATTTCTATGATATAAGAATGCGTTCTCGCTCATAGTTCGCAGTCGCAGAACACCACAAGGGAGTGTTTCCTCAGAGTTCATGCGCATCTCTCACTAATCCTCTCAGCCTACTTTCACATGCACACTCTGTCCTCACAGAAATATGCTAATATTAAGCTGAACAGGTGTAGGGGAGAAAGGGCAGCCTGTTTAGGCACATTTACCTAGAAAAACAGACTTTTTCACACTCCTCAAGGTTATGCAGATGGAGGACACTTCCTGTGATTGGGACTGTTACCTGTAATCAGTGGACCAGAGCCTGGCATGGGTTACACCTTGTAATGAGGAAAGTCTTTAAACTTTTTTGAATGCTCTTTTTAGGGGTGAATTCACTCATCTGTAAATGTATTTCATCAGATTAGTTTTATTAAATGTTTTTTTTTTTTTTTTTTTTCACATAGGATGATGTTTTGAATTCTGAATAGTGCCTTAATCTGTTTTTATCTCTAAAGATCAAGGAAAATGTATATACCATTTTAAATGTTTTCATACATACCAGGTGTGAATTACCAATTTAAAAGTTTGCACACTCATTTGTGCATTAACCAAATGCTTTTATGTCTTATGAGTTCATGCATTTATCATTTAATCGAGGCCATGACCTTGAGGTTGATAGCAGCACTGCTTGCATATAGTATTTAATGTTCACTTTTTGCACGATTACAATAAACTTGGTGTACTGATTGAATTATATTTATTTTGATAAAGGTGACTATGTTATTTGTGTACAAATTCAATCGTACAGCATATATATATATATATATATATATATATATATATATATATATATATATATATATATATATATGAAGAGTTCAGATGCAAAAGCCTCTCTCTATATATATATATATATATGAAGAGTTCAGATGCAAAAGCCTCTATATATATATATATATATATATATATATATATATATATATATATATATGAAGAGTTCAGATGCAAAAGCCTCTAAGTGCCATTTGAAATTTTCTTCTAGAATAATAATTTTTATCAAGCTTGTATATTTAAGTTCAGTAATTTCACTTAAATGGCAATGAAGATTACCTAATAATTGTCATTTAAGTGAAATTAATGAACTTAAAATGTACAAGCTTGATAAAAATGATCATTCTAGAAGAAAATTTCAAATGGCACTTAGAGGCTTTTGCATCTGAACTCTTCATATATATATATATATATATATATATATATATATGATATTGATGATATGTTTGACAGCGGCAGACAGAACTAATGGGCAGTTGAGTATAGACAGACACATGGAACTGCTTCCCTGCATGTCTATAAACAGCATGCAGTGTATGTAACATATTGTTTATGCTGTGGAAACCAGAGCAAGAAGCTCCACGGCAGTACATCTGTCAGACTGCATTCCCTTGAGGGATTTTTAAAGTCCATAATATTGAATGTTTTGCATTAAGAAAAACTTATCCTTTTGAATGAAAGTGTTGAAAGATGAATTAAAATACAAAAAAGGTCAGGTTAAGAGTATTGTTTTCTGTTAAGCTGCATGCCGTCACAGACACTAGGGGTTAAATACTATTCACATAGCCATATAAGCATGGAAAAAGTGAATCACTTAGCTAATAACGTGCATAAAAAAAAATCAGCTCGTGGCAGTTTGATAAACAGCCTTTGGCAATCTTATTTATAAAAAAAATTAAAGATATTCCTGAGAAACAGTTGTTTCGCATCATTATAAATTAAGAATTCCCTTTGTGCCACATTTCCCTGTGAAGCATAATCTTTGAAAAAAACGTTTTTTTCCTTTTGACTGTCTTTTTATTCCTTTTTTTGAAGGTGGCGGTGTCTAATCTGTTAGGCATTTTGATATGAGACGCTGCAGCAAACCAGAAGCGACAACGATTTGAACTACAAAAGCAAATCCCTCTGAGCCTTCATGCAAAGCCAAACCTGATGTGGAGAAGATGAGGATAAATGTCTTTAGCGAGGCAGATCGGACAGGTAAAGGGAGTGATCATCAGGTGTTTTTACAGCCAGAACATGAAAGCCGTCGAGATATTAAAAGCCTGGCTAGCTGTTTGCGTCTCACATAGATTATTTATTGGGATGCGTTCACATGGATGTGTAAACAAATGAGCACGGCGACAGCCAATGAGGCTTTGCTTTAGAGGAGATAAGTATACCTGTAGTGAACAGGTAATATATCTTCCCTTAAATGTATTTTAAGAAGAAGAAAAAAAAAAACATTGAAAATTTGGAAAAGAAAAAAGTGTCACCTGTTATAATTCCTGCAAACAAACACCAAGGTCATGAGCCATTTACCAGGGAATGCATGTACTGTACTATAAGTCATTGTTGATAAAAGCATTTGTCAAATATATACTTCGCAGATGGCTTCATTTGAACCAAACATAGCAATGGTGTCAGTATGCATTGACCTGATTTCAACTGTTAAATGTGATGCTATTATACATTTGACAGTCTAAGCTGCTTGTTTTGTTGAAAAATAGGCATTATTTAATCTGATTCATATTTATGAATTAGTGTAGCTTTCAGCAGTGCCTTTCTGTGGGTTAAAGGGGTGACAATTTACATTCTATTGCATTCATCATGGTTTCATTGTTGTCAGAATTTAGTTTCAAAATGACGATTAATCACTCTTTCTCTTATCTTTAAATGAATCTTTTTATGATTGGGTAGCCATCAGGGCAGGCTGAATGCTCAAATACTTTTTGATATGTAAATATGCTAATGTGCTTATGGTTATCCGCATAATAATAATGATTTCTTAACGACCCGTTTTTAATGCTGTGAAGCTTTGCATTGTGAACATTAGAGAAGCTGTGTACAGAGTATGTCCCCTTTAAAGCAGATCTGTAAAATTAGCAGGTATTGTACAGTATTTATTTTTGTTATGTGTCCTAGGCAGGATAGCACTACTGAAACTTTCTTTTGTGCACGGAACTGATAATGAATCAGGGTGGTTTCCACCTGCAGACACATCTTACGGTTTGTAGCCATTCTCTGTAACAGAGACTCATTATCTTCCGGGAAACTCTCTTGGGTCATTGTTATTGCACAGCAAGATACCAAATGAAATTTATCTGGCCTTAGCATTTCAATATGAAAATAACACTAATGTGTGATCTGTTGATATTATTAAAGTTTGGAAAGCTGAAAAGTCAAATGAGATGAAACCGAAAGGCTATTTATTAAAAATATGTCTATTTATTTTCACTTCTGTATATTTATGTATTCTTTCCAGCTGCATTGTCTGAATAATTGTTTAATCTGGCATACACCAAGATTGGCCTTTTGACATGACTCAGGCCGGATTCGAACCCACGCCAATGCATCAGCCCTTCGTGTTTTGTGCATTTTTCGAACATTTACTCATTAAAGAAACATGCATTTAACCGGAGGCTATCACCAAATTTGAAGAAAATTAAATGGCTTCAAATGCATTGAATTCTTCATTAGGATAATGCACTTGGGTATAGAAACGATTCCGATTTTCTTTTTCCCCCGGAAAGAAGCGCCTAATACATGCAAATGCATGCATCAGCCTTCAGGTGGCTTTAAAATTAAAATGTCCCCAAACAGGCGTATACACTCACGTCTTGTTCTCTTCCTCTCGAACTATTCCGAGGTCATAAGTTTATAACACCACACTATCATTATCAGACAAGTCAAGCAGTGAGAGTTTCAAGGGTACAGTTGAGTTGAAGGGAATCCTTACGTTAGGCCAAACATTCTGACTAACGAGATCTTTTGGGTGCCTTGTGGCAAGGTTTGCCATTTAGTGTCAGGATCCGCAGCAACGGGTTCAAGGAGAACTGTTCTAACTGAAGGATGCATCTATATCCTCGGCTGCTCGGCTATACGTCCGCATCCTTGGCCTGTTTTTCACCTAGGGAGAAGTGCATTATGTGTGAAGAGTGGCGTTCACAGTGGGGTGAAGCCTTTCGGGTCAACAGAGGTGATTTCGGACACAAAAGCTCTTCGGGCTGTCTTGGGGAAGTCATGCGGTAAGTCCTGCATTCACTGTGAATCACAAACGCTATCCATTCCAGGCAAGTCGTCACCCTCACAGGCTGATTTGTCAAACAGAAGGGTTTCTTTCACCTGCTCTCTCTCTTTCCTCACTATCACCAGAGTCTCCAAGCAGCCTATTTGACAGTATTGATCTGTTTTTTTTTTTTTTTCGCCTCAGGACTGTCTACATGCTTGTAGCTTGATAGACTAGGCTCTGGGTTCGTTTTTAGTTAGAGAGTGTGGGAGAAAAGCCTTCGAATAATCAAACTCTCATGTCAGACAGGATGAGGTAAGAGACATTTTGAAGCAACTCGTGCAGATATTACTTCTTGAATCAGCATTTTCTGACAATTTTGACAATGATACCATGGGGAAAAAACTACCATATAGCTATTTTTAATATTATCGCATAATTTGGAAGCAGGTGTATTAGGCTGCTGTCACTTTAAGACCTGATGCTTGGCAAGGCAAGGCAAGGCAAGTTTATTTATATAGCACATTTCATACACAATGGTAATTCAAAGTGCTTTACATAGGAGGAAATAATTAAAACAGTTTAGAATAAAAAATAAAATAAAGTACAGTAAAAACGCTTGGATACAAAATGGATACAGTAACAAATGTATTGCTCATGGTTAGTTCATGTTAGTTAATACATTAACTAATGTTTAATAAATTAACCTTATTGTAAAGTGTTACCGCTGTTTGTTACGCACTTCTGTAGTCTAGGGGTAAATAGGGAACAACAAACATATGGAAAGACTTTGAGAGGAAAAAATTTACATTGTGACACAAATTGTAAGGAGTGCTAACTGGGAAAGGAAGGTGGAAAACCCCAAACGGTGCGTTGTCTCTCGCCTTCCCCAGCGCTCTCGCTGCAGCTTTATCTAGAAATCATCGGGGCACACACACACCAATGAGGGTGTGGATAGCGCCCTTGTAGGCGACTGAAAACAGATCGCTTTTAATCTATCAGGGAAGAAAGCACTGGGAAAGAAAGAGGCACACAGATTCCTGTAACAGTCCTGAATAACATCAATATAAAATAACATCAATAAATATTACAACTAACTTTTTTTATTATTATTGCTTTTGGTATTCAAATATTTAACTTTTTTTTTTAAAAATATATTGATATTTGCTATTTTGCTGTATCTAAAAATATTTAGCAATTTTTGCATAATCCTCCATAAGACATGGGCTATTTCCCTTGAGTTGTTTAAACCACTTTTATTAAGTCAAGTCAAGTCAAGTCAAATATATTTATATAGCGCTTTTCACAATACAGATTGTATCAAAGCTGCTTCACAGTATCAATCAAAACAACTTAACAATGTTTGTTTATTACTGGAAAAAAAAGACATCCAAGTTTGGTAGAGAGGATCAATGGTATGATTGGTTAATTAATTTGAATATCCCCAACTGAGCAAGCCAAAGGCAACAGTGGCAAGGAACCGAAAAACTCCATCCAGTGACCTAAAGGTGTCCTAACACACCATCAGATGACCCAATGGAGAAAAAAAAAACCTTGGGAGAACCCAGGCTCAGTCGGGGGCCAGTTCTCCTCTGGCGTTTATGAAACTAGAGGCCGAATTTACAGTAACTGTAAGATAAAACATTTATATGAATGCCTGGCTAAATAGATGCGTCTTCAGTCTAGTTTTAAACTGGGATAGCGAGTCTGAGCAACGAACAAAATCAGGAAGGCTATTCCAGAGCTTCGGAGCTAAATGTGAAAATGCTCTGCCTCCTTTGGTGGATCTGGATATCCTAGGAATGACCAGAAGCCTCGAATTTAGTGATCTTAAAGAGCGCGATAGATTGTAGGGCGATAGAAGATCCGTTAAATAGACTGGAGTTAAACCATTTAGAGCTTTATAAGTCAAAAGCAATACCTTGTAATTAATACGGAACTTTATAGGTAACCAATGAAGTGATGATAAAATCGGTGTTATATGATCATATTTTCTTGATCTAGTAAGAACTCTAGCGGCTGCATTTTGGACTAACCGTAGCTTGTTTATTGAAGATGCAGGACAACCAGCTAATAAAGCATTACAGTAATCTAGTCTCGAGGTCATGAATGCATGAACTAACTTTTCTGCATCAGAGACTGATAGCATATTACGTAGCTTAGCAATGTTTCTAAGGTGGAAAAAGGCTGTTTTTGTAACATATGAAATATGCTTTTCAAAAGACAGGTTGCAGTCTAATGTAACACCCAGGTCTTTTACTGTAGCGGATAAAGTAACAGGGCATCCTACTATGTTAAAGTCGTGCTGTGAAAGGTTGTTGGACGGTTTTTACAACCGATAAGTATTACCTCTGTCTTGTCTGGATTTAATAAAAGAAATTACGTGTCATCCAATATTTTATATCTTTAACACAATCTGTCAATTTGGATAATTTAGCGTATTCATCTGGCCGTGATGAAATATATATATGAGTGTCATCAGCATAACAATGGAAACTAATTCCATGTTTCCTTAGAATATTACCAAGTGGCAGCATATATATTGAGAATAATAAAGGGCCTAACACAGATCCCTGCGGCACTCCATAGTTTACCGAAGTTATGATCGATTTTTCTCCATTTAAATAGACGAAATGGTAGCGGTCAGATAAGTATGACCTGAACCAGCTTAATGCTTGTCCTTGAACACCAGTGTAATTTTGTAGTCGATCTAAGAGTATTGTGTGATCTATAGTATCGAACGCAGCACTAAGATCAAGTAAAACTAGTACTGAGATACAGCCTTGGTCCGAAGCTAAAAGTAAATCATTTGTGATTCTAACAAGCGCAGTTTCAGTGCTATGATGTGGCCTGAATCCAGTTTGAAACTTTTCATAGATGTCGTTTTCTTGCAAGAAAGAGCGGAGTTGACTGGACACAACTTTTTCTAATATTTTTGACATAAATGGAAGATTCGAAATGGGTCTGTAATTTGCTAGGTTATTTGGATCTAAATGTGGTTTCTTAATAAGAGGTTTTATAACAGCCAGCTTGAACGTTCTTGGAACATGACCTAAAGATAAAGATGAGTTAATAATATTGAGAAGAGGCTTTTCCACTATAGGTAACACTTCTTTCAGTAGTTCAGTTGGTATAGGATCTAATAAACATGTTGTTGTTTTAGATGAAGTGATAAGTTTATTTAACTCTTTTTGTTCTATGGTTGTAAAGCATTGTAATTGTTCTTGCGGGGTGATAATTGCGGCTGAATTATAAGGCGCGAGTAAAGATTGAACGTTTACGATTTTGATTCTGATGCTTTCAATTTTCTCTGTGAAGAAGTTCATGAAATCATTACTACTAAACTGCAACGAGGTATTTTGTTCAGACGACGTCTGTTTATTTTTTAGTCTAGCCACGGTATTAAATAAAAACCTTGGATTATTTTGGTTGTTTTCTATTAATTTGCTGAGGTGCTCAGCCCTGGCCGTTTTAAGGGCCTTTTTATAACGTGAAATACTGTCTTTCCACGCGATTCTAAAGACCTCCAAATTAGTTCCCTTTCAAGGGAACTTCGAGCTGCGTCGAACGCTGCGGGAACGCCTCTGCGTTGTGCGTCATGAAGCATGTATGGAATCAGCCCAATGGAGAGATGAAACGTCATAGGCGGGTGACGTCATCGACCAGGAAACTATAAAGCATCCCAAAAACATAAGCGCAGTAGCTTCTGTGCCTTCAGTCGCGCTACATGTGAATCTGTCCCTGTCTGATATTGTTTGTCTTACATACTGTGCACCACACAAACAATTTATATTGGGAGAATGGCGGATAAACAACAGTTTAAGAAGTGTGTTTCTCCCTGCTCGCGTTATTTAACGGGCGGGGATACACACGTTCTTTGCGTTGTTTGTCTAGGAGTGCAGCATGCCCAGTCAGCTCTCGAGGGAGCTGACTGTGAGCATTGCGAGTGTCTGCCGTTAAAGACGCTCCGCTCCCGCCGGGCGCTCTTTGACGAGAGTGGTTCGGTGCGCGCTCCCCGCGGTTCGGGTCCCGCTTCTGCCGAGGCAGAGCGGCGGCGCTTATCGTGGGGATCGCAGATGGATCTCTCAGCGGGGGTTGAGACGGGCGCTGCCTTATCTCTCCCTTCACCTGTGAGATCCAGTGCCTCAGTCCCGGGTTCGGAAGCACGCGCTGCGGTTTCTTCCGCTCGGGACGAGGCACCCGTACTACAGCTATCCAGTTCTGAGGAGCTGGATGTTGTCAGTATGGAGGGAGAGATTGAGGATTCGCCACCTCACTCTCCCGAAAGTGATGAGCTTATGGAGGTTTTAACACGAGCTGTTGAAAAACTCAGTATTGAATGGCCAGTGATTAGACAGGAGTCTGTGTCGAAATCGAAACTTGATGAAAGATTTTTGCCCTCACGTGTTCAGCCTCCACGCCGGTGTCTGCCGTTCTTTCACGATCTCCACACTGAGGTGTCGAGATCGTGGAAGAAACCGGTTTCATATAGAATATTTAGTCCCCAGACATCTACATATTCAAATATAATGGGGGCTAGATCATATGGTTATGGAGCTTTGCCTCGCGTGGAAGAGACGCTCGCGAGCCATCTCTCCCCCGAGGCGGCGTCATCTTTTAAGACACCGGTATTACCCACCAAGCCCCTCAGAAATACATCTGCTTTGGTGGGTAAAGCGTATTCGGCTGCAGGTCAGGCTGCGCCATGTCTGCATACAATGTCAATCTTGCAGGCATACCAGGCTGACCTGCTGAGGGACGTGAGTGAGAGTGAGGCAGTCAGTACTGACGTAGTTCGAGAACTGCGTCAGGCTGCTGATTTATCCCTGCGCGCCACCAGAGAATCGGCCAAGCTAGTGGGTCGATCTATGGCAGCTCTGGTGGCCGCAGAAAGACATCTCTGGTTAAATCAGACAAATATGAAAGAGAAAGAAAAAGCTTTTCTTTTAGATGCTCCTCTCTCTCCATCGGGTTATTTGGCGAAGCTGTTAATTCTGTTATAGATAAATTCCAGGAAGAGAAAAAACAAGCTGCAGCTTTCAAAAAATTTCTCCCGTTAAAAATTCCTGCTGGGCGGGAGCAGCCCCGGCCGTCTACAAGCTCATCCCATAGGGCGCAGCAGAAGCAGAGTGTCGCGTCTCGTGTTCCCCCTGCTAGACAGTGGGCTCAGGCGCGGCACTCTCAGCCGAAGTCTTCTAGCAATAGACCTGATCTGAGGACAGTGATATTGTCTAAGAAGGCTTCGGCTAAGAAGAAGTCCTGACGCCGAGGCGTTCAGGATGCTGAGGGTGGTCCCCACCGAGGCGGAAAGGAGTTCACCTCTCTTTACGGTGCCCATTCTTCCTCGGTGCCCTCAGGGGGCCGTTCTGCCAACCCCGCCTTCATGCCGGGGCGTAGGCGGTCCCAGCGAGCGTTTTCCCGAGGGACGCTCGCTCCCTCTGAGGAGGGTCTCACAGCAGTCAAACCAGTCGTTCCCTGCCGGTGCGCCGTTACAGGGCGCTGTGTTTGCTGCTCAAGTTACACCAGAGGCCAGTCTCGAGAGACTGGTACCCTTAGTAGATTTTCTGGCAGAGTGGAAAAGCCTTCCAAGAATATCTCATTGGGTCCTGCAGACAGTAGAAAAAGGATATGCTATCCAGTTCAGGTGTCGTCCACCAAAATTCAGAGGGGTTCTGCACACAGTGGTGGGCCCCGAGCAGGCTCTGGTAATGGAATAAGAGGTGAAAACGCTCCTCCAAAAGGAGGCTATAGAACGGGTTCCTCCTCCCAGTTTGGAGTCAGGTTATTACAGCCGATACTTCATCGTTCCAAAGAAGGATGGGGGGTTGCGTCCAATCTTAGACCTGCGCTTATTGAATCGCTCGGTAGGGAAGCTAAAATTCAAGATGCTCACTATCAAGCAGATCGTGTCTCAAATCAGATCCGAGGACTGGTTTGTCACGATAGATCTAAAGGACGCATACTTCCACATTTCCATCCTTCCACAACACAGGAAGTTCCTGAGGTTCACCTTCGGGGGCGAGGCGTACCAGTACAGGGTTCTTCTGTTTGGACTAGCTTTATCACCCCGCACTTTCACGAAATGCATGGATGCAGCACTAGTGCCTCTGAGGCTTCAGGGCATTCGTATTCTCAATTACATCGACGATTGGTTGATTTTAGCTCAGACGGAGCAGATGGCGGTTCGGCATCGAGATGTCGTCCTCGCTCACATCAGAAAGTTGGGGTTGAGGCTGAACGCAAAGAAAAGTGTACTATCTCCTTCTCAGAAGACCACTTTTCTGGGTGTCGTTTGGGATTCGGTCTCGATGCGGGCGCGGCTCTCTCCGACCCGCATCGCTTCGATTCTCTCAGCTGTGAAACAAGTAAAGCTAGGCCAGCTACTCACTGTGAATCAGTTTCAGAGACTGCTGGGTCTGATGGCAGCAGCGTCCAACGTTATACCTTGCGGCCTGTTGTACATGAGACCGTTACAGTGGTGGCTCAGGACCAAGGGATTCTCCCCGAGGGGAAATCCGCTCTGCACGTTCAAAGTCACGCGGCGCTGCCTTCGTGCTCTGGTCATGTGGAGAGAAACTTGGTTCCTATCCAAAGGTCCTGTGCTGGGGGCTCTTTGTCGCCGCATAACGCTAACGACGGATGCTTCCCTCACAGGGTGGGGGGCGGTCATGAGTGGCCGCCCAGCCCAAGGTCTGTGGCAGGACCATCATCTATCGTGGCATATAAATTGTCTAGAGATGTTGGCTGTGTTTCAGGCTCTGAAACACTTCCTAACAGACCTGAGGGGCCATCATGTGTTAGTTCAATCAGACAACACGTCGGTGGTCTCTTATATAAATCATCAGGGGGGCCTGCGGTCTCGCCGGCTTTACAAGTTGGCCCGTCAGATCCTCCTGTGGTCCCAGGGGAAGCTACTATCACTGAGAGCAATGTATCTTCCCGGATATTTAAATGTGGTAGCGGACTCCCTGTCGAGGCAGGGGCCGAGGCCAGGGGAATGGAGACTCCACCCCGAGGTGGTGGAGCTCCTTTGGTTGAGTTTCGGTCGCGCCGAGGTGGACCTATTCGCTTCCAGGGAGACCACGCATTGTCATCTGTGGTTCTCCATCAGTCATCCAGCCCCCCTGGGGTTGGACGCTATGGTGATCTACTCTCTCAGGCGGGCGGCACGATATGTCACCCCCGCCCAGAATTGTGGAAACTGTGGGCTTGGCCTCTGAGGGGGCCCAGCTCATAGAGTCTGGTCTCTCAACCGAGGTTGTTGAGACCATTCTTCACTCCAGAGCTCCATCCACGAGGAAGCTTTATGCCTTGAAGTGGAAACTTTTCACTTCTTGGTGTGGAGAACGCCTGCAGGACCCAGTTAACTGCCCAGTGGGTGCAGTGCTGGAGTTCCTGCAGGAGCGCTTCTCCACAGGGTTATCCCCCTCCACACTAAAGGTGTATGTGGCGGCACTAGCTGCTTACCACGTCCCTTTCAGTGGAGTTTCTCTTGGGAGACACCCGCTTGTAACTCGTTTCCTCCGTGGAACTTTGAGGCTGAGGCCAGCAGTTCGTACGAGGGTGCCGACCTGGGATCTGGCCATTGTATTGGAAGGTCTTTCCCTAGCTCCTTTTGAACCTATCGAAGACGTTCCTGAGAAGTTTCTCACTTTTAAAACTATCTTTTTACTTGCTATCTCCTCATTAAAAAGAATCGGAGATTTGCAGGCTCTGTCGGTGTCACCCTCGTGCCTGGAATTTTCGCCTGGCATGGTTAAGGCTTTTCTGCATCCTAGACCAGGTT
Organism: Tiaroga cobitis; assembly: GCA_030578255.1. Taxonomy (NCBI): domain Eukaryota; kingdom Metazoa; phylum Chordata; class Actinopteri; order Cypriniformes; family Leuciscidae; genus Tiaroga; species Tiaroga cobitis. The sequence goes on along the minus strand of CM060602.1, from coordinate 36,369,101 downwards.
ACGTTCCCAAGGTCCCTACTAATGTTGTTAGACCTACGGTTCTGCAGGCTTTCTGTCCTCCTCCATTTATGTCATCGGACCAGGAGAAACTTAATTTACTCTGCCCTGTTAGGGCGTTAGACGCTTATGTCCACAGAGCTGCCCTGTGGAGGAAATCAGAACAACTATTTGTATGTTTCGGGCCACCCAGGAAAGGGTGTCCTGCGTCTAAACAGAGAATGAGCAAGTGGGTGGTCGAGGCTATCTCACTTGCTTATGAGTCGGCTGGTCAGCCTTCACCTTTGGCTGTTCGAGCCCACTCTACTAGGAGTATGGCTGCTTCCAAAGCTCTATTGTCGGGGGTTTCCCTGAGTCATGTTTGTGATGCGGCTGGATGGTCTTCACCGCATACTTTTGTTAAGTTCTATGACCTAGACTTAAGTTCTACCCCTGGGGCACAAGTGCTCTCGTCCTCTGTGCGCTAGTTCTCACATGGCGGTCATTTGGTCCTATGGCGACGTGGGTATTCGCGTTCCCGCAGCGTTCGACGCAGCTCGAAGTTCCCTTGAAAGAGAACGTCTCGGTTACGTATGCAACCCTAGTTCCCTGATAGGGAACGAGACGCTGCGTCGTTCCGCCATACTCCCGGCACTCCCGTTAGCGCTTCCTTCAGGCCTATCAGAAGCTACTGCGCTTATGTTTTTGGGGTGCTTTATAGTTTCCTGGTCGATGACGTCACCCGCCTATGACGTTTCATCTCTCCATTGGGCTGATTCCATACGTGCTTCATGACGCACAACGCAGAGGCGTTCCCACAGCGTTCGACGCAGCGTCTCGTTCCCTATCAGGGAACTAGGGTTACGTACGTAACCGATACGTTTTTTTCCATTTACGCTCTAAATTACGGGTTTCTCTCTTTAAAACATACGTAGTATTATTGTACCATGGTGCTATACTTTTTTCTCTAACCTTTTTTAATCTAATGGGTGCAACAATATCCAATGTTCTAGAGAGAATGGTGCTCATGGTGCTAGTTAGTTCATCTAGTTCATCTGTTTGTTTGGGTTCAGGCAGCAGCTGAGACAGATCAGATAAGCTATTTGAGAAATGATGGTGGATGGAAGAATTGTTCTACCTGGTCGATAACGTGGCGCAGCATGAAATATTACAGCGGTACTTAATATGCAAGTTACCTTGTAATGGTCAGTGACATCATCACTTTGTGGAATGATATCTATATCGGTTGGATCGGTTCCATATGATATAATTAAATCAAGTGTATGATTAAGACGATGAGTTGGTCCGGTGACGTTTTGCTTGACCCCGAAGGAGTTTAATAAATCTGTAAACGCAGACCCTAACGCATCATTTAAATTATCTACGTGTATGTTAAAATCTCCAACAATTAATGCTTTATCGACGTTGACCACAAGATCTGATAGAAAGTCAGCAAACTCTTTTAGGAAATCGGCGTAAGGCCCTGGAGGTCGATATACGGTAGCCAATGGTAGAGATGATAGGGATTATTTTCTTACATCTAAGAGCGTAACATTTAGCACAAGTACTTCAAACGAATTAAACCTATGACGAGTTTTCTGAGTAACATTAAGGATATCTCTGTAGATTGTTGCAACACCGCCGCCATGACCGATCAGACGGGGCTCATGCTTATAACAGTATCCTGGCGGAGTAGACTCATTTAGACCGAAATAATCATTTGGTTTAAGCCAGGTTTCAGTAAGGCACAGAACATCGAAATTATTATCTGTGACCATTTCATTTACAATAACCGCCTTAGGTGTGAGCGATCTAATGTTTAGAAGACCTAGCTTTAGAAATTGTTTTTGTTCACTAATAGCGAGATTTTTTGTTTTAATAACAATTAGATTTTTTCTAGATCCCGCAGTAAATTTATTATTTGATCTTAGTAAACGAGGAATAGACACAGTTTCTATGCAATGTTCTACACTAGTATTAATATCAATTAAATTGGTGCAGTAGAGACTGTGATTTGGATTTTTGGATACTAGTCAAACGGTATTTAACATCTTGGAGATGTTATCCGACAGAAGATCTGCCCCGATTCTACTTGGGTGTAAGCCATCAGCGCGGAAGAGCCTTGGTCGTTCCCAAAACAGATTCCAATTATTTACAAAGAGCAGTTTCTGCTCATTGCACCATGACAATAACCATTCATTTAGCGTGAATAATCTACTGAACTTTTCATGCCCTCGTCGGTACGTAGGAAGCGATCCAGACACAATAATCGATGTTTCAGGCGATGTACTGCGTACCGTATCGATAAGGCTCCTGAAGTCTTTCTTCAGAACCTCCGTCTGTCGCAGCCTAGTGTCGTTAGCTCCCGCGTGCAGCACAACAGCTCCGACGCGCTCGTCACCGTTCAAGATCTCAGTTACCCACACAGTGATATCGAGAACACGAGCACCAGGAAAGCAGTGACTGTGCACCTTACTTTTACCTAACGTAGCGTGGACGTGTCGGACGGTGGAATCGCCGATGATCACAGCATCGCGTTCCATTTCACGAAGAGGGGAGAAGCGGTTCTGAGTGGAGATCTCGAACACCGGGAGGGGCGAAAAGATTCTTGTCCTGGCTCGCGGCTTCCGCGGAACCACCCAGGCTTCGTGGTGGTGTGTTGGAGCCGGAGTGAATGAAACCATGGCTGATCGTGACCTGGACGCTCGGGACCAATGCTGAGAAACGCACGGAGTAGACGAGGTCGGCGTCAGCGGGTTACTAACGTTAATCACTGATCCGTGTGCATCAGCGCGTGATGTTTCAAGAGCTAAACGCCGGTCTCTCAGCTTAGCTTGTCTCTCTAGAAGGTCACGGATCTGCTTTTCTACAGCTTCTAATTCAGACTGCACGCGAGCAAATCAGATTTGTTCTCATCTGCACCAAAAGGTAGATAACATACACCTGATATATTCGCCATTTTAACAAAACAGAATAAACAGAATAAAACAGAATAAAAGAAAGAAATACGGAGAAACAGAAATAAATACGACCTAATACGAGGCTTAGACAGCCACGACGCAAACAAACAAACTCACAGCAGGCAACAAGGCTGACAAAAGCAGTCGATCGCAGGGCGAGCAGCAGTGAAGCAGTGTCTCGCTCTACGACCAACAACGAGTCTGACAAAAGCAGTCGATCGCAGGGCGAGCAGCAGTGAAGCGGTGTCTCGCTCTACGACCAGCAAACAATGTTCCAACCGTATTTGCAGTTCCAGCCGTATAATGGCTTGAGACGCGTCTGGCCAACAGTCCGAGTTGTAATTATGAGTTAAATGATGGTTCAGAACAGAATAAAAGAGAGAAATACCAGAAAAAAAAAGAAGGAAATACGAAGCTAATACGAGGCTTAGGCAGCCACGACGCAAACAAACTCGCAGCTCACAGCAGGCAGCGAGGCGGACAAAAGCAATCGAGCAGGTGAAAGCAGTATTAAAAGCAGTGAAAGCAATATTAATCACTATATTACCCATATTACTTATTATATATTTATTTAACCACTTCTTTTTTTGTTTGTTTGTTCCTCCAGACATACAGACCTTCATTAAGATATATTTTAGTACTTTTCCTCGCAAACTTTTTTCTTTTTTTTTATAATCATTTGTTGATCCTTCAGTCACGATTGAATTAAATAGCAAATATATTCTATCATGCCTCAACTCTGTTTTTTTTAACGACATTGTGTGAAGAAATGCATAAAAACCTGAACAAATAATAGCCTAAATTAGCTCAACGATGTGACTCATTGAAATGAGTTATAAGAATGTTGGAATGTCTTAGAGAGTTTCATAAATGTGACCTGTAATCATCATATTTCTCATTCTTTTCACCTCTTCCTACTTTTTTTCTGCAAGTCTCAGTTCCTGTACAGTAATAAGGAGTGATTTAGTGAGTTGGACTCATGTTGTGCTATTTGATTTCCTGTTATCTGCATGCCAAAACCTCTCTGATTACTGAGACACAGTGAGACAGAGGAAATCAAACTAGAAAGTGTATAAATGTGCTTCCTGTCCTGATGAATTATGCATTTCTCTCATTTATACCCTTTTTTAAGTAAGTCATACCTACATGATAGCACTTGTTGGAGGAAAAAAAAAAAAAGGTTAACCACAGATTTGCAGTCAAACTGTCTCCTACTGCTTTACAGTCCACAATAACAAAGTATTTGACTTGCAGTTTATTTTAATATTCCTTTTAATGTGTGAATTTGTACATTTTAAATGCATGTTTTGTCCTTCACAGCCATCATAACAACCACTATTACAGTATGCATTTATCAATTAAGGTAACACATTAAATATGAACTAATCTATTAATAATAATTATTGAATTACTTTATAAATATGCCATTTAAAATATATTAATTTAATATACATTTTATTTTATATATATATATTTTTTTTTTTTTTTACAAAGTTTTTGCTCACCGAGGCTCTATTTATTTGATAGAGTAAAAACAGTAAGTTTATGACATATTAATATATTTTAAAATAACTCTTTTCTATTTGAATATATCTTAAAATACAATTTATTCCTGTGGTGCAAAGCTGAATTTTATATTTCTTATAATTATCAGTTTTGGAAACGGTTGTGAACATGTTACTTTTTTATTCAATTTTAAATAGAAAGTTCAAAATAAAAGCGTTTGAAATATGTTTTTTTTTTGTCATTATTGATCGATTTAAAAATAAACAGTACAACTTTTGAACAGTATACTGTTCATTGGTATTACTGACACATGTTCACATGAACATTGTAATGAAAAGTTTGACAAATGATCAAATGATTTTGCAGCAGTCTGTGAGATCATGATATTTGTATAATTCACTGAGAATACATCCTGATTAGTTTGTTCTATATGGCCGGAGGGTCTGTAACACAAGCTATTGATTAAACTTCTCGCCCCTTTGGCTGCCCGTTCGGCAGCTATATAGTGAAAAGTGTGTGTGCTTCCTTCATTTTCCTCCCCTCCACTTACAGCCAGGAAATGTATTACTGCAACCCTGTGCAAGATATCCAGCATCCATAATTGAGGAGCATTTGATAAATAGCTGGGATTTTCCATTTGCCAGCTGTGGATGGGTAAAGACTGTTTTGCAGGAGGGAGCTCACCCTGGTTGCATCCTTGTGCAGAGAACATTTTCAACATGATAATTTAGCTTGCAAAATATGTAAAAAAAAATTGTGACTTATTTATTTGCCATAAAGTGGTGTCTGTGCTCAGAATTTAGAGACGTTTTCGACCTGTTGCTGAAATATATATGGTCCGTATGTTAATATAAAGACTGTCTGAGCTGCTCTTTTATATTCATAACCTCGGTGTATCATGACTGAGTTTGTTCTTTTGAGTACTAATGGAAGTTTTTTTTTTTTTTTACTAACAAGGTGGTGCGCATGACTGCAATATTGTTTTAGGATTATGACAGGATAAACGCATGAAACTGTTCTGCAGTCACAGTAATTAAAATAAAGATTAGGTTAATTCCTTATTGAATTTAGTGTGGCCTCTAGTTAGTTCACTTGACCTTAAGAGACAAAGTATTGACCTGAAATGTTGTTTTATAACAAAGTTGCCAAATGCTCATCTAAAGTCGTTCAGCCCAGTTATGTCAGTATATGTTCCTTTTAATATCTCTGCAAAACCTGCAAACATGTAACCTTGATCATTTTGCATGTCAATCAACTTCTCTGTCTCATGTTTCTGCTAAATGTAGTTTGAATGGTCTAAATACAGATTGTGTGTGTGTGTGTGTGTGTGTGTGTGTGCGTGTGTGTGTCTGTGTGTGTAATTGCATTTATTTAAGCTTCACACACGTTTTCGTGTGTGTGTTCGTGTTTGCACTGATGAGCCAAAACATTATTAATATTGTTGATCATCTGCAAACAAGGCCAAATATTAAAGTCTGGGTAGATTAGGTGATAAGCAAACAATCAGTTCTCGTAATCAACATGTTGGATACAGGAAAAATGTGTATGGTTTTCATTTATCTGGTTTTCATTTATCATCCTTGACACAATACAAACCGATTCAAGCTGCATAACACAATGTTCCCTGTACAGCTTTGTGACATGTCACTAAATATGGTTTTAAAACGAAGGGGTTGTAGAGATCTTAACCCCAGCTGTCTAACAGGACTCATTGGTGCACTGTTGACTTTTCATGCTCAATCTAAGTGAAACTAGCAGACATCTCTGTAAGGATTTACATCGTGGAATGAAATTGTCATTTGTTATGAAATACGAGATTTATTGGGTGCATAAACCTCCTTTTTCATAACAAGTGTGACCACTTCATTCCATTGTCTATTAAGGGCATAAAAGTTGAACCCTTGTGATCTGTCTTGTCATAATAAGGATAGGTAGCATTTATAATTATACTGAGGGATCCTCCCAAGGACACACACACTCAGTGTCTTTTTTTCATCCCTCGCACTTTCATTCTCTCATCCACTTCCTGGCATGATCGTTTATTAGAAGAGTGCTCTCACTTGATTAAAAAATGATTTAGTTGAACGTCTCGATCCCAGAGACACTTTGACTGTTTTATTTATTTATTTTATTTATTTTTATGGCTTCCCTGCAAGAGCTATCACAGGTAGAGCATGTGATGGTTCTCTTAAAGCGATAGTTAACCCCAAAATGTGAAGTCTGTCATCATCTGATACTCACCTTCGTGTGGTTCCAAACCCGTATGACTTTTGTTCTTTCATGGATCAATTTTTTTACATTTACAATGTTTGCCTATTTCTCATACATAGCTATTGTAATATAGTGTGCAATATAGTGTGCAAGTCATCTGGACCACTTTATGGTGCTTTTTTGTCCTTTTGGAACCTTGAAAGCTTTAATTTGGTAAGAAACCACGGTGGAGCTGCATTGACTTGAACCTGGCCACCATAAGAGCATGCATCACTCAAAGCATAGTGTGAGTTAGCAGATGCTGGCCTATGAAAGAGATGACAAGCATGAACTAAATAGGATATTACCTCAGCTGAAGGAGATTGAGGTCTGCTATAAGACATTAGCTTAAACTGTCAGGACACAGGCTGATCAATATACTGAACACATTACCCCACCCCGCACACATCTTCTCGGCTTAATGCACTTCATGCACTGTAAAAGAATGGCAGGCTGGAAAGTGGCAGGGGCGTAATTCTTTCCACAAATTTAAAATATAAGTTCGCTGTGCTGGACGGGAATCACTTAAGGACAGTTCACACTGCACCGACAGACAGCAACAGACACTTCGTCGGAAAAGTGTGTTACACCAGTCGGCACTTGTCTGGTCGTGGAATGCCTAAGAAGTGACACACTGTAATCTAGTGATTATAGTTGCTGTCTGTAGGTGAAGTGTGAATTGGCCTTTAGAGGTCATTTTTTCATGAATACTGTTTTGTACATTGATTTCCCTTTAATGTTTGCAAAGTATTAAAGGCACAAATCCCAAGCTTTTTTTTTTTTTTGAGTGAGATCTCTGATAAGTTAGATTCACTATTAACATACCATGATACCTACTATTATTATTCTTTTTTTGATCTGTGCCATGTTTTACCTAAATTTGAATTAACATTTAAAAACGTCTGGAACAAAATGTACTCAATTATGTGGTTAAGGGTATAATCGTTCTGTTTGAATAATTCCAGATGAAGATATTGAGTGAATCCATCACAATGCGAAAGAGCAATTGTGCCAGCACACTTCCCAGCATGCACTCTGGCATGAATAATCAGAATAGCTGCATTGTATAATTGGTTTGTTTACACTGTTGTTGTTGATTTTGTGTTGTGATGTCAGGAAGTTTGTTTGTCTACTTACACCGATCTGTTAGTTCTTAATCTTGTTGTTTCATGTACAAATTGTTGATCTCTGTGTTCAGCAAGAATGTTTCCATGAATGTTACTCATGTGATGAGTAATCATGTGATATTTAAAAAAAAAGCAGTCTTCACTGCATGACATTACTTGAGATGAGAGAAACACGAGATGAAGAATTTAAAACAATATAAACAAATTTCAAATTATTTTAATCCATTTTGATGAATTGAAACGTAGCTATTTGATGTTTGTTGTGATTGCTAGAAAATCACACAAATTAGTTTTAAATTTACGTTTAGACATGCATTTATTTTTGGTAAATTGAGTAATAAATAAATAAAATGTCTCATCTAATACATTCAATATTTTTTAAGTTCTTGGGTTCTTTTTTATGCTCTATTTTGTACCTTCTTCATAGAAAGTGCCTTATACCATGTCTGTTGAGATTTGCCTTCGAAGTGACTGATATACGTGTCATGTGCTGATATGGAACATGTATGTTGATGTGATCTTCCTGTTTGTAATGTTTTAAAGCACCAGGCCCCCCCTGGTGTCCCCCCAACATCATTGGGCTAGATTTACTGTCAACCTGACAATGCCCAACGCCATTAGATCAGAGCGCAGTCAATCACTGCTTGATTTGCGATTCGCAAAGCACAGGTCTACACCTCGACACATCACTGTTTATGGTATATACACACTCAATTACAGTATATATTTTGAAATATCGCACCGTATGTTTGTCTGATTTCATGTATGACTGATCAAGCCAGTAACGTTAGATTAGCTAACGTAACTTCGGCACACTGTATAGAGATGACTTGTCAGTTTTATTACGCGGCAGCGCAAACGACTAACTTACATAAATATAAAATAGACATATATTACTTATATTATCTGTTGTTTTAAACACTAAAGGCATTATAATCTTTTTCCAAAAAAGCCATGCCGTGGTAAACATTAAAATGTGAGAACGTTAACACCATAGCTACATGCAACTGTGTAATTTTTACTTAATGGGTTTTTGTTTATTTTTACACCGTAACAGGACATCCAATGTCAGAGACAGATTTCATGCAGAGAACGTTCGCCGACACACACACACACACACACACACACACACACACACTCAATGTTTGTGTTGAGAATAAAACATGTTGAATGACTAATGCTTAGGTGAAGTTTTTTATTTATTAGAACAAACCGATTCAAGCAAGCTGATTCAAGCCCCCCCCCCCCCCCCCGACTGGTATTGGTCCCCCCTGTGCCCCCCCATTTATAAAATCCTGGAATTGCCCCTGTTCGCTGCTCACGTTTCAAAGCTATGGAAATGATATGGTCATGTTGAGAATAATCTAAAACGTATTCTTTACTTGGAAATTTCCTCACAGTTTCCTATAGGTACTGAAAGACATTTCAAGGGTATGAATGAATGTCAGAGAAAAGCTTTCCAAGCTTACAACAGCAACACATATCAGAGAACTGGCCATGAACTGGCTTCAAAGACTATCCCTCAAAGAGATGTTGTGTTTGACAACCCCATGTCTGTTTTTTTCAAATCCATCTTTTTGATTGACATTCGAAGTGTCATCACTTTGAAACACAAGTAAGTCATAACTGGAACATGTCAGCTCACCCAGCATGTATGCATTTATACGGACACATTATTTGTCCTTGTATCTTCCTCATGAGGCGTTTTCTTCTCGTGAATCTTGCGTATTGTGATGGAGCCAAAATTGGAGGATTACTTTGAAGAGGTGTCATGGATCAATATGCTTTGGCCAACCCATTCTTAATGATTGTGACCTATTCTACACTTGCAAAATAAACCAAGGTGCCGAGGAATTAAATATCTTTATGATAGGGATTCGATTAATTAAATAAACGCATAGATAACAAAGAAGATTTTTGTGCACAAGGATCAGTCAGCATCCAAAGAGAGTCCCAAGTGGAATTCGGTAACACTTCATTTCTAGTCCACTTTCTACTAACTATAAGTAATTTTGAAACTACAGCAGCAACTAGAGTATCAGTAGACCGTCTGCTATATATCCAACCCAATCTCGCGACAATTCGTACGCATTTACGCAGAGCCGGCCCGAGCCTTTTGGGGGCCCTGAGCAGAATTTGATTTGGGGGCCCCTCCCACTACGCGGAGTCACCTGTGCTTGACGATTATTGACACAAATATCACGCAACAATGATACATTATAAATTAATACAGTGAGGTTATGTATAAATACAAAATAAATACTTAATAAAAAATAGATAGCCTACTTAAATATTTTTTTAACTTTTACTTTACTCTTTTACTAACTCTTTGAAACTTCTTAAAACAAACTGTCTCAAAACATATCAAATAAATTATTTGCTAAAATAATGACAACTGAGAAATCAAAAACATAATAAGAGCAATGACAATTATTGTTGAAAACTGTAAAAATATTATTATTTCTCAACTATCTCAATACAGTGTAACTGTCCACAAAGTCTTTTTTTATTAGTATTATTGTAACAGACTGTAGGGCTGACTTCTAATAGTCGAGGATTCGACGATTCGATTCGGAGAGGTCTGATTCGACTATGAACCTCATAGTCGAACAGTAGGGAAGTGTTATGTAACCAATAGGGGTGTGACGGTTATCATATAACCATGAGACCGACAGTGTCATTAGAACTCCATAACCGCCAAAACCGTGCTATTAAAATATTTTTTTACAAAAAAAATTTATCATAGAGAATGTTTAAATACTAATATCAGCTTACGAGGGAAACGGAGGCGGAGTTAGTGGTGGTTCGGAGGCTGAGTGCTGGAGATCATTCGGGAGAGGTCTGTGCATCTTCACCGATCAGAACGCGCGCTGACACGGAGAAAGCCTTGTTTATACCAGACGCGTCCGCACGAGCGCGAAGGTGCGCATGGCAAAAAATGACGCGTTGGGTGTGCAAGACCGGCAAGACCCCATTTCGCTTGGCTGTGTGCACGGCTTTTTTTGTAACAGCGCGCGCGACACCGCATCCGAGGATGAACGGCTTCAAGCCGAATCTGCTCGGGCATGTACGTCTCACCGACCGCACCGGCAACCAGTTTGCGCGTCTAAATTGCAAAGTTCATTGCAAAGTTTTTTTGTTAAGGTTTTGTTTACTGTGTGTGATTTATTTAAAACAAAGCTTTTTTTGTTGTTGTTAAGGATTCATTTAATGGAAAGCACATTCACTTCTAGTTGTCTTGCTGTTCATTTTAAACGTAGAGCGAGTTGTCCTATAAGAGACGAACAGTTATTTAACCGAACGTCTAGCTGCTATCTAAAAAAATAAATAAAAAAAAGGTTCGACTATCAGTCGACTACGGCAAAATCTAACGAATCAGATTCGACTATGAAAATCCTTCGTCGAAAACAGCCCTATAACAGAGTTTGTTAGATTGTACATGACAGAATCCAACAAAGTATATTACTATAATACCGGTAATGATGTACTGGCGCTCGTTGTATATGTGTGTATGCAATGTATTTTTCCCCTCTGGGCTTGCCGTAGATAGGAATGGTTCAATTGCTGCACAAAACATACCGTAAGTAATCATGCAAAAATACTTTTATCTTGCCCTTTTTTTTCTCCTCCTGTCATTTTCTTCGTTCTATTTTCGGCACCAGAGGGATACGTCCTTTTTTGTGACATGGCTTAACATTACCGCGAGTCCGCGACGATGCGCACGAATTGTCTATGCACGTGCGAGGTGTCTAAATTATGCGCATGACTTAAACGCTGGCAGACGCTGCAGCAGTTGTAGGGAGGTATATTGATCATGAAATCAGAATTTTCTTTTATTGTCTTTAATTGTTCATTCATTCATATTAATTCATTCATTTATGTCACTTGTTTAAGTTATCTAAAAAAATATTTTTCGATTTTTCTACTCGATTGGGGGGCCCCCTGGTGGCCAAGGGGCCCCAAGCAGCCGCTTAGTTCTCTTATGCCTCGGGCCGGGCCTGCATTTACGAGGTGGCTAATTCGTACAAATTCATACGAGCTCACTCGTACGAATTTGTGAGATTTTTGCTAAATCGTACATATTTTACGAGTTGCCCAATTCGTATGAATTCGTATGAATGACCTACCCCTGACTCTAAACCTCACCGTCAGACAAATCGTACAAATTCACACAAATCAGTCACATTTTACTCACTCGTACGAATTCGTACGAATTGGTCGTGAGATAGCGTTGAAATACCTGCTAAAACTTTATTTTGATGGTCTGCCAACATACATTATACTGACTATAAGTTACTTTGCAAGTACATATCAACTTATTCTAACCCAAACATAACAGTTAATACTAATGAGAGTTGGCTGGCAACTGTAGTTTTTACATCTTAAATGACAATTTCTAAATTGTCCATGTATATGGAATCTCTCAGCGTAATGAAGGCACTATGCAAATGATATAGCATTAACTCTGTTAAATGTTTTATTCTTTTTAATTAAATTGTATTGTGTATTCTCATCTGTATATTTTGTTGGGGATTCCAAAAGGCACTTGTTCAAATCAAGTCCTAAAATCATGGAGTCTTGATATTTTCCACAATACCCTTAAACAAAAGCTTTAATTTGAAATGTCTCTTAAACAAACAATATCAGCTAATTTCATGATGGCAGCATCAACCCCTTATCTATCTTTTACAGCCACTCATCCACCTCTTTTCATCAGCCTGAATAGGCACAATTTGTTTTTCTGTTGATTTATTTGTTTAATTTAGCTTATGAACTGCTGCATTATGTATCCCTGCTGATCCAAAAATTATGCACTGAAAGTATCCCAGGTTCTGGGATGCAATTTACATTGATTCCTTAACTAAGTTGGGGGAATTTTTCTTTGTAAAAATTGCGCTGTATATAAAAACACTGATTCATTAGGTAATGTTTTCTGATTAAATTCAGATGATTTCTTATTAATTCAATAGAATGTGAGGGAATACCAATATGACGGCACGGTGGCTTCAATTGTTATGATGTCATGAGCAATCCAGTTCTATATACTGTATATATCAGTGAATGGTACACGTATTTTTACTGAAAATTTTCGGTATGGGTCTTTTGGTTTGGTATGCATGTGTACCAAATGAATACAGTGTTGTTTTAACCGCTGCATGTGCTGAACGTGATTTTAAATTCCAAGTTTCCCCCTTAGGATGGGACAATATCATTCATATTGATATACTTTTAAGTTGCAAACACATCTGAAAAATAACGAAGGACAGTGAGAAGTGATCTGCTGCTGGATAAGTGCGCCAACGTGTCTTAAACATGAGACGTGCTTTGTATTAAGTGCTTCAAACTAAATCATAAACCTACATTGCTTGGCCTACTGTCAGATGTGTGTGTTGTGTAATGCCTTTGAGATGGGTTTTCCTCAGTGCACTTACATCTTATGGTAAATGTTACAAATTCATGCAAATATTCTCATTTAGCATTAAGCATTTACCAGTCAGCAAGTGAGTTTCCATCGTTTTAACTCGTTTAACACATACTTCAATGAACGAGTGTCGCTGCGCATGTGTGTCAAACAGACAGGGGATTAGAATGGGACTGCAATAATTTTAACCTTATTGTAAAATATTTTGCTAATATATATATTGCATCCAAAAGTGTAAGCACTTTAAATCGCTTCCCCTAATTAGAACAGCACCATAAAATGCAGTGTGTGTTGCTGCCAGTTGCAGTAATATTGACAGACTTTTTAATTTTATTTTATTTTACGACAGACATCGTTTTTTCAGAAAACCAGAGTCTAAAAACAAAAACAAAAACATGGTTTGTTTTTTCTCCTCCTCTACCAAAAAGCATACCAAACCTTGACTTTTGTTTACTGTTACACCCCTAGTGTGTATCTTTGACTGACATTATTGCAGGCACCACACAAAGGTTGTTCAAGTTACTGTATGTCAATCCTAACATTTCATGGGGGGATATAATATTTCTTGCTTTGTCTTTTGATTGTGCAATGACAGCTAAACAATACCGTTACCAGAGTCCACTGTATATTTATAGGCCTGTCCTGCCTTCCATGATCAGGTTATTATAAGTCACATGTAAAGTCAAAGGGTTCAGAAACTATAGAATTTTGAGTACTCAACACCCAATCATCCGGGCCGTATCTCAGCAAAGCTGACACTAATGCACCGTCGGATGAGGAAAGTGACACACGATAGACCGATATCAGCATGCCCCCAGGCTAAGATTGTAGGGGCTCAAGCACAGACAGGTCTGAAACGGGCCAAACATCCCATAATTAGATCTGCAGGTTGAGAAGGAAATGGCCTCATCGTCTGATCGGATAACTGGAGAGCATGGCCGAGAGATTAGAGCCGTGTAATGGTGCAGCCATCTCGCTTAACACAAGCAGCCGAGCTGTGATAGACTTGCCAGTCCGATCAGATAGCATCTCATAAACGGTGCCACAGATGGCAGCGCTAGAGGTGAGGATTGCAAACTGATCAGAGACATGCACAGTCATGTTGGGCCTGTTTCATTAAGAAATCTGCCACGGCGGGACGATACACTGCCTAATCTCATTCGGTGAGAGTGCTTGAAAGGTTTATGAACAGTGATTGCTTTGGCTTCTTTGAACTGCCTTGCTAAATGGCCTGAGCTACTATTTTCTTAAAAGTATATATATATATACACATATATATATATATATATATATATATATATATATATATATATATATTTAGGTTATTGTAAGTCACATGCATATATATATTTATATATATACATACTCACACTTTAGTTTAGAGTCCAATTCTCACTGTTAATAGTAAGGTAATAGTTAAATTTAGGAATTGGGTAAAGGGATGTAGAATATGGCCGTGCAGAATAAGGCATTAATAAATGCTACTACACTACATGTATATTACAGTGATGCTAAGGAAGGTTCAGGGAGTGCATGCCTGCAGTCTGTTAAAGAAAAAATTGCCTGAAATATACAATGCTCAAATCTGTTCCTCATAATCAGGCATTACGTTCAGTAGATGAGATGCTCGTTAAGAGAATGTTTTGGCCTTGAGCCATTTAAACTTTCAAAAGAAACATAAACAGAGAAAGTCAAAGGACAAAGGTGAGGATTTTCAGGGCAGAGCTGGTTATTCCAAAAGCAGCTAATGAGATCTAAAGCTAAAATGGAAATCAAATACTTGTACTCATCAAAAATAAAATCATTGTTGAATATGAACAGATATTATCAGAAGGTCTTGCAAAGGCTAATTTTAAAAATCAATTGAATGCATCTGAGTTTGACAGTGTTTACAGTGAGCAAAAGGAAAACCAGTGGTGTATGGTTTGGAGTGATGTTCTGTGTGTTAGTGAGTTCATGAGGATTGCTTACTACTTTTGAATCAATATTGCTGTTTACATTCACCCAAATAATCTTGGAAATAGTTGGAAAAGTATTCATGTAAACACCTCAATCGATTCTGATCTTCTGACATATTTGCTAGCTTTCCTTTTAGGTTTTTCATCAAGGCAATAATGACAGTTATACTCACAATAGCTCTGGTGACATTATAGCAGCTTTCTCCAGTTTTGAATGCAGATTGTAAAGTTTAGGGTTCATATCAATAGAACTTCCAGAAATCAGCATATTAGAATGATTTCTGAAGGAATTTGTGACACTGAAGACTGGAGTAATGA
This sequence comes from Tiaroga cobitis, assembly GCA_030578255.1. Lineage (NCBI taxonomy): Eukaryota > Metazoa > Chordata > Actinopteri > Cypriniformes > Leuciscidae > Tiaroga > Tiaroga cobitis. The sequence continues at coordinate 36,353,584 of CM060602.1, read as the reverse complement.
TTATGAATTCAGATTCCACTACATTATAAGAAAATTATTTTAGATTGTATTTTTATTCAAAAACATGCTTTTTTGATTAGCATAATAGACTTCTTTGAAAAAACATGAAATAATCTTACATAAACTTTTGGTGTGTACATGTAGAACTTAACATAAGCCTTAATTACGAATGGCATAATTCACTCATAATTGTAAAATCTATCATGATTTACTCACCCTAATGTTGTTCCAAAGGTTTATTTTTTATTTTTTATTATTATTATTTTTTTTTTTTAAGAATGTTGGAGTCCAAACAACATCGGACTGCATTGACTTTCATTGTATAAACAAAATAGAATGCAGAAGAAGTAAAGTCTTGGGGTATGGAATGACAAGTAAAAGATGATGATATTTGAGTGACTGACCTGTATCTGTTAAAGTATTATTTATTGTGCCTTCTCCACTACAAATTATACCTTATTATGAAGTGCACAGTCAATCAATGCTGCGGTGTCAGGCTGGTCGAGATGTTCAATCAAACTGAGAAATTCGTTGAGAAGACAACAGTATTTACACTTTCTGGAAAATCAGCCGGTAAAATGGCTTCCTCATAGTTAGCCATTAAGCTGAGAACGAAGAAACTCTTTTAACAGAAAACAATTACATGCATCACTTTTTAATTCAATGAGAAATGTTGCTGCTGCTCAGCTTTAGCAGTGCCTGGAGTGCACTCTTCCTGACGTCAGTTAGATATGAAAGATATGATAACATAATTAGTTTCCACTCTCCAATTAAGTATTTTTACAATCCCCTCCCTGCTGTTGATGTGGTTGGGGGGAAAAAACAGAGAAGTGGTTTGTTAATTGAGCGTGAACTAGGAGAAACAGTGATGTCATACATATTTAACCGTCTCCTCCTCGTCTCTTGCTCCTCTTATCATCTCTTTCTCCCGTTTCACTCTCAGCTAATGAGCCGGCAGCGGAAGTGATTGTCTTATCGTTCTCATTAACACCGGGACCCTTTCTTCTGAGTGCTTTAACTCACTGATTCTGTTGCAGCAGGAGAGCTGCTCATGCGATTTGACTCCAAGTCTGACGTCGAACGTTGAGCGGGTCTGAGGTGCGGACCGGAGGCTCGGTGAAGCTAATGAGAGAGGATATAAATGATCTGGTGACACTGTAATTATACTCCCTGCCCTCCCTCTCAGCTAGCGTCTCACTCGTCTTCTTTCCTGCTCCATCAAACTTTTCTCTATAGCTGTGCATCAAAACTTAGTGAGCTGTCTGCTTAAGGCAACATGGTTGTCCTTGTTTGTCCTTCTTCTCTATACCTTTCTTTCTTTCGTTTTTCCTCTGTAGACATCTTTGGCCTGATTTTGTCTCTCTTCTCACTTCATCAGTGAGTCAGCAGGAGTTTGGCGTCCATTCTTCTGTTGTTGCATCTGTTCATGATAGACTAACATTGTTAGTAAGAATAATGTTACTTTTATCTTTTATATTGACATCTTTCAATAATTTGCATTTATATTTTGGTCTAATTTAGTAGTCTGCACTTCCTTTAAAAACACTTTTTTATAGGACATTTTAAAAGGGCTCAATTGACGATTTGAACGCTTTTAAATATATATTCTCTTCAATTTACTAACAAGAGGAGCTTTTGTGCTGTTATTGTTATGGAATGACACAGACAGATAATTAAAGTCGAATAAGGTGGTTTATTGGAACACAACAGGTAAATGGAGAGAGGGATGAATATGGAATAATAGTCTTTAACAGACGTGAAGCAGTTTGTGATAGTTGGAGTGGAAGTGGAGTGCACACCCTTCGGGTTGGTCAGGATAGCGTTCGTAGACACAGATTATACAGGAAACACACAGACTGGGACTGGGAGAGAGGACTGGGGAGACGCAGGAGACCAGGAACTTTGGTAAGCGGTATAGCTTCTGTCTTGACAGGCTGTAAAACAGGGAAGTAGTCTTTACTCAAAACGTGACCAGACAATAATGAAGCTCGAGGCGTGTGCTTATGCTGTGGTTGATGAATGACTTGACTGTTATCAGATGTGCGTGATCAGTACTCTGGGGATGGTGTTCTTTGTGATTGGCTGCTGATTGAACCTGGCACGTCTGTTACAGTTATGGCCTCTTTTGGCATGCATGCAGTCGTTAAAGAGGACCCATTATGCTTTTTTACTCATTCAACTTTCTTTATTGTGTTTTGCGTACTTTCTTTACGGCAAAATAACAAAGCACAAAGTCAATCCAAAGGGAGTTATTCTCAGTGTGCACTGTTTCTGAACTCCCTGAAACACCTCGGTTGCAATCTTGAGTTTTCTTTAGGGAGGTACACATAACAATATTCCTCATTTGAATAATTTCTGCCCAGGCCATATGCAAAAAAAAAAAACGGGTGGGTGGGTTACGGATGGGTGTGACATTTTCGAAACACGTTCGAAGCGGTTGATCAATCACAACACACTGGTCCAGCTGACCAATCAGAGCACATTGTGCTTTTTGGAAAGAGGGGGTTCAGAGACAGGAACCAAACAGAGTGTTACTGACAGACTGGGAAGAGAGGTGCTGCAACAATGTCAATTATGTGAAAAACAGTGTGTTTTTTGAACATTCAAGCATGAAAACCTATTCTATTAGACCACAAAAACAAAATCAAGACTTTGTAAAGGGGCATAACTTTGTAACGTACTTAAAGTCTCTGGTGCTCTTCGCATGTCGGTCAAAAATGACAGAATATTTATATTTTTTTTCAATGAAATTAATTTACTAGTTTTTAGTTCCATAATGTTTTTTTTATTTAATGTTTTGCATTTTTAGGGGATTTTATGGTACTAAATTATATTTATGATGTATTTGTAATCCATTTTTTCACTTTTTGAGGATAGCGCTAAACAGTTTAATTTCCAACTTAAACTGTCGTAAATCTTGAATGATTTAGAGCACAGACTTAAGTTTGATCACTTGGCAGATTGTTGAAGTAAAAAAAGTTTTAAACAGTGAACTTAAAAAAAGTTACAGAATTCTACGTTTATTGATATGAAAATTGTGCAAAAATGTTCAATTTTTATATGAAATATGTATTTTCAAAAACACGTTCTACTCTAAAACTGTGAAAAAAATCTAATCAATTAAATCAATAAATCTAAACAAGTTGTTTTCAACATTTGAGCCTGTGATATCTCAAAAAAAAAAAAAAAATAGCCTTCAGTAAGATTTTGCTTGGCTGCAGTACCAAAAGTTTCCACTAGGTTAAATTCGTCTCCCATTCATTTCCACTGCGGTCATTTTTGACCGCGAGGAGCACAAGCGTGACTATTTTTTTCAGGACCATTTAACCTGTCCGAATCATTTTTTTTTCACATAGCAAGTGCAAAAACCTTAACGAAGTTCCGTATACCATTCCGATGAAGAAATAAAAAAATAAAAAAAAATAAGTGTTTTTTGGTCAAAAATGACCGAAGAGTACCAGAGAGTTAAAGCTTGTCTGGCCTATTTTGCATGAAATAAAAAAAAAATGTTTATAGTATATGCATCTGTGTGTAGAACATTAGTGAGTAGATTGTTTAAAACAACACAGCAGTTTCATAACTTCATTTGTTATTTTCTTTTTTGAGACAGCTCTGTCTCTCTTTCCTCCTATTATGGACCACCACCAATCAGAAACCCAAGCATTTCGAAATGAGCTTTGTCGCTCAGTTTCAATAGGAGACTGAGAGCTGGGGAAGATGTTATGAGTTCACAGTACATTGAACGCTTTCATGTCAGAAGATCAAGGAAAGCTTGATTCCTCAAGACGTGACCCTCAACGAGTGCACAAACACCTGAACACCAGTAAGACATTGTGTTTCTGTAGGGAATTCCTCAGCATGTTGTATCTGAAAGCAATTTCATTTCACTCATTTTCCCTCTTATATTCCACTTCCTCTTCGTTGTTCCACACACTCTCTCTTTTTACCACTTCTGGTTGTTCCACTGCTGAATGTTCTTTTACCTAGTCTCTCTGTTGTCCCTTTATTCTGTCACTCTGTTTCCCTCAATGCCCGCAATAAGTGCCAATTTGCTCTCTCGCTCTCGCCGTCTCTTCCTATGTTTCTCTCTTCCCTCTACAACCGTAATGAACAGCGATGGAGGGAGTCGTGTTATGGCCGGTGCCGTGTCAGCGAGCGCATCGTCTCCGTTCTGACAGATCGCCCCAATTAACCTTATTTACCACTATTTCCCTTCGTCCTTTAACAAGTTCCTCTGGGCTTCTCCCCCTCTAATGACCAGGTGCCTGAGACGAGGGCTCGCCGCGGTTATGACACCCTCACGGCCCGACTACCCATTATTCAGGTGCTCAGGGTGCAGATTACATGCTCATATGAGCACATTTGTGTTTTTCCATAAATGCTCACACCAGAGGCAGAACCGCGTGTCAGGGGGAATTATGTTGACGTTAGCTCCTGTTGCTGTCTGAACTAATGCTTAATTTTTAAAGTAAGGATTATAGTGCAGACACGGATTTCTGGTCTGTAATGATTTCAGATGTGGTTGTGAGACTTCTCAAGCTGGTAATGAACGGGAACAGGGGAGGTGGGGACAGAAAAAACAAGACGTGGGTGTTGTTAGCTTTGGCATCACATCAGCAAAACTCAATAGAAGAGTGAAACAGCCATTGTGTTTCTGTATCACTAAGCAACAACAGCCTTATATTTCTGTGACCTCTAATGAATACCGTGGGACTTTGTGCAAGGTAAACATACCCAGTGCATGACTCTATACCCCCTTCTCATTAACAAGCACTAAAAAGTATTGACATTTTTCTGCCTAATTGGTTCAGGAAACAATTACCTTAGTTTCATTTTCTTTTATTTTTGTACAGAGCCATTGCATGAGTAAATGAAGTGAATATCTTTATAACCTTTTGTACATATGTATTGTGCTGTTGCTAATAAATCAATGTGCTCTCATGCAGAGATGTGGGCTAAATTCAATCTTCCTTGCTGAAAGGGAACCTGCACCTGTGAATCCCGCAGAGAAGAACGTCTTCGGTATGTGGGCATTAATTACGGCTCAAGTATGTTCATAGGTACAACCATTTTCACACACGAAAACACACTCCCAGTAGTCCCTAGGAGGCATTTTGTTAGTAAGAGGAAACATGTATTTTATCCATTTTATTTTATTTAAATTTTTTTTTACTTAAAAAAAAATTGAATTGAATTGAATTGTATTTTATTCATTATTATTCATTTTTATTTTTTTATTATTATTATTATTATTATTATTATTTTTTTTTTTTTTTTTTTTTTTTTTTTTTTACTTATTTACTTATTATTTTATTTATTTATTTACATTTTACAATAATGTAATAAACCATTTTCAAACTAAAAGACATTCCTTGGATATTCCTTGGACATTATCTTCCTGTTATTCTCTTCTGCCCACTCTTGGCACTTACTCCGCTGTACTATAACCAAATCGTACATTCACTTTTATGTGCCCAACAATAGCAAATGAGGATGAATAAATGTTACTTATAAGACTTCTTTTATAAATATTAAAGAAAAAAACTTACCCCCCTTCTAATCCTATAATATATTCAGTATAATTCATTAAATATGCACAGCTCTAAGCCAATCACGATTTCAGTGCATATAAAACGTTAAGGACCTGTCATGTTAAGAGGTTTCAAGGTTTCAATTTCACTTGTTTTATTTATGGTGCAGTAGTCAAACTGGAGTGTTAACTTTCCGGACTGCTTTTATGTGTGTTTGTGTGAGCTTTAGCCCGTGTGGGGGTCATGTTCAGTTGAGACAGTATATGCTATTATACAGCTGTTTATAGTACCTGATTTCAGAAAATAGTTTGTTCCTGGATATAAACATGTTAACACAATATAATGTACTTGCTCTGGCACTAGTTTTGAATGAAGAAACGTGATTGGTGTTGTCATCTGTTGCCGTTGAACAAGCAGGATGTGGCATTTGGTCGCTGTGGTATTTGTCCCGCCCCTCCTCCACTGTGATTGGACGGCTGAGTAAAAAGTGACAGTGATTTTACAGAGCTGCGTTGAACATTATTCAACTCTCAGCATCTGGTAAAAACCGCCAAGCGCTCAGTGTGAATAGATTCTCAGCTTCTCGTCACACTGTTGGTGTTTTAAAAAACCGCAGCGCTCCCATTGAAAACAATTGGAAAAAATATGTAGCCTCAGGATAAAACCCTTTGGTGGACACATGGCCTTACTCAGTAGATTTTTGCCAATTCTGGTCAGGTTTGTGTTGAATCACAAACTCTATTTCTCTCCCCTGGAAGTCCTGTGAGTAAAATGAATCGGTAGCAACTGAGGGAAGTGTCTCTATCTACGAACACTTACATCCTGTGGAGATGGCAGGGCAACCCAGAGTTGGTTTCTCTGTCAGAGTTAAATTTGCAGACTAATTGGATTCGCTTTTTCAATGATCATACCTGACATATACAAATTACTGAGAGAAAAGGGCTCTGACTCAAATCGGTTCTGCTGTTACTGCCTGGAAATTGCTCAAATTGTCTCAAAGGATTAAGCTTGTAGAGTGTATGTAAAGTATCCTATGGCGTACTGTTTAAAATTGAAACTGATGGCTGTCCTCATCTCCACACATTTACTTGACACACATCTCCATTTTAATGGCTTTAAAGTCAGTGGAAAATACTGTTCGCAAGTTTCATAATGCTTTATTTCTATTCAACTATTCTAATAGTTGAATACTTAGATGGTTGAACAACATGAGAGTGAGTAAATGATGACTGAATTGTAATTTGTGGGTGAACTATTCCTTTAATTAAGACAATTTAGATTTTGATTTTATTCTTGACTTTTGAATGGTTGGTGTTATTTTTGGAATTGTGTAATCAATCCAGCAAACATAAATATGGCACTAATTTGAGGAGAAACCTTCTAACATTACTTCTTTAGAAAGGGAGCTGTGGCATCATTGGTCTGGTTTCACTCACTGATCTGTTTAATAAGCAGAGAATCTGGACGGAAGTTTTCCAGTTCAGGAAGTCCGTTTTAGGAAGCGCTGCGGTGGCGACCGCACACCACAACAGGGGTGGGGGCCCGAAACACAAGCTGCCATGGGACGCTGACATTTTTAAGACAAAACAACATTTTTTCCTGCTGTGTAACTTGGTAACACTTTATTTGAAGGTGACGTAGTTACAGAAGGTACATGCACTTACTATAATAACAGTAAATTATGCATAATTACAAGCAACTAACTCTAAACCAAACCAAACCTCAACCCAAACTTTAACCCCATAGTGAGTACATGTAATTCATTAATATTACTCAATAATTATGTGTGTAATTGCACTGTAACATATTGAAATAAAGTGTAGCCTTTGTGTGTGTGTGTGTGTGTGTGTGTGTATAGGACAGATTTTCTGCTCTTGCTCATTATTTGGTGAAAAATTATTTTCTTTACCAAACATAAGTTTAATTGAGTATTTCAGTGGCTGCATTATACCATCCTGTATAATGCATAAACATAATTGTGTTCTGTACTAAATCTCTTGAATGTAGTTTGTCCTGTATTTTATAATCTTACACCCAAGCAGAGCCCTAACATTGGTGTTTTATTTTTTTTTATTTTTTTTATATAGAAATGTTTAATTATAATCAATCCACTTTTAATCATTTTCTTTTGTGTTTAATTGGTGCACATTTTTACTGGATTTGTTGATATGCTGATTAAAACCAATACATTTGCAGAGCCTGTTCATCTTGAAATATATGTTATAATGATAAATGACACATTATTATGACATGAATTTTCAGATGCAGATGCAATACATTTGAATGTCAGTAAACTAAAATCAAAGTGATTGCATATTAATTGCATTGCTGCAGGATGTTTTTTTTTTTGTTTTTTTTTTCATAGTGTGAAAGGTGCTTTTAGTGGACTGAGGAGCCAGCCGGTCTATATCCAGTAAAACGTGATCACTTAGATCAACATTTTAATGGCATATAATGGAGACTGCTTTAACGTATACAAATATCTCTGCATTCATTTTTCACAACGCAAATTATACTCAAACATATAATTTAGATTGCTGGTGCTGCTTGCATAGACACCAGTGGATTCGCGAGTTAGGTCAATTGACTTTTGCTGAAATCACAGAGGCCATCTTGCCCTTTATGTAATCTAAACAGCATGTAGTGAAAAAGGTGCTTACTGGTTCATACAGTGAGAGAGGTTATCAAATATCTCCCTGGTATTTAAAATTTTGCACTTTTGGAGGGTTGAAAACAGCTAGTTCAACAAAACTGTATGACCTTCAAAGGTCCAAATACATCAAAAGCAGCAAAAAGCAGCACTTGCAGTGTTTGGTCCAAGTGTTGTGTAAAGTATTACACAAATGTACAAACTTTTCCAGTTTGAAAGTTTGTTTGTAGAATATCCAACCTGCTACTTTCCATGCAGTGAAAGCTTATGCACTAAAAATGCGTTCGTTTCATTGGCTCTTATGTGTCATGTGACAGATTGTTATGAACAATTATATTGAAATCTGAGTGCTGCAGTAGAACGAGTTTCTGTATTTTTTTTTCTTCCAGACAATTTTCCCTAAAAAAAAATGTATCTGCATTATTCATTTTAAGCCACTTATGTGTATCATTCTTGATAATATTCCCTGCATTATTTAAACACAATACAATAATATCAAGCCAAGGATTGATGCAATCCTCCAAACTGAATTTTTGAGTTTTGTAGTCTAAACAACTCATATCTCCTTTATGAGACTGTCTTGACAGCGGAGATATAAATGTGGGTAATAATATGACCATCATGTAAAGCAATACTTGTTTGAGGTTCCAGATCTCCTGTGTAAATCCCCCCATGTATCAAAACACCTGAACAGGTTTAAGCCAGCAGAAGCTCGAGTTAATATAACTTGCCATCAGACTTTTCTTTTGCCCTATTTCCTATGGACACGACTGCCGTCATCATTCCCTTTTTGAGATTGAAAATTGCACATTCTCCCTTAGGTCTTTCACCACTTCCTCTGCAAACTGTGATGTAAGTTGTAAGCAAGCATGTAGAGCAAACAGATGTTGTGCACAAGGTGATATTTTCTTTATGTGGCTAAGTATATCATGCATACATACATTTATATACGCATGCTTGCATATTGTGCATACATTTACATATATGCATATATCTATAATTAGGAGGAAACGCACACAAACATTTTATAGCCGTATATTTTTCCTAAAGCACCACTCCGCTGTATGTCAGAGCAGAGTAAAAATGATTTATTTCAAGATTTCTGGGAAAATCTTTGAAATTGGTATTTGAACTAAAGAGCTAAAAGGTTTGAAAGGTAAATTAATCAATTATTGTTGTAACACGGGGTACAGAATGCCTAGACACAGTGTTTGAGCTTGTGGCAGCCTGCTGTTCTTTTCAAGTCTCTTTGGTTGACGTGGTTTATTGAAAGGGGCATCTGAATGGACCGGTGGGCGGCACAGACAACCTGTAATCAGGGTGTTTGGTCACTCAGTGTAGGTGGAACCAAGCACCACCTGATTGTTCTCTGATAGTCTGAAATGGGTCCTGTTTCATTTCTGGGTAATTGTCACATGGAGGACTGCAATTAAGGCAAGTAGAAATTCAGTTGATTTAATGTGTGTAAAGGAGCTTTTTGTATATGTATTTATGAAATAAATGGGGGAAGTAGCATTTAAACTTTGCATTTTCAACTTGACAGATGATTGACAGGAGTTCTTGTTCTAGTTACTTCTTAAAGGGATAGTTCATCCAAAAATGGAAATTCTGTAATTAACTACAAACCCTCATGACGTTCCAAACCCACAAGACATTCGCTCATCACATTTTTGACTAAATCTGATTGATTTCTATCCCTCAGTGACAGCTATGCAACTGACACTTTGGCACTTCAAAAAGTTAATAAAGAGATCGTAAAACTAATCCATGATAATTGAGCGACTTAGTCCAAAATTTTCAGAAGAGCACTATCAATTTATATGATGAACAGATTGAATTTCGGCTTTTATTCACATAGAAACATTCATCAACTCACACATCGGTTGTGGTAAACGTAAGCTCATGCTTGCTTGACGTACGAGAACCAATGGGGTTCATTCTCGTGTTACGCAGCACGTTTGAGCTTCAGCAAGAACCAATGAGATTTATTCTCATGTTACGCATCATGTTTGAGCTTCCGCCAAGGACCAATGAGGTTCATTCTTGTGTTACGCATCACGTTTGATCTCCAGCAAGAACCAATGAGATTTATTCTCATGTTACGCATCATGTTTGAGCTTCCGCCAAGAACCAATGAGGTTCATTCTTGTGTTACGCATCACATTTGAGCTTCCGCAAAAGGTTTGTTCTCACGCATCAGGTTGAGCCTCTGTTTTTTTTTCTCTGATCAATGTTTATATGTGAATAAAAGCCTAAATTAAATCGGTCTATCATTCATATGGATTAGTTTTACGATCTATTTATGACATTTTTGAAACATCAAAGTGGTGCGTAGCTGTCAATGGAGGGACAGAAATCTCTCAGATTTGATCAAAAAGATGTTCCGAAGATGAACGAAAGCCTTTTGGGTTTGGAGTGTCATGAGGATGAGTAATTAATGACATAACTTTCATTTTTGGATTGAAGGTACAGTATATTGTTTACTGTTTAATATTCACTAATATTTTTAAATATATTTTTTACACTTAAAATTGTAGTTAAAGGGATAGTTCACCTAAAAAAAAAAAAATTCTGTCATCATTTATTCACCCTCAATATGTTTTGATTTCTTCTGCTGAACACAGAAGAAGATATTTTGAAGAATGTGTGTAACCAAACAGTTGTCCATTGACTTCCATAGTATCTTTTTTTCCATACTATGGAAGTCAATGCCTTCGGTTACACACACATTCATCAAATATCTTCTTCTGTGTTATAATTGTTATCACAAAACAGTTAGACTAGGTATATTAAAACTTTTGACTGGTACTGCATATTCTTTAAAAACAGACAGTAAAACAAATGTAGACAAACAAAGTTCAAGTGTGTTTACAGGTCAATAAACAACATGAATGCTATTGAAACAGGCAATATATTAGCAATAAAAAATGGCCAGTTTCTTGCTCATCATTCCTTTCTTTGGTCAATATTAGGATAAATAATGTAATTCTACACACCCTGAGATTTATCCCTCAATCAAATTTTCTCTCTATTCTTTTTCCGTCTGAGTCTGTGTTAGCATATCATCTATTCTATAGAGTTTCAGTTTCAGTGACAGAACTAAGGGATCTACAGAAGCCCACAAGTGAAGAAAGACAGTGGTGATTCCTTGTGCGTTACAGTAACATGATCGCCTATTGCTCAAAGTGCGGTTAAGTGTAAGAAGATTGGTGAATGTGATGAAAGGAGTGAGAGCCTGTGAAGTGGTGTGTTGTGGGCACCATGTGGTGTTGCTCTCTCAGATGGTTTGCTTGAGTGAATTCGAACATGATTTCGGGCGTGTGTTAGAGTCTGTTTGTGCCTGCCCGTTTAATCCATCCAGTTACAACTTGTGTCCATGTGTGTCTGCCTAACTTGAGTTGATGTTGACTTAGTTTTCTCAACTTGGTGTGCACGTTATGTTTGTGGGTCTCGGGTGAGAAATGTGTGTTTGTTACGCTTTGGCTCATTTTGAATGGCTGTTGACATGTTCATGTGGGTTGGTTGGTGTGTATGTGTCAAGCAGCCAGTCTTGTCACTCAGCCTGGAAGTAGACTTGTCAGGCCTAGTGTGTGTGCAAAAGAGAGTTCACGATGTCAGCAAAAGAATGTCGTGGAGATGTTGCTGTGGTTTGGCTTGTGTGCATGTAGGGCTCTATGAAATCTGTTTTTATTTTTTACCAAATTCTGTTTTATTTTATTTTTTTTCCTTTTGTTTAAATGTCTAAAATAAATGTTAGTGTCAAAAACATGTCTAAATAATTTAAATCAACTACATTTGAACAGTTTATTAACAGTTTAATAAAATTACATTTTTAGGGTCCGATGAAATTAGCTTTTTTTTGGGACAAAGTTTTATTTTTTGCAAACAGCTGCAAAGAAAACACAGCAAATGCCACGCTTTAGGCCAAGCGGAGAGGAAAAAACGGTCAGTTCCGCCCAAAACAAAACGCTGTCATGTAAAGGTAAGAAAGCTGTTGTCATAGTGTTTAATTTTTACCATAACCCTGTTTAAAGAGGGCACATATACAATACACTTTCAGGGATATACCTACCCTTAGCTTCTGTTAATAACCCTCTGTTGGTCCAACCCGATATCACGGCACTTCGTACGAATTTCACGAGGTGGCTAATTCGTACAAATTCATATGACCTCACTCCTACGAATTTGTACGATTTTTTTAAATCGTACATATTTTACGAGTTGCCCAATTCATATGATTCCGTACGAATGACCTACCCTTGACCCCGTCCCTAAACCCACCCATCACTGGGGTGCAGACAAATCGTACGAATTCATACGAATTAGCCACCTTTTACTCACTCGTACGAATTTGTTTATACTGTAAATTCCATTTTTATGACTGGATTCCATGTTACTATCTGCATTTTCCCCATCGTTGAAATCACAGGGTCCTATGCATGTCTGTCTTAGAAAACCAACACGATGCATGTGTGAGCCGGTGAATCCATCTATGTGTGTCTAACACGTCTGAGGAAATGCTGTGCTGCTCTGATTGCGTTCACCCTTGCGTGCCGTGTGCCCTTTGTGTTCGGTCCCTGATGAGGGCCCATGTGCGTGACAGATTTGGTGTTCAGGTGCAGCCCAGTGCCCCACCCCCCCACAGAGAGGTTAAGTACTTCAGCACGTTACTTTAGGGACCTGCTACTGAAAGACAGCCTGGTGCCCATTCGGGCTCCAAAAGATGCCACGGTTGACTAGATAGAGGCAAAGACCCTATTTTGAACAGATGCCATTCACTGCATAATAATTTATTTTACAAACAAAGATGGCCATTGGCTTCCTCCATTTATTTGGCGTATTCAATGATAAAAACAACTTGAAATCACAATGATTCACGTTCTAAGTAAAAAAAAAAAAACACACATTTTTCCAACTCCTCCCTGGGATTACAAATGTATTCAGAGCAAAATAATGAATCACTGCTGTCTCTTCGTTTTTAATTTAATTTAATTTAATTTAAATTTCTAATTAAGAGTGTTTGTTTTTTTATTTGTGCCAGACGCTTCTAGTTAATCAAAACAGTGCAATCACATATTGGCAAAAGGATATTGTGCCTTTCCAAATCATTATATTTGAGGGGGGCCTGTTCTTAAGGGCTCTAAACGTGGTACATACAAGGAGATTCTGTTTTAATATGTAAAGCTTATGGAATGGCATAGCAGAGCATACGTTTAAATCATGATCAGATCTGTCATTCATTCTATCTATCATTCTATCATTCCTTCTATCAATTGTTTTATTGTTTGTGTATCTATCATTCTATTCTTCATTTTATCCATTCTATCGTTTGCTCTATCTGTCGTTCTGTCCGTCCGTCCGTCCGTCCGTCCGTCCGTCTATCTATCTATCTATCTATCTATCTATCTATCTATCACCGTGTGATATTATTACTGCTTTTCCTTATGGGTTATATTTGTGCACTTGGGCCGTGTCCGGATCCACTTTTGCTAGTTTAATGACGGGAAAAATGGTCAGCGCGACCAGCGCATGCTCTAAAAGGGTTGTCCCTATTCTCTTAATGAGTAATAGGTGTGTTTTGGGTGTAATGTGCAATTACGTAACCAATCAGAGTCTAATCTCCCATTCCCTTTAAAAGCCAGTTGCGCTTGCGCCATGGCGGATTCGCTATTTACATGACGGAATCTTTATGTACACAAGAATAATCTTTTACATTGTAATCCTTTTATTTATTTTTGGCATGTTTTTGTGCTGCTGCACGTCCCTGTGTGTGTAATAAGCAGAGTGTACGTGCGTTGTAGACCCGCCTATAGGCGCACATTACTAACGCGCTCTTTAAATAACAAAAAAATACTGCGCTATTGACCAAATGACACTATATTAAATTGACACAATAATATTTTATTGTTATTTAAAGAGCGCGTTATTTCATTTGCCTCAAAATAGCAACACGCCAAAAATGCACCTTAACACACCTCGTTTTCAGACCATGGGCAAAGAAATGGGGGCAAATGCAGTTGCTATTTGAACAACGTGGCTCAGGACGTGAAAATTATGACTGCGTCGGGCTGAAACTAGCAAAAAACACTCGCGTCACTGCATTGTGTCGGGTGTATGATAGGGCCCCAGTTCTCTGTAACATATACATGATGTGAAACCTAACTTGGTCATAGATTTTGACCACACTTACATCAATAATTTAAGAGATTTGACCAGATTGTTTAAGAATGGCCCAGTAAGATAACATCAATGAAGAAAAATGGACACTTCTTTGCTCTCAAGATTTTTTTTCCCTTCTTTATTTATTCTTTCTTTTCTCTTTTCATTTTTTTAAGAAAAACAGTGACTAGTGGGAGGCTATGGGGTGTGTTGCTGTCCCGCTGTGTTGAAGTTGTCTTCGTGCTTGTTTGGTATTCCTATCACAAAACTCTCTCCTTGTAGTGTGAAGCCAAGGTTAAAGCTTCTATACCATTATGGATGTTCCGCTGTATGTGTCCAATGCCTCGTGCACCTGTAAATATGCAGTCTGCACACTTTTATTTTTAACCTTAAACAGCACTGGAAACACAATACAAGAATGCCATTAATTATTCATGTGACTTATAAAATAATAATGCAGCTCCATTGGAAGAAAAATGACTGATTGATGCAGTGGGGGAAAAGAAGTGATGAAATTGATAATATTTTCAATTTTTCTTTCTTTCTTAAGGTTTTGTGAAGATTATAACTTTTAATTATTTAATCAAAAAAATTCAGAGCTCCATATTGACCCCAAAAGCTAAATAATCCACATCACTGGGCCAGTGTTTTTTTTTTTTTTTTTTTTTCATTTTTTTATTATAACTTTCACATGTAAAAACACCCTCTTTTGCGCTTGAAAATCTGTTTTTGCTGTTCGCTTTCTCTGTTATTGGTCTCTGGATTGTGTGCAGGGAAAAATCTTTGTTTCTCAGTGAGGGAGATAAGGGGTGCTCTTGAGAGTTTCCCTACCGTTCATTTACATGAATCCCAAATTTTCTGCTCCTCACATGCTGTTTGAAGAGGAAGTTGCAAAATTGTCTCCCAAATGACCTTGTTATAGAGAGAAGAAGTGATGGTGAAGGTTTGCAGAAAGTGTAGAAATGCCACAGAGAGAGAGAGGTTTTGGCAAAGAGAGTAACGAGGTATGGGTTTCCTAGTAATGGTGCAAATCACGCTATTAAGATCATCTTAAATAACAGCATGGAGTATTTTATGATGGAGTAACATCTTTTTCCCAAACCAGCATGTAGACTGCTTATTATTAAGTAGAACTTAAGTTCATCATTACAAGATTTTAGGTGCAAAGATGCTGAAATGTCTTTAACTTTAGCAAGAGCACAAAAAAGTCTGTCTGTCTGCACTGCACAGTATAAATGATCAAATTTACACTACTGTTCCAAAGATTTTTTTAAAAATCAGCAAGAAAAATGTAGGTAATCAGTAAATTACATGTATAATAGTATAAAATATTTGTATTTGAATATGCTGTTCTTTTGAACTTTATTAGAATAAAATATATCTATATAAAAAGGGTTTCCACAAAAAACTGAAGCATCAAAATTGTTTTCAACATTGATAATAAGTAAAAAGAGCATGTGGATAAGTATGAATTAATAAGTACATGATGAAATTCATACATTTTACACAATTTGATCATTCTTAGTGATTGAAACAATCTTTGTTAATACACTTGTTTGAATTCACAGTAACAATCTTGTATTCTTAAATGTATTTTCAAGATATGAGTTGAATTATCCATTGTCGCTTTCATTATGGCTGTAAATGTCACGCAAAATCATATTCAAAACCTCATTCAATTATTTTAACTTTAAATCATCACCTGAGATTATCAGTGCCATGCTTTATGTGTTGTTGTTCCAGCCACGATGTCGCAGAAAGAGAAACCGTTTATAAAATGAATTCTAAAAATTCCTCTTCGTGTATCGTCGTCCAAGCTGGTTAGGACCAAACGCTGATTAACCTGGAGAAGATAGGGGAGAGCGGGGCACAACCTAACACATTTTGGTTTTGGCTCAATTATTTAAAAAATAATTAAGTTAGATTCATCTTTTTTTTTACACAAGCAACATACACATCTCTGCTACATATGAACACTTAAAGTTTTTTTCTAGGAGCTTCCATTTTCGTACAGTTGCACTGAAAGTGACAGAAGTGCAAATGTTACAACCTACCCCATATGCGGGGTTAATTGTAACAGACAGAGGGGTTAGTTGTAACACTTGTGTGTAACACACATAATTCAGTACTATTTTATCTGTATAGTTTGATATTGTTTGTGCATCTGTATAGATAGATATCCATACATCCATCCTTCATCCAATCATCCTTCTATTATGGATCAATATCATGGAGAGAGACATAGAAAAGGGCTGCACAGTTTTGCAAGCAATACATAAATAAATAAATAAAATCATCAAATATTGTAATTGCAATTGAATTACATTTATGTGTGGCAGCTGCATGTAAAATTATTATTATTGATAATAATAACAGTAATAATAATAAAAACTTAATAAAAAGTTTTAATAAAAAAATTAAAGGGTTTATTGCATTAAAACCAGGCTATATTTAAAAAAAAAAAGAAACAAGTGATCAATGCATAGTAAACTAAAAAAAAAAAAAAAAAAAAATCCAACATTGTTTGTGAAAGTCCAACAAAGTTAAATATATAAATAAATACTCAAACCTAGAAGTTGTGTGGCTCCCTGTTTTCATTTGATTATCATTGTACACTTGGCGGCTTGTTTGTAACACTGTGCTACATCTAACCCCGCTGTGTAAAACATATTTTAAGCCTAGTTAACAGTTGCTAGGAGTTGCTGACATGTTTCAAAACGGTGCTATGTTTTAGCCAACAAGACAGTTATTAAGGCAATATAAAGTTAGATTTGGTGACGTACACACCCAACTCAGAAACCGAAAAAAACCTATGATGAAAAAATTTACTTGCATGGTGTCAAAACACTCTTTGTCCAGCATCTTCATGAAATCTTATCAAAACTTTCCGCAAATTCGCGGGAGACCGTCTTCTGGCAGCGCGAGAAAAAGAGTGGAAACACAACCGGCTTGATCCCGACTAACTATGTAAAAGGTCCGTGTTACATTTAACCCCGCGTTAGGTTGTGCCCCGCGCTCCCCTACCTTTTATCACGTATCACGATGTTGCATATGGTTAAAACATTGTGACTTCTTCCAAAAACATTTTAAAAAAGGTTGCTGCCATTACATTTCCACCGTACTATGTTATCCTGTCAGATCAAAGTCAAATTTACATACGAAATGCATATAGGCTCTCCTTTTAATAAGCTTCGCCGTATGTGTATGGAAAAGTCCCAGGCCACTCATTAGAATACCGACAAGAGCCATAACATATAGGCTGAAACACTCTGTCGATTTGATTTCCATCAAGGACACGTGGGCTTTTAAAGCGACTGCATTTACTCTGGGTTGTGGGTGTGCGTCTGGGGAGAGAGACGAGACGTATGGAAATAAGGAAACATTACGAGAACAGTTTTTGGACTAACTTGTGTGTGTGTGTGTGTGTGTGTGATGCGCTGATGTATGGGCGAGTGTGTTTGGTTGTGTGTTAGAGCACTCTGTTGTCTGGGGGGCTTCTTTCGATTCAATGATTATCTAATGAGACGGTTTCCTTTCTCCGGAGTAAAAGGGTACCATTCCGCCTTTTCTGTGTCTCTTGGGATTTCACTGCTCTGACAGTCAATATAATGCAATTTGCTAAGTGTATTAGATGTGTGCATTTAATTTCCCTCACCCTTTATAAGGGTATTTAGCCATATGCCCCTTTTAAAACATCTTTTATTTATATCTACAATATCTAAATGGCTCCTCTGAGAGTCTGGTCGTACCCCAGACCCTCAAGAAACACACATAAACTCTCTCAAACACACATGCACAGATACAGTCCCATAAATCCAGGATACATATTGGGCTGGTTGGGGTCCAGAGAGGATCCATTTAGATATTGCAGATATAAATAAAAGATGTTTTAAAAGGTTTTTTTTATTTATTTTTTTTATCCAACGGGCTGTTATGATACAGTAGTTCTCAGTAAATTCATCAGATGATGTTTGCCCCAAGAGTTTATTACTGCAAATATATCTTAATTTTGTGTGTAACACAATGACAACATACAGTAAACCATAACAGGATTTATGTTGTTTATGGAAGTTATGTTGTTGATGTTCGCATTAGCATTGCACTAGAGTTCAACATGGGGTGTAAAAGAAAAGTTGTGATATAAAATAAAGAAGTATTATCTACTTAAAGTGCCCCTATGCTTTTTCAGATATTATTTTTCATGTAGTAGTGTGTATAGCTGTATGTAAATGTAAAAGGTCTGCAAATTTTCAAAGATCAATGTGCAAGATGAATGGAGTTATTGTCTCCCAAAAGAAAGAACCGATTCTGAATCATCTGAAACAAGTTGTCAGTAATTCCAGTCTAACTTCCTGCATGAACTTCCATATTAGGTGTGTAACAAATCTGCACAATGCCAGCCAATGTTCTTCATTGGCTTCTTGCAAACAACGTCTACTTTGACCCTGCCCTCAAACACTGTAGTTGTAGCTGAGGCCTGGAAGAGCTTGGTTCATGTTGTCAGCATTTTGCGCTGCATACACTTCCAAAGGATGAGGACTCAGGCTCACATTGATGAGGTAAAAAGTATGCCATAGTTACTGTTCGTAACACTGTGTAAACAAGTGCTGAGGAAGATCCAGAGCTGAAATTCAGATATGGTAATGGGAGTTTGGTTTTCAACACAATCTGTAAGTGGTAGACCAATCACATCAGACTGGGCCATCTGACCAATCGAAGCAGAGTAGATCTCTCAGAAAGGCAGGGTTAATCAAGACCTAATCATTCATGAAACTGTTTCAGACACTGTGAGAAAAGAGGTGATGCTGCAATGCACTGAGAAAATTAACAGATTTTTTGACCTTGGATGGAAGTTATCCTATAGAAGGAGATCTTCAAAACAAAATTAGGAAACTATAAAATAGCATAACATGGACACTAAGATGTTTATTTCTAAGTCAATAATTCAATTTGTGACATTGACCATGTAACGCCTTTACCGATGATCAGATACATTTGTGACATTGAAGCTCAAGATGCTTTAGAACGTCTCAAATTATGCTGGAGAATTTTTTCATGTCAGTGCTTTCAGTGCTGAAAGAGTGTATACTAATGATTTTTATGTATGAAAACTGTTGTTAAATTAGAAAATAGTGCAAAAAAATGAATTGGTCATTAATGGTTCCAGAGCTTTGGATCGTTCTGGGGTGCGTTTCCCGAAAGGTTCGTTATCCAACTATGATCGCAATTCCCATTGAACTCTATTGGTAACGACGAAACTTGCGACCATAGTTGGCTAACGATGCTTTCGGGAAACGCACCCCTGAATGGCATCCTGATTGATTCAAAGCAAAACCTCTTTTTACTGTCAAGTGATTCTGTGCAGCTATCTTTCTAAATCTCAATAGCAGAGTGAGATATGCATTTCTCTTCCACACGAGGCCGTTCACCTTCTCAGCACTGTCACTTGATAAATGGGCCTAATTATTTTGATGAAGTTCAAAGGTGACGCCCCAGCAGCGAGGATCAACGATTGACACTGACACATTCAATATCACTATAGTTCTGTAATTAACGTTTTGTCTTTACAATAACATGACAAAATGTCAACATGTGAGTTGTATAACTTTTTTTTTACCCAAACAAGATCTTAAATTTTATTTCAGCAGTTACAAACATTTCTCATTTTCATTTCATTAACTTGATACTAAAAAAATAAATATCTAACAATTGTAATCTAAAATAACTATAAATAAAATAAAAAATGTGTAAAAACCATACAGACATTTTTTTAAATATATATTAAAAATGACAAAGACAACTAAATTACTAAATATATTTTTTTTATTGTCTAAAACTAAAGTGAAAACAGAAAATATGAAAGTAACTGATTCAAAATATTAATAAAATCTATAATAGCATCTCAATGATACTAAAACAACACTGGTTTCAAGGCATCTCAAATTTAATATATCTCAAATCCACAAGATTTTACTCTTGCTTTTCACTTAACGACAACAAACAGAGCACCAACAGGCTTTTTCCCGATGATGATGATGATGATGATGTTAATGTAAGCTTACAGGGAGAACATTAGTTTGCTTCCATTAGCCTTGCAGGGTTACCTCAATTATCTTGCAACACTCTGGGCACCTGCTGTGGAGAAACCCGAGGACGGGGACCGGGTTTGTGTTGGGGACAGCATTTCTTCTGGGAGCAGAGGTGGCTCACAGGCAGCTGGTGGCCCACCCTGCAGACCCCTCGCTGCTTCTGCCCATGACCCCTCCGGCCCTGTCTGACCGGCCAACAGTAGAGCAGGAGCATAATGACAATGAATGGTGCTTACACATTCAAAGATGGTGTAAAAGTGAAGGAGATCAAGAGAAATTGAGGGAGAGAGACAGAGTAGCCCATTAAAAATGAATGCATTCATTTCTGGTCTGATGTGTTCTTATATCAGTAAAGCACTATTTAAGATGTGTCTCCAGTCAAGGCAGACAGTGCCCATTTGGCCTGTGGATTGTCCATTAAGTTAGTATGCCATTAAAAATGAATGACTTTATCATTTCAGCTTTTCTCTTTTTGTCAAGGCTGATATAGACCTGAGTTCCATTTCAGTTCAGCTGTGAAAGTACACGTATTATTTGAATAAGTTAGCCTTTGCTTTAATATAGAAGACGGCTAGCTGCCTGATTTTCCCAGATTTGTTAGATTTTGGCAATAAACAGTGACGATATACTTCAAGCAAAAATCTAACTGATGTGATGTCATTTCGAACAAAAGCAGGCCGTTTGGAGTTTGTTTCGGAAAAGTTTGACAAACCGTCTTTCCAGAGAAGTTTGCTCGGGCTGGTGTGTGTATTCATACTTATTTTCAATTATATATACATATTGAAAATAAGTAATTGGCTTAGAATATCGCTGAATAAAAATGAGAAAAAAAGTTCCTCAACGCAATCATATGGATGAAAGTTTTATTTACTTTTGTGATCAGTTAAATTATTACAGAAATGTTTTTTAAGTGTAGCAATGTTTCAAATCGTTATCCTTTAAAATTAGCTTTATTTAATTATTTATATTTATATTGTTTCTCTAATCGTGCTAAACCAATGGATTGTATTAACCGTATATTAATCTATTTTTTATTTTATTTTATATATTTAGAAAGTCTTAAAGCTTTTGTGGACAGTGTTGTCTTCTCACTGAGCTGTGAGTAAATAGAGCAACGCCTGGCTAAACTAATGCTTCACCAATACATGATGCCAAAGGAATGACACTTTGAAAAATCACATCATATTTAAGAATAAGATATGTGCCTTGCCTTAGCTTGACTCCCTTCCCTCAGGCTTGAGTTGGGGAGAAAACTGCATATACTGTCAGCTCTTGTATCCTCTCAAAATTCGTCTTTCTTTCTCTCTTTTTTACTCTCTCAGCGAGTATCCAGCATCAGCTGTCATTCTACTGTCAGCTCTGTGAAAAAATGTGTCCAATTCTTGTAGTTAATCAAATAAAATAAAAATGTAAAATGCTGATGTAACAGTTTGACGAAATGAAATGTCAACAACTAACACACAGATGGGCTGATATGGCCGTCAGACGAATGCCGAATGCAAAATCTTCAATGTACCGGTACACACATATATATGTGTAACTGAGGAGTTGTTTATTTTATATATATATATATATATATATATATATATATATATATATATATATATATATATATATATTGTGTAGTCTCATTTAGCTTGACATTTTACTTTTAATTGCAGCCTTTTCTGACGAAACCAACTGACCATTTTTACTGTAGGGCAGTTTGAAATGAGGTTTACAATAAAAGTAAAAAAACATATGTGGTGCAGTCATAGTCTCTGCAAACAGCTGAATGGAAAACATGTATTACAGTAATCTGCACTGACTTTGTGATTTGATTTTATGGACTACTGTTTTTCACAGACAAATGACAATGTTCATTATATATCCTTTTTTTCTTCTTCAAATATTTAGAGCAATGTTTTTCAGACTCTTTATAGGTAAAAAGAAAAGTGTACTTAGACTTTCATGGGAGCAGAATCCAGTTTGTGATAATCTAAGGATTTATGTGAATGAGGTTAATTTTATTCAAAACTCTGCAGTATTCAATTATAAAATGAAGATCAATATTTAACAAATATTTGTTGATTTGTGCAACACTTTGCCAGATGAATAGTTAAACGTCACAAAAAAAGGAAATGCCTTGCACCGCTTATGCCTTGTTTCTCCCAAGATATTTTTCTCCATTTTGTCACCTGATGGAGTTTTGGGTTCCTTGCCACTAATATTCAACAATATTATTGATCTGCCTGCATTGACACCATTGTATGAGAACTGAGCTGAGCTGGACGATGACATCACTGTTTTGTCCAGAGCGTCGTTATAGATATGATAACTAAATAAATAACTTTTTTACAACAGAAATTAATCAACACTGAACTTACTTAAGCTGGACAATGACACTATCTTCTAGATCTGCTGTACAGCCGAAACAAACTTTTTTTGCATTGTTTTCCTGTTATCACTGTAAAGCTGCTTTGAAACAATCTGTATTGTAAAAAGCGCTATATAAATAAAGGTGACTTGACTTATTGACATGCCTCATGACAGCCAATGTCAAAACCAATCACATGACAGTGTAATGCAATGTTAACCCATAAAGCTAAGTGGTTTCTTAAGTTTGATAATTAATCTGCTATGTCATGTTTATGTTGTGTTAACTTAGTAATGTCAAGTTGTCATTACTAAGACACTGACAGCTTATGATGTATTGGTTTATGTCAAGATTTCATAACAAAGACATCTCAAACAATGTCATATTTGCATTAAAAATGTCATAATTGAGTGAATGACACTTAATGACAGTTATATTCATGAAGTGTGTCATGTCATGATTATGAAGGTGTCATGTCAGTCTTATGCACACCCCTTCAAGTAAAGTGTTACCGTATCGCAGTAGACTGTAAAAATACAAAGCACAATCTGAATTCTTCTCACATTTTCACACCTGGAGAAAATTGTTCACTCTTATCAGAAGGGACATTACATCAGCTATGATACAGTATGCTAGTCTGGAACCAGATTAAAGGGAGACAAATATCAGCCTCTGCAGATGACTGTGTGTAACTAAGCTAAGAAAATGGAGGTTGGGGCTGAAAACTTTTTTCACTGACCAGAGGGTGAAGGCTAAGAAATACCATTATGTCCAAAAACTCTGTTGCAGATTGGAAGACGTCTCGCTAACACAATGTCAACAGAGAGAGCAGGAATTCATCAACCCCGGCTGACTCTCACTCCCCTCACGTTTTTATTTTATTTTTGGTGGTCAGTGTTTTTTTTCTTTCCTTCTCTTCTTTTCTGTTTATTTTTGTTCTTTTATCTTTGTACAGGGTGATAGATCATTTACTGATGGTAGAAGGTTTCCATTGATAACAACAGCGGTAGTAAAATAATCTCTAAAATGTGTTGGATACAACAGGGCAAAAGATCCCCTTTAGAAAAATATTATTTTTCTGGTCCTAAATTGTCATAAAAAAATATTTTTTTATTGATTTATTGGAGGAGAAATTTGTGGAATGTAAAATGTCTGTTTTTGATCATGCAAATATTTAAAAAGTCATAGGAGAACAGTAGTGATACAATTTTTATTATTATTATTATTATTATTATTATTATACTTTTATTGTCCCATTCCTGGGAAATTTGTCTTGGACAGCATGACACGGCCAGTGCACAACATCAATCACACACAACTCAATACGTACAAAGACATGCAGTAATAAGCAATAACACATTTCAATGAACTGTTTAAAAAAAAAAAAAAAAAAAAAAAAACTAGCAGCATACTACATCAATTAAAAAAAATCTCTATTTAAAGTTTTTATCGCAGTTGGAACAAAGGAGTTTTTATAACGATTAGACTTGCACAACAAGACCCTGAATCTTCTCCCTGATGGTAGCAAATTAAAATACTTATGTAAAATATGTGTTTCATCAGAGACAATTCTATTAGCTTGCCTTGAAATAGATGCCTCGTACAGTTCTTGTATGGTTCGTTTTTCCTGCCACCCTGTGATTTTTTGAGCTGAATGCACCAGGCGTGCTAGTTTTGATTTAGATTGAACAGTCAGATTTCCATACCATGCAGTAATACAGTATCTAATTAAGCTTTCAAAAACAGACTGATAAAATAGAAACAAAATCCTCTGGTTTACTCCAAACATTTTTAACCTTCGCAGGAAGTATAGCCTCTGCTGCAGTCTGGAACAAAGATTGTCGATGTGAGAAGACCAGCATAGTAAATTGTCCATAAAAACTCCTAAGTATTTATATGAAGAAACCTGTTCAATAATATTACCATGTATTATTACAGGGCTATGGTCTCCCACAGACCTAGGATCAAAAATCATTTCAACAGTCTTCCTTTCATTTAAAACCAAGGAATTGGTGTCGCAACTGACAAATCTGTCAACATCAGAAAAATACTGCAAGGGATTTGTTGTCTTATTCAGTAAGCTCAATATTGCTGTGTCGTCAGAGAATTTGATGAACTATGTCTCATCCTGACTAGAGACACACTCATTAGTGTATAGTGAAAATAAAAAGGGTGAGCTAACACAACCCTGTGGGGCCCCTATATTGGTAGTTTTCATCTCAGAATAGAAATTATTAACTCTGACTTGTTGTGTACGATTAGTTAAAAAAGAATAAAACCACTTAATGCAGAATGGGTTCACTTCTAGCTCTATCAACTTCTTCATCAGTATATTGGGTTGAAGTGTATTAAATGCTGAACTAAAATCTATAAAAAGTAAACGAGCATATGCCTGGGAATCTTCTAAATGACTATTCACCAAATGAGTGATGCAGTTAATAGCATCATCAGTGCCCCGTCCAACCTTATATGCAAACTGAAATGGATCAAGGAATGATTTAACCTGATCCTTTATGACAGTTACAACAAGTCTCTCAAAGCATTTCATAACATTTGAAGTCAAAGCCACAGGTCTAAAATTAGAATTCCCCACTGGGAAAGTTTTCTTAGGAACAGGTATAATTATCGATTTCTTCCACAAAGATGGAATAATATGTGAGTCAATAGATTTCTGAAAGATAGGGCAGAATGCTGGAGTAAGTTCATTTGCACAAGTCTTTAGCAAAAAAGCTGAAATTCCATCAGGACCCATGGATTTTTTGGAACATATACCTCTAAATTGTGAGCTTACTCTATTAGGTGCTATCTCTAGCCTTTGACCGGAATTACATATAATGTGGTCCAGAGTACACAATTGATCCACTGGTGACTCAAACCTAAGAAAAAAATTATTCAAGTCATTTGCTCTTTGTTGGTCATTGCTAATTACAAGCCTCTTTCGAGGAGGTGCCATATTAGTTACGACTTTCATAGCGTCCCACAATTTTTTGGGGTTTCCTGAATTAAAGTTTTGTTCTATAGTATCTCTATGTTTTTTCCTTGCCCCCCTCAGTAGCAAATTTAATTCCTTTTGGACTGATTTTAGTTCAATTTTGTCTTGATTAATAAAAGCCCATTTCTTTCTATTTAAACACTCCTTAACTTCTTTTGTTATATAACTTTTGTTATTAGGAAATACAGTTACAGTTTTCTTCTCCACAACTGTGTCCACACAAAAGTTAATATAATCAGTTATAGTTTCTGTAGCCACCTCAATGTCCATCTCGTCATGAAAGAGTTCCCAATCAGTAGAAGCAAAACAGCCCTTTAATTTCTCAATGCTATCCTCGGACCACACAGAAACTGTCTTTGTCTGTGGCTTAGTCCTTTTTAAAAGTGTTCTATAAGTTGGCATCAGGTGAATTGTGTTATGATCGCAATTCGATATAGGGGGTTTGGACTTTGCAACATATGCATCCTTCACATTCCCAAAACATTTATCTAAAATCTTATTACCCCGGGTTTCACACTTAATATACTGTTCATATCCCGGAAGTGAGAATTCCAATCTGCAGTGATTAAAATCACCAAGAATAAAAATCGGAGCTGCAGGAGTACGTTTCAATTGCTTGTTAACACAGTCTGTTATGCAGCTGGCCGCTTTAACGGCATTCCCGCTCGGTGGAACATATGCTGCACAAATAACAATGTTTCCAAATTCTCGCGGAAGGTAAAAAGGCCTCAATGATAAGCACAATATTTCCACATCGGAATTACACAGTGTCTCTCTCACCGTATTCTGGCAGCACCATCCATCTCTAATGTAGACACAAATGCCACCGCCTCTCGTCTTCCCCGAGTTTTCATCCCTGTCTGCTCGAACAAGGGAAAACCCCTCAAGATCAACCATTGAGCTAGGGACATGACGGTGGAGCCATGTCTCTGTAAACACCATCAAGGAAGAGTCGCGGTACTCATGGCAGATCCTTGAGTTTATGCGTAGCTCCTCTATTTTGTTCCTTAAAGTCCCTGTAAAGGCAATTCTACAAAAAAATTCTAAACACATTATAAATGTTAGAAATGTATTGCTAAAACATATTACAAAGACTGTGAACTGTGAAGTACTGAATTGTGGAGTTAGACCGTTAAACAGTTTTTCACCATTGCTATTATACAGATTTTTGGGGCGGGGCTAAACAGGGCTCGATGACGCACTGGAGCCCATGAGCTCGTGGACACGCCCCTACTTGATGACACACCGAGGCCACTGAGGCTGATCTCTCCCGACCCCATTCGCATTCGCCGATCAAACGCGAGTTACTGTCAGTACTATTAGTTACAGCCTACAGTATGCTAGCTAGCTATGCCTTCGTCACGGAAATGCATATAGGCTACTACCTGGATGCGATCATGTACTAAACAGATCGGTGTCTTTATTTAAATTTCCTAAAAACGATCACATCAAGAAGAGGTGGATTAATTTTGTGAAGAGCCAACCTTGATGAAGAGCTGAGGATCACCGCCAACACCCGCCTCTGTAGTGATCATTTTACACAGGATAGTTTTATAAACTTTCCTCAGAGACAACTGGGATTCACTGATAATCCGCTGTTACTGGTGAACAGGGCCGAAACGACTATCCCCCGCCAGTGTTCATCCTCCCGTCCCGAAAGCAGTATCAGCTAATATCACCGTCGACAGCTTTCCCGCGAGTGGGCGTGGTTTCAGCGCAGCCAGCGGACACGCCCCCAGCGTTTGAGAGCTCATTTTTTCAAGATTTTGTCAGCTTATTTTATCTACTTGCCGGCTTTTTTTATCATTCAAATTTGGCTGGGTGGCTAATAACACATTTTTCTGTGGTGTGACAAACTCAGAACACATACTTAATTTTGACTTTACAGGGACTTTAAAGACCGCACGTTACTCAAAATTATGGACGGCAATGGCGGTTTGTTTCCCCGGTTCCGGAGACGGAGACGGATTCCTCCTCTCTTTCCTCTTCTTCGGGGTCGTTTCGGATGAACACGCTTCCTTCTAACATCCTCGAGTATGTCCGTGGATAGCGTCGTCCTTGCAGGCCGCAGTGAAAGCAGCTCCTCTCTAGAATAGCGCAACGATAGCACGCCGACAGAGCGTGCAGGTGTCCCTCGGTCCAAAGCGAAAATCTCTCCTCCAATCAGTACCAGCAGCAAGAACTGTGCAAGAGTCGTCCTCATTATGATTTATTAAATAACTTAAACTAAAACTTGACACATTAACTTAAGAAAACACTTAATAACAATACATAGACAGTAACTGGCCAAATGCACATGAGTCCGTGTCGCCAGCAGAGCAGCGCCACCGGAAGACTTTGTCACCACAATTTGTCACCAAATGCAAATATTTTTGATATAGCAAGATAAGTACACACTTATTCAAAACGATCGTTTTAGCAAATGTTGAGCCAGTTAGCCATTTGTTCAATCACTTGAGGCATTTCACAACCTCTTGAATAGGCTATATAATATGAACTCTTGCTAGATTTTACTTAGAGCTACAGTGTTTGTCATGGAAAACAATCAGATTTTTTTTTTTTTTTTTTTTTTTTTTGCAATGCCATTTTGCATTTTACATTCTCAACAAGGGTCTTTAGTCCCAACATCAAGAAGGGCTTTTACCCCAAAATGTGTCCTTTCACTTATTTGATGGTTATTGAAACATTAAGAATTTAATTATGTGGTCCTCAAAGCTTATTAGACTCTCTGAGATACTTGATTTTGGTTAATTGTGGCAAATATTTTTGTATAATGACAATAAGCTGTACAATTGAGCAACATATTTTCTACTCTGGTCAAATTTCATGTTTCTTGTATTATTCTGCATTCTTTTTTCTACTCACAAAATAGAATAGAATAAACTATGTATCAGTGTAATTTGTTAGTATAGCCATGCAAAAGGTTGGGGTCTCTCAAAATCAACCATTTGTCTTTACATGTGTCGACTTCTTGGTTTAATTTTTTTTTTAAGAAAATTGATTGGTTGTTTGGTTAGTTGATTGATTGACTGATTGATTGACTGATGGATTGATTGATTGATTGATTGATTGATTGATTGATTGATTGATTGATTGATTGATTGCTAGTGTTTTAATGTTGGTGTTAAAGGGGTCATTAAATGGTGCATGCACTTTTACAAGTTGATTGTACTGAAATGTGTGTTTGCAGTGCCTGTACACAACCATCATATAATGATAAAAATCCATCCAGTGTTTTTGTTTTAATCTCCTTATATGTTTTCCCCTGCCTCAGAACGAAACGTTCGACCGTGTGACGTCACAAGGTCGGACGCCCCTCCCACGATTGTTGATTGACAGCAGCGTTTCAACACAGACCCGCCCTGAGCGAGCTGTCATCATAGTCCGTCATTGTTGATACGCTGGAGCACACTGGCGTCTAAGCGATTGTGGTGTTCTGTTCTTGGGTGTAATAACGAACACAGCAGTCATTTTGATGTTCCTAAATCCGAACCGCTGAAGACGCAGTGGCTGAGTTTTTTTTTTTCGAAGGGAATATTCCCCACGAGCAATGTCAATGTTTTCATGTTTGCGCGAATCATTTCTCACCAGACTGCTTTATAATTGAGGGTCAGTATAAAGCTGGTTTTGCTAAAAAGTTGCTCCTGAAAAAAGAATCCGTACCAACTATTTATGTTCCTGCTGCACCTCCAGAAGAACTGAGTGTAAAGTTTTATTAACCTTTATATTAATCTTTGCAAATCGCGAAAAAAAGTTGTTCATGATGACCATTAACTGTAACATCAATCTGTCAATGAACTAACGTATACATAAGTAAACACATAGCGTTTGTATCTCACTACTCTACCCTACCAGTGCATACAAAAATAGATCAAAGTGACATTACGTTAACCAACCATTCAGAAACGTCCTATTCGAGCCTTAATTGTCGAACTTCTTTGCGGCCGTCATCTTGTTCCGGGTCCGACTCCGACTCCGGTTCAAATTGATACGGTTGCACAGATGTGTCCTCAGAGACTCATTCTTTCTCCAAAATATACCCTCAACTGTTGTCAAGACGTCAGCAGAACAGAGGGGCAGGGTGAGAAAAGCTCATTATCATCTAAAGGCATATGCACTGAAACGGCGTGCTGAAAACAGAGCTGTTTTTGACCAGGTCAAATTAGTGTTTTCTTACAGCCCGTTCTCATCCCAAGGCGCTTTTGACATTTCGTCGAAATCTTACGCACATGGCATCCTTTAGCGTCAATATGAGATGCAGATCCCAAGGCGTCATAACCGTAACCCTACCCCAGACCTAAACCTACCCATAACAGTGCGTGTTATATTGACGCTAAAGGATGCCATGTGCGTAAGATTTCGACGAAATGTCATATGGCGTCACCTAGGCTATATGATGCCAAAGGATGAGAATGTGTTGTTTCTTACAATACTAATGAGAATTTTTAATAAAAGTATATTACAAAGTTTTCATTTAGACCCTAAAGATTCATATTAACTTAGTACAAAAATGGCATTATATGACCCCTTTAAAAAAATCAGAAGGACATTTAACCCTTGAGGCGACTTCTTGTCCTGTACTGTTAAGATGAATAAAAAAAATAAAAACAATAAAAAGTCAAACACAATAACTTACATTAGGGTGTTTCAGTATATTTGTTTCAATATAACCTGTAGGTCTGTAGTTTAACCTGCCAAAACATAAGTAAAAGCTTTTTTTAATGCATTGCTATGGTCATCATGGATTGTGGTCATAAACTGAGGGCTTTCTTCTCTAAATTATTGTCTATTTGTCCTCAAATTGTTTTATTGTAACGGGCAATGATTTCCCACTGGCATTCTGAAATATATATACTCCCATCCAATTGTCAATTCACCTCTTCATTATAGTTGGCATGAAATCGTACCTTCATAGTCGGCCATTATCACCTTCTTTATGGGGCACTGTAATAATACATTTTCTGGTGAGGTTGAAAACAAATGGGGAATTTATGAAGAGACTGTTTCTGTAAACACCTTGTGCTGCTAAATGCAATTTATTCTGCTGAATTGGTTGAGCCATTTAATTGCATTCAAGGCAGGGAACATATTATCTTTCACTGCTCTCAACAAGTAAACACACACAACTAATTGGTCTTGAAGAAATGTATGTGTCAAATGCAAAAGCAGGGAAGATAGAACACATGTCATTGATAGAGAAGGCCCTGGAAACCTGTCAACAAGAAACGGGTGAAAACTTTAGTGCCAGGCATCATTTAGAATGCAATTTCAGTCAGCTGAAATGAAATGTCATACGCAGAGGGATTTTTGGGTAATAAGGTTAATGGAATGCAAATGCTTACAGGCATGACTGTGCAAAACAAGCAAATTCTGGGCTTTTACAATCTGTCTTTTGGATGAGTCAGAACGAGAGTAGGGAAAACATAAGCAATTGTGTAATAAGTAAAAACAAATGAATCCTGCTTTTTCAGAATGGTTTGTGGTTGATTTGAGCATGTTGTGATGTTAGTCAACATCAATGAATCAAATGAAGTTAATTTCACCCAGATTCCATCTTTTTGGCTCTGTTTTCTAAATATGATGTGTGATATGTAAATGAGGAGATCCTGAGGACCATCTGTCAGACATACTGCAAGACACAGCAGGTGAACTCCCTCTGACTAACTTGGTTTACCATAGTATTGTAAGATTCACACAGATATGAACCAGTGGCTCAGATTAAAATATAAATGAACAAGCTAGTCAAACCGCACAAGGGCTTTTCACACTATGCTTAACCCACAGCATTAACCTCATTCTAAACTCCATGTTTAACCCCGGATAAAGGAATGTTTTACACATTTAGATGCGGGTTTAGCACTGCTCTGTGCTTTTGCGGTGCCATTATACGCAATGTGAAATGTGAAGCAAGATAACCCGTGATTCTGTTTACCCACAGTTTAGAATGACCTTGGTCCATGTTCGACATATAGCAACACACTCAGTAAGTCAAGCATCTTTTATTGTGTAGCCCCAACTCTTGTGCTGTATTCAGCTCTTTATCCAAGACTAGGCTTTTAGTGTAAATACTCAAATGATGTCATCATTTACAAAGCCTCATGTTGTTCAAAACTTGAGTGAATATCTTTTTTTATTTATTTTCCCCCTAGAATGTCCAAGCTACAGATTAAAAAAATAATGACAAAAGCACTGTTAAAAAAAAAAAAAAAATAAAAAAACCCATATTTGATGTTTAGGTGTTTGGGGATACACATGTTTCCCTTATGACACTGTCTCTAGAGCTCCATTAAAGCTGCACACTGTCCAGTTTTTGATTATGACATATCCACACAAATTCCATTGTTTTCTTTGTCAGACCTTTAACTAACGTATATTGTCAAACTGACCCAACATTAATCATACACCACTAGTACAGTTTAGTTTAGGTTAGACTCTATGATTTAAAGATTGTTTGGAGATTATATGATAATGAAAAGAAGGCTATTCTTCTGGATCTGCTCTTTGGGGGAGTGAATGATGGATTTTTTTTAATGATTAATTTATTTGCTTGTTGTTTTTCGGATATAAGTAGGAATCACTTGCTGAGATCCCACACATCCATGTCTTGTCGGACTAGTGAGCACTGGCACAGTGTGTTGATTTAATTCTCAAAATAAACTATTGTGCTTGGCCTTTTTCTCTCTCTTTCCTAACTCACCCCCCGCCAAGATAAGCCGTTTTCTTCAAACATGAATGTGAATCAAATATGCCGCAAAGAAGGGCAGCATTCCCGCTGTCATAATGCTTATGCATGCTTTTACTGTAATGATTCACCCAAAATTAATTTCATTGTCATTATTTATTCACCCTGCTGTCATTCCTAACGAGTATACTGTTATTTTTTCACAGAACACAAAGAGGAAACAAAAATCCATTCAAAATCCATCCTTTTCCATTCAAGGACAATTCAAGTGACCATACAGATTTGGAATTGCATCAGTGTGAGTAAACAATTACTGAAATCTCACTATTTGCAGTTTAGGCTTCATATTAATACACAATTCATTCAAAAATGTTTTTAGTCCAATCTTAACAAACATATTTCATCTTAAAGATTGTAATTTGCCTTTTAAGAAGATATGCTAGAGTGTGTGTGGAAAGGGAATTTGAGAATTCATATGTTTGCAAAGTAATATTTGGACTGTGATCATCATTAGTGGCCCAATATGCAAATTATGTTCTAAAGAATGTTCTGCTTTTAGTGCTGAAAATATTTTTAACGGCACGTTTAATGTTTCAGAATCAAATTTAGGAAACTGGCTTAGAATCTTAATCTGTTGGACTATTGCAACATTTACCCCATCTATTTTCAGACATTAGCAACATGATTGCCACCATCAATACACAACCCCAAAAATACATAATCTGATATTTATAGCTATTCTTAGCATTTGTGTGACCTCAAGGAATGTTTTCACATAACTTGTTTGGCAATTTTGTTTCAGCAATGAGCATTTTAAGATTAAAACTCTATGATAAAAACATTTATGAAGCATTTAAATTGCATGTCGAATTAAACTGAGGTTTGAAATTAATGAAAAAGCATCAAAGACCTTCAATGTGATTACCTTGAACAAATGTTTTGAAGCGTCATTAATTTACAGCCTAATTCATTCAAATAATCCTCCTTTTAACCTGATTTATTTTTTTCTGGAATTCCTTTCACCTCGCAATCCCACATAATGAGTATGATAAACATAAACGGATGTCTGACAGGCAGTATATCTGCTCTAATTGGTTGGCTTTTGAAGGCACAGCTCCGTTTATCTCAGAACAATAATTACACGCATGCGGTTTTGTAATCCCGGGGCTTTTGCAATATTGCTTTAAGAGGTTAAGAAGATGAATGCCTATTGCTGTTAATCTGCAGGGATGTACTGATGAATGACGACGGACATGTTCTGTCTCTAAACGCACAATGGGCCTGGGTCACACATGCAATCGTGCATGCATCAATCTGCTGGTGAATTATTGGATGGAACCTTGTGTCAATGGCCACATACCAAATCATGTCACTTTCACGGGTCTCCTTTATGTTCTAGTTGACACGTATTTTAGTGGGAAGACATCAAGGATATGCCCGGGTAAAAGTGGTAATGCATGTGGGTTGAACATGGCTCTAATTGCACTATGGGATGGGCGGCCATTGAGCCTGGATGCAGGAAATGGTTCATGTAATGTGGTTTTCTTACCGGTCATGGATAGTGGAATGATTTAGTAGATCATGTATGGGTTATGGCGTAAGTCATTTCATGACATGGCGCTCTCTAGAAAATACTGCTTAAGGGATCTAGTTAGTATAAGGCTGTGATAGATGGTACTGCAGTGTCAGCCTTGAGAGCTTTGTCCTGGTGCTTGGTCAAAGTCAGATTACAGCCACAAATCAGGTGATTCATTATATTGAAAATAAGTTGCATTCCAACCTGGCATGCAGAAGGCTTAAGAAATGTTATTGTCATTCAACCATGTGTGTACTTGATGAAATAAAAATGTTTGATGCTAATATACTTATGACTATTAACTTTTAAGATCGTGATTATTATATTGTATGACATTGTACACATACAACCGGGATGTCTCATTCATCTTTATCAGTATTGCATGCATATTGCATTTTTTTTTTTTTGTGAGAAAATGTGAGAATCAATTCTTAAGGGTGTAGAAAATCTCTTAGTTCCTTGCCTTTCCTCCTCGAAAGCACACACTAATAGTAAGACTGAAGCTCATTGCTTTTGATAGAAAAAAAATGCATGGTAACACTTTACAGTACGATTCAATTCATTGATGTGTGTCATTAATTAACAATAAACAAAAAAAAAAATTACAGCATTTATTTATGTAGCATAAATGGTGATGTTTCAGTGACTCTTTCTTCCACAAATACATCAGTATTCTTTGTAAGTGATCGAATCATTTAGCCAACCGATTTGCTCAAAAACACTGAAACATTCAGGAACTCACAGTTTACTGCCTTTATACGGCAAGTCAAGTCACCTTTATTTAAATACCACTTTATACAACACAGATTGTTTCAAAGCGGCTTTGATAACAGGAAGATGATGCATTTCGACTTTTGTTCAGTTCCGTTATTAAATCAGTTCATTTAATCGATAAAGCAGTTCTGCAAAAAAACTGTCATCGTCCAGCACAGTTCAGTTCTTATACAACAGCATCAGTACAGTCAGATCAATTATATCGTTGAAAATTAAGTGTCCCCAACTAAGAAAGCAAGTTGCATTAATATGTTCGGAACACATATTAATAATATTGTTAATGCTGTAACAATATTATTAATTGTTTGTTCGTGATACCATGCTTTAACTAATGTCAGTGAATTTAACCTTATTGTAAAGTTTTACACATTCTTATGTTCTGTATGTTTTTCACCTTTTGTCTGACCACAGGCCCTTCCCACATATTGTTTGTTAACGTTTCAAGGCTCTCAGGTTTCTGTGGATGAGAACAAACTTCAGGATCGTAACAACAGTTGGGGGAAAAGATGATCTTGCAGTTTACATTCTATCCAACACGACAGAAAACAAGAAACGGTTTTGAAACGGTGTGCACAAGGAGACCACCTTTAGTTTGGCAGTGTTCTCGCCATTAGGGCCACCAAATAGGTTGTTCAAGTTCCCAGCAGAATCATTGTTCATGCTTGTTTTTGTTGTTGTTTCCCCCCCTCACGTCTTAAAAATAAAAATCAGGTCTTGAGGATGTCAAGGTTGTAGAAAATCTCCCAGCTCCTTGTGTCCCCGCTCCTAAAATACACACACATGCAACTACACACACTGCATGCGACGTGGATCACCAGTATTTCATTTTGTTGAGTTCGCTAAGGGCCGCCTGCCACTACGCTGGGTGCGGATGATAAATGAAGCTATGTTTGTCCCTAGGACAGGGATGACTGTCCCGTGTCACAGTGTGATGTTTGCCATGTCCCACATATGTCTGTACGCTGGCTGAGAAAACGCAAAAGCGCCCCGTCCTCCTTCCCATTAGACTTCCAGCTCACACCGGAGTGCTGACATATTATTGGCTTTTGGACTAACTACAAGGACAATACCAAATTAGACCGCCTAATCCTCAAAAGCTTTTTATCTGTCTTGGCCGTAATACCTGAGTGAGGCGCGCTGCTCGATGTCCCCAAAGACTTTGAGGACTTTTGAAGTCTTCGCTTCAGACAACTTCAGGTTTTATGACGATTAGCATGTTGACGTTTTGCCCGCGTAAGTGTTTTGGCCCTCGATGCGGGTTGCTGTATTAAACTAAAATGAAATATGTGAGCCGTTGCCCATTTGGCATAGTTATAGCATATAGTCATGTTGGGTGGCCAACGACCATGAAACAACGTCCATAAAATTTAACAGGCTATGTGAGAAGGCCACAGAGAAAGATTCAAGCTGGCAGATGTGATGACATGATTTGCCTTTCCATTTTTCACCCACTTCCTCAACGATCCTTGGATCTTATTAATGCGTTCTGTCCTCTCATAATTGAATTGAGTGTATCGAGGGAGCGTGGTCTTTTTCTGAACGATGGATTTGTTGTTCAAGATATATTAATTCATTTCTTGGCAGGCCTTTTTTTCCCTTGACATTTGGTTTTAGATGCCAGAAAACTTTCAAGGTCAAAATCACAAGGATGGGTGGAAGAGTGCCTCAATACGTGCAGACTGTGAGAGATTTGTCAGACGGCCTTATCTCTCATTCCAGGTCCACTCATTGATCATCTATCTATTGAGTATTGTTGTGTTTTAGTGTGTGGTGGTGGGATACAATTGTATGTCAGCTTGTAGTCAGGCACTTGGGATAATTCACGTTCGACTGTTCGGACCAACAGAGCAGCGACTGTGCAATTACCTTTCCTGATGGCGTCTCATGTAGTCTGATAACTAATAATCTCATCTCATAGATCTAATCAAATGTTTAATCTCAGATAGTTAGAACAAAGCTTAAAGGGACAGTTGACCTAAAAATGAAAATTGTCAAAATTTCTTCTGTGTAAAATGTGTCACGTAAAAAAGGTTAAAATAAAGCATATAATAAAAGTTGATGATTTTTGAACCCCAGTGTTCTTCAAAATTCAAGAGAAAAAAAAGAAAAGAAAAAAAGGCATAGTTTGAAACAGCATGATGGTGAGTATACAATGACAGGATTTTCATTTTTGTGTGACATATCCCTTTAATTTTGAAGGGGAGAAAGCACTATTTTCTCTTTATCTTAGTTCTGGAAGTACTGTATACATTTTATTTTCATTTACTCTCCATAAGTATTTCAACAAATTATTCTGTAAAGACCACATTAACCAAACTAGCTCTGATGAATCACAACATTAGAACATTTATTATATTATATTATATTAGCCTACATTACATTACGTTGCGTTACTTTACATTACGTTATATTGTATTATATATCAGCTGCAACACATTCTCATCCCAAGGCGTCATCTAACTGACGCTAACTGACGCTTTTGACCATGCGTCAACATGCCGACGCACATGGTACCCTTTAAGCGTCAATATGAGACGCTCATCCTCGGGCGTCATCTAACTGACGCTTTTGACCATGCGTCTAAATCCGACGCACATGGCACCCTTTAGCGTCAGTTAGATGACGCTTCTGTTATGGGTAGGTTTAGGTCTTGGGTAGGGTTAGGATTAGACCACTGAAGGCGCGTCTCATATTGACGCTTAAAGGGTACCATGTGCGTCGGCATGTTGACGCATGGTCAAAAGCGTCAGTTAGCGTCAGTTAGATGACGCCTTGGGATGAGAACGGGCTGTATATATCACCCATGGAGCTAAATATTGAATATCAAATCAGCATATTACAACAATATCTGGAACTTAAAAAACAAAACAAAAAAAAAACATGTAAATAGAAAACGGTTAGTGTGCTGCACAAGTTTAAAGTCATGAAAGGGGTCATTGATGGGGTCAAATTTGTTTAAGAAAGCCTGATATGAGGCACGAGTATCTACAACTTAAGAACATATCGTATTGATTAATGCCAGATATGTTTCTTATATACAGTAAATTATGCCTGCACAAAGCATCTCCTCCCTATCATATAATTGCATATTATTGCACAGTGGGTAGAACCTAATATATAGTCAGAAGCAACAGGTTTACAAATTCACACATTCATTCAAGACAAACATTCCTTAGTTGATATGGTGAAAGTCTTAGTGTAAAGAAAGTTTGATCACAAAATTATTCAAGCACTGTTTAGCTCTATAACATTGCTCTAATGTCTCCATGAGATTTCAGAATTTTTCTGATCCAAATATAGACCCAAAAATGGTTTTCATATTGTCCCATCAGCTTCGTCATTATTCACCATAATCATTCGATTATTTTATAATGTGATCTCTCGCCCAATGGGAGCCTGCATTTTTCCTCCTCATTCTTATTTTTACCACCATCATCTGTCATTTCTGTCAGCCTTTAAGAAATATTATTGCATTCTTTTTTTTAACTAGCATAATGCTTATATTCTTAGGAAGCACCAAATTATTACAAGGTGTCATGGTTACATAAAAAACAAGTGCAAAATCTTGTACTATAACGCATTTATTTTTAGCTCAAAGAAGTCAAATAATTTCACTGATGCATCCGAGATTATTAACTATCGTTCCTCACAAAGAGAATGTGATTTGTTAAGGATACCACAACAGGTGTGGTGTGTATATAATATATATATATATATATATATATATATATATGTGTGTGTGTGTGTGTGTGCAGTACTGTACGGATTCGATGATGGTGAGATCAGATCTCTGTGTGGATCATACCGGCTGTTGTCATATGGGATGATTATAGTATCAAAATGATTAACACGTCCAAGCACAATAATCAATGAACTTGATACATGTTGCAGAAATGTTTTATCCATGCCTTTCAACTTGCGTGTGCAAAATTCAAAATTGAATGAATGTGTAGCAATTTGTACAAATAGAGAAATTTTTGGGAATACAAATGTTTTCTTTTGTATTAGTGTATCATAATTTGCGCTTGCAACAAAGAAGATGTGCATGTGTGGATCAGGTGACGCGCGTTCATTCATTGAATTATTTTCTGAGTCGATCTCATTTGATTCATTTGGATTTTAAGACTTTCTTTTCGCTGTTTTTAAGCATTTCACAACCCACACACAAACAACTACAAATTAATAGGCCTGGTGCTAGTTATTAATATGTGCACAACTACCCATCTATTTGACAAATTCACAAATTTGCGTCCAGTGTTGGGCAGTAGCGTCGGTACAAGTAGTGACGCTACTAGTTTAACTACATTTCTCAGTAGCGTGGTGGTAGCGTCGCTGTTTTCTGAATCAAATAGCTTTTCAGTAGCGAAGCGGTTTTTTTGATTAAGTAGCGCCGTAGCGTCCAAACAAGCTACATTTCCCCAAGCATTTCTAAAGCTCAAGCTCAAATACAACTGCTAAGTATCACTGATGCATAAAGACGATTTAAAAAGGAATCATGCATGTTCTGCGTGTCTCTGTGAATGAATGGCTTAGACGCCCAGATTCATTTTCCACACACACACACACACACACACACACACACACACTGAAGCACGCTCGCGATGTTTTCAGCCTATATGAGGACATTAATGCGTGTACTTCATCTACACAGCCGCTCTGAGAGTACCTTTAGAAGCATTTTAGCTTGATTTGAGAAAAACTATCGTCATATAAAAAACACACACAGAGAGACTCAAAGTTCTACATGGCAACCTGTCAAAATAAAAGGTTGGTTTAACCTTTGAAGAAAGTTTTGCTTAAATCATTAGGCCTACATTTTAAATAAATTGGTCATTACAATTTAAACCATTAAAAAAAAACCCATTTCATAGTTCCCTTAAAATTTAATTTATTTTACAATTGTAATACAATAGTATTAAATTGTATACGTTTCATGATTTCAATTAATTACACATGTTTTTGATTACTAAAATTTTACTTAACCATTCAAATGGGAGTCCAGAAAAATGAAAACAAAATAAAACTGAATTTGGAATGTGGGGGAAAATAAAATGTATTTTATTAAAAAAAAAAAAAAAAAAAAAAAAAAAAAAAAAAAAAATTTCATAGGGTTCTACAAACCAGCTTTTGGTGCATTACCACCACCTTCTGCTCCGTATGGTGTGACATCACGTACCAATATCAATCCTTGGGCTGACAGGTGAGAAATGTACTTAATAGAAAAAGTTGCACATGCTCTTGACACCTGGTTTTGTAATAGTTTTATATAGTTATATGGTTTTATATAGTCATGTTATGTTGTTTTTTTTGTGCCAAATTGGTTTAGAACAGTTGTTGAATAAACAATTGAACTGACAAATTATGCCTGTCTATATTTGATTGACAGTTTTATTGATCACTGAGATCACACATTGACTTGGAATGAAGTATAAAAAAAAATAGCTTAGATGTAGCAAACTACTTTTGCCATATCGCTGTAGCTTAGCTTGCTACATTTCCCAGGGTGGTAGCTTCAGTGTAGTGAAGCTACATTTAATGTAGAGTAACTGCTAGCTTAGCTCACTACATTTTCTAAGTAGCTTGCCCAACACTGTTTGCGTCACTACATTTAAACTAATACAATACAACTTGTCTGTGCAAAATCCAGAATCACATGAATGTGCAGCATTTTGTACAAATAGAGACAGTTGTTAATACAAAACCTCAATTTTGTATTAATGTAGGCCAGAATTTGTGCATGCAACAAGCAAGAAGTGCATTTGTGGATGAGTTGACACGTGTGCATTCATTGACTCGTTTCTGAGTCGATCCTTTCTGAATCATTTGGATTTTGAGACTTTCATTTCGCCGGTTTGGCCTCGCACGATCCACACACACTGTCTGAGAAAAGCTGCTACTATTAGATGGCAGTATTCTGCTAAAACAGACGACGGCCGCGTAAGTATTAAAATAGTAAACTACTAGTATACCCATAAGTTCACTTGCAGTACAAATGAGAAACGTAATTATGAACTAGTTGTGCACTTAAAGTTTACTAACGTTAAACTTATAGTAGGCCTACACTCAAACATATACTTTTATATACTGCAAGTGGGCCAATTTAGTCCTAAGCGGTATTAAAATAGTATTAAAATAGTACACTTACAAGTTTACTACTAGTACATATTGACATTAGTATACTTACTACATAATTATACTTGAAAATATACTTGAACATTACTTAAGTATACTTCATAAAATTAACTTGAAGTATACTTCTTTTTCATAAGGGCAGTCATGTAAAGACATGGATGGATGCCAATGTGGTCCCACTGAAGCTTTACTTTCATACAGTAGTTCTTTACTTTACATTTTGAACCTCACTTCAACCTAGTTCACCTATGTGATAGTGTCAAGTCTGTAGGTGTACAACAGACGAAGACAAGGAAGAAGGAGGGAAACGCCGAGAAACATCTCGGTGATATGCGTGGGATGGTTTCTGCTATTGTTATTGATGTCCGGCTCAGTTCATCCCTCTTGGGGAAAGATGTTTTTTTCTCCATGTGTTTTGTGCTTCTCAACTCACTCCTCCTTTTCATGCTCTACTCAATCTCCTGTGCATTTAGACCTAAATCCATCCCATTGTTCATTGGAGTCGTAAAAAAGAGGGATTACTGTTGAATTACAAGGTGGTAAATTGCGTGAGTACCTTAAGAGTCTGGTATCTTAAAATGAATGACAGTGGATGAGACTATAGAAGAAAATAAATGTTT
The DNA here is from genome assembly GCA_030578255.1 of Tiaroga cobitis. Taxonomy (NCBI): domain Eukaryota; kingdom Metazoa; phylum Chordata; class Actinopteri; order Cypriniformes; family Leuciscidae; genus Tiaroga; species Tiaroga cobitis. The sequence continues at coordinate 36,312,023 of CM060602.1, read as the reverse complement.
GAGAGCTGATTTTAAAACAACAAGCTAACACTTCAGGTTGTGGTTTTTGAGAAATTCTGAAAGACCTCGAAGCTATTTTCGTGTCAAAAAATCCCCCCAAAGGAGACACTGCTCCACATTCTGATGGGTTTTGAGTGGAGGCTCATACCCTGGAGAGACGGAAATCTTTTGAGACCCCAGACATCCAGTTTAAATGGCTGATAATCTAATATAAAAGAAAGTGTCAGGAATGCAATTTGGCTCTGAGAAGCTCCGTAGGGCATCTCTATTGTATTGTAGCCAAATCGACTTAATTTCCTCATTGTTTCTTTCCACTCTCTGTTCTTCCTCTCAATATTTTATTGACAGGAGCAAAGCACATCCTAATATTTTCATTTTTCTGTCATTCATTTTAATAATGATTTAGCTCTGCAGCATGTGCCCTTGATGTTTAAGATATGCATGCCCTAAGTTTATAAAGCTGGTCCATGTCAACTGATGTTAAAACGAATATCGAGAGGAAAGTGGAAATAAGACAAAAAGGGATTTTAAGTTGAAGTGATACAATGCCAATAAAACACATTTGCTTTAAACGTTTTTAAAAATGAAATTCCACATAATTTGTTTTATGTTTAATGCCAAAACATTTACATGTTTATAAGTAAATATTCAGTTAAATGGCTAAAAATGTATGCATAACCACGTGACCCTGTATTTTATATAAAAACGTCAATTTTAATAATTATCATTCATTACTGTAAAGGCTTCCCGTACACTGGGAATACTTGAAAGAATACATGCATATGTATTATTGTTTATGCATCTGGCAATGTAGATAAAAATACACTTGATCTTAGTCTCGCAGGTCTTTTTCACATTTGGCAAGTCTTTGCACCCAAGCTTTTCTGTTAGGTTTTCATCCATGGCATTTTGACATCAGATAGTCGTAAACAAGGAGCATTAGCATGGCGCTAATTAGCTTGCTGCCATGGCTCTGTAATTAGTACACAAGCAGTGTCTCTCAGATCTCTGGAGTTACATCAAAAGGAAATCTCTCTCAATTAGAAGCTCTGCTCCTGTGTAATTTCTCCTTTGTTTACCTTTGCTGCTGCTTTTTCAAGCCTTTTTATCTTCACCCAAAGGTTCAAACGGAGCTGGCGGCTAGTATCGGGGCTAATTGTTACTTTATCATCACCTTTGATGGTAGGGTGTCGAGAAAGCTGTCAACCCATTAGTGTTTCCTTTTTCTGTTGTTAAAAATGCACTCGTAGCAATGTCAGAAGGTTTCGATGCATCTACTGTTATTGACTAGAATTATGTAATATGCTATTTTGGTAACTGTACAAGTGTGCATATTTTGTTTTTGAGCCGTTGACCTTAGAAAACGGACAGGACAAACAAAACAAAGCAATACTGCATTCAAAACAAATGTAATGTTGATTATTGATATCAGGGGCGTAGAATTTAGTAGGGACGCTAGGGACATGTCCCTACCAATATCCAGTGACACTGATTTGTCCCTACTAGCAATAATTCCGCTAAATAAAATTTAATATATTTATATATAACCACTGTTGCCGGGTATGTCTTGTGGGTTTGATGTATTTCTTATTTTATTTAACCAGGAAACATCTAATTTAGATTAAAATCTCTTACAAGAGCGTTCTGAGAAAAATGCGCAAATCCTGGAACACAAACGGTTAATAGATCTAGGTCCCGGCTGCTTAACACACATCGCTAAACTGATTGGCTGTGTGTTTTCTTTCTAACTTGTGAGAGGCTGGTTGTTGCGAAGCGGCAAAGCTCATTCGAAGGAAACCTAGATGCGGTAAACTAGGGAGTAGGCCTAATCTACAGTTCAGTGCACAAAAATACGGGGCAAATCGCGTCAAATAATGATTCAGGGACAGCTCAGTTTTTACAATATAATGTATGACAATCGCGGAATAAGTGGCAAAAATAATCGTTAGTGTGTGTGTGTGTGTGTGTGTGTGTGTGTGTGCGCGCGCGCGCAAAGAGCACTGAAACTTAGTAAAAACATCACTTAGTATGATTTATAAGCCGGTTTCCAAAAAAAGGAAACAAATAAAATACCCGTAAGGACAAGATTTTCGTATATTGCCATTTTTGTAGGGACAAAGACAATATGTCCCCACAAAGAGGGCAATTTCCGAAATCCTTAGGGATTTTTTTTTTTTTTTGAAAACAGCTTATAAATCATACTAAGTGACGTTTTTTAAAAATGCAGAAAGTTAAATGTGATAGGGATAGTGTAGAGGGATAGAATACACGGTTTGTACTGTATAAAAATCATTATGACTGGAAAGTCCACATTAAACATGAAAACACAAAATTTGTGTTGAAGTTGAATGTCATCCCCGTCTCATCAGCTGAGGCTGAAATGAGTTTCATTGCTCTTAGGACACTGAATACATGGCTCAGAACAATGGCACGAGTTGCTGTGTGTCATGTCCAACAGGATAAACTGGACAGTAATGATGTGAAACAAATATGCCAAAAGTTCATTTCTGTTAACGGGATAGTTTCCTTAAAAAATTAAAATTCTCTTATCATTAAGTTGTTTCAAACCAGATTCTTTCTTCTGCTGACCACAAAAGAAGTTATTTTGAAGAATGTTGGTGGTAACTAGACAGTTGATGGGCCCCACTGACTTCCATTGTATTTTTTTTTTTCTTACTATGGAAGTCACTGGGGTCCATCAACTGTCTGGTTACCAGCATCCTTCAAAATATCTTCCTTTGTGTTCTCCTCTCACTTTTACGGAGTAAAGTTAAGTCTCTGTTAAACTCCTTTCTTGTCTTTAATAGTTACCATAACATTACAGAATTCATTAACGTATTGTTAAGGTCAATATAGTCTAAAAACCTTAATATTATCCTATTAATCCTATTAATTTCCTGATTCGTCAGCTTCTGGGAATGTCCCCACCAATATCAAAACCAAACCTACGCCCTTGATTGATATAACCCTTTTAATGTTGAAAAGTATCTAATTCAATGGCAGGCCAGACCAGACTAAGGCCATTGCACACTGAGTACGAAATTCGCATCCGAATTTTTCGCACGTTAAAAAAAAAAATTCGACCTCACGTTATTTCAATCACGCTTGCACACCGCCTGCGAAACTTTTGTCCGTCATAAAAAAATTCGGATCGGGTTCGATTTTCTGCGTTTTTCGCATCCACAGCCAGCATTTTGAGAGGGTTTTTTTTTGACAATTCAGAGCTACGTGCGAACGACAAAATCCAGAATCGCTTCTGACAAGTTGATACACTTCGTCTCGCAGCACAAGTAGCCTACTGTTACTGTATGAAAAACAAAATGCGGATTACAAAGTCCTTTCAGTTTCGGTTTTCAATTCGATCAAGTGTTTGCATGTTCTCTCGGATTAATAAACCTCCCCTTTCAATCAGATCGAAATTTCGGATCGATTAAGGTGTGATTGAGCAGCCAATTCGATAACTAATGTATTATTTGGGTACAATATATAACCTGTAGCCTATACAGCTGCTCTGTCTGCCCGACGCTTCCGCCGGCCGCGCGCGCGCGTGTGTGTGTGTGTCCATACTTATAGACATATACTGCCAGTCTCTGTTCAGGATCGATTGGTTCACGGAAATTGGTGGTCTTCTTTTTAATATGTGGCTCCAGAATTGCTAGCAAAGCATCAAACTGTTCCACACTGACATTCTGAAGTAAATTTTGAATCGCTCTGGATAATTTCGCAACTCCTTGATAAGGAGGTGGAGCTCCTTCCTCTCGGCGCAATTTCAGGATTGGATGGACCCAATATTTTCTCTTTCTCTTTTTTGAGGGCAACAAAATCATCCTCACTGCTTGACGAATCCATTTTGTATTTTTTTTGCGTTTTTCCCCGCAAAGGTTTAATAAATACGCATCGGACTCAGTGTGCAAGGTGTCTGTGCGTGACGAATTTTTAGGCTGACGAACACGAAAAAACGCATACGAAAATTTCGGACTCAGTGTGCAATGGCCTACCCTGTTAAGAGGTTTCAGATCTTGCTTTTTTTCCAACATCTATAGATATGACATATTTCTATCAATGGTAGGACAAGAAGAAATGGTCTTTTGACAAATGCAGTGGATTAAAGTGTTTGACAGGACTGGTCACTATACAGGATCTATGCCATAACATCTCTATTCACACTGTACAGTAGATGACATAGCAGAATGCACTGACATACGGAAGCGTATTGCATTCACTTGAAGAAAAAAATCTACTCTGTTTTTCCGAATTAATGAGTTAATTATCTCAGAATTACAAGATAATTTTTCATGGAAAAAAAGTTTTTGCTCTGTTTTTCTGAATTAACGAGTTAATTATCTCAGAATTATCTCATTTTTCATGGAAAAAAAGTTTTTGCTCTGTTTTTCTGAATTTCTGAGTTTTGGAGATAATCAAGTCATTAATTCAGAAAAACAGAGCAAAAACTTTTTTTCCATGAAAAATTATCTCGTAATTCTGAGATAATTAACTCATTAATTCGGAAAAACAGAGTAGATTTTTTTCTTCAAGTGAATGCAATACGCTTCCGTACTGACAGACCTACCACTTCATTTTGGTGAAGAAATATGTTTTTGCTTTTTTTTTTTTCTACTGTGAAATGCCAGTTCCAGAACTCTTAAGGCACTTAAATCAGCACTTAAAGGAATAGTTCCCTTTCGTAGTCACTCCGAGTTACGTCGGATGACGGAGAATGGGGGTTTCGCCAGAAAGCCAATCCTCTTCGAGTATTAAAAAACGAGCCTATGGCAATGAAATGCCATGGGTCTGCGGAATTTGCATAATGTATCTCCGCCTCACTGCGTGAGTATTTAAGGAGAGACAGCTGCAACAGCAGATCATGTTTTCGCTTCGGAGCCAAGAGAATCTCTTCACTCCACAAGCCAAATCCTGAGTATTCTCAGTGACTACATCTCTTCGAGACGAGCGAACTCTCTGATGTTGGTGTGACGGCGGTATCCAGCGAGTTTCATATTGCCTGCGATCTGAGCAGTGGTCTGCCGGTCTGTGTGTCTCTCCCTGGTCGCTTCAGCATCCGCAGAGTTTTTTTCCTCTCACTAAAAGAGCGTGCACGCGGCACGTCTTTTTAAAGACGCGTCTTTCTAAAGACGATCTGCCCGTGTATTTCTGAGTGCGGTATTCTGATAGATTCAGCTGTTGGGCGCGAGCGCTGTTTGGCGTGTTTGGGCTTTGATCACGCTCGGACAGCGCTCGTGGGTGTGTCACGTTCTCTCAGTGGGAACGTGACCATCGCAATGTATACGGTCGAGACTCTGTGAGCTCATTTGAGTGAGAGTCCCCTCATCCATCACCCGATCTATTTTTCTCCACGTGAGATAATACTTCGGCTGGTGGCCAGGGTGACTAAGACGTCAGGTCTGGAACTAACCGACGAAAATTCCTCGGTCCACACCCCGTCTTTCACGTTGCAACCCACGTGGTCCCGAGTGGATTCGCCGGCCCGCCCGCGGGCCCGCGTTCTCATTCGGTCCACCAGCTGATGAAATCATGTTTATCGCCGCATCACAAGGTGAGCTGGAGTCCTCTGGAGATGGCTCGTCTGTGCTGCTGTCCTCGGATGTGCTAGCATAGCGAGCTTGATTCAGAATTCACAGCTATGCTTTCCCGGGCTGCCACGAGTATCGGGTTTGTGTGGAAAATTCTGCCATATCCCGAGCACTTGAGGCTGATGATTGGTTTTTGGGGGTGGCGAACCCAAATCCTTTCTACCCGGATGTGCATGAAGAGGCCATGAGATCGTGGAAGTCTCCTTTGACTTTTCGCGACTGCTCTGCGGCCTCTTCCGCCTTCTCTGCCCTCGTAGAGGCCGCAGTCTACGGTACACTGGGGTGCCCCCCTGTGGAGTGTTCTGTGGCAACACTTAGGTGTCCCCACAGCGCCTCCACCTGGCGTGGCAACCCTAAGCACCCCCCCAATGCCTGTAGGTTCTTGTCTACTCCGGTGGCGGGGACCTATAGAGCTGCGGGGCAGGCTGCCACCTCACTGTGTGTTATTGCCATCCTTCTGGGTGTTCAGTGACATGCACGAGGGTAGGGCTGATTCAGGGCTCATCCTTGAGCTGCCTGCCGTCACCGACCTTGCTCTACGAGCGACGAAGGTGACCGCACGCTCCCTGAGTCAGGTGATGTCCACATGTGTGGTCAGACATTTCTGGCTTAACCTGGTTGATGTGCGCGAGGCTGAGTGAACCAGTTTCCTCAACTTCCCCATATCCCAGGCTGGCCTCTTCGGCGGCGCGGTCGAGAACTCTGCCCAACAGTTCTCGGCCGCCCAGAAGTGGACTGTGGCTTTTTTCTGACCCTGCGGCTTCTGCTGCCAATCAGCCGGCGGCTCAGACGCTTCAGTCCGCTTGCCGTCGAATGCGCCCTCCTGCGACTTCCGCCCCCTCCCGCCCGGCCCCAGCAGCACCGGGCCGGGCCGTGGAGGTGGTCGCAGGGAGGTGCCCCTGCCCGTACCAGCCCCGCAGCCCCGCTGTACGCCAGGCTATGCGGCGCTCCCGTTACGGGCAGCTCAGTTATGGCTTGCAGTTCTCATGGAGTGGTTGCAGGCCCACTCCTTCCCCCGGTGGAGGGCTGGGGGAGAATCTTTTAAAAAAGAGCTGCATCCCATCTCTGAGCACGCAGAGCTGGACGGCAGTGCGCGACGCCCCCGAGCCTCGCCACTCTCGTTCCCCTCTGTCTCTGAGGGTGCGGATGACAGTGCGTGCCGTCTCCAGACCACACCACTCTCGTCCCCCTCTATCGCCAGACCCCTGGCAGAGCAGACCCCCGCGGAACGCTGGTCCTTCCCTGGTCTCCTCTGTCAGGACGCGGAGCATGACTGTGCACGCGTGCTGGGCCGCTATGCCACCCTCACCAGTGCCGGTCACTCCGCTCCGCTGCCCCTCCGGGGGGGACGCCTGTGGCTCGGATGATTCCACTGGATCAGTGTTTGGTGGCTTGGTTAGAGCTCCCCAATCTGTCCTGTTGGGTCGCCCGAATGATCAGGCTCGGCTATGCGATTCAGTTCGCACGGTCTCCTCCCCGCTTCAGGGGAGTCCGCTTACTGTGGTCGGTGGCTATGCCCCGATCATGAGAGCGGAGGTTGCCACCCTGCTGGCGAAGGGTACAATCGAGGCTGTCCCTCCAGCCGAGGTGGAGTTACGGGTTTACACCCCGTACTTCATTGTCCCCAAGAAAACCGGTGGGTTACGGCCAATCCTGGACTTGCGCGTCTTGAACCGCTCCCTTCACAGGCTGCCGTTCAAGATGCTCACGGCCAAACGCATTTTCGAATGCGTGCGGCCACAGGATTGGTTTGCAGCGATAGACCTGAAGGACGCCTACTTCATGTCTCCATTTTACCTCGACACAGACCGTTTCTTCGGTTTGCTTTCGAGGGGCAGGCATACCAGTACGCGGTTCTCCCATTCGGGTTGGCTCTGTCTCCTCGCGTCTTTACGAAGGTCGTCGAGGCAGCCCTTGTTCCCCTACGCGAACACGGGGTTCGCATCCTGAATTATCTCGACGACTGGCTAATATTAGCTCACTCTCGAGATCAGGGTTGCGAACACAGAGATCTAGTGCTCCGGCACCTAGCCCGTCTGGGCCTTCGGGTCAACTGGGAGAAGAGCAAACTTTGCCCCGTGCAGAGGATCTCTTTTCTCGGTATGGAGATAGACTCGGTCGCCATGTCCGCGCAGCTTACGAGCGAGCGCGCACACTCACTGCTGACTTGTCTTCGACAGTTCGAGGGCAAGAGTGCGGTCCCACTGAAACTTTTTCAGAGGCTCCTGGGGCATATGGCATCCGCAGCCGCAGCAACGCCACTCGGATTGCTTCATATGAGACCGCTTCAGCTGTGGCTTCGCGATCGAGTCCCGAGGTGGGCATGGCATCGCGGTACGCTCAGAGTTCTAATAACTCCGACCTGCCGTCAGACCTTCACCCCGTGGCGGAACCTCAGCTTTCTACGGGCCGGGGTTCCCCTAGAACGAGTTTCCAGGCATGTTGTCGTCTCCACAGATGCCTCTGCCACGGGCTGGGGCGCCATGTGCAATGTACATGCAGCCGCGGGCTCCTGGACAGGACCCCAGCGCCTCATGCATGTCAATTGCCTCGAGTTGCTGGCAGTACGCCTTGCCCTGCACCGCTTCCGTGCGTTGCTCCTGGGTCAACACGTACTTGTCCGCTCGGACAATACCGCGACTGTAGCGTACATCAACCGTCAGGGTGGTCTACGCTCTCGCCGTATGTCGCAACTCGCACGCCACCTCCTCTTATGGAGTCAGAAGCACCTGAGGTCCCTTCGTGCTATTTACATTCCTGGAGTGCGGAACCGTGCAGCCGACGAGCTGTCACGGCTCCGGCCAACCTCTGGCGAATGGAGACTCCATCCCCAGTCGGTCCAGCTGATATGGGACCAGTTCGGGGACGCACAGATAGATCTGTTTGCCTCCCACGACTCATCCCATTGCGCCCTGTATTACTCCCTGACCGAGGGCACGCTCGGCACGGATGCACTGGCGCACAGCTGGCCGCAGGGCCTACGCAAGTATGCGTTTCCCCCAGTGAGCCTTCTCGCACGGACTCTGTGCAAGATCTAGGAGGACGAGGAGCAGGTCATATTGGTCGCCCCATACTGGCCCACCAAGACCTGGTTCTCCGAACTGATACTCCTCGCGACAGCACCTCCTTGGCCAATTCCTCTGAGGAAGGACCTCCTTTCTCAGAGACGGGGCACCCTATGGCACCCTCGTCCCGATCTCTGGAGACTCCACGTGTGGCTCCTGGACGGGACGAGGCAGGCTTGAGTACCCTGCCACCAGCGGTGGCGGCTACCATCACTTCCGCTAGAGCATCGTCCACGAGACATGTCTATGCGTTGAAGTGGAACCTCTTCGTTAACTGGTGCTCTTCTCGCCGAGAAGACCCCAGGAGATGCTCGATCAGCGTTGTGCTTTCCTTCCTGCAAGACGGGTTGGAGCGAAGGCTGTCTCCCTCCACCCTGAAGGTGTATGTGGCCGCTGTCGCCGCATATCACGAAGCAGTTGAAGGTAAGTCTCTTGGAAAACACGACCTGATCCTCAGGTTCCTGAGAGGAGCGAGGAGACTGAATCCTCCTCGCCCTCCTCTCGTTCCCTCTTGGGACCTCTCAGTGGTCTTCTGTGCCCTGCAGAGGGCTCCCTTTGAGCCTCTGCAATCAGCTGAGCTTAAGATCCTGTCAATGAAGACAGCGCTCCTGGTTGCGTTGGCCTCCATCAAGAGGGTAGGGGACCTGCACGCATTCTCCGTTGACGAAGCGTGCCTGGAGTTCGGGCCCGGTCACTCTCACGTGATCCTGAGACCCCGGCCTGGATATGTGCCCAAGGTTCCCACCACTCCCTTCCGGGACCAGGTGGTGAACCTGCAAGCGCTGCCCCGGGAGGAGGCAGACTCAGCCTGGGCACTGCTCTGTCCAGTACGCGCACTCCGTGCTTACGTAGACAGGACGCAGTGTTTCAGGACCTCAGACCAGCTCTTGTCTGTTATGGTGGGAAGCTGAAGGGAAAGGCTCTCTCCAAACAAGGTTGTCTCACTGGATAGTGGACGCCATTGCTTTGGCATACCAGCAGCAAGGTCGACCATGCCCCCTTGGTGTGACTGCCCACTCCACCCGGAGTGTGGCGTCCTCTTGGGCTTTAGCGCGTGGCGCCTCGCTAACAGACATCTGCAGAGCTGCAGGCTGGGCGACACCTAACACATTCGCCAGATTCTACAATCTCCGAGTGGAGCCAGTCTCCGCCCATGTACTGTCTTTTTCAAGCTAACATGGGAGCTGTTAAGTGTCTCGCTTGCTCGCCATTCCACTCCACGGACTGGATACGTGCGATATTTCCTCAGGTGAGCCTTCCTCTCTGAAGCCCTGAGTTCCTCCAGCACTGTTGACGCTGGCGCCAGTGTCTATTGCCTGTGCGTCGGCTAGGTGCCTCCGTGTGCATGGTTCCTCCTCTGAGTAACCCCCACATGTGTATTTTCCACTGTAAGCCTCTTTGAGCATGTGTCTTTCCCTCGGCAAGTCACCTGCCACTCCTGGAGTTGAAAGTAGATGCCACCCTACGGGCTGGTCACTCCAGTGTTCCTCCATATGTAGCCCCCTTGGGCCATATGTGTATTCTTAAGTCCTCCCTATGGGTAGGCATGCTGCGGCATATCTCCTATGAGATATGCTTCCCAGTGTACCTTGGTATTCCTGTGTTAAGTAGGACTCCTTCGTCCGTGCCTATATCACGACAGGGAGGTCAGACTTCGCAGGGCACTGGAAGACAGCTGTGAAGGTGGCGTGATTACACGGGGACCCCCATTCTCCGTCATCCGACGTAACTCGGAGTGACTACGAAAGGGAACGTCTCGGTTACGGATGTAACCCTCGTTCCCTGAGTAGGGAACGGAGACGTTACGTCTCCCTGCCACTTCCGCTGTACCGCTGGGTAGACGCCTGAGTTCAGTCTCGGCTCCTCAGCGAAGACATGATCTGCTGTTGCAGCTGTCTCTCCTTAAATACTCACGCAGTGAGGCGGAGATACATTATGCAAATTCCGCAGACCCATGGCATTTCATTGCCATAGGCTCGTTTTTTAATACTCGAAGAGGATTGGCTTTCTGGCGAAACCCCCATTCTCCGTCATCCGACGTAACGTCTCCGTTCCCTACTCAGGGAACGAGGGTTACATCCGTAACCGAGACGTTCAACCTATTAAAATTCTGTCAGTATTTCCTCACTTATAATGTCGTTTCAAACCTGCATGTTATTTATTTCCGTGGAACACAAAATTGTTTTTTTTTTGAGTTCATAGCAGCCACGACTGATAAGTTTCATAAACACAATAAAACCACTATAAGCATAGCCTATTTGACTTTTGCACTACATTATGAATTGTCTGAAGCAGTTCAATAGATTTATGTGAAGACCAGACTGATATTTAGGTTGTTTTTCTCTCCTTCTGTTTTGATTGTCTTTTCCATTTGCCCCCTCACAGTAACAGTGACAGTTGCTGTTGTTGTCTTGGGAACTGCCACTGCACATCATCAAATCCACAGCATGGATGGATCGTCCATGACGACAGGCCGCAGGAAGGTAAACACCTGCTAGTCGCTCCAAACATAACTGTGAAGCATTTCTCTGGGGTCAACATCCTGTCTGAATCAAAGTGACCAAATAATGACCTCTCACTGCCGTGACATCTTGCACATCTCTCTGGTGTTTTTTCACCTCCAGACCAACAGCGGATTTTTGAGTGGCTTTTGGACTTGCTGACTGTCGGAGATCTCAAGGTACTCACTTTTATTTTAGATGAACTGCTGAGAGAACAAAATAAGTATAGCAAAAGTTGGCAAAAAGACCTACCCAAAACAGTTTTAATGGGAAAAGTGTTTGTCTCCTGCTCTTGGCATGGGTGGAGTAAATATAAAATAACATTTGAAACTACTTCTATTTTCAATGCTTTAAATAGTCCCTGATGGATAAAAGCAAGTCCCTTCTTCTTCTTCTTCTTCTTCTTCTTCTTGCATTGAATGCCCTGTTTTCTCAAAAATATGATAGATTACTTCTTTAAGGCCGTGTGTCCACCAAAGCGTTTTTTTTTTCACGCGGCTGGCGTATTTTTTCAATTGTTTTCAATGGGAGCGCCGCCTTTTTTAAACGGCATGAGCATAACGAGGCGCTGAGCGTTTTTTTTTTTTTTTTACGCTAAAGCGCTGAGCGCTCTGCGTTTTTTACTGGTCGCCGAGAGTTGAAGAATGTTCAACTTTGGGTAAAACGCAGCGCTCTTCACTGTCACTTTTTACCCAGCTGTCCAATCACAGTGGAGGAGGGGCGGGACTAATACCACACCGACCAACCGCCACATGCTGCTTGTACAATGTCAACAGATGACAACAAGCATAATAACGGAATAAAATCATTTAAAACAAGAGCCAGAGAAAATACGTCACATTGTATCGACATTTAATATAGAATCAACACCGAAACAAAACATGTGTGAAATGAGATATTAGTAACACTTTTGCGGATATTCCATATCACAACAAACAAAGCGTCTCAACTGGAAAAAAATGTTGCGCTACCAAAATGCTCTCAAGCTAAAAACGCTATGGTGGACGGACGGCCTAAAAGTTAAGATTAAGAACTGGAATTGTATGGATTTCTTTTATGCCATATTGTGTCATTTGTTAAGCTTGAAACTTTACACTACTGATTAAAAGTTTGGGATCTGTGAAGTATGTACGATTTTTTTCGATGTTAAAATATACATTTTCTTAACCCATTGACTATGATTCATAGGTTTATCTTATAGGTAACACATTGAGCCCCCTGGCACCATTAAAACATTGAGAGCAATCCGCTCAGACCTGTTAATCTCTTTGTAGATCAACCAATAGCGAGAGTTTGGGGTGTGGCTACTTTAAGTAGCCTACTTTTACCTGTTGAGACATGCCTTCACAAGCAGTTTTTAGTGCGAAAGAGGCATTTGCAAGGTTGTTTGGGAATATGTCTTTATTCTTGTAATTCCGCTAGGTGCATGTCGCTAGTGTTGCAGAAACTACACACTTCACCTTTAATGTTTTTGAAAGAAGTATTTCTAAAGTTGCATTTATTTGATCAAACACACAGTTAAATAGTAATATCATTAAACATTTAAAAATGTAATGCATCCTTGCTGAATAAAATTATAGATTTCTTAAAAAATAAAATCTGAAATATTTAATAGAGATGCATTTTTGGTTTAACATAGTTGGTGTGCAAACAGTAGTTTTATTGCAAATCAGAGGAACGAAATGTTTTCAGTTGGCATCAGGGAGAGAGAAATAGACACAATGACACAGACAAAGTGACAACATCTAAAACACCTGATCCACAAATACGATTCAAACTGACAAGCTTGTCTTTTTCGCTCATCCTAAGCACAGTGTGTTTTGGAACAGAAAATATGCAACGTGGCCCTGAAAAAGTTTCCGAACAGATGGTTAATCAAGCACAGTCTTCATTTAAAAGTGGTGTATAGTTTATAATAATTATCTTTTAATCCATATGTGCTAGAGACACCCAGATTGGTTAATAGCTCAAAACAACACTCAGGCGCATCTTAGACAGCTGTGGAGGGAAGTCGAGGGATATTTAGATGTAGAGATTACTAGAGCCCAGCGGCAAACAATGCCCATATGGAGGTGCAGATAACTTAAGAGACAGTAAGAAATCTCATTCATTGATGGACAAAGCCCTTTCTTTTTTTCACAATGGAATTCATATGAGACGTTTTGGGTAACAGATACCGGTTGGGAACAAGTTTTTGTAACATATTTCAAATGCTCATTCAGGAAAAGTTGGTAACACTTTACAATAAGGTATTTTTTTCTTAACATTAGATAAATACATTAGTTAAAATAACAATGAACAATACATACAATACTTCTACAGAATGTGTTAATCTTTACTTATGTTAATCTCAACATTTATTAATGCATTTTTAAAAATCAAAAGATGTATCTGGTGACATTATTTAATGCACAGTGAACATGCACTGTATATGAAATCTTTTATTATATAACATTAACAAAGGTTAATAAATGCTGTCCAAATATATTTACTCATTGTTATGTTAGTTAATGCATTGATTGCTAATGAGACCAGGAACACTTTAGATTACTGAACACATTTTCACTATTAACTTGCATGTTGCAAATAACTTAGCAAATGTTAGCATATTGGCTGTTTATTAGTACTGTTAATGTTAAGTAAATGTTAATGTCTCATTCTGCATGATATTCTGGATCCCTTAACCCTACCACCCAACATCTAAACATAACCACTACAACTTACTGTCAATGAGCAGTATATGAGTTTATTGCGGGAAAACTCCTATAGTGTTTCCCTAATCTAAATTGTTACCATCAAACATTATTGTAAAGTGTTGCCAAAAAGTTCACACACAAATTCTAATTCTGTCATCATAACCTCTGAACCTCCATTATGTTTTTAATAATCTCCATGTCTGCTATTAACTCCTTGTTTTTTCCATGCAACAAAAGTGGATGGTGACAAAGCCATGCTCCAAAACACCTTAAAAATTCATTAAATGCACTCCAAGTCTTATAAAGCCGTACAATACCGTTCTATGAAAAATCTCATTTGCAGTTAGTTGAATTTGTACATTTTAAGACCATAATCTGTCTCGTAGGACACAAGTATCAAACCATATGTTATTAATAATTTTAAATTTGATGCAGTTTCTTCTCCTTGAAGACAAATCATGTATAAATCATCATTCTTTTTATTGCAAAACTGAAACTTGTCTATTCAGTCTAAAATCTCTTTTTGTTTCACAGAAGAAAGAAAAATGATATGAGGTTGGAAACCGAGTAAATGATGACGAAATGGTAATTTGTGGGTGAACAATTTCTTAAACGATTGAATTGAGAATGGCAAGGTGCATTGTTAATGTGGCTGTCATATTGTGGTTTTGGAAGCGTGTGAGTGCAGGTGCAGAACTCGTGCGCACGTCGTGTAATGGGACCGGCGTGAATGAAGCAGCGCAGTCTTGCTGTCAGCGAATGTGTTTCATAATGTTGTGTTGGCATGTGGTCTGAAAATGACAAGAAGGAAAATATTAAAGGTTATTAACTGCCTCCATATGTGACTCTCTGTTGACAGTGATAGAGAGAGAGAGAGAGAGAGAGAGAGAGAGAGAGAGAGAGAGAGAGAGAGAGAGACATTCTCCATCATATCTTTGTGCTGAATTGGCCACCAACCTGGATAATGTACTTGAAAGTTTTAATTAATTCATACTGTGCAGAAGAGAGATACTTAATGACATTTTCAAATGTATCTGCAGACATCAATCAGAGAAGTATCCAATGTTGTATGTTTCCCTTTCCATCAAAGATCAGAACAATACACGTTCCTCTGTCATTGAATCATTTTAAATTAGCCTCAGTTTTACCTGTTTTTTCGGGGGGAAAAAACCTGTTGGATATGCATACAATTTAGCAAATCCCTGCCGTTTCCAGGTGAAGCGTGCACTAAGTGACAGCTAAAGTGCCACAACTCCTAAATTCCGACCTGCTCCTCACACAAACTTATAGCTACAGAATACTTGGAATATAGTGTACAATTTGTTTGGATAAGAGCCTGAGGGTGAGTAGATAATGACAGATATTTAATGTTTGCATGTCTGAATGCAAATATGGTGTTAATTTTGCTCTGTCTAAATGCTTTAGAAAATGTCGTAGGCTCTTGGGCTGAATTTAATTTATGTTTTGGGCAGGACATCAAATTACATCAAAAAATCCTGGGGGGAAAATGTATCATGGTTTCAACAGTTTAAATATAAGGCAGCACAACTGTTTTCAAAACAGATAATAATAAGAAATGTTTCCTGCACCAAAGCCTATTGTTTTCTGAAGAATCATGTGACACCGAAGACTGGAGTAATGGTTGCTGGAAATTCAGCTTTGCATCACAGGAATAAATTACATTTTAAAATGCATTAAAATATTTTTTTTCATTAACTAATATTTCACAATAGTACTGTTTTTAATGTGGACATTATTCTTATTTTGGGTTTTGCAAATAGATAACATGCAGCGGAGTACAATATGACATTATTACATTCAATTCATTATAAAATTTGGTTTTATTTGTACTTTGCTAGCTATATTTGTTGACTAGCATTAGTGGCATCTTGCTTTTAGCACTTTTTTTTTTTTTTACTTCTGTACAAATCAAGACATACCTGTGAATCTTTTATGTGTCACAACCAACTAGTTCTGTGGTTGCCATTCATAGCAGCAACAAGTGTTGCTATAAGTATGTAGCATTTATCAAATATGTGTCCTATTATCCAATGTATCATCCAATGCATAACTGTATTTTCGAGAAGACAGAATTTTGGGTCCATCTAGTCATTATTATCTTCATCTCTGGTAATTTAGATAATATTTTCCCTTAGCGAGAGAATGTTAAAACCATTCTCCCTCAACATTTGTCATGTTTCACAGTAGCTGACATCTAATGGATTTAATGTTAAAGGGATGCAAGAGGAGCACTTTTGGTCTTTCAGGAAGATATCAGAGACAGTGCTATAATTACAACACAATGGCTCACAAACAAAACAGTAGGGGATGAGTCTCAAAAGAAACATTTTCATCGGCAATCCAAGAGCCATTTTTTTCTGTAGCTCATGGAAAGAGAGAGACAATAAGTAGAAAGGACATGGTGAAAGAACAAGCAAACAACACCTGCTGTAAGTCGCTAAATCTGTCTTGACTGATGGCTTAAAAGGGGTCCCCGTTCCTCTAAAACGCTGAAAGGCCTGCAGTATCAGAAGGGGAAGGCGAGTCCTGTCCCTAACATGCTTATCATTTTGAGAGGTGGGCGTCAAAGCTTTATTATTTTCCACTTCTACCGGATGAATTGGTACCAGTGAGTTCAATAGCTCTATAGTCTGAGTAGCCCTGAGTTTTGCTCTTTTAAGAAACCAGGATGTTTTGAAACGCCGCCATGCTAAGAGTCGGTAAGTTGTGTTGCCGAATCTTGAACTGTGCACTTTGTCGTAGTGCATCTATTTATGAGTATGCTGCCATTAAATTGTCAATGCTTGAGGAAAAACCCCAGCGTGATGACAGGAAACATGAAAGGTGACTTTTATGTAGTTCAGTGACATGATTGTGTTGATCCTTTTGTGGGACCGTCTGTCACAAGTCATGTCACGCACGTCAAAGCATTGCCATTGCAGAATTCAAGATGCTCCTAGTGTTGAAGTCATATCAGAAAGATATTAAAGGAATAGTTTGGCAAAAATTAAAATTCTTTCATTTACATATAGGCTACCCTCATGTTGTTTCAAACCTGTGTGCTTTTGTTTATTTTTCCACAGCGCACGAAAGGACAATGAAGAATCTTAACAAAGCATATACTGTATACTCATGGGCAAAAAAAAAAAAATGGGCCAAGCCCAAAATGGCTAAACACTAAGCTTTTAATTGTCTTAACCCCAAATTATTGTTCAGGAAATTAGCAACATTTAAGCAAATGCACTAGGCCATTGCTGTCTCAGAAAACCATCAGACAGATTGAAGTTTTTGGCAGAATGGGAAGTTGTGTGTGGAGTGATGAATCACAATGAAACAGTGATCTCTACAGCATCTCTACCACAGTGAAGCGTGGAGGAAGAGTGTCATTGTGTGGGGAGCCTTTTGAGCCTCTGCTATTGGTGAGATGCTTCACTGTGAAAAGTCATTTAATGCTTTGGAGTTCAGCAGAATATTGCAGAATGGCTTGCTTCCCACAAATGAAAAGTTGTTGTCTAAAGAGGAATGATCAGATGTTATCGGTCAAGACAATTCTCCTGCCCAAATTGCAAAGACAACCAAGAATTGGCTTGAGAACAAATCTATCAGGGTCATGTTTTGGATACTCACAAATCAGGTAACCAATTAGACCTCATTTTTACACGGGGGTGCAGAGAGGAAGTGGTGCAAATCGAAAGATCCTACTGACCTTGGTCTTTATCAATCCCTCCTCTCTTCCTTCTCTGCTAATATCTCTACTGCTAAAATTACTTACTATCACAACAAAATTAACAATTCTTCTGACTCTCGCATGCTTTTCAAAACCTTCTCCTCTCTTCTTAACCCTCCTCTTCCTCCTCCTCCTCCTTCTCCTCCTTCATCAACCCTAACAGCTGAAGATTTTGCCACATTCTTCATAAATAAGACAACCACCATCAGCGGCCAATTTACCAAACCACAAACTGACACACACATCTTACTAGCTAACACACAAATTCTACCCTCCTTCTCTCTGCTTTCAGCGGCAGAAGTCTTCAAACTCCTCCTTTCCAATCGCCCTACTACCTGTCCGCTTGATCCTATTCCCACTAATCTACTTCAAGCCATTTCTTCCTCAGTTGTACCTGCACTCACGCACATCATAAACACCTCTCTTCACACTGGAATGTTTCCCACAGCATTTAAGCAGGCTCGGGTAACCCCACTGCTCAAGAAACCCACTCTAAATCCACTCAAAATCCTAAAAACTAGTTGTTTTCAACCAGATCTCTTCCTCTCTTACACAGAACAACCTCCTGGACAACAACCAGTCTGGTTTCAAAAGCGGTCACTCAACTGAGACTGCCCTGCTCTCTGTAATTGAAGCTCTGAGACAGCTGCCAAAACTTAATTTCTCATCCTGCTGGATCTGTCTGCTGCCTTTGACACAGTTAACCACCAGATCCTCCTGTCAATTTTAAAGACGAAGGGCATCTCGGGAACCGCACTACAATGGTTCAAGTCTTACCTCTCAGGTAGGTCTTTCAGGGTGTTTCGTGGAGGGGTGAGGTGTCCAAGACCCAACATCTAGCTACTAGGTGCTTCAGGGCTCAGTGCTTGGACCACTTTTCTTCTCCATCTACATGACATCACTAAGATCTGTGATTCAGAAACATGGCTTTTCCTATCAATGCTACGCTGATGACGCACAACTCTACCTCTCATTCCAGCCTGATGATCTGACGGTTGCTGCTCGCATCTCAGCCTGCCTGACAGACATTTCTGGCTGGATGAATGACCACCACCTTCAACTAAACCTTGCGAAGACAGAGTTGCTTGTGGTCCTGGCCAATGCAATACTACACTACACCACAACTTCTCCATTCAGCTAGGTTCGTTCCCATTACTCCATCAAGGTCAGCCAGGAACCTTGGGGTTGAGATTGATGATCAATTGAACTTTAGAGACCACATTGCTAGAACTGTCCGGTGCTGCAGATTTGCCTACACAACTCCTTGTCCAAGCACTTGTTCTATCCAGACTGGACTATTGAAATGCTTTCCTAGCAGGTCTTCCAGCATGCACTGTCAAACCCCTGCAACTGATCCAAAATGCTGCAGCTAGAGTGGTCTTTACGAGCCGAAGAGAGCACACGTTACACCTCTCCTCACAAAATTGCACTGGTTGCCAGTTGCCGCTTGCATCAAATTCAAGTCACTGACTTTTGCCTACAGAACAACCACTGGCTCTGCTCCCTCCTACCTAAACTCATTACTTCAGAATTAAGTACCATCCAGAAACTTGCACTCTGCAAGTGAATGCCGTCTTCTGGTTCCATCTGAAAGAGGCACAAAATCTCTTTCTCTGACCTTTTTCTGGTCTGTTACTGTACATGTTGGTGGAATGACCTGCCGTGGCCATTTTCAAGAAACGGCTGAAGACTTTTTCGGCAACACTTGATCCATTAATACTAACACTTTATCTTCTATTCTATATCTATTATCTTTATAAAAAATAAAATAAAAAAAGATTAGATTAAACTGGGAAGGGTCATAGTGCTTGCATATTGTTGTCCTTTTGTTAGTTTAACTGCTTCTATTGTTCTCATTTGTAAGTCGCTTTGGATAAAAGTGTCTCCTAAATGAATAAATGTAAATGTAATATTAATATACAGCTCTTTTTCATATTCATCCATGAGGGTGGGTAAATTATGACTTTTTGGAGGGATCTCTCCATGAGGTTTCATGAATGTATATGAATTAATGATTGATTTGAATACTTTTGCATCAGCATGATTTCTAGGTGAATAAGCCCACTGACTCAAATATAGCTGCAAGGTTATTTAATGACATCAGTTTAAAATATGGTGGTTTTTCAGAAGACACGCGGAGATACACTAGTGCCTTGATATGCCCCAGAGGAACTCTGGGATTATGGTTTTAATTGCACCTTGTGGAGGAACAGATTTCCTCAAGAGCAAAAAGCATGAATTATTTATTTTGGGAGTTTATGATGATGAATGGATGGGACCGTGAGTATGACCTTGTCAAAATACCTTATCCGCGTCTCCGTAGCAACATGAACGAACAGATTGGGGTGGTAGTTGCATGAAACAGAATGAAGGTCATGACATCCCACCTCCCCTCTACCGGACGTTTCATCTCATAGTTTCCATTGGAGTTCTAAAATATTCCCAAGTCATTAAAAGAATAGTTCATCTAATTAAAATTATGTCTCACTCATGTTGTTCCGAACCCATGTAAAAAAATAAAATAAAAATAACATCACAATAAGTGTATTGTGATTGTCAAAAAATGTTAGTTACTAAACAGAATTGTATTAGGTTTAGTGACAACATGTTACAATGTTTACATGGTACAATTTCTGTTAAGCTAAGTTTATGTATTATTGCTTAACACAAATTTCACGATTTCAATTAAATTCTTGTGATTTGATTCAATATTGACTCATTTGGATATTAGGTACACACGATTGCCGTTAATTTTTCTCAAGAATGAAAAAAAACTCACCTAATGCTGTAAACATACAGAGAGCCCTATCAGCTGGTAGTATTATTTAAGGTTAAAAATAACTCAAATTAAATATAATGCGTTTAATAACAACTTTATTTAATGATATAAGTAAAAATATAATAAATATGTAATATAGTACACATATTTAGAAAAACACTCTCTATAGCTCTTTTTTTAATGGCCAACTAACGTACTATATATTATGGTCATTAAATGACTTTCCTGAGGTAGGCCTAAATGTTATGCGACATAATTGTTCTCCTGCTGTTTTCTCGATGATGATGCTCATGATGCTATCCAGTATCCACAGGAATCTGCTGCCATGTTTGAGGTTCATGTTTTCCCTGGTGTCTGCGCGCGCAATAAGTGGGGAATATGCTAATGTTTCGTCTCGACATCACAACGAAACTGCTTATGACTCGTTTGAAAAACGATTAATTTCATTGACTCAGAGTCGACTATTACGTTTGAAAGACAATAACTTTATATACGGTGCACTTTCATATTTAAAACTTTGCAGGATGTTTTCATTCACTTAGAGCTAAGTTACACACTACATGAAAGGTAATTTTCAAAAATCCATAATAGGGGCACTTTAAAGTAATTTAGTAATAAAGTAAGTAATACGGGTTTGTAACGACATTAGGGTGAGTAAAACAATGACTACGTTGGGTGAACTCTCCCTTTTAGAAAAGAAGTTTAAGATTAGCAATACACTCAGTCACTCACAATCATGTTTTTATGGCTTATTCAGAGCAAACACTTTCTATGTGGGTTTCTAGGCACCATTTGTGTGTAGAATCATTTGAGCGCTATTATTAAGGGACACATGGGTTGTGAGCTTGCTGTAAAAAAAACTGTGTCTTCATTATAGGCAAGGCAAGCAACAAGTTCCCTGACTACACTGACTGTTCCTTGTTTAGAATTGCAAACTTTTTCAATTAGACGTGGTGCTATGAATAGAACGTAGCATTTTAAATAGCAACTCACTAATCAAGGCCTCTAGCCAATCTTTTTGTATGAGTGTGCAGTGCTTATAAAAGTACACAGTTGCTAGGACATTCATATATTAGCTTCTATATCTATTCTAGCTTCCAGTTGAACTGCATTCATTCACAAATTTTGGTTTGGTCCAAAGTCCTTGTACAGTGTCATAAGACTTATTAATTATAGCTTTTATGATGCTTTTAGGATGTTTTCTTAAATATATTAAATAAATATATTATATTAAGTCATTATTTGATGAACGTCCATTCCATTGGCATATCGGAGTTCATAACCAATATTATCAACGATTCAAACTGCACAATCAAACCATCAGATTGACGGTTTGGAAATATATATATTTTTAAATATATTTTTGTTTTCCACAAGACAAAAAAAAATCTAAAAATAACAGTAGGCCTAAATAATGACATGATTTTCATTTCTGGGTGAACTACTGTATCTGTTAAGATGTTTCATTGTGAACATATATATATATATATATATATATATATAAACCTGTTGTTTTCTGTGTTCTGTGGCATTTACTCTAAAACAGGAAAGCTGAGCGATGAACATGACTCCGTTCACTGGGGCTGATTTCCCGCTATCAAGGACATCTACACTGTTATGTGTGTATGAAGGGCCTGCAGCATCCATGTTACCTGCCACATGATCTGTCCATTACAACCTGGAAAAGAAAGGTTAAGGGGCTTTCAGACCAACACAAGCAGACTAAGTAACAGTTTTCTTCCTGCAGGCTGTCACACTGCTCAACAACTCCTACTCAAGCTGTCTGAGCTAATCATTCTGCAGAACCCCCTCGCATGCATGTACGCTGCCTGTGACTCTATTTATACACTGCCACTTCACTGCGCTTTTCAGTTTTGTGCCAGGGACAAAGTTACTCTATATCAATACTGTATTTGCATCCATTGCTTTCATTTATAGGGGTGAATTCGGGTTGATTGGGACACTTTTTCCAAGTCATCTCAATTGCAAAAAGTGTCCCAATCCCCTTGAAATCGCCCTAATTATCTATTTTTACTGGTACATTTTATGGTCCTTACCAGTGCTTTTGTGTCATGTTCATATTGTGGTTCCAGAAAAATAGAAGTGCGCTCTCCAATGAATCATTCTCAGTCAAATGTCTAGGTACATACCTTAAAGCTTACCATTGCTGCTGCTCAGGAAAATAGATCAAAGTTCATTGAAGACACATTGACCTTTTGTGATAACATACCCAGATGGCAGCGGTGCTTGTAAGTTAAAAGAACAAGTTCATTTAATACACATTGACCTTTTGTGGCAACGCGCTCCACTAGTGTCACACAATTTGATGTAGGCTTTTTAGCAAACTTTAATGAAAATTTGAAGGGTAGCTGAACATATCAAACCATTGTTTTTGCCAAGACACAATGTACACTAATGTCCAAAATGTTGTGGTCTGTGAGATTTTTAAAGCATTTTTTAAACTAACCTCTTATACTCACCAAGGTTGCATTTATTTGTATAAAAACAGTACCTTTTAAAAGTTTTCTTTGTTAATGTTTATAAGGTAGTTTATTCATGTGATGTAAAGCTGATATTTCTCAGCATATTTCTCCAGTCTTCACTGTCACATGATCCTTCAGAAATCATTCTAATGTGCTGATCTGCTCAAGAAACATTTCTTATTAATATCAATGCTGAAAGTTTAAAAGAACAGCATTTATTTTGGATTTGTTTGTAACAATATAAATGTATTCAATGTCAACTTTGATCAATTTAATGCATCCTTGCAGAATAAAAATCAAGATTTCTGGAGAAAAAATAAATGGTACACTCTTAAAATAGCTAAAGGTTCCAAACGTTTTTTGGTACAAAGAACATTTTTAACATCTAAAGAACCCTATTTGCATTGCAAAGACCTTTATTTTTAAGAGTGAAGTGTAATAACTTGAACTTGTTGTTTGAAGTACAGCAAGAGAAAAGTATGTATTTCTGAGATATAGACTCTGTGACAACTAGCCCCGTGTTCCACTGTATCTCTTAATGTCACATTTGTCTTACACCATCACAATGTGATGAATGACACTGATGCTATTTGATTTAACTTGACCAGGGGCGTTTTCTAAGACTTTTGTTGCAGAATCAATTCCCTTTGCTGATTGAAGTGATATTTCTAGATTACTCACTTCTTCTCTGTTCCGGTGGTACTTAAGGGCATTTTAATTAAATTAGGCCTAAATTGTCTTGCCGTCATTTTTACTTAGACCATCAAGAATGGGCCTATAGGTTTGTGCTCTTTGTGAACCCAATTAAATCTAATATCGTTTTATAGCTGCAGAGCAGAATTATTGAGCAGTCATAATTTATCTGTTCATCTCGGCTAGACAATATCTTATTCAGACACTATTTATATTAAGGGCCGCAATGAAAATATGCAAGTCTGTAATTCTATTGTGTTATCTTTGACAAGTTGAGATGTATATTGCTGTGATTCTTAAGAAAAGCTCATAATATGTACATGCTTTCAAAATTGTTTTGATTGAGCGCAGCTTTTTCATAACCACAAAGTAATTTACTCTTCATGGTCAAATACTATTAAAGTGATCACACCATGACTGCATCTGGGAGATTATTAGTATGTTTTTCCCCTCTTTACTTAGCTAATGAGGATGAAACATAAATCTTGACCTAACACAAAAGCAATAAAAATGTTAGCTTTAAGTGTTTAATTATCTGAGTGGGTGAGATGTGTCTCTCTCAAAAACACTGCCAGTCAGGGAAGTGTGAACAAGTATACTCTTCAGGCATTATTATTTGTCTAAATTGATTATAAAGTCAGACACAACAGTGCATTGCTAATGTGCATGGGCTTCATGTGTAAGTGTATGATGTTGCAGAAACGCTGCGTGTTTGTAAACCCTGAATCACTGTTAAGTTAGTCTATGGCTCTCTTTACATCTAGTATTAACATATGCCAGGGGGGGTCCTGATACACTGTAAAAAGTGATAAGCTGACTTAACTTAAAAAAAGTGAGAGTGTAATTGAAAATTTTATGTTTACACATATGCATCTCAAATGTGTCTACTGTGACCAATCAGATTTAATCAGGGGAAGTCTTTGATTTCATGAATACATACATTGCTTACTATATCAATGTGCTGCATGTTAATGAGTGCAAAATCACACAAGAAAATCAACACATTGTTGCTCTATTTTTTTTTCATTTTCATTTTAGACGAATAATGAACCGAATGCTCTTTTTTTTTTAGTTGAGCGGCTGTATTAACTGAATTTTGTCTCTGCAATTTTCAATTGATAGCATTTTTATTATTATTATTTACTGTAGTCAAGATTTAAGTGGATCAAAAAAGTTCATCAAAGTTGTCCAAAGACAAGAATGGGTATTGTTCAAAATTCGTGTATAGCTTTGAAACTTTTTGATCCATTTCAAATGTTGACTATGTATGTATTTTAGCCAAACTCTTAAAACAGATGGTTTGCTGGTCTCAGCTGGTTTAGGTTGGTCTTGTATGATTTAAACTGGTCTTCCAGCTTCACCAACCTGCATTTAGCTGGTTTAGCTGGACAGCCAGCTGCTGTTTGGGGTCATGCAGATTATTTTGTTGTAATGTTTTTGAAAGAAGTATCTTATGCTCACAAAGGCTTTTATTTGAAAAACAGTAATATTTTGAAATATGTTTAATTATAAGTTTTAAATAACAGGTTTTTTTTTTTTTTTTTGCTTAGCACGGATTTGGTGCTAAAGAAATATTTCTCATTATTGTAGCTACTTAATTGGGCTTGATTGACAGGTGAGTGGGTGGTTTTTCACTGTTGTCCAGGTGGATACTATGGGATGTGGTTTACAAAATGTTGGACCTGTTTGAACTTTTAGATCAAAAGACCCTGTGAAATATGTATTTATATTGGAAGACATCTGCTGCTTACAAAAGTGTGGATAAATCAAATGGCCTTCCGTTAATAAATTGACATGCAGTATAAGAATGTATTATACGAGTATAATGTGTGAAGTGAATCAAAATGGAGATATTCTTCACTGATATGATGACTCATTCATCTAAAGCATGTCAAATGACTATGTTATATTATAAATTCTGCTCTCAACTGGTTGTAGCCATAGTTGCTCATTTAATAAGAACACGTATGATAGTGAAAGTCTGAGTTCTGAAGAGAACTATCAATTGCTGTATTTTCTTGAAGTGAAATGAGATCTGTCACTTTATTACAGTGTTTGGTTACACTTTATTATGGTCCACTTTAGACATTCTACTAAATAGAGCTTGAATGATTGAATGGAATTCAAGCGTAGTTCAGGCAGACTGCTGATCGCTAGCAATTAGGGGTGTAACGATACATGTATTCGTATTGAACCGTTTTCGGTTCGGTTTTCGGTACGCATTTTTAAACCGAACGGTTCGTTGGACCATTTTTCCGACCAACATTTCGTTATTTCAAACATAGGCGTGTCGCGTGTGGTAAGCGGGCTCATAATGTAAGAGACGCTGGCGTGACCACAACATTGCCCAACATCAAACGGCAAATGTAATGTTAGCGGAACGAAACCACTCGTTATTGTGTGGTTGACGGACCGTTTATCAGTTTGGACCAATGCAGCGCGAGCCAATCTTAATCATCAGCACTGTTATTACACAGCCAAATCCAGTAAAGAAAAAAAATTAATTCGCCAGTGAAGTAATAACATCGCTGCGAGATCTAGTGAGAAACATTCACATTTCTCCGTTATTAACGGATCAAACAGCGCTGACGTAGAAAACAGGAAGAAACATTGTGCCATGAATGAACTATCCAGTGTCCACAGATCACCAATATTTACCATGGATTACTGTAACCATGGACGTTTGGCAGGAATAGTAGGCTATAATGCTTTCAAGTAACATTACGTCGGTTTTATTTTGACATTATGAACACAATTGCTGCCCTCAAATGTTAATCTGAAGTAAAATAAACCTTTGTTTGTAACTACTACAATATTACATTTCATTTTGTCCAAGGAGCTGTTTTGTTTTATATGCTCCTAAGAAAAGTCAAGTATAGCTCCATCATTGCTCCAAGTAAAAAAATATCATACTTTATGATGTTTAATAAAAATATAATTAAAAAATTTAAATCAAGGACATTTCTCTGGCATTTTTCTTTTTGCTGTATCGAAAACGTACCGAACCGTGACACAAGTGTATCGTATCGAACCGAACCGAGAATTTTGTGAACCGTTACACCCCTAAATGCTAATGAGTATTAGGATTTCTGCTTAGAATATCATCCTGACTGGACTATCGTTATGTGCATTGTTGTATCAAATGTGTATGTAGACATATTTGGTTATTGTTTCAGGCTGGGGGATTTATCACTCTCAAGTTGTTCCAAACCTCTATGAGCTTCTTTCTTCTAGACGATATTTTAACGAATGTTGGTAACCATGGTAATAATACATGTTGGCATTTTTCTCAGAAGCAGTCCTGACTGAACTATAAGGAATTGTGCTGCTATGTAATCTATCTCTCGTTACAGTAGTAGACTTATTAGACTGACAGGTTAGGGTTAGTAGGATAAGTTGACATGTACACTGTTAACAATTTTCTTGTATTTTTACAGTACAGTACTGGCAGCAAGGTTGCCAGCATGGTACTGTATTTCGATTTACAGTAACTGTACTGTAATTCAATTTACAGTACACACGAACAGTACTGTAAACTACAAAACAGTATTGTACTGTATTTTTACTGTATTTTGTCATTTTTGTCTGCTTCTGTTGTAATTAATTATACGGTATTGTACTGTAATATCTATATTGATACATTATTGCAAAACGTAATTTTCAAATTACTAATGATATTATAACTATATAATATGTAGTTATTACAGTATATAAATCTATAGGTAATATGCAACTTCAGAATAACTGCAAATCAAAAGACAATCCAAACAATGTTCTGGTCAAAAAAATTTTTTATTGATCAATTACACTATTAAAACCATGTATGGTGAACGCATTTAAAGGGATAGTTCACTTTGAAATTAATTTTTGGTATGTTTTAGCTTACCTCAAAGGCATCTAAGATGTAGGTGTCTTTGTTTCCGCAGTAGTTTCAATTTTGATATTTTTAGGTCAGTCATATAATATAATGCAGGTCGCCCGCGCCCTCAGATCACTTGGATGTGGCTGTGATTACAAGAGGTAAAAACGATATAAATACTGCTCGTTTTCTCATACAAACCGCTCGTTTCGTGTCTTAGGCCATCAATGTGTACTTACATTTACGAGTCATTAAATCATGTTTAATTTGGACTTCTCTGTGCATGCTCTTTGAGGAAGTGACCATAGACCTGCATTATATGACTGACAGACAAGAACGGTTTGACCTAAAAATATCAAAATTGAAACTAATGCGGAAACAAAGACACCTGCATCTTGGATGCCCTTGAGGTAAGCTAAAACATACCAAAAATTAATTTCAAAGTGAACTATCCCTTTAAGTAGAGGTTGAGAAACTGCATGACTTGCAGCTATAGCTGGACATACTTAAAGGGATAGTTCGGCCAAAAATGATATTTAACCCATGCATTACTCACCCTCAAGCTGTTCGAGATGCATATGTCAATCTTGTTTCAGATGAACACATTTTCAGTTATTTTAGAAAATGTCTTAGACCCTTCAGTGGATATAATGTGAGGCAATGGGGTCCACCTCCTTCAAGTCCCAAAATGTGCATACATCCTTCACAAAAGTAATACATCCGGCTCCAGGGGGATAAACGAAGGCCTTCTGAGGGTAATCCGTGCGGTTTTGTCGAAAAAATACACATATTTAAAACTTTATAAATGAAAATATCTGACTTCCGGCAACGATCGATGCGCGTTCACACGCTTTCGTGTTTTGTTTTGCTCTGCTCTCTGGCTGCGCTGGCGCGTTCGTTCTACGTCACGACGGTTCCTACGCTACGTCCTACCTCGTACGCCGACTTCCATCACCCGTGAACGCGCGTCGATCGTTGCCGGAAGTCAGATATTTTCATTTATAAAGTTTTAAATATGTATATTTTTACGACAAAACCGCACGGATTACCCTCAGAAGGCCTTCGTTTATCCCCCTGGAGCCGGATGGATTACTTTTGTGAAGGATGTATGCACATTTTGGGACTTGAAGGAGGTGGACCCCATTGCTTCACATTATATCCACTGAAGGGTCTAAGACATTTTCTAAAATAACTGAAAATGTGTTCGTCTGAAACAAGATTGACATATGCATCTCGAACGGCTTGAGGGTGAGTAATGCATGGGTTAAATATCATTTTTGGCCGAACTAGCCCTTTAAAAACTTGGCTGGGATTTTGAGGTGGTACTGGAACCTTGGACCGATGACCAAAACTGAAAAAGACATGACACACAAAAACACATATGACAAAATCTGTTAGCCACAGCACCAAAGGTGAGCAGACAGACAGTGGAAGAGAGAGAATTCTGTTGAAATAACAAAAACAGCCACAAAAAAAAAAGTTTTAAAACTTTAAGTTTAAAACATTGTATTAACATGGCTAATACTTACATAAAACTCCTTCCCAGGCTGCAAATTGTCCCACACTGTAGAGCTGTAAGAAATCAAAATAAATATTATTCAGTTAACGGTTATGTGTTTCTTGTTGAGGAAATATCTCATAAATCTGCTTACAATACATCTAAGTTAGGTTAATAAAACATAAGCTTCACTTGACCTCTCTAAATATTCTAACTTGATTTTTTGGCATGCATTTGACTTGTCTTTATTGGCTAATATATCATTAACTCTGATAGTCTGAAGTTTTTCAACAATTTACACCTTTATTTATATTTTTAATTATTATAATAATCATTATAAATGGGTCTCCCGCCTAAAAAGAAATGAAGTAAAAGACTAAACTGGTACCAATAGCCAATCTCTCTAAGCACAAATAAATCACCCATTTTGCGTTGCAAAGGAAAGTGCAGTGTTTTTAAGCCTTGCACGCGTCTTATTTTGTGTCTAAACGACTTATTCAATTTGGTCCAGTATTGATCATAAAATCATCAAGTTCGTCATTCGGGAAACGGACTGCAAATATAGCAGTTTGAGCAAAATGTATATAACGTTATGTCTATTATAAGTGCTTGTTTTTACCACTGACAGGCTCGGGTGTTCCCTACAGAGATAGGCCCAACAGTTAGACTAACATGATGTCAAATGCAGTAATTTTATCTCGCAGACCATCGTAAAACACATTTAATTAAAACTCGACAGAAACAAAATAAAACTCACAAAAGACCATCTCGATTTGTCTTTCCACCGTTCCCGCAATCACCAAATCTTTTTTGTTCGAAATAAAACGTAAGGTAGCCTATTGTTAATTCACGGAGTTATAACGTTAGATTTGAAAATGTCAGGACAAGCAGCAGGGTGAAAGAGCAGATAACGTTAACAAACTTAACAGTGTTTTTGCAACCGTCGCTGGCTAAACTTCCACTGTCATTTCACATTAAAAGCTATGTAGGCTACACACTATAGCGTAAAATCCTAAAACCTTATTATAAAATTCAAAATGAACTTACCAAATTTCCAGATATCCGCAGAGTGAGATATCCGCGCAGAGTGAGTGAACTGCCGCAGTTGTGCTCTGACGTCAGTCAGGCGGCGCGCGCGCTCTCTGTTTACAGCAACCCTGTATTTTTGCCTGGCATATTACAGCCAGGTTACAGCTAGGTTACAGCAACACTAAAATGTACTGTAAAATGTTCCCGCTCAAACAAAATTACCCAGAATGCAATGCAAATTACGGTATTTTACTGTAATATAGAAATGCAGTATTGTACTGTAGGTTTTTACAGTACTGTGCTGCTAAATCTACAGCGAAAGTTAACAGTGTAGTTGCAAAATTACTTATAGTTAGAAGAATGCCTAAAGTTGACCATCAAATAAAGTGTTACCCAGTGCTCTTACCTACAGTGTGTCTGGCAGAAATGCCATCATAGCATAGCTTTCTTTGGGATTTTGCAGTCTTTTTCTTGGTTTTCAAGGTAACTGTGAAACTTGAAGCAGTAAATACCTCTAAAGGTGCAGTACGGGATTTTGGGAGTAGCAGATAATAGCACACATAAAATGTCCATTCTACATGACAGATTTCATTGAAATAGGAATCCTGAGAAATCACCTGTCTCAGCGAAAGCCCTGGGATCTGTAAACGGCAGAAAAGAGTTGCTTTTTAGCCATCCAGATCTAGTAAAGCTCCCTTCCTGTAGATCATTTCACATTTTCTAGTAAGCTATATGTTTTGATACTGATGGTAGCATGTTGTAGTCCCATCCAGGATTCTTAACTTCATTGGTCAACCAATAAAATCAACCACACGACTTAGGGTCCTTTTAAGTAAATATATTGATGATTTTTATTTTATTTTATTTTATTTTATTTATTTTAATGCAAGAAATATTCTACATGTGCCACCATATGGACAACTTTATGCATCCTAGACAAACTTTCATGTTAAAGGGAAACTTGTGTCCTGCATTTAGTAGATGTTTGTGTGGCTTTATTTTCATTACTTGGGTAATGTTGGTCTGAGATGGTTGTCACCATGTTTTGGAGAGTTACAAACTTGACATGAGCAGGGTGCATTCAAACTCATCTTCATGGTAACTTGTGGCATTATGGGAAAAGAGACAGAAACTGAAGGTGATCCTGCTGTTTTTTAATGAAGGCTTGTATGAGAGCCAGATTTGGCCCCAAATCCATCAGCAGGATTCTGGCATCACACGGGGAGCATTTATACGTCTCTGTGTGTCTAATTAGATACTTTCCCTCATTCTGTGAGAAGACAGTCTGGTGCTGAGGAGAGATAAACAGGTAGCAGGGTGTAAGAAACACAAATCAAGCACACATACAAACAATTCCTCAGGCAGAATGAGACATACTTGAGCTCTTCTACTGATGAATGATGCAAGACCAAAAATAGGATCAATATTTCACATTTTAACAGATGCAGGCTATATGGATGAGCTTTCAGCTTACTAATAAACGAATCACTAAATATGAAGCCTGCAAATATTAAAATCACGCAACACTTTTCCATAGTGAACAAATTGGGACATTGTATATTATGTTACATGAAGTCTTCAGTTTTAAGAACCCTAGTACCAAAATGTGCACTCTAATATCTAAAAATATGTCTAATACGATTAATACATTAAGCTTTAAATTAACATGAAATTTCAGCTTATCTATAATAATATAGCCCATATATTTTGACTTAGTTTTTACAATAAGCATAAAACAAACACAAATTTAAGTGGAGTAAAATAAATATGTATAATAATAATAATAAAAATATAAATTAATACAAACGATTGATTATATCTTATAATTGATAAATGTATATTCCTATTTGTTATTACAACCCCCCAAAAAAATTCGGATCATTTTTTTCCTCATAACTAAGATAAGGGTTGAAAGATACAGATATTCCATGTATTTAAAAAAGCTCTATTTCCTTCTGGGTTAACTTTATGTAATATGATTGTTTATTTGTGGAGCATGTTATGCATATTGTATTGCTTAACCGCAGTCACAGATGGCTGTTTACATTTATTTGCTTTCTGCTACTTTCTTTTTACATCTTTGAATTCCGAAATCCTCAGAATGTGTCCGTGGGGAATTTCATCTCCTCTCCATATCTCGCCCTCAGGAGACTTCCTGCTAAATGAGTAAACTTAAACGCTGATCCTCCAGTTGCTCAAGAAGGCATCGAAAATCAGCATAAGGTCGGCAGATTCAAAGTTGTGTTGTGGCGCCGGATACCAAGCCCAATAGTGTGATTTTGGGCAGAACCTGAGGTGAACTGTGCTGTAATCTGTTTGGGATAATGAGAAGCTGTGCGTTTCTGCAGCATTCTGTGAGTTGATGCCATGCACCACAGGGCTTCCATCAAAGTGACATAGAAAACCTTTGCCAGTCAGCCAATAGACGTCCTGGAGCGGGAGACAGATTTCTGGGCAGGGACTCCCTCGTTGCTCTCAGTTCTCCAGGGAATCTCTGGAGGGATGTACTTGAGAGGCAGTAGGCATCTGTAAGTGTGTCATTTGCATGTCTTCTGTTGGCGATGAGTCCTGATTTTGTTGGTTTGGGAGAGTGCAGTTGGGGGTGGACTTTGATCCGCTGAGTGTGTGTACTTGGTATTCCCTATGTTGTGAGGACCAAATGTCCCCACATTTTTGACCTTGTGGGGACTCTTTTGGTCCCCATGAGGAAAACAGCTTATAAATCATACTAAGGGATATTTTTAGAAAATGTATAAATACAGAAATGCTTTTTGTGATTGTTAGGTTTATGGGGAATATAATATACAGTTTTTACAGTATAAAAATAATTATGTCTATATGGAATGTCCTCATAATGATAGGAATACCTCTGTGTGTGTGTGTGTGTGTGGGTGGGTGCGTGTGTGTGCGTGTGTGTGTGTGTGTGTACATTTTTTAAATCAAAAGTTGTGTTTGTTAACATACAATGCACTGTGAAGTAAAATGAACAAACAAACAACTTTATTTTTATTAACTAACAGAGATTAATGGATGTTGTAAGAAATACTTTGCTCACTGTTAATTGATGTTAGTTCCTACATTAACTAAAGTTAACAAATGTGACCTTGTAAAATGTTAACATTTTTCATGTTAAATGTATTTCAATATCTAGTTTATGTCACAATTAACTGTGTGAAGTTCATTATCTTTCATTCTATTTTTATTTATTGTTTGTTTGTTTGTTTATTCTTGTCTGTGTGCTATATTCAATTTATTTAATACGTACACAATTGATTTAACAAAAGATACTGTAGAAAATGTACACGGTAAGGATGTGTCAGCTAATAACTTAAATCAACATTATCCTTCTAAAAGTCTAAAAATAAATAAAAAAAAGTAAAATAAACAGTGGATGAATTAAACCTTTTACACTTTTTCAAATGTCAACATTTACAATTCATGTGTGACCCTGAATCACAGAACCAGTCTTAAGTAGCACGGGTATATTTGTGGGAATAGCCAACAATACATTGTATGGGTCAAAATGATACATTTTTCTTTTATGCCAAAACTCATTAGGGTATTAAGGAAAGATCATGTTCCATGAAGATATTTTGTAAATTTCCTACCGTAAATGTATAAAACATTTATTTTTGTGAGTGAATGCAGCACAATCGCCAACATAAATCGACAACTTTAAAGGCGATTTTCTCAATATTTCGATTTTTTTGCACCCTCAGATTCCAGATTTTCAAATAATTGTATCTCGGCCAAATATTGTCCTATCCTAACAAATTATACATCAATGGAAAGCTTATTTGTTCAGCTTTCATGTGATGTATAGATCTCAATTTGAAAAAAAAAAACCCATGTGACTGGTTTTGTCATCCAGGGTCACATGTGAACAATTTGTTTCAAATTACTTAAACAAATTAAGTTAAATATATATATATTTTTTATCAAATAAGTTGCATATAAAGTTATCTATATTTAAATAGAAATTTGTTCATTAAGCAGATGCTTTTATCCAAAGTAACTTACTAATTGACATTGATTTTCTGAGTTGACAGAAGCAGCTAGGAGAATGTGTACTCTACAGTGAAGTTCAACACATCAAATAAATGCTTCCAAATATAGCTGACAAAATGTCAAACATACTTTATTTCACTGAACAGATTGCATACATTTAGAATAACAAATCAACCACTTGTACATCTAACTAGACTAATGCAGAGAGATTTTTATGTCTCTCGTTTTCTGTCTGTCCTTCTCTTGTTGTCTCTCCAGAGTTCCTCCTATGAGAGGAACCTCAATAAAGAAATGGTCAGAGTAAATAATGACTGCACCGCATGCTGTTCCCGTCATCGGCAGCCCATTGCTGAAATGAGGACGGCTTTAAGCAGTGGGAGATTTGAGCTGGTTTGTCCCACTGTGTTCTGATTGCTAATATACAGCAGTGTTGTTCCAATTACCAACCCTCTGATGCCACCAGACTCTACTAAAGCCCATCTGAACCGTCTGTGTTTGTCAGGGACTGAGTGCACTGTCAAACACATGAGTACAGTGAGATTTTTGACGTATCTCCTACAGGGAATGTTGCTCAATTCAGTCTAAATCACACTTAAGTAACGTCACTCCAGCTCTGGAGTACTGAGTCGGTCATAAGCACGGGACCACAGGCCTCCCATAGTCTCTTGCACACACATATAATTCATTTGATGGTGCTTCTCAGAACGCATACTCAGCAGGGAGGGTGTTTGTTTGGGTTTTGGCACTTTCTACATAATGCAGTATTATAGAGTCATTCATCATGACTTTGGTCGATATCTTGTGCATAAACCATATCTCTAACAAGCTACATGATTGTAAACCACAGATGAAACCTTGGCTTGAGTTCATAAGATGAACATATATTGGATGCAAATCACCAAATATCCTCAAGGCATTTTATTATATACTATTTTTTTTAAAAGGATTGTATTAAAACAAAGTCCCAAACCATCCGCTTTAACTTTAATGGTTTTGTTCATGGAAAATAAAGAATATAAAGCTAACTTCTTGCAAATATGGTGGTTTTGCATATGATTTAAGAAACAGTTCAACCAAAGATAAAATTGAAATCATTACTCGTTCTTATGTTGTTCCCCACCTGCATGCTTTTATTTATTTCGTGAAACTCAAAAGGAGAATCTTGGAAGCATGGCTTGTAAATAATGCCATCATTTTAATTCCTCGGTGCACTATCCCGTTAAATGCAGTAGGCAGCTATTAGAGGTATACATGTAGGTTTTACATTTCCCACATTGGAGTTTTAAACAATGTTTATATCACTTTTAATAGAAAATGTAGATCAGACAGCTCTTGGATTTGTCTACTGAATAAAATGTAGTCTGAGAGAAAGATTAAGAGTCCATTGATAACTTGCTGATATCCAAGTCAACATGCCAACATTTCCTACTATGGATATGTTAAATTATTTTTAAAAGAGCTCTAAAAATGGTGTTGTTAAGTTCTGCTTTACCGAGCAGCCTGACATTTTGGGTTAAGAGAGATAGTTCATTATGCAGGTCCAATAGGCAGTCCTTCTTGGAAGTGAGGGAGACTTTATTGAATTCCACTGGGCTCTGTTGAAAATAGCTAAAAGTTCCAGCTCCAGTGAAGAAAATGAGATAAGTGAATTGTAAATCTCCGGGTTAGAAATATTGGACTCTCGGGGTAATACATTTCTGTCAGACTCAGACATGTAATGAGCTTAAATAGTGGCCGAGTTCAGGGATGCTCCTGAAGAAGAAAAAAAAAACAAGATTTGAGCGGAGAGCTTGTGTCATCGTACTTCTGACGGCATAAGCAACTTTGGGAGTTTCAGTATTCTACTTTCATAAGCCTTTAACTCCTAGCAGGGCTAAATGTTAATGCCGATGAGAGCGACATAAAACATGACAGACCAGAGTGGAAGATTTTACTCGCATTTTGATAATTGTGTTTTATTTTTGCCATAGTAAGTGGAAAAGTTGTGCTCTCCAGAGGGACAGGAAAGTTTGTGTTTCAAGTTCTCCAAAATAACTTTCTCATGACTAGTGCAACTTAAAAGTGTTTATTCAAAGTTCTTGATCTACACTTTCTTTTTTTAAGGAGGTATACGCTGACTTTGTAATGACAGAGTGCATATACATGATATATAAATACAATATATATATATGCATACAATTTAAAGGTCTCTTCCAATGGAAGTAAACTATTGTGCTGTCTTTAGGCACTTTTTTGTCAGCTATATAATTTACACTGCATACACAAACTACATTTGAAGATTATTAGCACAATATGTTTTGGTATGGAAGGATGGTTCCAATCACATGCAAAGTCAAATATTCTCACAGGGCATTTTGAAACCACAGAAAATAGTTTTAAGCCAGACTAAACTCTGACCTTGTTTTAAAAAATGAATGCAACCAGTTTTCTCTGTTTTATTCAGCAGTAGCTTGCTTTTGTCCTAATGTGTGGACTCTTGGTGACTCTAGTCCCTGGTGTCGTCTGTCATCTCTATAGTAAATGTCGGGCAGTCAGGCATGTTGTGTGTTAGACACCTCCTCAGCGGCACTCAAATGCCATATGCAGAGAGATGTTCTTACTCTTTGTCCTTGAGACGGTCAGACTCGAGAACACACATTCAAATGCTCTTAAACATAGTGAGATATTCTCCTGGTGATTTGGTGGTTATTTAAATTGTTTGAGTGTTTTTTTGTTACATTATCATACTGATGGAAAAAGATGGTCTAATATTGTTGTCAACATTAAATATTAATTTTATTTTATTGGAATTCAAATAAAACTTGAAAGTATCCACATTCTGTATGATTCAACAGTCGTGTTATTCGGCATTCATATAATATAATGGCAACTTTGAAACTACTTTCCTTTTCAGATGGCATTACAATGGACTCTTGTTTACGCCACTGAAAAATACAATTAAAAAGGTAATGTATCTTACAATTTATCTCTCTTTTCATCTCGCAATTCTGTTTTTTTCTTGCAATTGCAAGTTCACATCACAATTTTTCTCAGAACTGCGTGACACAAACTCGCAATAACTGGAATAAAGTCAGAATTGTGAGATATAAACCCTCAATTGTAAAACAAATGTCTGAATTGTAAGCTTTCCCCCCCTCAGAATTAGACATTATAAATCACAATTGCGAGTTTATATCTCACAATTCTAAGAGCGAGATATAATCATGGAATTGCAAGAAAAATACAGAATTAGATAAAAAGTTGCAATTATCATTTATCATAACGTTACGAAGTAATGACAGAAAAAAGTTGCTGTATCTTTTAGTATTTCTATTAATTTCAGTGGCAGTTGGTAATGTTAACCCAGATTTACGTGAAATATTTTACTTTTTAATTTATGCATTTACGAAATATGTGGTTCTGGGTTCAATTTGCTTCACTTTTTTCAGGTGACACGTACAGAAGAGGCATCATAAACTATATATATATTTTTTTATTATTATAGGTGAGCTACTGAGCAAGTTCACTGTGTAAGAAAAGCCATTCAAATGGAGCTGGTTGTGATGCAAACATCAGAATGTATTAATTTAAAAATGGTAAATGTGTTTTGAGGTCATGACGTATTGTGCAACCACACGAAAATAAGTCTTTATAAATAATGTGCCCCTGTAATCATAATGTCCGTAAAAAAATAATAAAAGTTGTTGGTTTTACTTCCACTAATAGTCGTTTCAACTGGAAACTGCAGTGATTTGTATGTATAGGTACTGTATAGGAGTTTTTCAAAAATGTAGAATAACTTTTTTCTTTTATTTTTCTCAAATTAGCCTAGGTTGCAACCAGGGGCTTTAAAAAAAAAATGATTTAGTAATTGACATCAAAATCAAAAGAAAATGTGAGAGGTCTTTCAAAAAACACTAATGCTTTTATTTCCTCCTGATTTTTCAAGCAGTTCCAGCTGTGGATCTGAGAGACATAGCATGGGCTTAAACAAATGACAACAGGTGATAGGTAGAAGTAAAATGTTTGAATAAGTAACTTTTTTTTGCAGTTTAGCAGACATGTAGAGCCAATGCACCTAGGTTGCAACATGCTAATTCACACTTTTAAGATTATATATTATTTGTCTTATTTTTTGGAGTAGGCCTACTCAGAAATATGTGTGTGTTTGGAATTGTAAGCTGTTAGCTGTGTTTCACGTTGACTGACCTCATTAACCAATGAACCTTTTTACTTTCTCAATACGTTGGTCTCCTCTCTACTTTTTATCTATCAAATTATTATTCTACGCCTCTCTTTATTTAAAAGAGATTCACATTTGAAGCAACATTTTGTCCCATCAGCTGTAAAGAACGTCCTCTTCAACTCCCTCTTTCTGTCATGGCCGCCCTCAGCTGACTCAGTTGACAGGAGCTCGCCGTGGGGTCCCTCGAGGGGTTTTCTGAAGATGATTGCCTTGAAGCTGAAAATGCTATGATAAAAGCTTCTCTTTTCATTTATCTTCCTTTTTTAAGTAAAGCGAGGCTGTACTTTGCCTTTTAACCATTACAACTGACCCTTTCCTCCTTTTCCAGCAATTTCCAGCGATTCTTGATTCTGATTATCTATGACACTTCATCGAGGCTTTTATCAACAAATGCTTGCTTGCTATTTCAGATGTAGACTATTGATGGTATTCTGTTGACAGTAATGTTGTAACTACATGTAAACTAACAGTCATTAGAATATAAGAAGGCTGTCTGCTTAATATCAAGCTAACACTATTTTGATGTTCCTCCAACAGATATTCTACTGACTTTAATTTTGCAACATGGTAACTTATTCTACTAACCCCAACCCCTTATTCTACTAACCAACCCTTACAGTCTACTTATACTTTACTAATACTCTACTAATACTATAATGAGATTATAGTCAACAATATCTTTAAAAGGGACAATCAAATTAAAATAAGACAGAGGAATAAATGTAACTGAGCAGAGAAACATAGTAAATGTGTGATAGATGGTATGAAGAAATTAAGCAGACCATTTTTTGCTAATGAAGAAACTTCGTAGTTCATATTTTGAGATTGCTAACAAGCAAGGCGTTGGCATGAGGGAAATAGATGTGTTTGAGATGCTAATGAGCAACCGACATAAAAATTGCCATTGGGTCACATGATATTTGGAGGAGTACACATGCGATTTTACACCTCAACGAGAGAAAAAAATTAAGTAGTGTGAGCAAAATGTACATGGTGTAAAGCAGAATTACTTTGTGGTTGTTGAACCAATTTTATATTGATCGGATGTAATTTTTGCATCCTTTGATTTTACAATTTCATCCCATTTCCTTCACAGTTTACTGCTGCCAATCACCTTTCCCCCCCCTGTTGTCAATTGTTTAAACCCATGCTATGTCTCTCAGATCCACAGCCGGAACCGCATGAAAAATCAAGAAGAAATGAAAGCAATTGTTTTGTTTTTTGAAAGACCTCTCGTGCTGCTTTTAGTTTTTTGATGTTTGAAGGTGTGCCACAGCATTTTTTTAAATCCCCCATTTCTTCTGAATAGGATATTTCAAATGCAATGGTTTTCCAAGAATAAATTTTGATCTGCTGCTTGTAAGCCATTGTTGTCTTGAACTCATGTTGTTCTCCAGAGTCTCTGGGGATATTGTTCTCTCGTCTCTTAGCTCAATGTGTGGCTTTATAATTCATAAGTGACTTGCGCCATGGCATCACCAGGTCTCAAGTTGACCAGTGTCACACTAGCAGTTTTTAGAAAATTTTAAGTTGTAAGCGTAGTTTACCTAGCCTATACCTAAATTGTTAAAGACAAGTGCTTAGTGAAAAACATTAAATAGCAAATTTTTGTAACTCTGATGGCTGTTATAAAGTGCATGGTGACTGAGATTATCAGAGCAAACAGTCCTTTAATAATTAAATCCAAATGGCGCAGGAAAACTCAGGTATCACAACCACGTAACAAACAATACAGGACAAAGAGCTAAGTCGTTTAATCATCCTGAAGTCAATGGGCTTTTTGAATCAGTTTTTGGTTAAATGCCTGGAATATGGTCTGTGTTTAACCCACACTCAAGATATGTTGTATTCTATGACATTACATCGGTAATACCCCATTTGTGAAGATTTTAAGCTTTTACGTCTTGCTAACAAGTGGCTAAATGGGTATAGAGGCTGCCAGGGACATTCAATTTCATCACGACGAACATGTAAACTCCTTTCACTAGTCTGCTTTTATAGTCTCATTGCATTTATATTCATGTTGCAAACAAGTCTAAATCAAACCTTGTACAATTTGATATAAAGACGGAAAGAGTTGTCAGTAGCTAAGTGGTCTTCTTGAAGTCATGCAACCTTGATGTAGTTTGTATATAGCCCACCTTTAGCTTTTAACTTCTGGTGACAATAAAAAAAAAAAAAATCATAAGCTTTTGCTGGCCACAGAGCTTATTTTCTGCAACAATCCAAATGTCAATGGAAAAATCCCATCTTTTTGTTGTGGGAACCACGGTGATCAGAGTTGGCCTAAACAATTACATCATCCCAGTAGTGTTCTATTAGTTAAACATTGTTCGTTTAGCAAATCACCTCTGACATGAAACAAGTTGTTTCAAGAGGGTTAGAGGGATGCCTCTTTAATGGAACTGAAGCTTTTTAAATGATAATTTGGCCTTTTGAGAAGATATTTTGAAGAATATGGGTAACCAAACAGTTGATGGCCCCATTGAGTTCCATAGTATGGGGGAAATAAAAACATTCTTCAAAATATCTTCTTTTGTGTTCAGCAGAAGAAATAAATTCATACAGGTTTGGAACAATTTGGTGAGTAAATGATGATAGAATTTTCATTTTTGAGTGAACTATCCCTTTAAATCCTTCACGCCGCACCAGCGAGATTTCTTAAATGCTGTGACTGAATCCATGAGTCCGTGAGTTGAGTCAAAAACATATTCATTAACAAGATTCATAAACGTAACCTTTTGAAGAAACTCTCATGAACAAGACAAATCCTCCTTTTCTGTTCATACAGTCATACAGGTTTTGATCTACACAAAGTGTCAACTATCCCTTTAAAATGGAAAGAAAATGAAATAAAAGGAAAGAAATAATCTAAAAGGAGTGTCCTTTGAAAAAAGAGAGGAATGAAGTGTCAACAAAAGCAGATGAAGATCATGGAACAAGGCTGTATGTAGTGTTCAGAGGCTCTTGCAGACAGGGCTGTCAGATCTGACCCAGTAAATTGTGATTGTGTTGTCCTGCCATATAAGAGTTTACACTAGGTGTAGTAATGAGTTGAACAGAGAAGACATGACGATTTGACAGGTTCGGTGGGCCGTGTATTTCCCTCTCTCCTGTCTTTCAACGCGATGACAGTTCGATGTTTGAAGAGGTTTGATGAGATTAGCCGTCCTTATTATAGGGCCTCAACCCTTGGAGCTTTAAAATGAACTACGCTGGTATTGATTTTTAGTTGGCGTGACTGGTAAAAGCCTCTGGGTGAGGTGAACTGGGGGCTGTTGTTCCTGTCGAATTTGTCTTTTCAGATTGTTTTAATCATTTATTCATACTACATTTAATGAAGACTGCAAGTGATGCCACGCGTCACCGGAAAAAAAGTCTTCTTTATGAGATCCTCCTGTCTCTGGAGTATGTTTGGGAAATTTGACTCAGCTAAGGCCAGAAAAAAAAAGCTATAGATTATGTAAGCAATCTCACTTTCTCTATTTCTCTCTCTGGATTCGGTAGCTGTAGCTCTCTTTATCCTTTGAGAAAATGACATAGCATCTCTCTTCTGTTGGCTTAATAAGAAGAAGCAGCTACCTGCCATCCTAATTGGGTTTCTCACTTCTGACTAATTACAGAAGACTCAGTTCAGTCCCTGGGCCGCCTGCCAGCGATGGCAGAAGGACACTGAGTGTCAAAAGTAGATTGAGGCAACAACAACTGCTAAACTGCCAAGAAAGACTTGCATCTAAATGGATCGTCGTCTCCTCTGTGATCTTGCAGTGTTTATCTTCTTTTCACCCTTTTCATGGCAAGTACTTTTCAGTACTTAACTATTGGCTTATTTGTCTGCTGCTAGCAATCATTGCCTGAGGAGATTTGCTGGTTTATGTTTAATAGTGAAGATGGAGAACTAATAGTTTTGGGTCTGATGCTGTAATTTTACAATTTCCTAACACGCACACACGTTGGGTTTCCATGTTTTATGGGGACTTTGCATAGACATAATAATTATTACACTGTACAAACTGTGTATTATGTATCCCCTACCCCTAAACCTACTCAGCATAGAAAACTTTCCACATTTTTACATTTTTAATGATTTCATTTAGTATGATTTAGAAGCCATTTTCCTCATGGGGACCAAAAATGTCCCCACAAGGTCAAAGATTTCTGGAATTGCTATCCTTGCATTTTGTCCCCACAGCATAGGGCACACACAATTTTTAAGCATAACCCCTATTAAAAGCTCTTAAGGTTCACAATTATACAACCACAGTTAGTTTCTTCCAAACTTTAGATGGCCACAGACAAAACCCTGGAACCTTTTGTGACCTCCACCATTTGAATAAAAAATGTCAATCATAATTAATGATGTGGAGAGAAATTTGAGATATGGGTACTTGTTACAATTCCGGTTCATGACGCTATAAATGACAAATTAACTGCATGTGAACTTCTCATTAATTCTGCAAGCCAAACTGGAAGCAAAATTCAATACAATACGTAGCCATGGACAGATAGATGGCTGGTGAGATTTTGTCCAGTTGAATATACTTCAGTTTAATATAATATATATATTTTTTAGGTGCCATATAACCTGAAAACAGAAAAGGTCCTTGCAATCAATTTCTGTTTACTCCATGGCATCTAAGTCAGTCTCATTTGTTTCTATTATAAATAGAATATTGTTGTTGGTTTTTTTGCCTCAGAGCTTATTCTTATTTCCCTGCTGTGACAGGCACGCTGTACTGGAGTAATCTGCTGTTTTGCAAAGTGCTGATAGGACATATATCCAGCCATCCCAGCAACCCCTTGAGGACCACAATGTTTTGGCCTCTAAGCATGGGTTTACCCCTCTTACCCAGCACACACTGTCCTTTCACACACACTGACGCTGAGCTAATCTCTGGAAAGGCACAGCACATGCAGAGCTTCAGGGAATGAATGCTCCACCTGGTCAGGAAAGTGTGTGATGTATTTATCTTGCTGGCATGAGCAAAAAAACAACTACACGGAAATATGTCCTTATATGTGGATTTCATCATACAGTGTTAAAGTGAAATTCATGCTTTTCTGTCCCCGGAGAGCTGTAACGGACAGCAGGGACAGGGCAAAGATGGACATTTGCTAGTGAATTATTATGTATTGCACGCTACAACAAAATCCTATGATGTAAAATTGATCTTTTTTGTGCTGAAAACATTTGTATATCTTCATCATGTATGTCCTAACATTTTGGATATATTCATGATAATGTAGTAGTTTATATATAGTTTTTCCTATGATATTACTTTTCCCAATATTTTATTTATTTTATAATGGGGTATATTATATTATTTTATTTTAGGGTATATTATTTTATTTTATTTTAGGGTATATTATTTTATTGTCTTTTATTTTACTTTAGAGTGTATTATTTTATTG
This sequence comes from Tiaroga cobitis, assembly GCA_030578255.1. Taxonomy (NCBI): domain Eukaryota; kingdom Metazoa; phylum Chordata; class Actinopteri; order Cypriniformes; family Leuciscidae; genus Tiaroga; species Tiaroga cobitis. Next base: position 36,268,457 of record CM060602.1, on the reverse strand, counting down.
TCTTTGGGTTAAATTATTTTATTGTCATTTTGGGTAAAATTCCTTTAAGTATCAACAGGCAGTCATAAATGACATCATCATAAGTGACATCATTGATTTGGAGGGAAATCTACAGCTCAAACAACCGTAAGTAGGTGGACTGAATCAATTCTGTGATGTTTTGTGATATCAATTTGTTCGTCTCAAATGTTGCATCTTCTTTGATAAAATGACAGAAATCAGTTTGATAGTTTTATGAATCTTAAAATATAGTCAAAAACATGTGGACAACCTCATGGAAAATGTCAGTCCATTTCAGTGATTTATACCTTTTTGTAGAAATACTGCCTTAAATTACAACACTCTGTGAATGAATGAATAAATGAACGCACAATGCTAGTGACTGGAAACAAAGGAGGATATTCTCAATCTTGCACTCCAGTTAGATTGGATACCATCCATTTGGCCCCAAATGGTGGCTTCATTTTGGCACCCTAATCACAGCAGAAGTCGTCTTTTACATGTACAGCAGAAGTGGAGGGTTCTTGGTTGAATACGCAGATGATACATAATGATCTAATTAGGACAAATGAGTGAAATATTGTGTCATGGTATCAAATGAAGCTGTTTGGCTGATCAGTGAAATAACGGAGTTTACAGTCTGTAGACGTCTGCTAATAACAATCTCGCTAACAGTAAACAGCCAATTATCCACAAAAGCATCTGCTGTTACAAATGTTTTTTTGTTTCCAATACTGAGCAATCTTTAGAAATCCAAATTGTGCCATGTCGTGTGGGCCACTCATTTCTCTGACTTGAGGGTGACAATAAATTGTGTGGTTTAGATTGTTCTTTAAAGTTTACAATCTTACTTGAAATGAGCAAAAAATGCAGCAGCATTCGAACTGCACAGTTACTTTGTACATTGAATAGATGATGAGAAAACAAGTTCCTTGCAATTGCAAACTTTGACGGTGTTATTGCAAAGATGCTTTTGATATTTTAATATATGCATGTTTAACAATAAGACAGCTTGAAGCTCGTCTTTTCATCCCTCCGCGCTTCTGACCTGTAATCTGTTGAGAGAATTAATTCATCCACGCATATGTCAAAATAGTCGGCTGTCTGAGTAAAATCGTGCTTTTTTTCAGCATAACATCAGCTCATTATGGGGTTTCTTTGTCAGGTTTGCTTCAAAACAAAGTAGCGTAGGTGGATTATTAACTCGCTTTGAGGTGTCAAGGAACTTTATTTTAGGGAATTCTTCACTTGAAATGTTAAGTTATCATTAATGCTGAGAATTAACACATCCACTTCTGAAAACAAAACTTAACTGAAGGTCTGCAACTTTCTCTACCTTCTCTAAGGGTATTTTGCAACTCTGGTTGATAATGCAAAGCTATCATATGGTATCAAAAGTCTTGGAATACTATTAGATATCTTGGATAATATTTTTTTTTAAATTATCATCACTATATGTGTCAGCCTGTCATGTTTTTCATGTTCTGCAGTGGTTGGGATTATGCAATATATTAAAATATATTGCGGCTGAAGCCACATGTTTGCGCCACTCAAACGGGATAATATCTAAGATTGCAAAGGCTTTTAACTGAACGTCACCAGAGTGATGTTTTGGAGGTACACAGAAAGAAAGAAAAAAAGCGTAGTTTCCCATATGAGACCGCCTTGGTTTGTTAAATGTGGCTTTTTCTCGGAAAATGTCCTCGGCAGAGACATGCGATCATTAGAGACTGTGAATAACTGATCTTCCATCACTCAAGCAGCATTTAATTCTCTTCTGCTCTCGTTCTCCCTCCCTCCTTCTCTGGATCTCTTTGTTTGTTTAGTGGTGCAAAGAAAGTTTAGCAATGTGAATAATGTAGAAACCTGAAAAGTTGTATGGTTATAAGAAGACATTCTACATACAGCTGGTTATATATTTAAACACACTTTTGCTCAAAGGTTTGGGGTCAGTAAGATTGTTTTTTTTTTAGAAATGAATAATTGGATGCATTGATCCAATAATATTACAAAATATATTCTATTTCAAATTAATTTAGTTTTTTGAAAAAAGTTTCCACAAAAATATTAAGGAGCACCGCTGTCTTCCGCATTGATAATAATAAGAAATGTTTCTTGAGCAGCAAATCAGCATATTGGAATAATTTATGATGGATCATGCGGCACTGAATCCTGGAGTAATGATGCTGAAAATTCAGCTTTGCATCACAGGAATAAATTACAATTTAAAACCATATTGAAGCAGAAAACTGTTATTTTAAGTCATAATATTATTTCACAATATTAATGCTTTTGCTGAGTTTTTATTCAAATAAATGCATCCTTGGTGAGCATAAATAACTTTTCTTCAAAACATTGAAACATCTTATCAACCCCAAACTTTTGAATGGTTATAGGAGATTTTTGTAAATTATAAAAGTGCTTCTTTTAAACATGGTGCAGATTCTCTCTGCAACAATATGATCAGCATTCAGCTGTTCCCTTAAATTGAACTGTATACGAAGCATACACAGCTCTAAATATTACAATTTTAATAATCCATCAAGTACCATTTTGGGCATACCATCATCCTCTCATTAAGAGTCTCATTATCCACAAAATCTTTTGTTGTTCGGTGTTGTTTTTCTCTGTACGCTGAATTTTCCTTCTCATTATCCTTGGGCAAATATAGTTTACAGAAATGAAAACAATCAACATGAAGTTATGCGACTAGGGAAGGTTGAAGGCAAAGACTGTGTGAGAGGATGTCTGATGAAAATAATAAGTGTGTGTAACTAGACATATTGGAATGGATTTCTTCTGCCATGAAAGATCTTGCTGGCAAAGTTAACTAAATGGATGGGCGTCTCTGTCGGCTCCAAATCGGGTATTAGCAATCTGGATAATTATCTTGTGGTGTAAATAGCAGGGCTGGATGTGTAGCGAGGGTCTGCTTGTCCCCATACTGGTGGCCCGTATCAAGTCCAAGTTTAGTTTCGCAGACTTTTGGAGCCATTGCGATCATTAGTGATGCATGGGAATTTCCATATTATTTACTCTATATGGGCTAAATATAAGTTCATTTGGAGGTCAAAACTGATACATGCTGCTTAGAGATATGGCATTTCTGACTAAGACACAGCATATGATTTTTATTCATAATAAAAAGATTAACATAATTTATAGATTACATATATTAATATGATTAGATTGGGTTACACTTTATTTTAAGGCGGCCTTGTTTCAGTGTAATTATACATTCAAGTACTGAGTAATACTATTAAACTGCATGTACTTACTGTAGAGTTAGGGTTTGGTTTAGGGTTAGTTGCATGTAATTATGCATAATTTATTGTTATTATTATACAGTAACTACATGTGAAACAAGGACACTGTAAAATAAAGTGTTACCTTATATTGTATTATCAGAAATTAATTTGGCATCAATGATTGTTTAGACTTCTAAATTTAGGACAAATATATATATAGTGGTTCATTGACGTCTTGTTCGAGTTTCAAGGAGACTTGTTGTGCAGAGTAAGTTGAATTCATAAGTTCCCGTTTCAGAATGTGTTTATTCCACCCTGGCATTGAGAACACAAAATTAACTCTAGATTTCAATAGGTTTAACCATTATTTCACAAGCATTTTAGCATGAAATTAGATCTCTCTGAAGCAGAAGGCAAATCATTTTTTATTGAATTTCACTTGATCTCTTATGCTTCAAGGCCTTGTAGTTATAACAATCTCAGATATAATGTGAATTTAATTGATATCACAGGGCGCAGTGTACTGGTGTAATATGAAATCCAGGCATTAATAATGGCATTGACAGCAGGCTTCTAAATAAAGAGTCTAATACTTTTTTTTCCCATCCAGAAATATGACTATATATGAGTCATGGGTGTATATTTCGGTAGACGGCAAGTACATTTTCATACTGAAGGTAGGAGACTACTGCCAAATCTCTACCAATATTTTCGATTACAGCTTATATGATATTCAGTAATATGAAAATGAGCCACTTATTGACTTTTTTCCAAAGCATCTGCAACAATACTATATCTTAAGTTAGTCTCATTTTGGGGCTTTTCTCAGCTAATATTAATTGCTAGTAATTTGTTTGATTAATCAGTATATCATGTATATCAGTATTGCATGCAACTAACCCTCAACCAAACCCTAACCCTATTGTATGTACATGTTTTTAGTTAATATTACTCAGTATTAAATCTATAATTGCACCGTAACAATGACACCTTAAAATATAGTGTAACCGACATAATTACATTCCACTACCTCAAATATTCATTAATTAACTACATGTACTTTATAGAGTTATGTTTAGGGTTAGGGTTTGGTTTACGGTTAGTTACTTGTAACTGTGCATAATTTACTGTCATTACTATAGTAAGTACATGTAACGTGTAACTAGGTCACTTTAAAATAAAGTGTTACCAAAATCTATTTTATTTATCTGTATAAATCAATCAAGTGAAGTTACATGATATTTTATGGTGATCACATTCTTTCTGATGTGAAATACTTCGTACTATTCTCTGGAACATCAGGGAGCTGTGAGAAGAGAATATCAGCTGAACCAGAAAGTAACATCAGTTCTGTACTTCTAGTTTCCAAAACTTTGCATTTACCCTCCCAGATAAACTGTTGTTTATAAAGTAACACTTTTTTTTTACATTTTCAACTTTCTGTAAAGTGTAATGTTGCAGTTTGAGCCTTGTCTTGAGGTTTCTTCCAGGAATGGACACATCACAATATTCCTCATTTGAACAATTCACACCCAAGAAGGGCTGACTTCTAATAGTCGGGGATTCGACGATTCGTTTCGGAGAGGTCTGATTCGACTATGAACCTCATAGTCGAATAGTAGGGAAGTGTTATGTAACCATAGGGGTGTGACGGTTATTATATAACCGTGAGTCCGACGGTTATAGTTGAACACCGTCATTAGAACTCTATAACCGCCAAAACCGTGCTATTAAAATATTTTTTACAAACATTTTTTATTATAGAGAATGTTTAAATACTAATATCATCTTACGAGGGAAACGGAGGCGGAGTTAGTGGTGGTTCGGAGGCTGAGTGCTGGAGATGATTCGGGAGAGGTCTGTTCCCCTTTACCGATCAGAGCGCGCGCTGACACGGAGTAAAGCCTTGTTTATACCAGACGCGTCCGCACGAGCGCGAAGGTGCGCACGGCAAAAAATGACGCGTTGGGTCGCAAGACCGGCAAGACCCCATTTCGCTTGGCTGTGTGCACGGCTTCTTTTGTAACAGCGGGCGCGACGCCGCATCCGAGGATGAACGACTTCAAGCCGAATCTGCTCGAGCATGTACGTCTCACCGCACCGGCACCCAGTTTGCGCGTCTAAATTGGAAAGTTCATTGCAAAGTTTTTTGCACGTTCATTGCAGCTTTTTTTTTTTTTTTGTTAACGATTCATTTAATGGAAAGCACATTCACTTCACTTGCTGTTCATTTTAAATAGTAGCAGAGCGAATTGTCCGATAACAGACAAACAGTTATTCAACCGAACGTCTAGCTGCTATCTAAAAAAAAAAAAAAAAAAGTTCCACTATCAGTCGGCTACGGCAAAATCTAACGAATCAGATTCGACTTTGAAAATCCTTAGTCGAAAACAGCCCTACACCCAAGGCAAACGTAAAAAAAGAGGCGAGGCCTTGATTGAGTTGCGATTGAGTAGACAAGTTGAAACTCGCTGTTATGGTAAGGGGCGTGATATTTCCCAAACACGCACAAAGCGATTGACCAATCAGAGCACACTGGTCCAGCTGACCAATCAGAGCACATTGCGCTTTTCAGAAGGAGGGGCTTCAGAGACACAGGATCTAAACAGTGTTACTGACAGACTGGGAAGAGAGGTGCTGCAACAATGTCAACTATGTGAAAAATAATGTGTGAACATTCAAGCATTGAAACCGATTCTAGAAAAACCCACAAATTAAATCCAGACTTTCTAAAAGAGCATAACATGGCCTTGTTAAATAAATACTTTTTTTCCCTACAAGACATGAGCAACTGACAAGTGGGCATTGTTTGACATATAATAATTGTATTTATCCTGATGTCTTTGCATTCTGCTGTGATGTTGTTTTTTGTACTTAGATGAAAGCAAAGGCACATATTTCCTGCGGTGAGACCTGAAGCCCACGTGCAGCTTTGAAGTCATTATTGGGACTTATATATATTGACAATCAAGGACCATGTTATGTAATTTTTTTTTCAGGAACTCTCTTTTAAGCTAAACAGAAAGGGTTTTTTTGCATTTAGTAGCAGCGATGACACTGGTTTGTATCTTTTAAATACCAAGGTAACACATGATCTGCCACTATCTGTTAGAGTCCCTAGTACTGATTTTAGTTGTTGAACATTAGCACTCTCTTGAGTTTTGTTTACTTGTATTACATAAATGGGAAGCTCTTGAAGTTACTGTATGAATCCTACTATTAATAAAGAAGTCAGAGCTGTGTGATGAACGTATAAGTGAACAGAAATATATATTTAAACATTAGAAGTACCAATACTGCACTTTTAAGGTTCATTACAGTATGTAGCCAACGTAAAAAGTAATACATTTGATGTTGCAGCATTTAGTTTGACAGTTACTGGACGTTGAAGCAAAGTTTTGAAAAACCTGCACTAGTTTACTCTAAGCTTCGAGTGATGTCCTTCCAATGGTTGGGGACTGCTGGGCGGCCATATATGAAATCAGTGTGCAAAAAATGGCTCTGATGCTGATGCATACTGGACATATGTTGCAGGCAACCATTTTATATATGACAAAGTTTAATTACTTTTGGCACTAGTCTAGTTAAATGAGACCAAGCCAGCTGCTCCCAGCTGCCGATATAAACCATGCACGTCCCCACCAACTGCTGTCTTTACTCTCAGGAGATTGTCTCGCTCTGGATTTCAAGATATTTTACTTGCTGGACATTTTTAGATATTTTCCTTGACGTGTTTTTGGTTGATGGGTCTCACTGTGAGCATAGACCATCTGATGAGTGTGTGTGGTTGCAGTTTGAAATTGAGATGCATATTATGTTGGGGTTGATAGCGCTCATTTAGATATGCACAGTAAACAAATATTGACCGGAATGGAATACTAGCTGGCTATTTACTATATACTGCAAAGCATTATTTTTAAAGTTATGCAGTTAAACAGAAGTGAACTATATTATTGTATAATTGCCATGAGCACCATACTATAATCTTGGAAAGAAATTTGATTATTTTGCAATTTTTATTAGATTTTATGTAACATATATAATTGGTGCTAAATAGCAATAGCTCCCAGACCTCATAAAAGAGAATGTCAGAAATTGTCAAAAAAAGAAGCAGGCACTGCACTACATACCGTGCAGATTTTTTTTTTTATTTTTTTTTTTTTGACGTGACACTGACATTGACAGGTGTTATAACTGACTGTTGTGCTTGTTGGCAACTTTGACACTTCTCAAAAAAGCCATGTATTTCAAACCTGATGTGCATCTGACAGTAAATCATTAAGAATATCTACTTTTAACACTAAGAGTTTTTTTTTTTTATTATTATTATTTTTTTATTAGTAGTATCACAAATACTTGACAATATTTCTGTTTCTCAAATAAAATGAATAAAAAAAAATATTTATTATGGTTCTCTATGATACAAAGTACACTGTCGTTTCATATAATATGCAATTACAGATGAAATTAGAAAATGTGAAATGTGTAATTTTACAAGTCCATTCAACTGAACCATTTTTTGGTGCTTTACACTTCATGTATTGTTGTCTCCTGCCACATGGATTTTGAGTGTGTGAAACACTGCCAACAAGATAATTAATTATTGAATTTCATTTTTATTCTCAGTATCTTCCTTTCTTTCCTCTAACACAGTTGGCTTGGGTGAATTATTTTTCTGTCGCTTTGCCAAATGAACTTCCTTCCTTGTTTTCTGCACTCTCCTCCACTGGGAGAAAATGAATTCTAAATAGCCATCATGGAATATAAAAGTCTAACGCCTCAGAGTCAATCAGGTGTCAGACTACAGATAAGACGTTGCGTCAAACTCTCAATGGTGTGTCATTCATCGCACTACTGTCCTCCTCCTCCTCTTGCGGAACCAAGGGAGCGTGAGGAAATGAACATAATCAAAGGTTTTGTTGCCTTCGCAGCAAACACAGAACAGAGAAGAATGGAAATCACTTACAGCTTGATGAGAAGACAGCTATGTTTTAAAGTATGTGTTTTCCTTCCATTGTGTTCTCTACTGAATATGGTTTGAGCTGTTTATGTGAAACAATACACATTAGACACCTTTTATTCAAAATCAATCCAAATAAAGATGATGTGTGCAATTTTTTAACTAAAATATATATATATATATATATTTTCAATCTTATTAATTGTTAAAAAAGTTTTTGAAGTGTAATGGATGGATGGATAGACAGGTTAACACTGATTTTCAGCATGCCATTTCATTTGCCAAAGGGTGCAACTTAAATCTGAATCAATTAAATAAAAAAATAATTTCTGTGCAAACAGACTGTGATATTATAATGTGTTTCTTTTTCTTTACATATGATATCTCAGAATAGCATGTTATCAAGCTAGTAGAGTTAAAAAATGCTGAAGCTTGATGTGACTAACGCATTACCCCCACCCCTTCTGTATATCTAGTGTGCTGAAATGTCATGTTTTTTTTTGTTTTTTATTCCCATAGATGGTGTTGCTTGCCCCAGAAATGAGTGCAGGCACTATTCATCTGTGACCTACCTTTCCATTTCAGAACATCAAGACAAACCTGTGCTTACTGCCGCCAGAGAGTAGCTCGATGGCTCTGCGCAAAACTGGAGGTGGGGGATGGGGGAATGATGAGGGAAGATGGGATGAGAAAGTTTTCAGGATCCAGGGGCGGTGAAATAAACCGAGAAACTCAAAGATGAACATCAAATGAGGCACTTGAGGTGGATGAAGGGGAGGGTTATGACAAGAAACTTCAGACAATGCTTAAATTCTCAGTGAGAGCCGGTAAAGGAGATTTTAGAGGTTAGCTGTGTTTGATATCCCTGTGATGAGTGTGACGGGTGTCTACCTAAAATATACCTGTCCCTGGTATGAACTTTAGGATCAGATGACTATTTCATGGAGGACTTCACTGATGAAACTTCTTTCCAGATTTGATAGGTTGAGTCGCTATTGTAAAAGGCAGACAACAAGCCAGTGCAAGTTTTAAGAAATATATTAGGTTGTAAAAAAACTGTTTAGAACATCATGGAACTTTAAATATGCTTTTGTAGTACAGAAGTAGACATTCCACAGAAAGCTAGCCTTCAGCACTATCTATCCATCTATCTATCGTTCTATCTATTTTGTGTAGAGCCATCAATGATGATGGCACTATGGTAACATGCACAATGGCAACATATTATCAAAGGCAACAGAAGTCAATTGACACATGTCTATTTTGCTCTGTGTTTTCGGTTCAGTCCCAGTTTAGCTCTGTTGACAGTGGTCATAATTCATTTTTCAAAAGTCACATTTACACTAATGCACTTACAATGAAGGTAAAATAGGCTAGCCTTCCAGAAGTTTAAAAGCAGAATGTGAAGCATACTTTAAATTAAAGTACTTGAATTATTAAAGTGGGAAAGGTTTTCTAGGTGGATGAACTTGATGTAACGAGCTGTTGTAATTATTGTGGGTGAACAGTGCTTTACAGTCCATTTTGAACGATTGGATATATCTTTAAACATAGTCAAACTATTGTTTCAGTTCGAACTTTTAAAGTGCATGAAACGTACTAACACTTTAGAAGTGTTCAGGCTTGTATACACACAATTCGACTACAATTGGCCTTGGTGTTGTGTGTATGCTCTGATAGGCAGAGAAGATGTTCGATTAAGCAGTTTGTCATGTTTTCCTCGGACAGACAGAAATCGTTTTTCTGCTCTACTTTTCTTTAATCTACTGCATCAACTATCACTTTCCACCTATCTAATCAATATTAAACCATCTGCATGTCTAATGTCACATCATGAGAAGGGCACATGTGATTAATAAACCGCCACTTTTCCCCAAAGGACAGGTCTGCAGAAGCAAGTCTGGAGTAATGGCATGCATGTCAGTTAATATTTATCACACCCATAAGTTACAGTGTCTTTGCATCATTCTCCACCCATCGTGTTCATGTTGAGTATCATGGTGCCATTCATCATTTGGCCATTAATTGATGCTCATGAGATCTCCATCAGTGTCTGGCGCTATCCGTCACTATCTGTGCTGTCGGTCGAGCAGGAGAAAAATGTGAGATGCACTTCTTGTTAAAATATGAAATATGTATATGGCTCCATCTTTCCTTGCATTCATTGTCATGAGTCCGCCACTTCCTTTAGTTATTAATTATTCTCTTTATGCTTGTGCACTATTCGAGTTTTCAATCACAAACAATGATTATTTTTGTGTCAAGACTTTGAAAGGTTGTTCTCTCAGACAGTATTGTTAGTATAACAATTATTTGTATACATTTTTGTGTAATTTTCCCAAAAAATATATACTACTATTCAAAAGTTTGGTGCCGGTAATGTTTTTGAAATAAGTTTCTTATATGTTTACTAAGGCTGCATTTATTTGATAAAATACAGTAGTAATAAGTAATATTTCAATTTAAAATAACTATTGAAGAGTTGGTGCTCAAGAAACAAACAAACACATTTATAGTAATACAAATTTACTAATTTATAATAATATAAAATAATCTTGCTGACCCCAAACGTTTCAACAGAAGTGCATCTAAAATGTTTACATTGATTATGATATTTGGACTTATTTCCATAGATTGTCCTGAAATTTGTATTTGTTTTATATATATATATATATATATATATATATATATATATAAACGAGGTAGAAACATTTGTAAGACAAAATATATTTAATATCTTATGTAGTGTTGCTTCTCAAATTACTGTTTCTTGTTTTAAGGTTTTGTAGATATTTCAACATGAAAAAAGTCAATAACTGATGATTTCGTTTGATTTTTGCAACACTTTCTCATAGATTACACCTTAATATGTTCTGTTCATACCCACCTCGCTTTGCCATCTCTCGAACATTGACATTCAGATCCATGATGATCCAACTCCAACTCCTGAATGTTAAACAGACGTTGATTGTAAATAATTTGGCAGCAGTTTCCTGGGTCAGTCGTGTGAAGTAAAACCGCTCCCTCTTCATATCGAGTCCTTCTGTTCTTCCAGATGCCAGGGCAGAGAAAGAAAAAAAGTGCTATATGGACAGAGAAAGAAAAACATTAAGAACAGGTGTCATGGTGCTTCTCAAACACGTTCCCCCTATTGTGCTGCAGAGTTTGCACAAAATATGACTACTCTAAAGTAAGGTGCAGGGTTTTCTTTTTGGCCTTAGTGCAAAATAGTTTGTGTAAAAGAAAAACAAACAATAAAAAAAACAATGAATAGTAAAAGGAGTGGATAGATAGATGGTAGACAGATAAGTGTTTTTGTTGTTATTTAGTGTTTTGTGAGAAAAAGGCCTTTTCTTCCAGGGGGCTTCAGCCTCATTGGCTCCCCTAATGTGCTCTGTCTGTCTCCCAGAGTTTCCAGGAATACGCCACTTGGTACCGGAATAGAGCAAACTTGAGTGATAATGCAGACATGAAGAATTGACCTTGAGAGATGGATTGCCCTCTGAAAAGTGAGCCTGTAGCAAGAGCGTAATAGCCACAAATCAATATGTTTAAAAGGCAGCACATCCCTCTATGGTGAGACGGATCAGCTGGATAAATTCAAGAGATGGTTATTCAAATATGGAGATCGGTGTTAGGGCTTATTTGGTGACGGATGTTCTCGTCTAGCTCCTCGCAGACTTGAAATGGCATTCTGGACAATTAAAGTCCTTTAGTCTCTCCTGTTGACGCTGATTGGAATATAATTAGATGAAGGACATATAATAGCCCAATGTGTGCAGTCCATTTAGACAATGGAACATTCACATTACACTTTACAGTAATACAATGTGCTCTGTGAGTACAAATGTCTTTGCAGAAATGCTTTAAAGCTTCATTGTGATTAAGGAGGAGAGACAATATGAGGATAAATGAGATCATATGTGCCTTTTAGCTCTGGTATCCTGCATAGCGTTATCTTTAACAAAAAATGTTCCTCTCAAAAAAGAGGGAATGATGATAGACGCTGATATTCATAATGCAATTTATATTAGTGTATGAAACCTCTTTAGAGACTCCTTGTTTTAAAATCCAGTTTAAGCTGGTTGACCAAAAACAATGATCCTAAAACCAGCTTGATTGCCTTAAGATGCTATGACTATGGTAACTGTTTTTGTTTGTTTGTTCAAGATGGTCTATCGGCTTATGTCTAAAAACCAGCTTAGACCAGCTAAAAGGCCAGCTAATGACCAGCTTGGACCTGATAGAAACCATGTTCCAATACACCCTAAAATGTATTATAATCTCAGCCTAAATTTTAGAGTAATTTGAAATTGAAATCAGATTAAGGAGTTAGAATCAAATTGTAACAGAATTTTAATAAATTAATTTAACTTTACAGAAATGCAAATAAAAGACCTAGATGCATAATATCAAAGCGTATAGAATAACACAAGATGCGTATTGTTTTGAATGGGGCAACGCACAATATGGCGGAATAAGTCCCACCTTCTAAATAAGAGCCAATCACCGATTGTTAAAGTCATCGCGTCACTGCTGCTGCCGTTAGAACCTCCAGTTCCTATAGAAACACTCAGACGCGCGCTTCCACTGCACATGCGCAATAGCTTGATCCAGCCTGAAAAATGTTTTTTTTTTTTTTTGTCATGATTCGAGCATTTAGAAACACAATTTATGAGTCAGTTGTTGTCAGATTTCATTGGCACTTTTATCGTATCATAATTTATTCGTAAGCTTGGCGAACAGTTTTGGAGTTTGATGTTTCCCCATTCAAAGAGATAGGAGCTGCACTTGCATGCTCGAGAGGCATTTCAAAGATGGCTGCCGAGTGAAATTACTTGTCTTAAAGGGACTTTGATTATACTTTCGCCCATGCCGTTGGATTACATCGTTGGGCCGATGGGTGGTCCTTACAATTGAAAATTTAATGGAACAGAATTTATTTGATATGGAAATCTTTTGTAAGATTATAAATTTCTTTACTGCCAATTGATCAATTTAATGCATCCTTGCTGAATAAGTCAAATCAATGCTGTCTGATAGATATAGTTGAAAACACAATGATTGAAATCAACAAACTTCTTTATTGCCCTGTAGGCCAATCTCAAACCTCCACTGCCCTTTCATGAATACCGACGCTGGGCCGAACTGCTAATTAAAACAGGATTAGGTCCATGTGTTTTGATTAATTACCTCACTGAATGTAATGCAGCTAACACTGATGATTCTCTGCTCATGTGTCGTGTTGGAGACTTGAACCATTCATCAAGAGCAAAGGGTCAAGCACACAACAGAACTCTGATGGTAAAACCGTGTTTCCTAATTACTTCTCATACGACAGCCTCAAGTGGCCAAACTAACACACATAAGCACAAACATGCTACAGTATGCACACACCACTCCATCTCGTTTGACTCTGTCTGCATGTCTCCTGATATACACATCATGATAAACTCGTTTCATCTTTTAGTCTTTTAAAACTTTGTGTTGTTTAATACTAGCTTAATCAGTATTTTTGTAAACAGTATTATAGTGTGGTTTTAAGGCATTATATTAGTGTTAAGTCAGCTATGCCACCCAATATGTCAAGTATTTTTTGAGTCCTTAGTAAAAGTGTAATATTCAAACAGTATGTTAAACCTTTTGTATTTAAACATCTGATATCTCATGAGCTTAAAGGGGTAGTTCACCCAAAAATTGTAATTCTGTCATAGGTACTCAGCCTCATGTCGTTCCAAACCCATAAGACGTCTTGATGCAGATATTTTAATGAAAATTGAGAGATTCCAGTCCCACCATTGAAAGTCTAACCCTTTAACAGAGAAATCAAAAAGTAAACTGTTAAAGTTCATGCATTTACTATAGTGTTGTGAATCATCCACCTATCTTTCCATTTCTTATTAAGACTTTTCACACAGAATTTATATTTGTGAATAGGTTTGTGAGGGAGAGCAATTCACAGCAGTCAATAGTCATTCAGTTGGAGAAACAGTAATATCTTCGGTGATTTTATAGTCCATTGCACAGACAAAACTGTAATTGTTTGTAACTTGTGTTAAACCACCCTGGGCATGCAGTGGCAAGCAAATTAAATATCTGAGTACAGACATTTAAATTGAGTTGTAGGTAATGTGTTTGAATGGGCTGCATGAGGGATTTTCAGCAGCATGATTTATGTGAAATAAAAGATTATTTATATTAGACTAATCAAATATTAATATGCAGAAGGCTATAAATCATATGCATGAAACAATGACATTTAAAATAGTTTTTTTTTTTTTTTCTTCGATTTGACCAACTTCTAGTCTAAACAATGAACAAATTATGTTAGGTTCAGAAACTGCCCTTGCACATTCATTATATTGCCTACTTGGTTGGAATATTGTACTAAAATGCTCCAACAAAGTGTACTGAACTACTGTTTAAAGTCACAATCAAGACTAAGGAAGAAAAGACTATTGCAACTTCTGTTTCATGCCGTATTTCGGGCCCGAAACACCACTACTGAATCTACAGTGCAAAGCGGACATCGCCATCAGTGTAGTCCGACTGCCAAATGAATTATTCTTGTGAGCCAGTTCTTTTATAGTGAATCACATTCAAAGCAACATGTGTTGTTTGATTCCTGACTGAATGACTCTTACTAGTGAAAATAAATACATTAAATATGTTATTATGATTTAATATATAATTTAAGCCAGCTTTAAAATGTCAGAAGAACACTATTAATCTGGTGTCTCACTTTATTTAAGCCAGCTGTATTTTATCAGGGACCAACATGACCGTGCAATGGATTACAGATCTTTCATATACAATATGAATTTCAATGGACAAGAGATCTGAATGTGGCACCTTGATTCAAGGATGAACAGCCTCACTGGACTGTATGCATCCTTAATTGAAGTCAAACATAACAACAACCTACAGCGTTGTTGTTTTCTCTAGCACCATTCCATTGGACAGGTTGTCTATAGTTTGCTTGGCCTCCATACATCATTTGAAACAGAAGCAGAAGCAGTCATGGGTCATTCCTGTATACCTCACAGGCAGTCATGGGTCATTCCTGTATACTTTACTGGTTGTGACTGTAGAGCAGATATCAAAGGCTTTATAAATTGGATATGAATGGTGTGCCTGAAGAAAATGAGAATAATGCAAGGCGAAAAAATATGCATGTGCATTCAGCTCACAACTTTCATTCATCTTTTTTATCTATTTTTTTTTTTAAGATATTTATTAGACCTGGTTCATTAAGATATTTCAAAGGAACTTTGATAGGACCAATTTAACACTGAACCAGACTATTTACATGTTGAGCAAGCAATCTCATTGGCTGCAGGATCAACAGAGGCCAATCAGCTTGTGCCATGCAGTGTAAAGGACCAATCAGCCTGCGCCCTCTATAATTTTACAACTGAACTTGATATTTGTTAGTCATTTGCATAATTAGACATTACAAATGTTTGATTCTGCTAAAGACTGATGAAATTAGTCAGAATTAAACTTGAGAAAAGTAATTTAAATGTACTGTATAATAGACTGCATTTATAATAACAAAAAAAAAAATGTCCATGGGAAATTTATTGGATCGTTGGATGGTTGTGGTTTACTATTGGCCGATCTCATGTAAGTGATACGTTGCCCATCCCCCCCCCCCCCCCCCCCCGCCCCCCCAGCCCCCCCCAGCCCCCCCCAGCCCCAGCCCCCCCCCAGCCCCCCCCCCCCCAGCCCCGCCCCGCCCCGGCTCCTCAACCACATCATCTGAGAAGAGAACAGATGTCGCTGCAAGTTATTTTGATAAAAGATTATGACGGTACATGAATTTTAAAAACATAACGATGTGCACGGATAAATCATTTATAATAAATTGTGATATTCCATTAAAAAAAGAATTGTCCCTTTTGATTTTGTTTAAAAACATTCATTGTGCACTGCCAAAAAAATTAAAAAAAGTTTAATTTAAATTTAAATTGAATTTAATTTCTAATGTAAATGGTCATGGCTTATCAAAAAAAAAAAAAGAAAAAAAAAAAGAGAAAGAAATCATGATTAATCATTGTTGACAGCCCCTAGTCTTCCTTACAACGAATGACTGTGAAACAGCCATTCTACTGGGATCTGCTCTTCCGCGTTTGAACACATTTGAAAGAGGGCAGTTATAATGCTGCTGGGCTGGGAGTAAGATAAAGAGATAGGTAGGAAATGCAGATCGACAGGCTGTCCCTGAGACCAAAGCTTGTTGAAGAACTAAGTGATTTGTTAGCTGCTTCAGAGATAGATGAGAGGACGGGAGCGAAACTTCAACAATCTGTTCCGGCATGCACTCTCCCTCTGTGACTTCAGCTGAGACAGTATGTGAGGATCAAACCGCACACACTGAAAGAGAGAAAATCAGCCGTTCATCCACTCACACAAAAAAAGGAGAAGATGAATATATGCAACTGGTGGAAAGTAGGTTAGATCCCTCTTCAGGAAAATGTTTCCCTGCGGGGTAAAAATTTAGGGTGATTTTTATGGTTGTAGCTCATTCATGTTCTAAGTTAAGAAGACAAACTTTGAATTATTCAGATGTTAGACATTCTGGGTTGCATTTGTTTTGCATATATAGTATGTCTTTGTCTACTCTGCAAAATGACCTCCGCTGCCTCTCCCCGTATGTCAGTTCATTTGTATAGGGAAAACTGTTTGAAATAACATGTGGATAGTTGATATTATTTGTGATGTGACAAATCTATTTTAAAGAGTTTTAATCATACAATTTGCACGCATACTGATGATAAAAGAATGAGTTCAAATTAAATGAGAAACTACTTCGAATATTTGTACTTTAAAAAAAATAATAATTTCAGTGCCGACTATTTAAAATTAACTGTGAAGAAATAAAAGGTCATATAAACCTAAAAAAAATGGAAACTAGTTCTTTCTCTTATCCATTCAGACCTAAAGTTGATTACCACAAACAAGTCCTTGCACATGTTGTGCATCAAAAACCCATTAATATGCTTCCGTGGAGTATTGTTTAATATAAGTTGATGTTATAGTTTTTTTTTTTTTTTTTTAATAATGGGTATTTGCTGTTTGATTCACAACATCAAGGTAAAAGGTTTTTAACCAAGTTTAACATGTATGTTCAGTTTTGGTTTAGTTTTCACTGTTCTATTCCTGTTTTGCCTGCCTGTTTTCCCTAGTTAGTGTCCTTGGTCCTTAATTAGTTCCACACACCTGTTTCTGTTCAGTTGATTACTCTCCATGTGTATTTAAGCTCTGATTTCTTTCTGGTCTTTCAGTCTAGTCAGTTTTAACATCGAATCCTTGAGTGAGTTTACATGCACGTTCTTAACCAGATTATGCTCAATGACCCGACAATGCACAAGATCATGTAAACGTGTTAACCTGCTTTCTGGCTTATTGAAGTGCGCATGTTTGATATGTAACAGGAACGCTACATTACTGTGGATTAATGTGGATCCATACAGAGCAAACATTTAGCAGTAAGGGAGGAAGAAATATAGACTCTTTCTTGATCACACTCTTTTCTTGAAATCTTGTGCAGCAGAAGAAGTGCTACAGTCAAAATACCGCATCTATAACTGCATGAGAGGGATATATATATATATATATATATATGAGGTGTAAGTTTCCTGCTGACATGTTGCAATACTCTTCTTTGGTTTTTAATCCTTTAATTAACATCATAAACGACATAACAAAATAAATACTCTGAGTCATATACCCAAATTATTACATTTTGACGACACTACTGGGAAATAACCTGATTTATTAATGAAGTCTTGTAAAAGCAGCTTACTTGCGTTATTGGTTTGAATGTAAACACGGACAACAGGTTATTTCAATAATGTGATTTTTGAGATTTATGTACTGGTGTGCATGTTAACAAACTCCTTTATTATTCACCTGTACATTCTGAGTAATTAAAGATTGTTCCTTCGAGTCTCCTGTGCCATACGTGTTGTAAAGCGACACCATTTTGTTACACAAGCAAGCCATTAGCAAAATTAGTCCATTACTCCACAAGTCCCTTAAAAGCTTTAAAGTGCAGTCAATAATTGTATCCCTTAAAACTCATCTTTGATAAACCAAGTTTTTCCTGTGTAAATGATTTCTTCATGCCTTAAAATAGCTTGTATGTAACTCTACACCTTCGTTTCATTTAGTATAAGTGGATTCATGAATATGCAAATGAATCCCCGCCTCCACTCAATCACACCAGCTTGGACTACCTGATTCACTCGATCAACTGTAGCAAACACTCCACAAGGCCTGGCAAGTGGGAATACTAGTTTCAGCCATATATGTTTGATCTAGAAACTGATTCAGAAGAAGAAGAGGAAGAATAAATTATACAAGCTCCTCTACAAGTCGATGTATCAGAATGGTAATGCGTTTTATGTATCGTTCTCTACAATGTCGGACGCAATTGTGTATGAGGAGCCTTTGGCTTGACATGTTATACAGCAGCTAATAAGGTTTTGATAATGTTATACAAACCATGTTCCCGTTCACTATCAGACAGCTGCCTACTAAAAGCATCCTTAGAAATTCTTTGAACATCTATAGAGGGTATGCGCATGACGTCACCGTCGGCCGGAGTGAATGCGGTCACGCCCACAAGTGGCAAAAAGACTGAGCGGCGGCATTTGTTTTCAGCGTGAATGCCGTGAAAAACACACAAAACACATCTAAAACGGGAAAGAGCTTTGCGATTGACTGTACAACTAGATTTGACCAGAAATCTGAGGTACTGTATATTTTTACAGACTGCAAAAAGCTACAGAACAGACTATATTCTGCATAATTGGATGTTTTTAAATAAACACTGACAAAAAACTATACAAGTTTTAGGGCTGGACGATATGATGATATACAGTATAACATTAATGTAAGTGATCACTCGGATTTAGACCTATCTATATTCTATTTATATAAAACGTTTACAGGCAAATTCTCTTAATTTATTTCCCGGGCGTCGAAATCAGGCACATATAAATGTCAGGAAACACGATTCCTGGCTGCATGTCAATATCCATGGATCACTGGATCTTTGATAAGTTGTAAGGAACACTATATCGAGTCCAACTTTTAGTTTAAACTGATAATAGTTTGTTTTACTCGCGTTTTCGCTGTTTCCAGTTATTAACTCCAGTCACGCAGCAGCTCTTCTGCCACTCAGTCCGGCTGAGGGGGGCGTGTTCCGGCGGGGAAGTGACGTTAATGCATTCCCTCTATAGAAGGTGAGTGGAGAAAAGCACCGCCCACACGTTGATGGGATTGGCTGCATGTTTGTTTGCGGTAGGAAACGGGCCGCCTTTGGTTCACTGCAGTTTTAAGGTTAAATGCTCAGCAATGGCGTTGACTGATGATTTTGCACGTGGTTTATCTTAAAGCATAATTAAAACACCACACAGACATATAAGCAACATTAAAAAACTGGATTTTTCAACACAATTTTTCTTTCAAATTCTCTTTGAAGCAGTATTATAAACAAACCTGAACACAGGTCAACCAGTTTTGTGCATGCAAACATTAGTTAAGTGGTTGTGTAGTTTATTGCACTTGGCAAGATTTTGTAATGCCTCTTATGCTCACTGAGACTACAAAAAATATATATTAAAATGCAGTAAAAAAACTGTGATATTGTGAAATATTATTGCAATTAAAATAACTATTACAATATTTTAAATGCAATTTATTTCGGTGATGGCAAAACTGAATTTTTTATAAATAAAAAGATTTTGTGAGTGTCTTTACTGTCACTTTTGATCTATGGGACACATGCTGTATCTCTGTAAAAATAACATTTTCTGAAATAATCTTGAAATTTGTTAAACTCACCCGCTGTCATACAATATCAGTCCCTATTTTTTTTTTTATTACGTTGCAGGGTAATTGATAGCCAGCGGATAACCTGGTGTAGTCTGGTCATTGTAGACAGAGCTAATTAATCTCTTTCAATCCCAGTTGCAGTGCCCAGGGAGTTGGTGTTTCTCTCCACAATTACAGATGCCCTTCCCTGCCTTTTCAATCAATGCCTCCACCTGAATCTGGTACCTTGCACAAGGATAGGATACTACTTTTATATATATAACAGGGTGATATGGGATTGATTCTCTGACCTTCATATTTTGAACCTCTGAAGTTAGCTTGGAACATCCCAGACTTATTGCACATACTCTAGCGAGCACAAATTCACAGCCTGTGTTCATCTGTGGAGAAGACAGATTGTGTGTGATGCTCAGTTTCGCCTGGTGAAACATTAGATAATTTTCTTGAGTATAACAAATGTTCTGGGTGGTTTCTCACTGGCCAAAAGGGCCATGTCATTCTGCTCTCTAAATACAGCTTGGCTCCCCGCTTCAGTTCATGTCTCCAGTATGTGATTATTTTGCTTATATGTTGGCCACCATATTAAAGTCCTAAGTCACAAGCATCATGATTAAAACTGTGCGGGACGATGAAATTACATTAAATAGGTTTGGGTTAGCAGACACTCTAATTCTTGAATATCAGTATCTTTAGATGCTCACTGCTGCACCCTGAACCAAAGTTACTATGGCTTCATTCACACTGTGAGTTTTTGGGATTGACAACCACATTATACTAACAGGTTCGAGTCCTGTTCACACAGTGCCTTACAGTAGTGTCTCGAATGCTGTGGTATGAACGTGCAATGGGAGTCAAGACCTTACTTCATGCATTCTCTTACCAGTAACCATAGCGACAGTGACATATCAGAAATCAAAGATGACCATAGAAAGTCTTATCACTTTTAACACGACAAGATTCCAAACAAGCAGTGAATTTATCCACCAAATCTTCATTTACAGACAGCAGCATTAATATCTGGGTGGAGAGAGTATTTGAATTGTAAGTAACACACAACACTGATGGGAGCAGCTCCAGTGGAGAACAGTGACTGGATCTAAAACCCTCAGATCTCGGTCACAGAGCAGAGCAGCTCTCTAGTGTATGACGTGAAAGACTAGTTGTCCCGTCTAGTTCTGTCCACACAGCGTGGTCTTTTTTTTTTCTTCGAAAATGCGGTTGTGAGTCCTAATTTACGGGTGTAAGTTAAGTTATAGAATGAGGTTGTCACTCCTGTAAATAACTGAACTGCGTGTGAATGTAACCGTATTATTAAGGACTCAAATACAGGTCTGACTACCATATTCTGCTGCTGTGTGAACGTGGCCTATAGATGACTGGTAGTGAAGAACTTTTCTGTAATCCTGAGGATCTGATAATTGGGCCCTCCATCGCCTGAGACAGTACCAGCCTCAATTTGTTTTAACTTCACCAGGACGACAACACAACATTGTCCACGGAAATAAATACAGCATACAAAGAGGTAAGCCAGCATGTTATTCAGCCACACTGCTTTGTCTTACCTTAATACACTGGAAAAACATGACCGATGACTGACACATTTTTTTTTTTTTGCCAGGAGAATAGGTCTCAAGTACATTAGGACTCTCAGAGTCTCAGGAGTGAATGTTATCTGATAATCTTATTGACGTGTTTCAGGTCCTGGAGCAACAGGGGAAACGCAGGCAAATACGCACACAGATTCTTCATCTGATTAAGAAGGAGCTGATATACAGGTAATGACTTGAGTAGTCACGCACTTGGTGAAGAATTGATGTAATGATCAACTATATTTAGTCCCTCTGAGATGTTATACAGGCTTGTGCTTATATTGTATTATATGTAGTGCTGTCACACAAATTAATTGTGATTAATTGCATGTAAATAACAAACAAATGTTATGTTAGATGTGATTAATCACCATTAATCAATTTGACAGCACTACTATTATAGTATAAAACATTTCATTTTACAACATTACTGTTTAAAAAAAAACGAATTAATATAAATAATCAGATGCTAAATAAATATTATTTTTTTTATAACATAGACATTGTTTTCTGTACACGTGTAGCTCGAGGAAGGGTAGTTCTGTCGTGAGTAGATGCCGAATGGAAATGTATTGATCGAGCACCTGCAAGATGTCACAGTTGTGCAACATCAAGCTGTATGTCCCTTCTCTCTGTCTGTGTCTGTCTCACACACAGTTGGAGAATATGGATAATTGCATGCCCCATACCAGCACACCAGGCCATTTGGCGTAGCTGATATGTCATGTGCTTATAAAGGTGTGGAATGTGATGACAGTTACCATAGAAACCTCTAGAAAGATGGGTGAGGGTGGGGGGTTGGACGTTGGGGTCAGAGTGGACAGAATGGATTCGAGAGCAGGCATAAAAAAAAAAAAACATTGGCACACTTAGCCTCTGTGCGTTTTATTTATTAATTTATTATTTATTTATGCATGCAAGGCATTCAAAATGGTTTAACTGTCATTATCTCATGGTATTTGATGTCACCTTACAATTTTGCTTAATTATATTTATTCACACCTACATTTATATTGCACAACAGGCTGTAACCTCATTCAGCAGTAATTACTAAAAGGTGTAAATTAAGTCTAATATAACATTTAATATATCTCATTTGGAATAAGAACACACTGGAAGTGTAACATGTTTTGGATTATGAGTGATAATTGTAGAAATTAACAGCCTAATATTTATTCAAAGTAGCTGATTAAGTATTGTGCCAACGTCACTAAAATGTGAATTACTGGTATTTGTTTGTATCTAAATAAGAAGCACTTGTTTGCCTAACCGTATGTGAAGCTTAAGCACTTGATCACTTTGCTAAATATTAAATATGTTTAATAGGTAGATGGGAACTGATTATATAGACATAATAACATAATAACCACATCTAATCCTCAATTTCTTTGTCACATGGCCTGAAATATTGAAGATTAAATATGACAGCTCTACTAAAACATAGATAAATGTGTAACAGTTGTATTTGAAAGAGCACATTCAGTGTTCACATTCTGCTACCATCAGTGAGAAGAACTGAGGCAGAGATGTGCACCCACTTTAATGCCTCTGCTGATTCCTCCAAACAGTCTTTCATTATTGTAATTGCCTTGTCTGTCCATCAATGTGTTGCCCCTTCTAAAAAAAAAATAAAACAAACATTATCTTAAGTGTGAATAATGCCAGCCTTGATGTGGGGAATGTGTTGTGAATTTATTGCATGGTATTATTAGGGTTGCTTTGAAGGACAGAAGAGGACGAACTTGTTTCCCATCAGCTTTGGCCTGTTTGAATGTAGATAACAATGTTAGCGGGTGCGGGATGCATCAACTCTGTCTTTGTTTGTGTGTTTAAGTCTCACATGTGGAAGCTGACTAGATATGTATTGATGTAATCTATTATAATTGTTAATTACTTCTGGAAAATATGGCTTCAAAGACCCTCTGTATCTTATGTCTTTGTTATGCGCATAGACATGCAAATGTTTTGACGCATAAATGCCAAAATATGAAAAAAAGTGGCTATGCCCTCTCTTCCGTCCCTAAAATGGCTAAGGGCATGAGGGAACACAACATAAAATAGATTAGTTAATTCCCGAATTGTTTAACCCTGTAACGTGTTTAAGGTGCTGGTGCAAAAGAACACGAGAACAAAGGGAGTTTAAATTGAGGAAAGTACTATATTTATTTACAACAAAATGCTCAAAAGAGAGAATCTAGAAAAAAAAAACACATATACCACACGGAGAGTAGGAACCTGAGCGGGGCTAAATCAAAGAAAGAAAGAAAACGTCTCGGTTACATATGGTAACCCTCGTTCCCTGAGGGAGGGAACGGAGACGTAGGTCAGACTGACCAATAGGAATCTCGCCAGAGAGCCAATTTACTTCGAGTGAATCTAAAACAAGCCAATGCACATTGGCGTGCAATCATTTGCAACAGCTGCGCGTCCTCGTCAGCGCGGGTATATAACGAGCGGCTGTGTGATTGCACTTCAGTTTTTTGCTGAGAAACCAAACTTGGAAGCTGGGCCCCCCGGCGGGCAGCAGCAGATGTGGCGACGGGACCTACGTCTCCGTTCCCTCCCTCAGGGAACGAGGGTTACCATATGTAACCGAGACGTTCCCTATCGGTCAGTCACTACAACGTAGGTCAGACTGACCAATAGGAATCCCTACCAAAGCGCCACAGTCGCTGCACCCCATCCAGCGCCCCATGCAAGCCTCTACACCTTCTTGCCTGAAAGGACGATAGGAGGAGGGTTACACAGAGAGTGTCTGACACTGTTGTTCCTTTATAACCCATACAGTGAGACTTGGATAACACTGGGAAAGCGTGCCCTTTTTTAGAGGGAGGGGAACGCTGCGGAACCCACTTTCTTCAGAGAGTTATGTGGAAATACATATGGACTAACCCGAAGGCTGTACTACATATGATATAATGGGTGACTTAGCCCAAGGGAAAGACACGGGCTTCCGACTTAGGAGCAGCCGTGGAACATATACACATATGGGATCCCCGAAGGGTCGCACATATGGAACCCAGCCCGGGTCCGGCTCTCAAGGATTCAGCGGACAGGGGCCTGGTTCCGGACGCTCCGCCATGTCCAGGCCGAGGGGTGTTGGAGGACTCGACAGGTTTTTCACTCTGGAGCAATAAGGTTGCACAGTAGGGTGCAGCAAGCCGACAGAGCTGGGCCTCTCAATGCTTCTACCCGTTTTGGGTGAGAACACTGGAGGAGACCGGCTCTACACGTAGGCTATAATATCTAGCGAACGTGTTAGGTGTCGCCCAGCCCGCAGCTCTACAGATATCTGTTAGCGAGGCGCCACGAGCCAGCGCCCAGGAGGATGCAACGCCTCTCGTGGAGTGTGCATGCAACCTGAGCGGGCAGGGCACGCCTTGAGCTTGGTAAGCCAAGGCGATGGCATCCACTATCCAGTGGGCCATCCTCTGCTTGGAGACAGCCTTTCCCTTCTGCTGGCCTCCGTAACAGACAAAGAGCTGGTCTGAGGTCCTGATGCTTTGAGTTCTGTCCATGTACATAGCGGAGCGCGAACGGGACAGAGCAAAGCCAGGGCTGGGTCTGCCTCCTCCAAAGGCAGCGCTTGCAGGTTCACTACCTGGTCCTTGAAGGGAGTGGTAGGAACCTTGGGCACATAGCCAGGCCGGGGTCTTAGTACCACATGGTTGTCACCCGGCCCGAACTCTAGGCACGATTCGTCGACCGAAAATGCGTGCAGGTCTCCTACCCTCTTGACAGAGGCCAGTGCAACCAGTAGCAAAGTCTTCATAGAAAGAAGCTTTAAGTCTACTGACTGCAGAGGCTCAAAGGGAACATCCTGAAGTGCTCGAAGCACCAGGGAAAGATCCCAAGAGGGTATGGAGGGGGGTCGAGGAGGATTTAATCGTCTCACCCCCCTAAGAAACCTGACGACCAGGTCGTGCTTCCCCACTGTTTTGCCATCTATGTGGTCGTGATAAGCTGAAATAGCGGCAGCATGTACTTTGAGGGTGGAGGGAGACAGCCTTCGCTCCAACCCATGCTGCAAGAAGGAAAGCACAGACCCTATCGAACATCTTCGGGGGTCTTCTCGGCGAGAAGAACACCACTCGACGAACAGGTTCCACTTCAGGGCGTAAACACGTCTCGTGGACGGCGCCCGTGCTGAAGTGATGGTGTTAAGTACCTCAGGGGGTAAGTCACCTAGAACCTCCGCGTCCCGTCCAGGGATCAGACATGGAGTTTCCAGAGGTCTGGACGCGGGTGCCATAGGGTGCCCCGTCTCTGAGTCAGAAGATCCTTCCTCAGAGGAATGGGCCAGGGAGGGACTGTCACAAGGAGCATGAGTTCTGGGAACCAAGTCCGGGTGGGCCAATAGGGAGCCACCAGAAGGACCTGCTCCTTGTCCTCCCTGACTTTGCACAGTGTCTGTGCAAGAAGGCTCACTGGGGGAAACGCATATTTGCGAAGGCCCCGGGGCCAGCTGTGTGCCAGTGCGTCCGTGCCGAGTGTTCCCTCGGTCAGGGAGTAAAACAGCTGGCAATGGGAGGTCTCTGAGGAGGCAAACAGGTCTACCTGAGCCTCCCCGAACTCTCTCCAGATCAGCTGAACCACCTGGGGGTGGAGTCGCCATTCTCCCGGGAGCACAGCTCGTGATAGCTCGTCGGCCACACGGTTGAGCACGCCGGGGACATACATGGCTCGAAGCGACCTCAGATGCTTCTGACTCCAGAGGAGGAGATGGCGGGCAAGTTGCGACATGCGACGGGAGCGTAGACCACCTTGCCGCTTGATATACGCAACGGTCGCAGTGTTGTCCGTACGGACCAGCACATCCCTGCCCTGCAGCAGTCTTTTCAGACGGCGCAGAGCGAGATGTACTGCTAGCAACTCGAGGCAATTGATATGCCAATGCAGATGAGGGTCCGTCCACACCCCTGATACTGCATGTCCGTTGTACGTGGCACCCCAGCCGGTGGCTGAGGCATCTGTGAATACCACAGCATGCCTGGAAACCTGTTCCAAGGGGACTCCTGCCCGAAGGAACGAGGGATCTGACCACGGGCTGAAGGTCTGACGGCAGGCCGGTGTGATTGCCACCCGGTGAGTGCCGTGATGCCACGCCCATCTCGGGACTCGGCCGTGAAGCCAGTGCTGAAGCGGTCTCATATGAAGCAAGCCGAGCGGGGTTACCGCTGCTGCCGCTGCCATATGCCCCAGGAGCCTCTGAAGAATTTCAGTGGGACCGCCGTCCTGCCTTTGAACGTGTTCAAGCAGTTCAGCACCGACTGAGCGCGCTGCTCTGTGAGGCGCACTGTTTGTGCGACCGAATCCAATTCCATACCGAGAAAAGAGATCCTCTGCACGGGGGCGAGTTTGCTCTTCTCCCAGTTGACCCGAAGACCCAACTGGCTGAGGTGCCTGAGCACAAGGTCCCTGTGAACGCATAACTGATCTCGAGAGTGTGCTAGTATGAGCCAGTCGTCGAGATAGTTGAGGATGCGAACACCCTGTTCTCTCATGGGAACAAGGGCCCCCTCCGCGACTTTCGTGAAGACACGGGGGGACAGGGACAGCCCGAAGGGTAGGACCTTGTACTGATATGCTCGACCCTCGAACGCAAATCGTAGAAACGGCCTGTGTCGAGGGAGAATCGAGACATGAAAGTACGCGTCCTTCAGGTCGATCGCTGCAAACCAATCTCGGGGACGGATGCATTCGAAGATGCGTTTGTGCGTGAGCATTTTGAACGGTAGCTTGTGGAGGCTCCGATTCAAAACTCGCAGGTCCAAGATCGGTCGTAACCCACCACCTTTCTTGGGTACAATGAAGTAGGGACTGTAGTGCCCTGACCTCATATCGGCTGGAGGGACCGGCTCTATCGCGTCCTTCGCCAGTAGGACTGCGATCTCCGCGCGGAAGACATGGGCATCGGCTGCTCTCACTGTAGTGGAGTGGATGGCCCGAAACTTGGGGGGACGCCGGGCGAACTGAATCGCGTAGCCGAGCCTGATGGTCCGGATGAGCCAGCGAGACGGACTGGGGAGCTCTAACCAGGCTCTCAGAGACCGTACAAGCGGGACCAAGGGGACCGTAGGCGTACGCGGAGTGGGGCAGCAAAGTGGAACACAGGGACCTGGCTGGGGGGGCTCTCTCTGGGAGGCAGCCCCCAGCGGGGTCTGAGTGTGCTGTAAGGCGCTTACCTGGTTCCACGGGGCAGGAGGTGCGGGAGGCGGCTCGGTGGCGTTCTCGAACCGTACACTGCTGCCAGCTGGCGATAGAAGAGGAGGATGAGAGTGGTAAGGATTTTGACCCCCCACTGCTCTCCGAGTCCTCTTCGGACCCAGAGATGATAGAAACTGCTCTTTTATTGAAAATTTGGGTACCGCTGGCTCTGAGGCCAGCGGCGGAACAAAACAAAACAAAAGATTTTCCACCCGGCCCTCTTCCGGGGGAGGGAGCGATGCGGCCATCGTCTCCTGAAGAGCAGTCCCTGCCATCCCTGGGTTGCCCGTCCTAGGGCCGCTTGGTGCTGGCTTTGCCGCCCTTCTTGGCGGGGCCCTGGACGGGCGGGGCGTTCTGCCTGCGACTGGCTCCGCGGCGCCGCTTAGGTGGAGGCTGCTGCTGCGGCGCGGGAGCCGGGGAGGGCGCAGGCGGACGCCCCCGGCGACGAGCAGACTGAGGAGCCGCCGGCGATGGGGTGGAGGCAGCAGCTGACCGCCACGGCATGATGTGTTTGATGGCCTCAGTCTGCTTCTGTACAGCCGAGAACTGCTGGGCAAAGTTCTCGACCGCGTCGCCGAAGAGGCCGGTCTGGGACACGGGGGCGTTGAGGAACCGGAGCTTGTCGGTCTCCCGCATGTCGGCCAGACACAGCCAGAGATGGCGTTCCTGGACCACCATTGTGGACATCGCATGGCCCACTGAGCGAGCGGTAGCCTTCGTCGCACGAAGCGCGAGGTCCGTCGCTCGCCGGAGTTCTTGGAACACCAGTGGATCGTGACCACCCTCGTCCAGTTCCTTCAGTGCCTTGGCCTGATGGACCTGGAGCAACGCCAAAGCGTGCACGGCAGAGGCAGCTTCCCCACAGGCCTTGTAAGCCTTGCCGGTTAAGTCCGACGAGTACTTACAGGCCCGGGAAGGGAGACACGGTTCTCCGCGCCAGGTGGAATTAGGGCACAGTTGCATAGCAACGGCCCGCTCCACCGGTGGGATGCGCGTGTAACCCTTAGCTGCCCCGCCGTCAAGGGTGGTGAGGGAGGAGGAACTACTGGAGCGGTTTCGGGCAGTAAAAGGTGCTGTCCATGTCCCAGTGAGCTCCTTATGCACCTCCGGGAAGAAAGGTACTGGGGTGGGATGCTGAGCACCAGCACGCGCCACCCCGAGATACCAATCGTCCAGCCTCGAGGGTTTGGGACCCGGTGGAGGGTTCCACACGAGTCCGACCCTCTCGGCGGCCCGGGAAAGCATGGCCATCATCTCCGGGTCCGTATCGGGCACCGCCGGCACCCCCGAAGGAGGCAGCGGCTCCGACACGTCGTCCGCAGAGATATCTGACCCACCCTCCGATGCCGCGATCGACATCTGTTCATCGCCGGGAGCGCCAAAGGAAACGGCTGGTACACACCTCGTGGATGGTCCAGCACGCTCCTGTGGCAGCTCACATGGTTGCGGAGGCTGAGAGGAGTGAGGGTTCCTAGGGGGTTGGTTCCCCGAAGGAAGCGCGCTCACTGTAATCCTCAGGTCACCCGTGCCAGCGTCCGAAGCAACCCTCGCAGGAGGATTGGAACGGGGCGCCGGCACGGGGACTCCGCCCCTTTGCAGGAACGAGAGTCTCGACCTCAGCTCCGAGATGGTCATCTTCCCACAATGGGAACATGACTCATCCACGAACGCTGCCTGTGCGTGTTGTAAGCCCAGACACACAAGACAGCGTTCGTGACCATCCCGCGATCCCAGGTAACGACCGCATCCAGAAACACACAGATAGAATGTCATCTTTAAAAAGACGCAAACTATCTGTGTAAGCTCTTTTAGGAACTGCTCTCGCTGACACTGAGGCACACAGGGGGACAGATACAGACGATCACGGCCGGGAATGTGCACCCGTACGTGCGCTGATCAGCTCTCGTGCTCAGTCTTACCAGCTGTGAAAACAGCTTTTGGGTTTCTTCACCGGAGAGAAAGAAATCTGTCCACGCTGTCGCGCCGTAACACCCGTACCAGAGAGAGAGTTTTGCTTGCAAGAAGTCACTCTAAGCAGAGGCATCGAAGTTTAGGCTCCGAGGCAAAAAGCTGAAGTGCAATCACACAGCCGCTCGTTATATACCCGCGCTGACGAGGACGCGCAGCTGTTGCAAATGATTGCACGCCAATGTGCATTGGCTTGTTTTAGATTCACTCGAAGTAAATTGGCTCTCTGGCGAGATTCCTATTGGTCAGTCTGACCTACGTTGTAGTGACTGACCGATAGGGAACAAAATCCGCATTCTAACTACATCCCCATCCCAATAAACTACTAATACAAGAGGGGAAAAAAAGATACAACTAACAAAATAAAGTCGTCGGCGTTCAAAACGCCCTATAATCTATACTACTTAAGAAACTCAAAACATACAATAGTGGCACCCGCTCCTTACCTAGTGTCTTAACAACGTGCTTCCCTAGATGTTGCGAAATGGAGGTCAAGTGACATACACTTCCCTGGTCACTACTCTCTGGTCGGTTGTAAGACAATATGAAAGAAAAAGAACATAAAGACTCAAAGTTTCAACTTTCAACAAAAACAACAAACCACCGGGAGAGAACAAACTGCTAACTCAAACTTGAAGAGGATAAACAACGAATCAAAAAACGAAAACAAGACACACCAACAACCCAGCAACTCGGCTCCCTCCTTCTCTCTCTCCCGCTTCCGGTCTGCGTCAGACTTTTATAGCAGGGACGCCCATTCAGGTGTAAACGTCGCAATGATGATTGACAGCCTTAACAGCCAACAGCACCGCCCTGAGAGGTGATAGCGGAGAGAGTGAAAGTAAAACAACAGGACACCATATCCTCTGAGCAAGTAACACCCTCTAATATCTATTTTTACAGAGCCACTAAAGGGACATTGTGGGGGGAACAAATATGAGAAGGGAGGAAAAACATTTTCAAAAGAACACATAATTAAGCATTGACAATTTTTCCTCCCATCTCACATGTTTTTTTTAAAACCCCTTCATATTTTCACAAATACACAAAAGTACAATCTCTTGATAGAGGATACCAATCAGGTGTAAATAATCCTGCAGCCCTCAACTGGTGGGTCATGGCCCAAAAATGGGTTACAGAGCTGTTCTGACAAGGCAACGCTATCTCACGACCAATTCGTATGAATTCATTTGAGTGATTAAAAGGCGGCTAATTCGTACGAATTCGTAAGATTTGTCTCAACCCACTTGATGGGTAGGTTTAGGGGCGGGGTCAACTCGATTTCAACTCATAAAATATGTACGAATTAGCCACCTCGTAAAATTCGAGATCGGGTTGGACATGGTAATGGAAAGCAAGGAAAAAAGTCATTAATTTGTTACATGTGACGAACCATATGATTGTGCATAGTTGATTTATTTCTGTCGTTTGTTGTCAATGGTAAAGTCTGTAAATTCAATCAGTCAGTGTTGCATCTATTCCGTTCATGCAACAATACATTTCAGTATTTGATAAAAAATTTAAATATAAAAATATAAACTTTTTATATTATTTACATTTTTAGCACTTGTTGGGTTGCCACTTAATGTCCAATGTTAAAGGAGCCGTATGTAGGATTGTGGCCAAAACTGGTACTGCAATCACTTTAAAAATACCATAGAGCGCTGTATCCCCTCCCCCTACCCCCTGACTCGAGGTTGCCAGATTAGCTGCAGGATTCAGCAGAAACATAGGCTGCTTCCAATGGCAAGTGACGACGAGACGTACACAGTAAGTTTTTGGTGTGTTGAGGTGTTGAGGTGCTGGGGCCATAATAGCTGAAGAGATAAGGGTTTTTGATTTGATATTTAATTTGATTTTATTTCGTTATTTTGAACATATAAATACAATTACAATTTAAAAAAAAAGTCTGTGGAAAAATAAATGTATAATAGTAAAACAAAACAAAAAAACATATAACCACAAAATAAAACTTCCTTATTTTTAAAGACGAAAAAAAAAAAAATCGATTTACAAGTGCTAAAGTTTTTGTCATAAGCGGGCTAACAAATAACCAAAACATTTACCACAGCAATTAACGTTATAACGCCGGACAAATTCAATATCACCAATGGCTATCACAGGGTTGTTTTCAGTTTCATCATAAAATATTGTTAGAGTAACTAAACTTGATTAGCAATGTTCATACAGGTCAACTTGGAGCATGTGTAACTTAGTCCACGATATACGCGAAGAACGAATGACGAATCATTTTTTCTGAGGTAAAGTTAGGCTTCTGTCTCAATTACGCTTCAAATTGCCATAATGGAAGTGCTAATGTTGTTTTCCTCTGCGTCTCAGCATAAGGACAGAGAAACTGGCTCCTATAATACATTGCTAATGTTAGCATACGTCTATGTGAGCTTACGTTACGTTACTTTGCACGAACATGCATAACTTTGTTCGACTGTCATGAATATATGAAATGTCCATTGACATCAAGTACAAGTTAGCCAAGCATAGATGAATCTTACCTGTCCAGGAGAAAATTAGCAACGTTGGCGTCTGTGTTCAAATTCTTCTCCGTTTTCAGCTGTCTCCATCTTTCAAAAGCATCTCCAATGCAAATTCTGGTTTTATTT
Organism: Tiaroga cobitis; assembly: GCA_030578255.1. Classification (NCBI taxonomy): domain Eukaryota; kingdom Metazoa; phylum Chordata; class Actinopteri; order Cypriniformes; family Leuciscidae; genus Tiaroga; species Tiaroga cobitis. The sequence goes on along the minus strand of CM060602.1, from coordinate 36,236,020 downwards.
CTGACTTTGTCACGACGGATTTCTGAATCATAACGAGGTCTTTTTGATTTAGACATCTTTATCCGACTACAGTTAGGGTAGATTAGAGCAAAGCTGGCAACCCGGATCCCGAAACACTACTGACTTCGTGATTGGTGGATAGGTGGAGGGTGGCGCATCAGACCAAAACACAACATGACAACATCAACATCAGTTGAGGGCTGCAAGTCCACTTTTTAAATGACAATATCCTAGCCATACTACTGTTGTCAGTGATATAAGTATTTGAAATAAACATGATTTCTTAATGTCTAGTGACATATCAGGGCCTTTTTATGATTAATTGAACTAAATTTCTTACATACAGCTCCTTTAAATCTGGGTATTGATGTGAAGAGCACTTAGCAATACAAATGAAATAAAAACAACAGAAGATGATCTCACTCTAAATTTCTGGCTGATTTTGACCTCCACCTGTGGGAGGCGAACAGAAGGACTGTTTAGTCCTGCTCAGAATAGCAGCATTTACCTTGAGTTTTAAACCTGAGCTTTATTCCATATTTATTTTAACAGGTTACAGAATTCACTCTGCCATACTTGCAAGTACAGGTAAGTCTATTTATCTTTTGCACAAACTACTGTTTGAAAATGATGCTTCACATTTTTAATTCAGTAATTCTAGCAAGTATCCAGTACATCCATTCAATGTAGATTAACAAGACCAGGCATTATAATGCATGGCTGATATAATTGATGCACTGCTCATGTGTGCAGTGCAATATGAAACAGACCCTAAGGAATCTTATTAACATAGAATAAACCAAATAAAGCTAACGAGAGGATGTGGTATTGTGGGTAAAGCCTAACTCTTCCCTCAGAATGACACTGACTAATGAATCAGCCTGTAATTAAGAAGCTGCTATCTCTGCAGTCCTGATTACTGATCTTCAATATGGCATGGTTAACACTAAAGCATTCTTTGTTTTGTTTTCATCTCTATTTTTGTGATCATTATATGCCAAACTTGTATTTAAGAACAAACTCCCTGCGTGTGTCTGATCTGGAATTCCCTATCAAGGTAAGATTTTATATAGAACCTTAAAGGCACACTATGCAATAATTGTACCTTAATATAACAGCTTCAAAGTCATTTCGGTGGTAAACAAACTCATATTAGGGCGAATCATCCTGGTAGTAAAGCTTGGGGGGGACACCGCTGGAAAAACCAGCAATGCAAGTTTGAGAGGAGCGCCCCCGACAAATCTCGCGAGAATGACGACATGCTTTACGGCAACGATGTCACACACATCAACAACAACATTTGAAGCACGAAGCCACTTGCGCGCATTTCAGACATGATACTTGACGATGGAAAAAGCAAAGAAAACGCGGTCGGAAGAGACTAGGAAAAGGAAAAGAGAATCTGACCGCATGAGGAACCGGACAAGAGTCCCTCTCGGTCGGGCTTTCACTCGTTGGCACGAGCTAAAAAACAGCACTGGATGCAACAGTGGTGCTGACCTGGCGATCTTGTTGATGGCCTAGTAAGTAAATCTTTCTAAGTTTGTGTGCATTTTATTTTGTGATTTCACCGGAATAAATAGAGTCTCCGCAACGGCGATAGATTGAAGAGCGCGTCCGAGTGAAGACTGCGCGCGCGCCGCCACAAGAGACACAATGACTAACGTTATCTATCTATGACAGCCTTTCTCAAAGTGGGTGCCGCGGCACACTGGGGTGCCCCCTGACCGTGTCAGGGGTGCCGCCAAAAAATTACGTAGGCTAAAAAAAAAAAAAAATCTGACATTTCATATATAAATATATTTGAATTTACATAAATACATTCTTCTTCTTTTTAAACATATGAACGTATTAATAAAATTGTAAATTCATTTTAAATAAATATATATATATAAAATTAACCATAAAAATCCGTCTCACAAGACCGAAGCTAGACACACACACAACTTGACGCAAGTGACGCAACCCATAGCAACGCGTTATAGCAACAAAACCTCAGACTGACAGAAACGTAAAAATAAACGTGAATTTAGGCCACTTTAGTTTTGTAAACAGTATCCAGTGGCTTCAAGTAGCGCTGTTGCTATTTTGCTACCCTTCTCCACAACTTATTTGTGCGAACTGAGCTTTTCAAGCCTGACGTACATCAAGAACAAGTACAGGGAGCGACTGAGGACTGTGGACCAGGAGCTCCGTGTCTGCCTCTCATCCATTCCTGCCAGGATAGGGCGGCTGTGCGTCGCACCAGGCTCACGTCTCTCATTGATTGTGGTCACCCCCACCCCCGGCTTGTGTGAGCGCGTATGCGCGCTGCATGCGCGCATGTAGATCTTTCTCCCTCTCTCGTTGTGGATTATTGTTTGTGTATGTGGGTGTGTGTGCATGCGCATGGCACGGATGAAAACAAGCACTCTATGGAAAAACATTCCTGCTTATCTCTGGTGCATTTTTAACATGCATCTTTTTCTTATCGTATTGTATAAATATTTTTTTCATGTCTGCCCCTTTTTATTTTATTTTAACTGCATCCTGCACTTCATTTTAGTTCTCCTGGTCTGGATTTGTTGTTGGGTTCTTGTAGTGGGCGGTCCACCTCATACGGTTTTATGGCATTTGTGTCTCTGATTAATTATTTTGTGAATTACTTTGCAAACCTGTGTTTTTAAAGGTGCTATAAAGTTGTTATTATTATTGTTATTTACAGTTCGTATTATGCTCTGTTCGTTACTGTTCTGTCTAAATGAACAGGACATTTGCCTTTACATTTGGGTTATGCAGTGTTTTTAAATTATATTTTACACTGGGGTGCCTTGAGATTTTATGCACTTTTGAAAGGTGCCCTGACTGAAAAAAGTTTGAGAAAGGCTGATCTATGACACTGATAGCAGCAGACACGAGCGCTCAGGTTGAGTTCAAAAACACATTTTAGCGCTAGATGTCTTATTTAAAGGCACACTATGCAAGATTTGTACCTTAATTTAACCCTCTGAGGTCGGCTATCGCGCCGGCGCGATAGTCTCGCTTTTTTCTTATCAGTGCAAAAGAAACTCAAAATACTCTGTTGATTTTGATCTTACATATTAAGTGTTGTACATCATTAGATCCTGATAAGTGTCTATTTTTTTTGTGGATACTCACAATAAAAACAAAGTGTTGTGCTTTTCGCCAAATAAAGAAAAACAAACATGATGCGCGTTCTGCCTTCTCTCTGTCAGTGAAGTCCATTCTGAAACGCGTCCTAAGATTATTTTTAATTCCGCGAATACTTGTCATACAGGCACGAGTGTTTTTCCATAATGAAGCTTGAACTCTCTTCTTTTAAATGAGTTAATTTATATAAAAAAACAAATATTCTTAGCTTATGTAATCTGTATGAAAAGAGAGAGATGTCAGTATTTTTCTTTCCAGCTCATTATACCTAATTACGCGTTAATGTGCCACGCCCACGGAGAGCGCGCGCTATTCAAACGCAAATGATTTTAGACAAGCCGTTCAAACATGCCAACGCCCACCAGCTGGATTATAAAACACATCGTGTTTAGTAAGTAGGCTATCTTGTACAGCTGTGGACACAGCGTATCCTTTCACTGTGAGGAATATCTAACCCTGGAAAATGTATCAGAAGTGCTGGTAGTTTCATTTCGAGGAGCAACGGATCCAGCTGATGTAGTAAGTCATTTATTCTAGTGCTTTGTTCTAATCGTGATATTGAAGTGTCGGACTGTAAACCGCAAAAAGACTGTTTAAATATGAATTGCGTGTATGTGTGTAGGCTAAATGATGAGTGAACGGCATAGGCGCGCGCGCTTTGTTTACAGTTATACAACGCGTGTCTGTGCCTTGTTCATTCACTCTCGCACCTACATTAGTAAACGTTATGTTTACATAAACACATCTTAGTAGGCTATAGCAATATAGTTTGTATGAGTAAAAATAGACTGAAATATGTTGAAATAAAATGTCTGTATAAGCAACAAGCTGCAAATTCACATGTATATACTAATATATCATACACAATATATTACAGACTAAATATGAATGTTTAGACACGATTTTGTGATTAGTTTTGGATAGCTTATAAAGTTTTGACTGTAAAAAAAGACTACTGTCACATTAAATAGGTACGCTTTTGTTCACCAATTTCTGCTCATAGTTAAATATACTATAGTATGATGTTTTGTCAAAAATAAAGTAGGTATATTGAATTATCAACTAAGATGTTATTATAGTGTTTGTTCCAATATTCAAACTAATGAATCCTTACCTTTTTTAATACGTACGATAAAATGTATAGTTTTTACAAAGAAATACACTTGAAATATTGTTAAAATTGTAATTGTTGTTGTAATTGTAACCTATTTGTAATTGGTTACAATTTCTAATTGTAAAATATGTATAGGCTATATAGATCATTTCTTTTGTCCTTGCATTCTTTGGGATCCTGTGACACACCTGTGTGAAAGGGCTAATTAATATGCAGCTCATTATGCGGCACATTATCCGGCCTTTGTCTTCTCAGGTGTGAACACGCCTCCACGCATATTGCCTTTCCAAACAAAAGGTGTCTAATAAAATTTAAATCAGTGTATGTGTTTGTGTAAATGATTAGGCAGGATGATTTTCAGATCATTTTGAAGCAAAAATTCTAGGCAACAACACTGATTAGTCACAAGTCTTGTGGACACATATTTAGTATGTGTTTTGTGGCCTTATTTCAGACACTTTAAGTTTTAGTTTTTTCAATAACCATGCATAAGCAATATTCTCTCAAAAATACAAACATGTTTCATAATTGTTGCTGAGAAATTACGGTAGTCCAGTTTGTGCTTTATTGAGTGAATTTACACCTTTGCCATTAACATGTTTATAAATAACTGAAAAAAGCACAAATGTCAGAGCATGTCAGAACACCTCAAGGACCCCAAAAATCCTTAGACCTCAGAGGGTTAACAGCTTCAAAGGGGTATCAGGCCGTGAGTGCAGAGACCAGTCTATGGCAGACACTCTCCGTGAGTGGCATTTTACGACAGTAACGTTAAAGGGTTAGTTCACCCAAAAATGAAAATTAAGTCATTAATTACTCACCCCCATGCTTTACCAATCCCGTAAGACATTCGTTCGTCTTCGGAACACAAATGAAGATATTTATGATTAAATCTGAGAGGTTTATGACTGCTACATAGGCTCCCTAAGGGAATGAATCCTGATGGCCCAGAGAGTCATTAAAGAAAATGTTTAAATATTCCATGTCGCAACAGTGGCTCAACTATAAGTTTATCAAGCGACGAGAATACTTTTTGTGCAAAAAAACAAACAAAAATAACGACTTTATTCGACTATTCCTTTTCTTCCTTGTAGGCCTGAAACGAGACTTCAAGAGATTTCCACGACGCATGCGCGAGAACTTAACTGAAGTAGTTGAAGGAGATCGCAATTCTCGCGCATGCGTCGTGGAAATCTCTCGAAGTCTCGGGCCGTCAGGATTCAATCCCTTAGGGAGCCTATGTAGCAGTCATGAACCTCTCAGATTTAATCATAAATATCTTCATTTGTGTTCCGAAGACGAACGAACGCCTTACGGGGTTGGTACAGCATGGGGGTCAGTAATTAATGACTTAATTTTCATTTTTGGGTGAACTAACCCTTTAAATACAAGTATCTCCACAGCGACTCTAGGGTTCGCTGTTTGACAAAAACGGAATTCCTGCATAGTATGCCTTTAAAGTGTTCTGTCAGGTGCTTCATCTATAGATATATTCATGTCATATAGATTTCATATGATATTACCTTAAACAACTGCAAACCCCATTGTTAAACTTGTCAGTTTAGAAAGGGCCCAGCACAGTTGAGTTTATGGGGAGAGGTTGAATAAAGGGTCACTGGCATCAATGAAGGCACATATACCATACTGCTAATAGATGTGCTCACTGAACTTGTGCTGCCCTCACATTTAGAGGTACCCCAGGGCATACACATATAGATCATACTGAAAACACATAAGCGGACACACATAAACTATACACAATCAACCATGCCATTGCATATTACAGATTTGTGGGCTCTTTGGGAGTATTGGACAGTTACTAACAGTTATTGGTTGATGGAAATTGCCCCAGGGATGATTTAAACTCTCAACATCTCAACATTACAATTTTGTTAAAGGGACAGTTCGCTGAATATTGAAAATTCTGTCATAATTTACTCACTCTCAATGTCGTTCTAAACAGTTTGACTTACTTTTGTAGAACTTGAATGTAGAAAAGACAATCTTTTAACCATCAAAAAGGACATGACAGCATCATAAAGTATCAAATTGTCTATATAAAGTCATACAGGTTTAGAACAACACAAAGGTGAGTAAACAAAGACAGGATGTTCATTTTTGGGTGAACTGTTCATTCGTGTGTGTGTGTGTGTGTGTGTGTGTGTGTGTGTGTGTGTGTATACACAGACACACACACACACACGTAGATGTATATATACTACTGTCTTACAGTTATTGTGAGCTTCGTTGAGCGTTTTATAGACATTCCATTCAATATAACAAATAATTAATTCATCATCTTCTGTCTTGAGGGTAAAAGCATGTGTGCCCTTCCAGTGGTGTGTGTAAAACACCTAACAAATTGTTCCAATTTCCTCTTAAGCATTACCTGGAACACACAACATCTGTTATGTACACTGTACCAGAGCGCTTAGTGTTACCAGCTGTTGTCTGTGTTTTGGGAAGAGATTTGAGGCCATTACCCTCCAGCTATTTTACATAAAAGCTCAAATGGAAACTCCCAGTGGCATAGACAGAGAAGCTGACAACTCTCTAACCAATACAGCATGTGTCAATAACACACTGAGGTTGTCCAATAGATTAATCCATTTCATACTCACTTCTCAGTTGTGTATCGGTGGTGTTTCTGCAAATGGGGTAACTAACACTAATGCTGAAGGATATTTCACCCAAAAATGAAAATTCTGTCACCAATTATCCTCATGTCATCCCAAACCCGTAACTTTTGTTCATCTTTGAAACTCAAATGAAGATATTTTTGATGAAATCTGAGAGATTTCTGTCCCTCTATTGACAGCTACGCACCACTTTGATGCAACAAAAAGTTCATAAAGTGATCGTAAAACTAATCCATATGAATTGAGTGGATCATGAATTTAGTCCAAATTCGATCGTTTTTTTATGATTAACCGACTTCATTTAGGCTTTTATTCACGTATAAACATTAATCAATTCACACATCAGTTGTGGTAAACGGAAGCTTTTCGCTTGACATGCGAGAACCGATGAGGTTCATTCTCGTGTTACGGAGCACGTTTGATTTTCTGGAAGAACCAATGAGGCTTGTTCTTGCTGGTTTCGTAGACCAAAATAAATCTGTTCATGATATAAAGCAATGAAGTCACTTCAGAAAATTTTGACTAAACCGCTTTTGCAGTATGTCTGCCTGCTTTGCTTATTTGACCTTCTGCCCCCAAATTCTCCTTGTAGTGATATTTTTGAAAAATGTAATTATTTAAATTAATTTCCTGCTCATGATTCTCATTTGAAACTCACTTCTATCTGTTTAAAAGTTTGCAGTAACATATTTTAATGTTTCTGAAAGAAGTATCTTATGTTTACCAAGGCTACATTTATTTAATCAAAATACAGTAAAACAGTAATATCATGAAATATTGTTACAATTTAAAATAACATTAAAAAATAGCTTTCTATTTGAAATAATGTATTCCTGTAAAGGCAAAGCTAAGTTTTCAGCACTGTTACTCCAGTGTCACATGATCCTTCAGAAATCAATCTAATATGCTAAATTGATTTGCTGCTCGAGTGATATGTATTATTATCATTAATGTTGAAACAGTTGAGCTGCTTAATATATTTGTGGAAACCATGATACATTTACAATGTAGACGTCTTTACTGTCACTTTTGAATAATATAATGTGTCCTTGCGTAGTAAAAGGTTTCATTCCACAGGTTTTGTGGGGGAAAAATAGCACACACAAAAAAATGATAATTCTGCATTTCTATGTTTGTTAGACATTAAATTGTACTTCAAACTGTAATTAATCCATGCCACATCCAATGAATATTACATTGTTAATTAGTCTTGGTAAAAGCTACAGTATGAAACCTATGGAATGCAGTGTGTCTGGACCTATAAAAACCTGCTCACCTTGTTACTTGCCATGCAGGTCATCAGCTTTAGACATGCTGAGATGATGTTTATTTTCAAATGGTGTGACCAATGCATCCACGGCTCTCATTTTCAGGCCATTTGATCAACTTTTTCTCATGGCTTTTCTATTTCACACATATTACTGAACTGTTTTTAGCTGCAAATCATGAGGAAAATCAATATTCTGCACAGACTGACCAACGTGCTTAGATTTATAGGTTGGGGGTTTCACATTGAAAGGGAGATTTTCTCAAGGTTTTAGAAAGTGTGGGCAACAGGTTACGCTTAAAAATGCTCATTTCAAAACAGCCCACAAAGACCCCTCTCTCTCTCTCTCTCTCTCGCTCTCTCTCAATCCACTGGGCTTAACACCCACCCTATAGCCAAAACTTCTTGGTCAACCTGTATAAAGCTGGATGACAACAGGAAATTCACATGACAGCGGTTTCAATTTCCCTCAAGTTTTGCATCTTTAGAACATCCAAACCGGTATTTGAGAGAATTGCAAGGAGTCCTAGTTGAGTTTGAGTCAGAAGAAGATTTATGAACCCGAGGATTGAAATTGATCCTACTTTATTAGTCCATATGGAACCAATTATGTTTAGATCAACTTGGGTGACATTAAGCAAAAGTGATGAATATGTTGTGAATACATTTTGAAATTATTTTTACTTAGCTGATTCTATTGGGCATGCAAAACAGAAAAGCAAGCAAGCTTTTAATTAAAGTTGTCAAAAGGAAAAAATTGTGTTCTGTATTTTCTTGAATTTTGCAGGATTGTCAATTTTGCCAATTGCCACAATGGTGTTGAGCTTGCATCTCAACATATAAGAAACTATTTCCAGAATAAGCTGTAAAGCTCAGAGCAACAGAACTTTGTGTTTTAATACCTCTATTATTATAACTGTTTATAATATTCAATTAAAGTAGCTATTCTTATACACGTCAAATGTTTAAAATCGACGTTCTGAAATGACAATTAACATTTTATGTTTAAAACAATTACTTCTCCATTTCTATATTTGTTAGTTACAGTATTTCTTACTGTAATGAAGCCATGTCAGCAATCCACATCCCATAAATAGCCTATTACAATGTTTGTAATATTGGCATTAGTATGTAGAATGTAGAATTCAGAAACCCTTGTTATTAGAGACACCAGTGGCCGTTAAGTGAACTGCAGCCAGCAGCGTTTTGCTCGTGATCTCACATGACGTAAAGCCCGGCACACACCAAGCGGACGGTCGGCCGTCGGATAGTTTTTGTGTTTCGGCCGACTAAGTTTTCTCAGTGTGTTCCGAACGTTCCGCACCCTCAGCTAAAATTGGTCCTTATAGGCTTTTTTTCGGCTGATTCGACATGTTGAGTCGGCGTCGGGCCATCGATGAAAGAGGCAACTATGATTGGCTGTTCAGCTTAGTGAACGAGTCAGTGCACGAGAATAATAGCAAAACAGCGAGCAAATAAGCAGGGTTGCAAACTTTGGGACTTTGGCTGGAGTGAGACTGTAAAATTTCAGTGCGCGCGCGGAGAAATTTTTTGGTAACCCTAATTTAAAAAATGTCAGTCCTCGTTTACTTAGTATAAACCCTGATTTATGCAACAACAACAAAAAATAGAATGGAATTTTTTTTTCAAAATGTACAATTAATTTATTGATTGCACTATAAAAAAATAAAGATAGAGGTGATTAAATAACAAACATGTAAAACAACAACATCTTAACAATAAGAAATCTCAAAACAAAGGGGAGTTACTCCACCTCCGCAGAAAACCACAACACACAAGTTTCACAAATTATGCCTGTTATATATGATGCCACAGTGGCAGTTTGGCCTGATCACTGCCTCTGCAAGAGCTCTGTAGCTGAAGCAGGGTTCGATCCGTTCATGAACAATCCGTTCATTGCGTCTGTCACGTGACAAATGAACGAAAGACTCGGAAGGTAAAGTAATTATTTATGTTCCCTGTAAATTATTTCTGACTGCATTATAATGATTTCTTAATTCAGAATATGATCAAGACTGCGTAGGTGGACGTGTTCGGGGAATTTGGCTGTTAAAAGTAAGTATAACATTTAAAGCCCTTTAAATGAACGAAATGACTCAAAAAAAGATTTGTTCATTTTAATGAACGAGATCAAACAAGCGAGTCAGTAAAATGATCCGAACTTCTCATCACAGGGTGCCATCAAGTGACAGTGTGTGGTGTCAGTCTTGTTTAGGCCAATAACTGAAAAGATTCGCTCAGCATCCGCATTTGAGTGTGGCAGGCTCAACACAATCTGGACAACCTTTGATAATTTGGCGAATTTTAAAATGCCACTTGCCCGATTTGCCAAAGTGTAATTTGTACCATGAGCCTATTTTTATTGAGCAATAGCTAGCCCACATGACGCACGCCAGACAACGTTTGCATCTATAGTTGACGTCTGTACTCTCGGCACACAGACTGATAAGGCAAGGCTACGACACTAGTGACAAGGCACACCATTTTATTTTCTGCTTACCTTGATTGTCATCCAAACTTTTAAACGTGCATCAGTCGGCTCCGACTCCGAACCTGAACCTATGCTCTGAACTCTCTCTGAACTTTTCACACGCAACTGACGTATCAGGTGCAACAGTGCCGTCGCAGGTGGGGTGCGAGGCCCTGTGCAAACTTGAAATGCGAGGCCCAGGCTCTGAACGTTAGATTAATTAGCTGCGCAGCCTACTTGTTAGCCTTGTCCCCTTAAATGACTTATAAATGACACAGCCGGTGTAGCAGTCGATTCTGTTCCCTACAGGAATTTGTGTTCCCCCTCAAAGAGGCATGTCTGCGCATGCGTAGAAGATGCATCAAAGCACAACTGGAAGTACGGAAAGCGAAAAAGGCCAAAAGCATTGGCGCAACATTTAATAAATGGTTCTCACACTCCAGTAATATTTCTGTCAAAACAAAACAAACTCAATGCCTCATATTATTGTCTTTATATTATTATGTCTGTATTATTTATAAAGATAGCAAAACGTCAGAGATGACAGGTTTATGAAATACAACTTTGTAAACAGTATACAACATGAATTCATGTTAAATGTCACCAAAATACACATGAAAAAAAGAGTTCATCATATTATTGTCATAAAAAAAAACATTTATGTTCCCTGTATGAAAATAAATAAATAAATAAATAAATATGATTAAAACCATATTGCTATTTTTTTTTATTCATATTTTTCACATGCAAGATACATGGGTGCAACATAACTTTCTAGTAATTAATTAACAATTGCTAAGGGCACTAATTAGCTTTAATTAATCGAGTTAATCAATGGTGTTATAAATTGGGGAGATGACCACACAACATTGTCACCTGAATTTCTATTCTTGCTGGCACATTCCAACAATAGATCCAAAAATGTATGAGGAAATCATGAGCTATAAAACTCAAGGCACATATCCATTTGGTATAAAAAAAGACCATAAATATGTGATTCGCAATTATATACCCCTATAAAGTTGTCTTTTTGCATATTACTTAAGCTATATACCCATCCCAACAAAAAACCATTCTGCTTGACTCAATTGGAGAGTCAGATCTCAAGAAGAAAAAGTGTTTGGAGACAACAAGGTATTTTTCATGCACCATATGTAGTGTTATTGTGTAATACTGTATGCTTGAAATAATACTATCTTGTTTGTAGAGCCCTGATGATGGCAAAGGGTATTTCGGTTTCAAACTGGGTGTGTGAAACCTTGCCTCACCCACTTCAGTGGGATGCCATATCATGTGGTGTGTTCACTTTGAAGGTGTGTGATTATAGTATTGTAGCAAATATTAAGTGTTCATTAAAATGGGATGATGCTTAAGTTCATATTTCTTGTTACTTCCTCAGTTTGCAGAACAAATTCTGCAAAATACGACAATAAACTTCTCCAGTGATCTACAATATTTAACACGATCCAGAATGGAGATTTCTTTAACTCTGCTCCGCCAATCTGGTATGGCTTTATAAACTCATGAATGTTATTGATGTGGTTTTTGATGTGCATCACTTTCAGTGTTGTACTGTACCTCATAGATGACCTAAGTGACCTGTGCCATTTTTGTGGAGAGACAGACACTTTTGAAGACTCTGAAGGAGAGGCAGAAACATTGACTGCATGTGCAGATGATTGCAGTGCAGATGTTCTTTGGGTAAATATGGCTAAGCATTTTTGGTTGGTGTAGCATACTCAAAGTAATCATGAATCACCAATGCTTTAAACCCCCCTTTTAGAAAAAAATGTCTAATCTTATATATATTTTTTTAAATAGATTGCCTGTGATGACTGTGGGCGATGGTTCCACTTAAAGTGTGTTGGCAATCCATCTACAGAAGATGAATACAAATGTGCTTCTTGCAATAAATACTAAATATGAAACCATTGTTTTTGGAGTTTGTTTATTTTTTCCCTTTGGTTAAACCTACTCGAAAATCAGTCTTTCAAAACAAGTAGGCTATTTATTTTATAAAAATGTGACATTAAATTGTGAAGTGATTGTGGTTCAAATATCAAAGCCTTAATAAACATTACATTGAAATCGCATTTTTTTTTTAAATTAAATAAGCTAGATTGAAAAGACAGAGCAGGAAAAACTCGCTAATAATAACTTTTTTTTTATTAAAAAATAACACTTTTTTAACCTTTTGGCTTCCCGTACATCCAGTTGTGCTTCGTGTCGTATTCAATTCTGATGGTACGTATGGTAACCTGATGGTGAAGCGGCAACTACGCACGATTTGTAGTATGATTGCGTAAAGGGAACAGGAATTCCGGAAGGGAACAGAATCGACTGCTACACCGGCTTTCATCAGCGCTAGTTCTTTGTCGTCGGTTTGGTGTGTCCCGACTCCCGGGCTTAAGAGACCGAGGGTGTCGTGATTCAAGGCCAAGATATCACGGCAAAGTTATTTTTTGTTCATCACTTATAAGTAAAAAATAAGTTGGAAATACCTTTACAGCGATATACTGTTAAGAACATCCAGACGCCATCCACGCTGAGAGCGACGGTTAGATGAATATGTAACTAATGTGCTGCGCCGCCGCGCTTTCCTCTCAACATCCTCTCTGTTGTTGAGTCAACAACAAAATAAACACACAATTAAAATGACAGCGGTGAGAAAGCAGCAGTTAAAGGGATAGTTCACTTTGAAATTAATTTTTGGTATGTTTTAGCTTACCTCAAGGGCATCCCAAGCTGTGGATGTCTTTGTTTCCGCAGTAGTTTCAATTTGGATATTTTTAGGTCAAACCGTTATTGTCTGTCAGTCATATAATGCAGGTCTATGGTCACCACCTCAAAGAGCATGCACAGAGAAGTCTAAATTAAACATGATTTAATGACTCGTAAATGTAAGTACACATTGATGGCCTAAGACACGAAACAAGTTGTTTGTGTGAGAAAACGAACAGTATTTATATCGTTTTTACCTCTTGTAAACACAGCCACGTCCAAGTGATCTGAGGGCGCGGGCGCTTCGGTCTTTTCCGGCGCCGGAAGTGATCTCTCGCGCGTTTACGTCACTCATTGTTTACACAGAGATTTCGGAAGTGTTACCTTTCACTGTGAAGATCTAAACATATTTAGATATACAGGAAATCGCAATGGAAGACGATTTCGATATATCAACAGACACGGTTGATTTTTTTTTTTTTAAGAGATCACTTCCGGCGCTTTCCGGCGCTTGCGCAGACCGAAGCGCCCGCGCCCTCAGATCACTTGCACGTGGCTACAAGAGGTAAAAACGATATAAATACTGTTCGTTTTCTGACACAAACTGCTCGTTTCGTGTCTTAGGCCATCAATGTGTACTTACCTTTACGAGTCATTAAATCATGTTTAATTTGGACTTCTCTGTGCATGCTCTTTGAGGTGGTGACCATAGACCTGCATTATATGACTGACAGACAAGAACGGTTTGACCATAAAATATCAAAATTGAAACTACTGTGGAAACAGACACCCACATCTTGGATGCCCTTGAGGTAAGCTAAAACATACCAAAAATGTATTTCAAAGTGAACTATCCCTTTAATAACATCTGATCATAGCTTTGTGGATGTTTCCACCAGCTCTGCAATTCGTCGGCAGCATCATGTCCACAGATGAGGTAATTATTGTTATATAGCCTAATTTTATTTTAAAATATGTGAGACTAGACCGTATAGATCTGGCAATCTGATTGTTTAAATTAATCCCTTTTCTTTGCACATTGACATTACAGTACAGAATAGATCTTTCGGAAGCTTTCATTGCGTCGAATGTAAGAGGCTCCCAGGAGCGTGCGTAAAAGTCACATCCTTTTGATTTTCCCGGCAAAAACGTCCCGAGACCTTAACATAAAAATCAGTCTGTACAGGCTTTCATCCTAGGAAGACAGCTGGGAAGGTCTCGTTTTAAAAATGTTGTTACGAGCTGTTCACACATTGGCAATACAAAAGCCATTCATTCTTATAGAACCTTTAACTGTTTATGATGGTAAAGAGCCTATTGATAATAATAATAATAATAAACGTTTTAGGCCCTATATTTTGTAACCTATTAATGAGAAGTGCCATTTGGTTAACTTGCCTTTGACCAAAAGAAACAGCTTGGCATTTTTCCAAATAAAAAAAAACCTTCATGACATGACTGAATCTTCACAGGCACCTTCTTATGACCTGTAAGAACTGCTGCTTCAAACGCAAACATCCGTAGGCCATGTAAAAACTGCCTTTGCTGATATTAAGGTTATGTAGGTCCCCTCAACATAATTCTCTGTCTGAGAGGCCTGCTAAAAATAGCACAGAGTCAATATTAAGGCCCCGCTGCGGTGCAGAGTTTATCATTAAATATGCATGGTACTTTAATGTAAAACATGACACTCAACCACGGGAGAACTTGAGAAACATGTCATACCTTCAATACAACTTGATATGGAATGCTTGCATTTGAGATTTGGCACCAGGATTTGCAGGTAGAAAGATGGAGGCGGGAAAAAGAGCCATTTATTTGGACTGACAGGATTTGTTTGGCAACCGATATATCAATGCAAAGCTCAATAAAATGTGCTCTTTTTGAAAGGGCTTGTTATAAATAATTCAGAGCAGGTTCTGTCATGGAGACTCAGGTCCAGGTTATGGATATGATTTGTGTTGTCTGTATTGACAGAGGCTAGTCTATGTGGCTCCTTGTTTCCCTGCCCAGGATAAAAAAAAACAGGCCAATATGTATATGTACGCACGTCAAACGCACTATGGTGTAGGATAAATCATTAGTTTATGTGTGAAGGTGTTATTTGTATTATACTCAGTATTTTCAGTCTGTGTTAGTAGTATAAGTTTTGGCTTTTTAGTCACTTACCAGTGACATTCCTTTTTGTTTAGCTGACCTTCCTCTTTTTTTTTCTGGTATTTTATTATTTAAATGCACAGTGGGGTTTTAACAGCCCTTGAAAACTCATATAATCTAACCTGTAATGCACCACTTTAATCAACATAACTTATACTTGCAGTATATTTCTGCTTTTTTATTTAATTGCATTTACTTTTTTTACATTTTAAAGAAAGCATCATAGTAGCAGTTGGTTTCAATTCAGAGCTATTATGTCAAATGCACTGAACTCGGTCACAATGACAGGAACTTCATGAAGAGACTGCTGAGGTGCTTTTTACAATAACTGCAATAGGAACTGATTTTATCAACGGTTTGTCATCCCTCACTTCTCAAGCCGTTCTTCAACTTTCTAAACATAATTTGCATTCTCGGTTCTGTCTTTAAAATGCATGCATCCTTACACATATGTGCAGTGAGGTGAAATACGGCTCAAATATCAGTTTTTTTATTTTTTTTTTTTTTTTTTTTTTGAGAATATGACTCAGGGAACATGGGAAATTCTGTGATATCGATCTACGTTTCACCCTTAGAACATCTCTTAAAGGGTAAGGTTCCCCAAAGATCAAGTCGTTTGGTTTGATTTCGACAAACTTGACACTATTATTAGCAAAAGACTAAGCTGTGGATTATATACTAATGCACAGCTTAGAAGAGTGACTACTGAACTTATGGGGCAAAGATGTCTTTTAACAAGGTTAAACTAAAACATGCATTGAAAGACAAAAAAGCTCAGAAATCTAAATGTCACTTGTCACAAAAAAAAAATAGTTGTTGGAAAAGACTAAGAGCCCCTCTTCTGACATTTACTGTATTTCATGAATAAAACATTCCAGAATGTGCTACTTCGAAATATAAATAGTTTTCTAATACATCTTCTAGTAGTAGTCCGTCTCTAACATGTTTTATGTAGAAGGCATTGATTTGTAACTTGCCATATACTGCCATCTGCTGTTCATGAGTTAGTAGTGCATGTTTTTTGTTTATTCATAACTTGGAACTACTTGTGCATTTGTAAAACATATTCTTCACCAGGGAACGACACATCCGGGGTTCTTTTTATCAAAGAAATGTACCTATTCAGTTGCAATAGCAATTCTGCCCTACTAAGGCTAAACATAACTACAACTTTTAGAGAGAGAGAGAGAGAGAGAGAGAGAGAGAGAGAGATTTCTATTTAGTTATTAGATATGTTTTTACTACAGACTGTATGTAGTCACTTAATAGACACAGACACTTAATAGCTTACAGAACATTGACAACATAGCATCTGTTTCTGTGTTTGAAAGGCAAGCTGCTTTAGGTCTCGGTGAACGTTTTGGCTTTTGGACCTGAAATCTCGATGCTTTTAAGTTTTAAATAAAAACATGCTGGCAGAATGAATAAGATGGCATGAACTGAATAGGTAAAAAAAAAAAAAAAAAAATGCATAAACATCATCAGAGGTGTGATTTACATGCCGCCAAGTCACCTTCATTTATATAGCGCTTGACTGTTTCAAAGCAGCTTTACAGTGATAATAGGAAATGAAAGAAAACAGAGATTGTTTTGCCTTTACAGCAGCTCTAGAATAAAGTTTTTGTCCAGCTAAAGTTAGTTTTGATTGATTCAGTTCAGTTGCAAAGATCATTAGTTATAAACTTAGGGGCCGCTTACACGACACTGTTCTAACCGAAAACCCTTAACGCGCTCCGGCCCGCTCATTTACAGAATTATTTATCGCTTCCGAGTAGCTATGTGAACCGGAACTATTTTGACAACGTTTTATCTGTACAGAGGTAAAGGGAAGGAGAATGGGCCTTCACAGGGGAGAGACTAGTTGACACTTCAGGACTGCGTTGTCATCATGTCCAGGCGCAGGTCCTTCATCAGATCTGGATACGGCCTGGATCCGGCGGACTGCGATAAACCTCGGGATAAACAGAGAGACTATATATTAGTGTAGACGCCATTCTTCTTATGATGTACCGAGTACATCAGGATTTATGGGGAGTGTTCCTGGTTCCGGCTGACCTAATCTATGCAGCTTGAAATGAGTGAAACATTGAATTATAGAAGTTTATAATGTGTTATGTGTATGCTGGGCCAAAGAGATGTGTTTTTAGTCTAGATTTGAACTGACAGTGTGTCTTCCCGGACAATGTTAGGAAGACTGTTCCAGAGTTTTGGTGCTAAATAGGAAAAGGATCTACCGCCAGCGGTCGATTTTGATATTCTAGCCAGGTATTATCAACTGGCCGGAATTTTTGAGATCGCAATAGACGTGAAGGACTATAATGAGTTAAGAGCTCGCTCAAGTACTGGGGAGCTAAACCATTTAGTGCTTTGAAAGTAATCAGCAATATTTTAAAATGTATACAATGTTTATAGGGAGCCAATGCAGTGTTGATAGAACCGGGCTAATATGGTAATTCTTCCTGGTTCTAGTAAGAACTCGAGCTGCTGCGTTTTGGGCCAGCTGTAGTTTATTTATTAAGTGTGCAGGGCAACCACCCATTACAATTACAATAATCAAGCATTGATGTCATGAACACATGAACTAATTGTTCTGGATTTGTCATTGAGAACATATGACATAATTCTTCCAAGGGTAGCATGTATAGATTGAACAGCAATGGTCCTAGTACTGAGCCTTGTGGTACTCCATACTGAACTTGTAAACGACATCTCTTCATTTACTGCTACAAACTGATAACGGTCAGATTAGTATGATTTAAACCATGCTAATGCAATTCCATCAATGCCAACATAATTTTCGAGTCTATTTGACAGAATGTTGTGGTCAATAGTATCAAATGCAGCACTGAGATCGAGTAACACCAATAGAGAGATACAACCATGATCGGATGATAAGAGCAAATCATTTGTGACTCTGAGAGCTGACTCAGTGGTACAGTCTAAATCCTGACTGGAAATCCTCGCAGATACCATTTCTTTCTAAAAAGTAAATGTTGTGAGTGTGGCGAGCAGGACGAGGCCGAGTGACGAGAGATGCGAGACCGGTGCGTCTCACAGGTGTAGCTCATTACCACTCGCGCCACTTTCACGGCACTCGGCCTCGTCCTGCTCGCCACAGTGAGGATACTGCCTTTTCTAGTATCTTTGACAGATACTAGATACTTTAATTGACTAATTATGTAGGATCAAGTTGCGTTTTTTAACAAGCTTAAAAGTTTTAGGTAAACGTCTGGGGTTGAAGCTTAATTTTCCGTTAATTTAGCCACTGTTTCAAATAAATACCTAGGGTTTTGTTTATTTTCTTCTATTAGGGTTGAAAAAAAAGCAGATCTAGCTGTTTTTAAGGCCTCTCTGTATGCAATCGTGCTCTCTTTCCATAAAATGCCGGAAAAAAAAAAACTCTAGTTTTGTTTTCTTCTAGTTGCGCTCCATTTTTTTCTGGCTGCTCTCTTAAGGGAGCAGGGCACCATACAGACTTTATCAAAGTGTGCTCATTGTACCACGGCATTGGACTATTTTCTTTAATCTTCTTTAAGCGCAAAGGAGCAACTGTGTCTAAAGTGCTGGAAAAGAGTCAAACGTTTCTGTCGCAATATCGAATTATTCTAAGCTATCTGGTATGCCGAGGAGTAGAAACTGATCAGGAATGTTATTAATAAAGCAATATGTAGTAGCAGAAGTGATGGGTCTAATATATTTTTAACACTGAGTCGGCTTTGAAGCCTTGGCTAAATGAAGTATACACGAAACTAGATAATGATCTGAAATGTCATCACTCTGCTGCATAATTTAAACGGCATCAACATTGATTCCATATGACAATATTAGATCTAGGGTAAGATTACGACAATGAGTAGGTCCTGACGCTTGTTTTCTAACTCAAATGTAGTTCAGAATGTCTTTAAAATTAAATGCCAATCCATCTTTTTTATTTACATGGATATTAAAATCACCAACAATTAGGACTTTATCTGCAGCCAGTAGTAACTCTGATAGAAAATGAGCAAATTCTTTGATAAAGTCTGTATGGTGCCCTGGTGGCCTGTATACAGTAGCCAGCACAAATCTCAAACATGATTTATCATTTATACTAGATAGTGTTACATTAAGCACCAACACTTCAAAATAATTATATTTGAAACAAGACTTCTCAGCCATTCTGAAGATATTACTATAAATTACAACAACAACAAGAGTCTCTATGTGATGGGATTTATCTGACCTCAGTGATGTGAGAGAGCTAGCAGAGGGTCGGTTTAGCCAGTCTGTCTGCTTCCTGACCTGAGCCCCAAATTCATATTTGAGCTACATTAGAGTCACATTAGAGTTTGATTGGATGCACATATTCTAATCTAATACTTCTAATTCAAATCTAATACTTATAATTAATGATAAGCCTGTCATGTACTACTATATGGTTATTACTTGTTTTAATTATTTGCCGTTTCTTTCCCTGCTCTCTTTAATTCTATCAGAACAAGTTGAAAACCACTGATAAAAATATAAGAACAATGGAAATAGAAAAAAATATCATAAATTGATTGTGAACTCAATTATAGTCTGAATGACTGTTACCCCTTTGGTTGTTTGACTCACTTTTGGGTCCATTAATGTGAATATGATTACAGATTAATTTTAGACTCTTTGTTGCACATAGATGAGTCATAGCTTGGTCGGTAGAAATGTCCATTTCTCTCTTTCTCTGGCTCTATTTCTCATCTTCCTTGCATTTTTAAATACAAACACTCTGTAGTCTGTAGCCTCTATCACAGATCCTTATGCTCCATTTAAACCTGCATGAACACAATTGATTGGCACGTAAGAAAACAACAAGAGCCCAGTCCAAAAGCCCACCCTGGGGCAAAGCTCACACAATCGTCCTGTTGTCTCACATCCAGCACTCCAAATGCAATGTGTCAAATTGGTGTGGAGGAAAACAATGCAGAACTGAGTGTGTGTAAATGAGGGATTCTGGAGAGACCAATAACACCTTCAGTGTGATGTTTTGTGATGCGTATGTGTGTGTATTTTAGTGTTTGGCTGCTTTTGGTGAAGGGACAATCTCTGTTGTAGTATTTGCTGCTCTGTGGTCTTGGCTGGAAGAGATAAGGTGGTTCATACAACAGTTTATCAGACATTCTCCCATGCAGTCTCTTAAATGGATACCCAGAGGGGGCAGTAAAAGTCCATGTTGCATTGTGTAAGCTTGCTGCTGTGTTCCTGCTGCTTTATTGAACATGAAACAAGGCCATTTGGATGCACAAAGCAGAGATGATATTGGGTAAAGTGGATGTGCCCATAACACTGGAGTCTGAAACTTACTTTCTGTGTAATAATGACAATTTTTTTCTTCACAGTGGCACTTTATAATTGAAAAAAGGGTAAGTTCACTGAATAAGGAATAATGTAATGTAGAATACATATTTAATACTTATCTTTACCACAAAATAAGGCAGATTTAAGTATAAAAAAAAAATCTGCCAATCAAGCAGTACACTGTAAAATAATGTATTTGTAATTAACTCTTTCCCTGCCATTGACGGAATTTTCCAGCTTTCCGTGCTATTATGCATCTTCTGAAAGAGTACAGACTCTCCTGATCAAAACACAGGCAAAGAGGAAGCAGAAACAAGCCATAGCATAGAAAGCAGATGCATATGTAATATAATGTGATCATCAACATTAAACAGGATAAAAATCAAACGTTACAAAATGAAATGTCGACCCAGGACGAACTATAGGACTGTGAAGCATTGTTGGACTTGATCTACTCCATCCATGTTTTAATCATTGTTCTGAATCCGGACATAGTCTTTGACAAAAATGTGATTTTCTCAGCTTTTTGCTCAAAATAGTACTTTTTTTTTAAAACTTACACACATTCAAATGTTGATTAAAAAATGCATTCAGCTCGAATTTTTTTTTTTTTTTTTTTTTTTTGCTATTGTTTAAAAGCAGAGTTCTTGTGATATGTTACATGTTCAGATATTCCTACAGCGAAATATTCTGGGGGCCATGAAACTTTTGTGAAAACGGTCAAAAATGCAGGCACTGGCTAGCAACTTTTTTCAAAAACGCTGCCTGGGTAATAATTTATTTATGAATATATTTGCAATTTCTGAGTGAAAATTGTTTCTACACATTTCTTTTTTCAGTGCATTTGTTCTCTAGCTCTTCCTTTACCAGGGTCGTGACAAAAGGTAATGGTCTTCTTCGTGCATGCTCATTGTTACTTGCTCAGTATTTCCTATTGCACTTGATTCTACAGTGTCATACTGAATGTGATGGATATGAAACGACAAAAAAATGTGAAGAGAACATTTATATTGAGTTTTTGCTGGCTGCACGCAAAAACAAACAATAACAACTGCGGTGCAAATAGTGTAATCAAATTTACGAGAAAATTACTTAAATGAGCGGGTTCTTTTTAGCGAATCAAAAACAAACTGGTGGGAACTTTATACTAAAGTGGGACTTTATAGTAAAGGAATATTGCAGCTGCCAGTCTCTGCTTTAACCGAGGAGTTTAAGTGTGTCAAGGTCAGACTGGAAATGACCTTAGTAGAGTCACGCGACAAATGTGTAAGGGAGGCAGCCCCTGTCTTAAAAACTGGTAGAAAGTGGTCAGCAAAGAAATCTGTAGTAGAGGCAAAGGCTGACCTTCAAATTGGGGATATCGTGGGGCAGGTACAGCATGGAAGAGGGGGTTTTGGGCTCAGTTTATCTCCTCCTAAATGGCACAAGGCAGGCCCAGCTCAAAGGAGGAAGCTGGTAGTCAACGAGGTGCGAAAGCAGGAGGAGAGGATGAGGTGTATAAAGGCCATTTCCCAGGCCAAGCAAGGAGAGTGGATGAGATGGGAGAGCGTGGAACAACGCAAAATGGGCTGGCAAGACCTTTGGTCAATGGAAGAGAGTAGGATCAGTTTCCTTATTAGGTCAACATATGATGTTCTCCCATCACCGCATAACCTACACCTCTGGGTAGGAGAGGATCCCTCTTGTCCTTTGTGTTCATCACCTGCCACATTAAGGCACATTTTGACAGGATGTAAGGTGGCTCTTAGCCAAGGTCGGTTTACTTGGCGCCATGACCAAGTATTGCGATGTTTGGCTTTAGCATTGGAAGGCAAGCGTAGTATGACCAATAAGTTGCCGCCTGTTCTAGCAAAACATTACACGCAGAAGACAATATTCCTCCGCCCAGGCGAGCAACCACCAAGAAAAGGTGCTAACACCAATTCTCGCCCAGGACAACTGGAAGCTGCTAGGGACTGGAAGATGCTGGCTGATCTCGATCAACGGCTTATTTTTCCACCTGAGATTGCCACCGCTAACCTACGACCAGATATTGTTTTGTGGTCTGGATCAGCACGCATCGTTCAACTGATAGAGTTAACAGTGCCATGGGAGGATGCGGTAGATGAGGCATATGAGAGGAAGAAACTGAGTGTTACGGGCGGTCGGACACCACCCTTAACACAAAGGAGAGACGCACACAGATCGTGATATGTTCGGACCAATGTATACTATATAGGACTATGTCATTGACATTCCAGCTAAAACAACATTCACTAAACGCTGGAAGGAGGCGGGTGCGTTACGCATTCCGAACGCCATAACCTTATAATGCATAAATGCATCTGGGGTCACAAAAGCTGATATTTGTCTAGCTCTTGGTGTGAGGGGCACTTGCCAGTAACCTTTTAGGAGGTCGATTTTAGTGACAAACATGGCCGAGCCAACACGGTCTACACAGTCATCTATCCGCGGTAATGGATAACAGTCTGGCAGAGTGATTGCATTAACACGCCTGTAGTCCGTACAAAACCTGAAAGTGCCATCAGGTTTGCCAACCAAAAGGCACGGGGAGCTCCAAGGGCTAGAGCTGGGCTCAGCAATATTATTCTCTAACATGTACTCAACCTCCCGTTGTAGGATTGCTCGCTTTTCTGGATTTACCCTATATGGGTGCTGTTTTATCGGGCCATTATCACCCACGTCTATGTCATGTTCCAGGACTGTAGTTACAGTCGGGACATCTCCAAACAATTCAGGGAAATCACCTATTACAGACAATATGTCAGCTGTTTGAGAGGGAGTTAAATGTGGCAAACGATTTGCAATGACCGAAAGCATAGCCGAATTGTTGAGTCGACCTTCAATCACGCACCGCGACGGTGGGATTACCGCATCCTCATCCTCTATCAGCGAAGAGAGCAAGACAGAGGACTCGACTGGATCTGGTAAGTCAAAATTACACAAGTTAGGTTTAACACATTCACGCGTATAATACGGTTTGAGCATGTTTACATGACAAACGCGCGAATGTCGACGCTTATCAGGGGTTAAAATTATATAATCTAGATCAGATATTCTCTTTTCAACAGTATATGGCCCTCTGAATCGTGCCTGAAATACCGAACCGGGCACGGGTAGAAGAACTAACACTTGATCTCCAGGTTTGAACGAACGGGCTCTTGACTTTCGATCATACCAAGTTTTCATGTTAGTTTGAGTCTTTTCTAAATTTTCTCTAGCGAGTTCACGTGCTCTGTGTAGCCGGGCGTGAACGTCGCTAACAAACTGTAGTGCACTACGGGAAGTAGGTTTGCTTAACCACTGATCTTTAATGACGCTTAAAGGTGTGCGAACGTCGTGAGCAAACACTAGCTCCGCAGGACTAAACCCAATCGACTCTTGTACAACCTCTCTAGAAGCCATAAGCATCCAAGGAACTGCATCTTCCCAGTCTGCTCCTACCTCCAAACAATACGCACGTAACATTGATTTTAATGTCTGATGGTAGCGCTCGAGCGCCCCCTGACTTTCCGGATGGTATGCGCTTGAGATGTGGTGCTTAATGTGGAGCGATTTTAGAACTTGGGAGAAAACACGCGAAGTAAAATTCGTTCCTTGGTCACTTTGCACTATTTTTGGTAGCCCCACAAAAGAGAAAAATTTTAATAACGCTCTGGACACGATTCTGGCGGTGATCTTTCTCAAAGGCACCGCCTCTGGATAGCGAGTAGCCGTACACATAATGGTTAATAAATACTGATACCCGCTTTTTGACCTAGGAAGAGGGCCAACACAGTCAATGATTACCTTTTCAAAAGGTTCACCGACGGCTGGTATGGGATACAACGGCGCAGGGGGAATTTTCTGGTTTGGTTTACCAGCAACTTGACAAATATGACACGTTTTACAATATCGTCGCACATCACGTTTCAGCCCAGGCCAAAAAAAATGACGAAGAACGCGGTTGTAGGTCTTAGTCACACCTAAATGACCAGAAACACAATCATGTGCGACATTCAAAATAGCGTGTCTATTTTCAACTGGCATAACTATTTGCTCAATCTCATTCCACTCATTTTTCTGAGGTCTCCACCTCCGCATCAGTAACCCGTCTCTGAGGAAATAGACTGGATTCTCATCTGTACAGCCTGAAACAGAATGCACTGCATTAAAGCATGAAACAAGTGAGGTGTCTTTTTGTTGAGCATTAACAAGTTTCTCTAATGACAATGAGACATCTGATGGTTTTATTTCTCTTTTCTTACTGTTCAATTTAGGATTAGGACTACCCAGACTCTGCATGAAAGCAGGTTCGAAGAGCCTCCCACACTCTGCAGGGTGAGCGATGAAACTGTCACTCAGGTCGACGTCATTGGGAGGTACTGCATCCGTCAACCTCCGGGTCTGCGACCTAGTAACGACACTAGCGGGAAAAACGTCTGGGAATTTTTGTGCGCACTCATCGGGAAAGTCTTGATTGAGCGGCACAGACACAACCTCGGGTGGGACATCACTACGGCTCCACACGTTTCCACCGGCTAGGTCATTGCCAAGGAGAAACGTGACACCGGGGATTGGTAAAGAGTCTTGAACACCAACAATCACATCCCCACACACCAACTCAGATTCAAGACACACGTGATGTAAAGGGACCTCGAGGAAACCCATCTCGATTCCACGAACAAGGACACTACTTCCAGTTGCAGTTTTCTCAGACAACGGCAACAAACCGTGAAGGAGGAAAGACTGCGCGGCGCCCGTATCTCGCAAGATGCGCACAGCCACAGCCTTCTCACCAGGTACAGACACGGTCCCATTCGTCAGAAAGGGCTCGTACAAGGACCGAGTTTTCTCTGACTTTAACTCTGCAAAAAGGATAGGCGATATTCTACTCGAAGAAGAACCAACGAGACCCATTGGTTTCGTGGACTGTTTTTTTTCAATATCAAACATTCTGCCACAATGTGCCCTGGCTTTTTACAATAAAAACAGTGTCTGTCTTCTTGTTTTACTGCATTCTTTTTCGTGTCTACATCAGGGGTCGTAGATGGATTAACTCTTAAACGATAACGTTCTCTAGAGATGCTATGCGTTAAGCAGTATTCGTCTGCAAGCACAGCAGCTTCTGCAACAGACTCGACCTTCTGCTCGGTTACATAGGTTGCCACAGCAGTTGGCAGGCAGTTCTTAAATTCTTCTAAAAGAATTAATTCACGCAGCTTCTCCTGACTATCAACCTGCTGCGATGAGCACCAACGATCAAACAGGGCTGCTTTGTCCCGACCAAATTCAACAAAAGTCTGCCGCTCCGTTTTTTTTAAGTTCCTAAACTTTTGTCGATATGCTTCAGGGATAAGTTGATAGCACCTCAACACTGACGCTTTCACAATATCATAATCACTACTCTGCTCCACTGTTAACGACGAGTAGGCTTCCTGTGCTCTACCCACCAAAACGCATTGCAGAAGGAACGCCCACGCAGTTCTCGGCCATTTCAAATTGGTCGCGACACGTTCAAAGTGTGGAAAATATTTTTCTACATCCTTCTCCACAAAAGGTGGCACAAGTCGAATGTGGCGAGTAACATCAAAATAATTAGGGTCAGGCGGAACGACACCTTCCCTCTGAGCCTCAACTTCCAATTTTCTCAACGCCAATCGGTTTTCAAGTTCATGCTCACGGGCCTGCGCTTGCATGCGCTCACGGTCGTACTCAATTTCCTTCTCTCTGATACTTAACTCCCTCAACCGAATTTGCAGCTGTAATGCTTCTGTAGACACGGGAGATTGTTTCTCTATAGGCAGAATGCCTTTACTAACCAAAGCAGCTTGTAAGACGGTTTTAATTGTGTCTTTGGTGCGCTTTTCAGCAGAAGTGAGCTCAACTTCATAAGTTGCAGCCAAATTTAGCAACTGCTCTTTTGAAAACTTCAAAAATAATTCAATAGAGGGTTCTTTAACAAATGCTTCCTCTGTTGCCATTTTAATGCGTAAAGATGCTTTAAAGTGCAAACAAAATCAATAATGATTAAAAAAAAAACCTCACTAAAGCAGTTTTAACTGCGACAAAGCTACAAAGTAGCGATTATCGAAGTGGTCAAACAAAAAGCACAATATAGGCTACAAACGACCACGAATTTTTAATGTCCACCCACGAACAAAATGCTAGCACAATCAAATTACCAGCGCTCACAAAATAGGCGATTTGCCACAATATATTACAAGCTATACAACTTAACTAAAGGTATTCTGATAGGCAAAAATGTTGTCTGTGACTGCTCTAGCTAACTATACACAAAACCAAAACAAAATCCTAAATACCTACGCACTCTTCAGTGGCTTACTCAGCTCGAGGCTTCCCACCGAGCCCCCTCCTGAGATATCCACCAAAATAAAATAAACAGTCGACTAAACAAATGAACAGACAATCATAATTGCGCACCAGAATACTCACCAAAACGTTGTAGCCTTCAAAAGTTCCGCAGTTCACACTAAACACTAAAGTCCGATTTAATCAAACTATTGATCCCGGACGAGCCCCCAATATGTTACGGGCGGTCGGACACCACCCTTAACACAAAGGAGAGACGCACACAGATCGGCTCGTAGAAAAAAAAAGTAATAGGGGTATTTTTATTTAACAGAAAGTTGTTATGGTTTTTAAATAGTGGTACGCAGCAACAAAGTCCAACTGCAGAAGCGGAACCCTTCTTAGTGTCGGGTGGACGGCTAGTCGGTAGACTCTTTAAAGGTAGATAGAACACGGCTGTGCAACGACCATGTTCTCTCTCTGTGTGCGCCCGCAGGAATGGTTCCTTCAGCCCTTTATAGTGCAAGCAGGGTGCGCTCAGGTGTAGCTCATCTGTAATCAGATTAAACAAAGGGAGGAGATTCCGCATGCCAACACGTGTAGTACAGACACTAGAGCTGGGGGCCGTAACACTGAGGTATGCTCATCTGGCCGCTAAAGCAGAACAGCGGGGATGGAGAGTCCAGGTTTATCCAGTGGAAGTGGGTTGTCAAGGTTTTGTGGCACACTCTACAACCCGGTTCCTCAGAGACGTCGGATTCAGTGGCCAAGAGTTCCGTCGCACAGTAAAGAACTTATCTGAAGCCCCAGAAAGGAGCAGCAACTGGCTGTGGTTGAGACGGAAAGATTCTAGCTGGCTGTGTACAGGCCGCCACGCTACGGTTTCGTAGAATTCTTGAAAACTTGAAGAGTCTGTAGGTTATTTGTATAGGTTGTATAGTATTTACAGTCATTACGTTCCTGTGTATATTGCGTGAATGACGGGTGGTTGGGCAGATATTGTGTTTTTGCGGTAGGTGGTATGCCATACGGAACCGTTGCCACTGAAACTGCATATTAACGCACCAGTGGGGCTCGACAGCCTTAGTCAAACGGGTTGGCGCGTATGTTTGGGTTGCGGAGAGAGATTGTGAGATTGTGGTTAGGTCTCAGCAGCAGGAGGAATGTAGTGGTCAGTAAGCTGGGCTGAGTTGAGTGGGGGACGGAGGGGGGTGACTCTGGGACGCCAGAGTCACTGTCGAGCCCTCTTGAGGTGTCGTGGGCTAGTCGACGAAACACTGAGGACGGAGGGTGCCCACTTAAAGACCCTAGAGATGTCCCCTACTTTGCTCAATCCAGACGGTTGTCGTACTGGTCCACTAGGGAGACCACACTGTAGTTGCAGCCGTCGTGTGTGCTGACGCGCCAAGTACACTGCAGCCGTTAACGCTGGACAGAA
This sequence comes from Tiaroga cobitis, assembly GCA_030578255.1. Classification (NCBI taxonomy): domain Eukaryota; kingdom Metazoa; phylum Chordata; class Actinopteri; order Cypriniformes; family Leuciscidae; genus Tiaroga; species Tiaroga cobitis. Next base: position 36,207,436 of record CM060602.1, on the reverse strand, counting down.
GGGGAGTCACACCACCATATGGAAAGAAGCGTAAATGGGTGAAGCATAGTTTACTTTACTGTAAAGCTACGTCTTAGCGTTGCTTATCTTGGCGAAAGCCGAGTACAAATCAGCATGAAGTTTTAACATCTACTCTCGTGTAATGGAAATCATGACGATTATGACTGAACTCGGTAAGAGCCGTTGAATCAACATCTGATTCACTTCATGAACTGCTAGTTGTAGCCAATGCTTTTTGTTCATTGGAGCTATGAATATTAGGGACTTCAAATTTATATGGGATTAAAAAGCCATTTTCAGAGCCAAACAGATACATTTTTTTCTGTTTTGTTAAAATTTCTGTTTACCTACCATGTAATGTCTAAATGTATAGGAACCTGAGTGCAAATATTTGTATTTATATATAGCAACATTGTATTGATTTGGAGGAAAACACATTTACCTTTACAATGAAAGAACGTCTGGTTAAAAGTTGTGACCCTGTCAAGTATCTCTGGTGACTTTTAGGGCATTGGGGTCATGTGGAACGACCTATCCTTAAGAAAGTATGGATGCACAAATATAGAATATAAATCCTCTTGTGTTGTTGTGACCCTGATGCCCCCCTAGAGATTTTCTTCAAGCTAGGAAGCTTTGAGGCTCCTGGGAGAAGGTGCTCTTCTATTTCTTTTGAAATGACAGGGGGTTCAAACACACCCTGTAGTTTCAACAGTCTTGCAGGGAATTCAGTGATGGGGTTTTTTTCCAGAACAAGGATTAGTCTTTTAAAGAGCGTTATGTCACATCGTTCTGATTGCCCTTCACATGATGTTCCTGTCTAATCCCGGAGGGCTCAACTTGCTTATGATTACAATGTACAATGTACAATGTCTGTCTGGACTTCAATTTCTTGCTGCATTGTTTTCTGAAATGTACAGTGGAGTTTACTGGAGCTTATACAGAACACTAAGCACAAACTATTATCAGTTACTTAAAACGTATCACATGAAATTGTTGGGAAAAGTTCTTCCAAATCAAATGCAACAAGTGTTGTGTGCACCAAGTGGACCATCCAAATTATTCAGAAGAACTTTATTTCATACATAAAAAAAAAATTCCTATAATGTGTCATGGATTCCATATACATGACACATTCTAGGATTTTTTTTATTTTTATGTATGAAATAAACTTCTTAGCAACAGCAATACTGTCCTGCAAAGGCAAAACACAATAACTACACCAACACTGAAACTGAGAAAATGTCCGTTTGTTTATTTATTTAAATTGTTCATACTTTGAGCATAGTTTGAGCCAAACCCATATCTGTCATAGTCTAAGATACCTTGGATATGTAGTCACTTTGCCTTTGTGTGGGAGAATAGCAGTAACAGTGTGTGTGTGTGTGTGTGTGTGTGTGCGTGTGTGCGTGTGTGCGTGTGTGCGTGTGCGCGTGTGCGCGTGTGTGTGTGTGTGTTTCCTACTATTGAAGTTGTGATTACAAGCTCGTCGCATTCAAGTGTTCTGTTGTCGGACATAACTGGAATCATGGAGGACACCAGGTTTATTCTTACATATTCATTTGGAAAATCGTAGTAAAGCCAAAATTATATTTAGCGTCCCATTCATTGACAACCATATAAACATTAGCCGTGCTATCTAGATCAATTCTATAATTTCGGTCAAGTACAGGCTATTTTCCCTGCGTATATAACATACAACATGCTTCAAATGATTATTTATATATGTAAATATCCACTTCTTTAATGACAAGACAAGGCAATATAGCGGTTGTAGAAAAAAATGAATGAAGAAAATGTGGTCACAGCAGCAATCGTTCTCCCCTCCGCCATGTTTAAAGTTTATGGCACGCCCAGCTGGGGAAATTGGGTATCAAAATGATCCCTGGGCTTCCCCCAAAAATTATGATCAATAAGTAATGACATATTATTTTATTTGCTTTAACTCATCACCTTAAGTTAAGCAATTTTCATTTTTTTTAAGTCAGTTTAATGTAATTTAATGAAATGACTTAAAACATCCAAGTTGATTGTACTTAAAAATGTAAGACAGCAACTTTTTTTTATAGTGTCGTGGTAAATACGACTTGAGAGGGCGTTTGTGTCCAATTTTTAACTAGCAAACTCATATTTATGATAAATCCGATATAGCATGTGAAGGAAGCATTAATCGGGATTTACAGCATGACCTCAAATTAAGTCACATACAATGACCATTCAGACCAAGTATTCAAAACAAACACTACCGTACAAAATTTGGGGGTCAAAATGTTATTTTTAAATATCTTATGCTTAACAAACAGTAAAAATAAATTTTATAAAACAATTTTAAATAACTTTATTATTTTAATATATTTTATTATCAAATTTATTCCTATGGATGACACATTTTCAGCAGCCATTATATGTAACATTATCAATGTAAAAAATATTTGTGCTGCTTAATATTTTTGTGGAAGCCATGATACAGTGTTTCAGGATTCTTGGTAACACTTTTATTTTAATGGTCCCCTTTAGACATTCTGTTGACTATAAGTATAACATTGCACCTGTTAACTAACTCTCATTAGAGTATTAGTATACTCTCTGCTTAATATCTGCTAACACTTTATTCCGATGCTCTACCAACAGACATTATACTGATTATAAAGAACTTTGCAACTTATTATACGTACCCTTAACAGTCTTAACAGTCTAATACTCTACTAATACTTTAATGAGAGTTAGTTGACATGTAGATGCAACGTTACTTATAGTCAACAGAATGTAAAGGAGAGTCTTTGATGAAACGAAGGTTCAAAATAATTACTTTAATATTATATACATGTACTGTCACTTTTTCATTTTTTAATACATCCTTCCTGAATAAAAGTATGTATTTCTTAAAAAAAAAAACACACACACATATATATATATATATATATATATATATATATATATATATATATATATATATATATATATATATATATATATATATATATATATATATATTTTTTTTTTTTTTTTTTTTTTTTTTTTATTATTATTATTATTATATTAAATAAAATATATACTGTGTGTAAAACCAACTGGTAGTGTATTTAGTAAATCCATTTTGTGTGTGTTTTTTTTTCTCTTCTCTTTATTGTGTGGGTCTTTATTTCCTCCATGTTGTGGATATTACATTCGCAAAACACATATGGTGGAATATCCTGAAGGTGTTGTAAGTTCATGGTTGTAGGTTCAAACAGCAGGAGCCAACCCAATGTGTCCTTGAGCGAGACGCTTAACCCCAGGATACTCCAGGGGGATTTGTCCCTGTAATAAGTCTACTACAAGTTGCTTTGGATGAAAGTGTCAGCTGAATGACAATTGAATAATTAAGAGTAATCCATTTTAACCTTCCCAAAGAGAGGCATAAGAATTACAGATTTATTCATTTAAATTCCCCAAATTCTTCTGAGAAGGCAAAGCATACAACCTTGGCTTTTACAGCAGAAGAACCAGCTTTTGGCACCTTCCAGAAACCATCATTTCTCCTCAACCTCGATCCGTCAAGATAAAAGACTGTCATAACCCATGGCCATGGCCCTCTGAACCTTTCAAGTTGAAAGATTGCAGAGCAATATTCATGAATGGTTGGGCACAAATCTATTGAGGCACTTCATGAAATGAGACACGCTTTCTAGGTCAAGGAGAAACACATATTCATTCTCATCAAGGCTGCGGTTCTAGAAAGTCATCAGTAGGTTTAAATGGCTGCTTTATAAGGATTTAATTGATCTTTTTTTATTTTATGATTTTTTTGCCTGTAGCCATTTAAATTTCTGAGTGTCCCTGCAAGTTTCTTCATGACAAATATAATAGTGTTATTGTATTTATTTATTGTGCAATTAATAATACATATAAATATGTTTAATTGGTGAATTGCATTGGCAAAAATATGTGAGTGATGTTATGAATTACTTATTGGTCTGTGCAAAACAAATTAATTTTACTGACTACACTTAAAAGAAAGGGTCCCAAAAAGGGATTTTTGCAGCAATTCCACGGAAGAACTATTTTTGGTTCCCCAAAGAACCTTTTAGTGAAATTGATTTTTTTCCCCATTTTTTTTTTTTTTTTTTTATGTGAAAGACAATCTAAAGAATCCTTTTTCCACTATAAAGAACCCTTTGTGCAATGTAAAATGTTCCATAGATGCTAAAGGTTCTTCATGGAACCATCAATGCCAATAAAACCCTTTATGGAACATTACGGAGTATTGGTAGTTGCACACGTTGGAGGGTCTTTAAAGACAACCAACATACCGGGCTGCAAAAAAAAAAAAAAAAAAGAAAGGTGTAGGACATTGGGACGTGTAGGTGAATGGTGTCTCTGGTACATCAAACTAAATTATTTAAACCCATTAATCGAACTGCATTATTTAAGAGCATTAATTTATCTCTAATGCACCAGTGGGTTCTGCAGGAAAGTTAATAGAGTTTTTTTTTTTTTTTTTTTTTTTTTTTTTTTTTTTTAATGACATTTAAATATAAAAGCGTATTACCACAACCTCAAAATCATTTGCAGGGGTTTTGACGGATTTATTTTGTTTAAATGTCAAATTGTTAATATGATTGTTTTTGCTGACGTTTTGTTGTCTTCTAGGTCATCCATCTTTATATATGTTTTCCATATTTTAATAGTGCCATCACAGGATTCCATTCTTTACAAAAATGAGGAACACAAGTCACGTAAGACCTCTGTTCTGTGGCTTGAAGCCAGCACAAAAATGTGAATTCAGAGACAGAGGTTCATCTGAGAACTTCTATTATCACCTACACTTAAGTCATATATAACATAAGTGTGGTTTACATAATGTTAACCCAGGTGCAGTTTCTGAAATGTCGATTTTTTTTTAAATTAACTAAATATTTATTTTAATAATTAATTTTTTTCTTCTTTTTTATTTATTTTTTTATTTAGATGATTGACTTTCCAAAATGACCGTGGACAACAGAGTCATACTACAGGCCAAGATGCAGTAAGCATGTTTCATAGATATTTCATCATGCTCATGGCGTTCTCACGTGGCGGCAGATGTTCAGGTGACCTTGGTAAAGTGTGGCATTGTTTGCACACCATACAGAATTTCACCTCAAGATGGCACCAAGTAACTGCTGAACTCAGCATAAGAAGTCAAGGACGCCCGAATCTGTTGTGCGTTAAAATGCAGGTCTATTTCAATGCAAGAGTTGTTCCCTAAAAAGATTCAACGAAAATGTATGCAGATTAGTTTGGAGGGTGAAAATAGTGTAAACGTGATATGTTAAGCAATCACAAACTTCAACATTGGCAGTATTGCTACAGAGAAGATGTTATATATAGCTGTTATATATATATATATATATATATATATATATATATATATATATATATATATATATATATATATATATATATATATATATATATATATAAACCATGCAAACAGCTATATTTGCTTATTCAGCTAAACATTACACATAATTGTATTGTAAATATGTCTAAAGAAATACAGAAATATGTTAATATTACTATTAAAATATTGTGTAACAATAGTCTGAGCTGTAATATAAACTTACATTTTGGGTGTGATAATTAACTTAATTTCTCATATAATTATTTTATATAATTATAATTATATGTATATATTATGATGTGAATAGAAATACATTTATAAATAAAATATTTGTAAACAAATTGCATAAAAAAATCCACATACCTTTCTTAACTGGCTGAAGTTTCAAACTGCCTAATAATTAAGCACTTTTACTTTGTAACTAACTACAAAAAAGACCTAGCCTATATGTGAAAGACAGGACAAACGGACCATTGACCACTAGATGGTGCCATGGAATTAAACTACACGATTTGTGTGTTCTTCATGAAAAAGGTATAGATATCATAATATACAGATGGGAGTTTTACTTACTGAAAATGTTCTCATGATACAGACCATAATACAAACTGGACTTTAGTTCCGTTGTCATTTCGGTAAAATGTTTTCTAGTCTAATATATATAAATATACACACATCAAGTGTATGGTCTAAAATGATTGTTTTATTCACAAGACAGCTTTTACTAAACCGTGTTGTTTAATTTATGGATCTATCGCCTTAGAGTACAATCTGTCATTCATTGAAACCCATAGAGGTGTGTCAAAATAAAAACAAGCTGGTAATCTCAAAGCTATTTACCTTCTGCTGTTCGTACCCTTGCGTTTGGGTAGGACACTAATATGAGCCTTCAGTTTGGCCACTGAAACAGCAATTATCTAAATCAGCCCTCACCACTTCTCTCCTGCTCATCTTCTCCTTCCTAAACCTCCCAAATTACACATCGACGGCACGGGAAGACCGTGCCATCAGCATTAAGCTGGAAATGACATGACTGGCATCTGCAGCTCCCATAATCACGGGAGATATGATGGATGCGTATTACTGCCGCTCAAAAGAGGCGGGCAACCCGCATTCAAGAATGGCAATTACAGTTTTCCCCCAAGAAAATCACCCAGATGGAGCCAAAATATGCAAAAAATGGTGTAACCATTAACGTTTCTCTTCTGAATTTTTTCTGAAATGGGCATTACAATATAGTGGGGCGTGCACCTCCGTTTTAAACGCTTTAGAGTCATTCCGCAGTGCCGAATGAGGTCATGGCTGTCGCTTAAAATGCTGTTTTGATGCTTATGTGGCTCATTCTTTGCCGATGTTTGTGTAATGAAGCTTGCGATGACATTATAAGTGGTGTGTGTGAGCAAGACTAGCAGTAAATGAGCGAGGCCAAGGTTGGGGGTTGTGTTGTGCTCTTCAAGAGCTTGAAAGAGCATGTGTTTTTTTTGTGTGTTTTTTTTAGATAGGCCTACGTGTAGTTTTCTTCCACACAGTAGGTCAGGAAGTCCTCGCTAGTAGCTCGAGTCAAGGTCCACGAGGCCTCGCAAATCTACCAAAGTGCCAAATATAAAATCTTTTTATGAGCTCAGTCAGGTAGAGTATCAGGGCTTTTTCTCGTTGGCAAGCGGTTTTATGGAGATGCTGAGTGCTTTATCAGAATGCATTTTCGCCGACACCCTGTAAGTGCCTTCTTTCGTGGAGTAATTGGCAAGTTCTCTGGAAATTAGATTTATGGACTTTTATGGGAGTAAATTACATTTAAAGAGTGGCATTCAATAATGCCCATGATATGATATAGTTAGATCGTGCCTCTCCCACGACAGTATGTCTTTAAGAAGACATATCACGTTTAGTTTGATTTTACAAGGCTTTAGAACGTATCACTTATGAGCCGACAACTCTTAGCGGTACCCACGACAAAACCGCTGCTAAGTGCAGAGATGAAAAAATACATTTCTGTTATTTATAAATATATAACTAGTAGACCTTTCTGAGTGTCTGCAAATCCATCAAGCTCTTATCCCAAATTGGTTCAGAATCCCATAACCTCCAGTGCACCACGCAGCTTGTTAGGCTTCTATCGTCATAGCCAAACACCTCTAGAGCCCCAACCTGACTATTACCCTCGAAGTCTCTGGAGAGCTGGGCTGCTTTTTAAGATGGATTTTAAAAAGCGATGAGTACATCCTGTGGGACATCGGGCCGCATGACTCAAATGATTAATTGTACATCTGGGCTGTGTTCCACTCATCATGCCCCCTTGAGCTCGCTCTAGAGTACCTGTTTACTGCCTGTGGCACGACCCTGTAAAATTTCAGAGTCCTTTTCTTTAATCTTTTCCTCGCTGTCTTCTCTCTTATTTTCCTCTCTCATGTCTTATGAAGAGACCCTTTTTAACCTGTCGTGGCACATCAAATAAGCCGTGCATTATTGATCAATAATCTGCCCTTCGCCTCCCAAGTCATTGTGCATCTACAGTATACGTCTAATAAAAGTCGGTAAGATACGTTATTAATATTTCACTAAACCCATTCAACAACCGTGTTTTTGTATGGACCATTTGATCAATGTTGCATACACTCTTAAAAATAAAGGATCTTTATTGGCAGCGATGATTCCGTGAAGTAGATTTAACATCCGTGGAACTTTTGCATTCCACAAAAGTTTTTTTTTTTTTTTTTTTTTTGGTAAAAGGTTCTTTAGATTATTGAAAAGTTCTTTGTGGGACCCAAAATGGTTCTTCTATGGTTCTTCACTAGCCTGAATGCCAGCCGAACTTAGCCCCGGCCACAACATTTAGGGATGGGAAGCTCGGTCTGGACTTGATCCGTTAAGAAGCAAGTATGCCCTAACCAAAGCTGTTCGGACCAATCAAATTGTCAGGGCGGGCTTTATACGATGATGGACAGATGATCAACCGTGATGTAATCATCCACGTCACCAAAGAGCGCTTGGGTTGAATTCGTTTACAACAAAGTATGGGTGCCGCTGGAGAATTGAGATGTGTAGATTCAGCCGTCGTGTCTGTTATAGAAGATATCAACAGCGCATTCATTTTAAAAGAGGAACAGAGAACCGCGATCAAGGCATTTATCCATCGGAAAGATGTTTTTGCCGTCCTTCATACGGGATTTGGTCTATCCAATTGAGTGCAGAGGCATTTTCTTTCCTGGTTCGGTTGAAACCCGCCCCATAATCACAGCCCAATGGAGCAGTATCAGACTCATATTCTGACTAGAATCTGAGTATGATGACGTCAGGCTAGTTCTTCACCCTTTTAGAACCTTAATTTCTTTAAGTGTATGGGCAAAAAACTTTACTATGCAATTACATGATGCCCATACAAAATAGGGATGCACAATATATAGATTTTTAACCAATACTTGAGTTTGTATTTATTTATTTATTTATTGGATGTTTAATTGTGCATGCTCATTTACCATATTTTTTGCACTTAACTTAAAGGGATAGTCACAATCAAGTTGCTCCAAACCTGTCTAAAGGAAGATGTTCTGACGAATGTTTGTTACCAAACATTTGATTGGCACCATTGATTTCCATAGTATTTTTTCCATACTATGTAAGTCAATGGTGCCCCACAACCATTTTGGTTACCCATTTTCTTCAAAATATCTTTTGTGTGTTCAACAGAAGAAAACTAATTGTACAGGTTTGGAACAATTTGAGGGTGAGTAAAATATGACAGAATTTGAATTTGTGGGAGACCTATCCCTATGATATAATTTAATAAAGCTGTTACATGTGATCTTTCAAATAAATTTGTCATAGTACACACACAAGCTATTTGGCTCAATTGTATTGTACATTTATGGTGTTTTTATGTCCTTTTGATTCTTGACAACTCCAGTTCCTTGCTTGTAAAGGAGCAACCTTCGAAGAGTACCTTCTTCAGAATGTATTGTTTTGTTACGGGTTAGGAATGACATGATGGTGAGTAACAAATGATACAATTGTCCTTTTGAGTGAACTATTATATGAAAAGCATCTGTGAAAAGTTGGGTCTCTCTATAGGGAAATATTCGCATCTATTATTCGTACTGTACATTTAAAAGGTTGTGATGCCTAAATTTAATAAATGCTATCAGTGTGCACAATTCATTCTTAGCAAATTCTCCAAAGAATAAGGAAGTAAGTTTTTTTTTTTTTTTTCTTGGTCACTGTATGTTTTTTTTTTTTTTTGTCTATCTTTTTCTGGTATAGTGCACCATGTGAAGGACGCACATCTTTACTATGGAGAACTTCTTTCTGGAACTATGATTTGCAATTGTCGGTGAGTAAACTTTTAAAACATTTTGAGTCAAAATAATACTTTGCATGTTATGAGGAATAGCTTAAATGTGTTTGTTGTCTAGAAGCAACATTGTGCCACAGTGAAATGGATGAGGTGAAGTAGACCGAGTTGCAGTCGTTTTAGAATTTTATTTTTAACATTGGGTTATACTTTGTTTTAAAGAGTCATTGTTACAGTGTAATTATATATTTAAGTACTGAGCAATATTAATAACAACATATACTTACTATAGAGCTAGGGTAGGATTAGGGTTTGGTTGAGGGTTTGTGTCATGTGTTACATTAAATAACAGTAAATTATGCAAATTGCATGCAACTAAGACACTAAAATAAAGTGGGTTACACTTTATTTTAAGGTGTCTTTGTTACACTGCCTTTATACATTTAAGTATTGAGTAATATTAAGTAACTGCATGTTCTTAATATAGGGTTTGGTTTGGTTTAGGGTTAGTTACATGTAATTATGCATAATTTGTAAATATTACTAAAGTAACTGCATTTAACACATGTAACAATGACACTGTAAAATAAATTGTAATTGTATAAATTAAGTGTTACCCAAAACTGTAATATTGAATTGATTGAACTGTTATGAAAATCATTGAAAGTTCTGTGAGAAGTTGCGTCTCTTTAAAATAGTCAAATAGTCACATTCAGCAAAATAATCGCATTTAATGCTGCAAAGTCCAAAAGAAAAGAACAAAAAAAGCAGAGCTGAGTCTCAGAGCCCGTAGCCTCGAGAAGAAATACCAGCTGCGAATGTTAAACGCTGATGCAACTGTTTTAAGACGCACACAATATCAAAGAGATACATGACAATCGATCTCTTTTTAGCCTGCTGGGTCACCGTCACACACCTGCTGTTTCACGCGCGTTCATTGACGTGACTTTGATAAGAAGGCTGACGCTACTGAATCGGGTATCAGCGGAGGGAAGGTGTTCACATATTTCTGTCCTTGCTGACTTAACAAGTTACTGTAGAACTCTAAAATGGCCTCCGGTAATAAGAAACCTACATCAAATCTAATCCTCCCATCAGCTTGCCGAGTTTGGGATCCGTGCTGTAATTGACAGCTTATTGAAGACGGTTGACGCTCCCCAGCAGTTAACTCTCAGACCGCCAGCAAGACATAAATGAAACGACTTTCATGTGTAATTCTTTATGATGTGCGACTAGTTTGAGTTGCCACGTGAGAAAAAAAAAGGCAATATACGAGCGTGTTGGCGTCATCTCTCTGATCGCTCTCTTTCATCGGAATGATTGATGTGTGTGAGCATCTTTCATGCCACGTTGCCGCAGCAACCATGCGGTGTCCCTCTGGACTGGAGGCGTTTCCCACAGTTCATTGCAGTCCATGGGTCATTGGTCTCTCCAAATAGCTCTCCGTATGACGCCCGGTCCCCTACTCAGTCTAAATGCTGTGATTAAACTGTTTCTACCACAACAAGAAGTCAAGCCTCACGTCAAGCTTCACCCCGTTGGTGGCGAATATGCGTAGAAATCAAAAAGTCGTGACTTTGACAGACATTTCCGCGCTGTAGCAACCTAATGGAAGCGTTGTGCCTGGCATTTTTCTCTTTTGATTGAAAAATTAATGACGGCTCCACATGTGTTTTAGAGGCTTTTAATGTGACACTGTCTGCTGCTCAATATCATTAAGGCTCATTTGAAACGTTATCGAAGACAAATGATCTCAATTAGATTGAACAGTTACTATGGCAGAACTTTCCCTGTTGTCATTATGTTAAAATGGTCTCCGGTCGTATTCAGGCAGTAGACTGTTTGATGATTAGGGCTTCATGAGAAATAGACACGGTCTACGTGAGCGGAGAGTAACATTCTTACATCCATTATAAGCACATTACCTCGAAGCTCTGCGGAAAATGCCCGCACCTCTTTTGAAAGATAAGGGCATGAGGAGGAGGAGAAGATCTGGCTTGGTCATTTCAGATTTTAACGACACATTTCTGGCAACGGGTTGCCCGATAGCTTCAGACCCTTCTTAGATCATCAGGAAGGGGTAATCTGCAGTGACAGCTCGACTGGTCTCGGTTCACCTTGACCTCAGGTTTAATTTACAGATATAGTTGTATCAGGTCGCCATGTGCCCTTTTAACAGTGCAAAATACAGTTCAACAGCACAGCAGGACGCACCAACAAACCCTCCAGGTGCGACGGTCCTTCTGTGACTCATTGGTCACATTCAGATGTCGTGCGAGGGTCACGCATGCTGTGACTTTTAATTCGGATATATGGCTGCTGCAGTATCCAATTACTTCCTCACTATAAATGGTCTACTTTTCGCAGTATTAAAATGGAGAATTATTTGGCTGGCGCATTAAATCTGCATTGATATTTGAATTAATATTACATTGTCAGATTACAATGGCATCATTCCATTTGATTAAATGGCCTCCATTAGTGTGAATGTTTTTTTTTAAGCCTTCTTCCCTTTTCCCTTTTAAGAAGCACACCGATACATTCAATTCAGAGATGTACAATGGGGTTAATAGTTAGATAAGGCTCAATGATTGCATTAATGAGTTAGAGATCTCAAAGAGGGATACTGGGGATGGGGAGACCGAGGCATGTTGTCACTTTTTACTTGAGGTAAATTTATATCCACCCATCCATCCATGCGAAATTGTAATGAGTAGATGTTGTAATTGTAACAATCTTTATTTTATGTAAACTGCAAGAAATATGATATTTATTTATTAAGTGCATATTACGAAAGAAAAGAAACACAACGCAAAGTACGATTTTTTTTGGAATTTTATCTATTACAATGAGACAGTATATTTAATTATGTTTATCCTTCAGGCTTTTCTCTGATTGATCTGCATGCTGTACGTGGGAGAATATGTGGGAGAGAGATGATATTCTATACAATAGATAAGTGGCTCCTTCTGTGGAATGGCTAGATGTTGCATTTGCTGTAACGCTCAACGTTCAGCTATGACTGCTGGGAGATTATGTTTTTTTTAGAGACTGCAGAAACAAGAACCCTTCTGATCTAAAATGGAAGTCTGCATGGTAGCTTTGCAGAGAAAATATCTTCACAAATTGCAGGTCAGGAGCTATTGATCAAATGAAAAGTGGATCTCATTTAGTGATATCCACACTTTTGATGCATTACTGTAAGTAGAGTGAGGGTAGATTTACATTGTCGGCTCAGATTGAGTTGTGGAGTGAGTGTTGGAGGAAAATGATTATCCCCTCTTCTGCCTCACTGTGAAATCTATATATGTGAGATGGCCAGTGTTTCGCTGTAGTAAAAATATGCCTCTACACACCTGCACAAAAGAAATCTCAGCTGAACCGCACCTCCGTCCATGGATATTTTAAAGGGTCCATCAATTAATATAAAAATACAACAGTGACCAAAGGACCAAAAGTATGGTTACTATATACAGGTGAAACCCGAAAAATTAGAATATCGTGCATTTATTTCAGTAATTCAACTTAAAAGGTGAAACTAAAATATTATATAGAATCATTACATGCAAAGTGAGATATTTCAAGCCTTGTTATTTGTTATAATTTTGATGATTATGACTTACAGCTTATGAAAACCCCAAATTCAAAATTAGAATATTGTGAAAAAGTTTTCATATCTGTAAGCCACAATCATCAAAATGATAACAAATAAAGGCTTGAAATATCTTACTTTGCATGTAATGAGTCTATATAATATATTAGTTTCACATTTTAAGTTGAATTACTGAAATAAATGAACTTTTGCACGATATTCAAATTTTTCGAGTTTCACCTGTATGCGTTCTGCTTCGGACATAGTCTACACACCCCTGTTAAAAAAGCTGGTGTGTGTAATGTAAAACATACAAGGATAAATCATGTCAGATCTTTTACACGTTTAATGTAAATTTACAACGTAAGCAGTGCCATTAAAGAACAGTGACACATTTCCAAGAAAAAAAAAAAAATCCGCAAATAACTTAAGTGTGCACAGCCCTGAAGTAATAGTTGAATGCATATCATCTTCTCTGTGCTCTCTTGTCTGTGGACCAAAGCTGTGGCAGTTCGCATGACACGTGAAACCAGACTTTATTCGACCCGATGGAAAGCATATTTACACTGTCTCTACCCGTATGTGCCATTCAATATGTAGAAAATAGCAAATGTGTTTATTTATATTTGTAATTAAATACTTGAAATGAAAATGCATAACCAAATTTAACATAATTATATAAACATGTATTTATTTTTGTTGTTTTATTATTTAAATCAGTATTGTTTATTTCATGGTTTCGTTATTTTATTCAGTTTTGAAGTGAGCACACCTGAGTTCAAAAGGTTATTTTATATGTAACGACCTTTAGAATAGGAATGTTTTTGTGTTGCGGTGAAAAGGAAATTGCTGTTTTGAACCTATCAAGGATTGGTCCATGAGCAATTACCATTTTGCCCTTGATAAAGGCATCTAACCTCCGGACGCTTCAGGGGTCTGTCCGTGTAATTAGTCCACTGTAATTCACTTTGGAGAAAAGCAACTGCTAACGGCATGCCGTTTATTTACCTAGTAACTATAAATCTAAACATGATATTCAATATTGCCTACTTTTAATTACATATCAAATGAAAAGGCACAAAATTGGATGTGCATTTTAGGAATATTGAGGTTGCTTGCTGTTTAGCAGACAAATTTCATCCATGGTGATTTACAGAACACTAATTTGAGGGACTGTCTCTGCGGAGTGTTGTAGGGTTAAGTGCCTTGCTCAAGGGCGCAGTGGCATGGCGGGACTGGGATGTTTCTGGGTCACCCCTACTTGAGGCTGAACACACAAAGCTGCATTTGTTTGGCAGTGTTAGCCTTAACCATTACAATCACCACCCTTACATGTACTAATCTAGATTAACCTTTTGATTTGAATACCCTCGTGAACATGATTATTTGTAGCTGATCCGAGATCAACCTTCATACGCTACGATGCTTCAGCGGCTTCGAACGCGACGGCAAAAACAGACACTGTTCTTCATTTAAATAATATCAAGCTACAAACTTGCTACAAAATGCATTTCCTAAGAAACTTTTCTGCCTTTTAAGCAATTTCCCTTGTATTTGAAGTGAGGGTTGAGAGTGTAGTTCCAACAAGAGGGGATTGGGGGAGGTGAACACTCTGAACAATGTTTTAGCATGGAAAGATAAAAGGTTCCACCAGACGTATGACTCTGTAACTTGTGCAGGCACAAGCAAAATGTCTTCATTCCTACTTCTGCCTCTCTCAGCAGTTTAACGTTCTCCTAGTCTTCGCAATTACTTTGTCACGTGCAACTGTGGCGTGTCTTTTGTCTTTTAATGAGTTATTTTTGTGTGTGTGTTGGGTTTTTTTCTTCAGATTTGTTTTGTTGTGAAGTTACCTGCATAAATACTATGGACCTGGGAGCTGCGTATAGAAACAGATGAGTTCTTTGCATCTCCTTTCCCTATAATACACAGTGGCAGTGTGCAGATGGAGTCTTTTTATATATTTTTTTTCTTTTCAGTACCAATTTCTATATACACTGGGAGCTGCTGCCTATCATTGGAAGTGAAGGTCACAAATTTTACAGTTCCTCCGAGGGAAGGCGGAAAATGAGAAACACTGTGGCATTAAGAAAAGACTGTAATAGTTAAATTGTCAAAAGAACGATTATTATTATTGAGCTATTCAAGGTCAGAATGGAAAAGAGGGCAGCACCAGTCCTAATAGATGCTTATTTCTCCGTTAACCTTACCCGTGTAATAGCGGTCTAGAGTTAATGAAATAAAATGCCAATTATACTCTACCTCAGCTTGGCCATGACCGCAACCAAAGGCCTTTACACTCGAATGAGAACAGACATGCTGCTGTTCTGCCTGTGGACAAACTAATATCAGAATAACAACATCACAATTTTGATTTCATTTTTTTTAATAATCTATGCATCATGCTCATATCCTGAATGGAATTAAACCTTGGTTTGAAGAAACACTTCATTTTTAGACCATAAAGCCACAGACTGCAGCTACATTTTTGATAATTAGTGTGTCGTAATCCATCAAACCCTTAATTAAATGCAGCAGGCCATATTGACACCGCAGTACATTTAAAATATGCCTTTATAACTTTAAACTATCATTAGCTGAGTTCGAATGACAGCCCTTCTATTGGTTAATTAGTTAATGACTTCAGCTTTCCGTCATTTTTTTATGACGGAAGAGATGAACTGTGTTATTTAGGATTCACTGTGCTGTTAGGTTTATTTAAGGGGCTGATTCAAGAGAGGTAACTTTTCTGTATGTAGCCTACGATTGCATTAGTATTCATAGGTTTTTGTATGCAAGTTGTTGTTGTTGTTGTACGCAAACTTGTCACCCGTGGCTGGAAATTACAGTTCTGACTATTTAAATTTGAAGACTTGTACAGAATTATACAGCTGTCCATACACAAAAAGTCTATGTAATAGACGTTTCATTTGATGCTTCAACTTGAATGCAGATTAGATGACCCAAGCGTAACTGTATTATTTAAAAAATAGCAGCTATTGTTCGTATTTTAGGTAACTTTTATTAAATGTATGTTCTTGCATGAAGGATGGATGGATGGATAGATAGATAGATGACTAGTGATGACATATTATTGGTCACTAGTTTAAAAGAATTATAAATCATCCAAAACATGTCTTATGTATAGAAGTAGGGTCTGGTTCAGGCGATAGAACATATTAACCTGATATGAAATCAATGGAAGTCTACGCAATGGCCTAACTAATAGTGTGTGCGTGTGCGTGTGCGTGTGCGTGTGCGTGCCCTCGCAAATATTTGTCCAACAATGTATATATTACAAATAGTTTAATCCAATGCAGCTTTAAATTAAGAGCAAACCGTGGAGAGAAAAGATTTTAAAAACTTTATTATCAAAATAAGTATAAAAATATAAATACTGTATAAAACAATGCGACAGCATTCAAACAACATGAACAGAATGACCGATATTCTACAAGTACACAATTCATTGAACAGCTCTAACTCTATGTTCTGAAATGAATCCACAGTATGACAGAACCCATATAAACCTTCCACAGTAAAACTGCCTCATAAACAGAGATATCAAGTAGTTTACACAATGATCATACTTGTAAAACATATTATACACATACTGCACCTATTTTAGACTTGGTCTGCAATAAAAGCTAAGCTTTTTTTATGTTTTATTTTTGTGTTTTTTTTAGCCGTAAACATCGATAGTGTAGAAAGCTACTATCACTCACCTTGGTTATAAAACACATTGTCCACACCATTGATTACAACAAATCCCTAATCTTAAAAGGCATCTTTACTGATTCTTTTGAGGGAGGGAGGAAGAAAGAAAGAGAGAGAGAGGCTGAGAGAGAGAGAGAGAGAGAGTGAGAGAGAGAGATAGAGAGAGACACCAGAAGTAGAAGAAGACAAAGTTAAAGTAGACGAAGAGGTTAAAGAGAAGAGAGAATGTCTATGTGAAGAAGAGTTCCCAGTAATTGAGCGCAATGTTCAAGTCTTCGTTGATTCGTCTATATGCGTAACACAGCAGAGAACAGAGGGAGATTCAGTGTGTGTGTGTGTGTGTGTTAATTTAGTGCTCTGAGATATATTTAAGTGTGCTGTGTTTCATATCCGCTTTAAGTCTCTCTCTGGGACTCCTGCCCTATATACATATCCGCCAGTTTTTTGAACTGTGGACCCCAGTGACTCAGATACTCAAACTCCTGGTCGCCTTCGGTGGCGGCTGATTCCAGAGAACTCAGAGACTCCGCCAAAGAGCCGTTGCCTTCGTAGGCGTAGGTCGCCAAGGAGTCATAAGGGGGCGCTGTGGGATCCGAGTCGTTTTCTTGCAGCCGTCCGTTGATAAAGTCTCTCACATCCGTGTTGTCTTTGATGGGAGACGTGCGGCGGAAGGGGAACAGCATTTCGGGCATTATGTCCCGGCGGAGCTTGTTGGTATCAATGACCTCGGGGTTCCGCAGAGTTCCGATGTCAAAGGCTTGCGTGTCCTCCTCTCCGCCGCCCTCGTCGTTGTAGCTGACCACATTGTCCCTGACGTCTTCTTTTGAGATGATCAGGGGCTCCTTTTTCTTTTGTCGCCGCAGGGCCGCAAACAATACCACAATCACTATGGAGAAAGAGGCAGACGAACAGAATGAGATCATCAGCATGGTGCAAATCAAGCTGAACAAAGCTCTGTGATAGTCATGCTTTCCGAATGTCACCGAGACACCTGACACTAGAGCAGTGCTTCCTACAGGTTTGGCAGGATCATTTGTCTTAATATGCCACTTTTAACACATTGCATTGTTTTTATTTCATTTAAATGTAATAACTATGTATTATAGGAAAAATGCAAATGCAGTTTTATATGATATATTTTTAAATGATAGATAATTTCACTATACTCTTAAAAGAAAAGCTTCTATGTTCTGTCAGGCGCTTCATATGTCCTTTTAGGGGTTTCCACCATGGGATCATTATATGGAATTACTTATAATTTTATGAATTAAGCAGCTCGAAAAAATTATTTATATTTTTATCTAAAAGTTGTTATCCCTTAAAACTCATCTTTGGTCACCAAAATGACATTTAAAGGTTTTAAATATTAGTTTTTTTCTTAAAATAGCTTTAATGTAACTCTACACCCTTGCTTCATTTAGCAAATCAGATCCATGAATTTGCAAATGAGCCCCGCCTCCACTCACTCATACCAGTTTAGAATACCTGATCCACTCTGTCAACTTTACTGAAAATATTGGTTTAATTCAGCCATATATGTTTGAACCAGAAACTGGTTCAGAAGAAAAAGTGGAAGAGCGAATTATATAATATGAGCCTTTTGCGTTATCAAACAGCTAATAATGTGTTGCTAATGTTATACAAACCATGTTTCCATTCGCCATCTCAGAGTCAGACAGCTGCCCTCTAAAAATCGAAATCCTTAGAAACGCTTTGAACAACTTACGTAAGTGGAGAAAGGCATATAGTTCATCATAACATTGTAATATACATCACATACATAATTCACTCGCTATATTGCTAAATGTCCCCGATTTTTCCTTTCAGCAGAAAAATAACCTTGCTTCCCTTGAGACCCCCTGCGTCGCAGTTAATGATATGCTAAAGCCCCGCCCCCCTCGTGACAGAATTGTCAACATATTTGTGATAGAGAACAACTGTGATTTCAAACCATGTTTTTGAGACTGCCTTTGGTTCACTGCAGTTTTAAAGAGAGAATACTCAGCAACGGTGTTGACATGAATTTGCACATGGTTTGTCTTAAAGCATATTAAAAACACCACACAGACCCATTAAAAACAAGAAAAACTTGGTTTTCACAACAGGTGGTCTTTAAAAGTTTTCAGGCTGAAGGACATTCTCATTCTAGTGAGCATTTGTTTGGATAATAATCTTGAGTACTTAAAAAAAATGGCTTTGAAACAGTATTCACTCAGAAATTGCTAGTTAATTGCATACAAATTAACAGAAACGGCACGTAACACTGAATAAACATTACATTTTGAAAGGCTGAATGGTATTTGCAGCTAAAAAATATGTTTGTTTTTTTTACAGTGCAGTGCGGGATGAGAAATAAATGGGTTTGGTTAAATTCAAAAAGAAGACACTTTTAGTTAGATGAGCTATACTAGAAATAACTAACAGTTTCAAAGTAGTTTTTCCATCATTCAGTTGGATCTGCATGCTCACAACTAAAAAACATACAAGCAAAACCAATTTATTTTGGTTTCATAAGTGAGACCTTATGACTAAGTTGAGTTAATTCAATCAGCGAGATCCCAGACAACCGATGCCTAGGACAATGAAAGTGTCACAGTCACCGAAAACAGAAGCACTGAGTCAGCTAAAAAAAGCAGACGAGCTAGTTTGTGGCTGCTCAGAGAAACAGATCTAGAAAGCGTGCATAATCTCAATAACTGCAGCGAGAAGAAAGGACTGCCGAAGAATCACAGGCTGTTCTTGGATGGCTAAAGCAGAGCAGCCCGATAAGAACCCAGTGAGCAGCGCACAGCACTACACACAGAGCTTAGCTGAGGATACAGAGGAGTGTGTTTCAAAAGGTGTCATGCGCTTAAGGTACTCATGAATACAGAAGAGAGAGACGCACCGTAATGCAGATAAAGACTTAGTACTGCCTGGAGCAATCACCTTTTAAAATTGTGTAAGAAGTAAAAAAGACCTTGCGTTCTTCTCTCATGCATTACAAATTTGGAAGGTACCAAAGGGCACAAGTACAGCAGCAAGACAGTTTTTTGCTTTTTTTTTTTATTTTTTTTTTAGGAAGTGCTTGGAGAGATGATGGTAATAATAATAATAATTAAAAATAAATAGCAATGATAATACAATAAAAAGTAATTATAAAAAATAAATAACTACAACTAATAATAATCATAATTGTTTTTAATAATATTTTTTGTATATGAAAAGACCCCTGGGATGAGATGCCTATTTTTGTTGGTATTTTTATTATTATTTAACAAGTAATAATTCATGGAGTTATTATTTAATAATCCAATCAATTATATTTCACAAAGTAGGTGAAATATAATCAAACATAATTTAGTGAAACAAATTCAAATGAAATTAGATTCATGTTAAATTGCAGTTCAATGTTTCTTTGACTGGGATTTTTTTTTTTTTTTTTTTTTCAAAACAATTAGTTTACATAGAATATTTGGTTTAGTACTTTCCTTTTTTTCCCAAGGAAAAAAAAAAAGTAATGTATTTTATCAACTGTTTAAGGCACAGGTGTTTGTGCTGAAATGCCACATGCAAAAGTGCTACAACTGTTTGGTGAAATCTTCCCAAAATGTTCATATGTTGACCCATAGAGATGAGAAGAGGCAATGATGGTCCTGAAAAGCGAACAGGTGCTGTAGTTTGCAGCTTGTTTTTCCTGTTCAGTGGCTTCTCTCTCCTCCCAGCAGGTAATCGGAGAGCTCGCCCCTGCCTCCCACTCAGGTGTTAATTATGAAGAAGGAACGGTGGGGGGCAACATGCTGTGTTCTGCCTAGCCCGGGGGCCTGTGGTGTGTGCCGGGCTCATTCTGTGATCTGGAAGGAAAACGCTGGTGAAAGAGTGTGGGCTGGATGCGGATATTTCTAGCTCAGGCCGTGTAAACTGGCTACTTCCTCTTAGAGTGTATATTCTTGGGTTTGAATTAGCCAGCTCATCAGAAAAGGGTCCAACAAAAAAAAAATGCAAAATGAGGGGCAAGTGTAGAGCAAGAGCCTGAGAACAAAAGAGAATAGCAGAAAGATGCAATATTTTGTTCTGGAACAGCTCTGTCCTCGGTAACCTGTCCACTCAGCGCCAGCAAACGGGTTTGGGGGAAGATACTGAAAATGGAGATGGATAACGGGAAAAGTATCCATATTAAGTTTGCCCTGAGAGGATCAGTGGTGGACTAGATGGTGCCTGTGCGGGGAAACAATAGAATATGAGATGGCAGAAGTGGCTGAACACACGGCGCACAATTGTCTGTGTTGTGTAAACGTATACATATCATTTTAGGG
The DNA here is from genome assembly GCA_030578255.1 of Tiaroga cobitis. NCBI lineage: Eukaryota > Metazoa > Chordata > Actinopteri > Cypriniformes > Leuciscidae > Tiaroga > Tiaroga cobitis. The sequence goes on along the minus strand of CM060602.1, from coordinate 36,186,182 downwards.
AGGGGGGGTTAAAGGGGTCATGTTCTTAATTTTCACTTATAATATTAGTCAAGATTTCTTGCACCATAATTTTTTTTATTCTTTTGAATTCAACATGCAGTTTTACTGTACTTTCTGTACCTTGAAAGTCAGCATGAATTATATGCACCGCTCGTTTTGGATCGATGCATCTGGAATATATTGGTTTACTTTTTATGGAAACACTTTATAATTAGGTTTCCTAAATCAGTAACATTAGTGACTTTATGACTTAACATTATAACTTCTGAATATGGGTGTTGATGTGTAAACATGGATGTTAAAATGTTCATGTATTTACTTGTTAGTACCGTGACTTGTGTAATGTAATTGTGTAATGTAAACACTTGTGAATGTGTTATGAGTTATTAGTAGCTTGTACAGTAGTAGTAGTATTTTTTTAAATATAAGTGCAATGTAAAAACAACATAAGTGCATTGTATAAAAGTATTAATATAAATGTTAGTGCATAGTAAAGGCACTTAATATAAAGTGGGACCATTGCTTCCCCAAACCAGCTTTGATACACTGCAAAGAAAATGAAAACAGTACTTTGGATGGTGTGGTGAATACTGGTTTGGATACTGGCACCATGACTTAAAAGTAATACAAACAAAATTATGAAGCATTTGAGCTGTCTTCATGAAGTTTGACAGCTTTTAAACACATCTTGCTGCTTTGCTTTCCATCTTTAGAGAAGCAAAATCAGAAACTTAAAAGTTAGACCCATCATTGCATACTGTATGTCATGTGTTCAATAGGTCAGAGACACAGTGTCAAAATGTGTTCGAACTTTGAGCACAACGTTAAAACACTTGACCGGCACAAAACACAGCTGAAATACTGGGAAACGTTGACGTTGGAGTAACAGCTTTTTGAATATGTTTACTTACAGCATTGCTGTTTTATTTCAAAATAGATGGTACATCTTAAATGTGTATAAACCACTTTAGCCAGCATGAATAATACATAGTTAAGTCTACCTGAAGTCCTTCCTGAAATATTTCGTTTATCCCATTCAAACAGAGGCAGAGAGAGAAAAATCCTGAAAGATGACGGATTGCCTCAGGTTAGATTGGAGACTTGAGAGATGCACTCACCAGCAGTTTTAACAATTACTTATTGATGGATGTTTTAACTTAAGCACATTTTTTTTTTCCTTTTCTCTACAGAAACAACACAGCCACATGCTGTTCAGAACCGGTTGCGCTTTCATACCGCATTACCTTGCACAAGTGGGGGTTTAGGACGTCAAGAAGTAGCATGCGACCTACTTAAGCCTCAGAAGAACACAAAGGCCTTTTTGTCAATTGCTTACATTTAATAATGAAAGCTATTTTTCCACACCGCTGCACTTTCTGAGAAAAGCAAAGCAAGAGAGGGAGAGCACCTACTGTACAGTAATGTCTTAATGGGGTGTCCTACTTTTTTTTATTGTCTCGAGGAGATATTTGGAGAAAATTCTAAATAAAATAAAATAAATGAAATGAAAAAGAAACATCACAAGAAAGATGCTGCATGGCCCACACTGTGCTGCATCATCAGAAGAGCAGGACAAGAGGTCAGGATACATTATGTTCTGCTCGCCAGACACATCGCTGAGATGTTAAGTGTTTATTTTTGGTCCATGTCCTCAGGGCAGATATTTTTTATCTTTAGTGTAGTTTTGAGATGGTGACTAAATATAAGAACATTTACTGCATTGAACAAACATTGTTGGTCTAGAAAAATATATTAACATATCTATCTAGAACATTTACTGCATTGAACAAACATTGTTGGTCTAGAAAAATATATTATCTATCTATCTGTCTGTCTGTCTGTCTACATTATCCATCCATCCACTTTTGACCTTAACATATTGAAATGAAACTTATTGTGAAGTGTTAAAATAACGTTTGACTGTTGTGTCAAATTAAATAAAAATTCTATGGATTTTAAAATACCCTTTTAGAGACTAGGTGCCAGATTTACTAACAGCTTGCGCCAGCGCCCCCCCCCCCCCCCCCCCCCCCCAAAAAAAAGGTTTACTAAAGACACGGCTTGAAAAATTTGCACTGGAAAGGCATGGACCGGGTTATTTTTTGCCGCTGACCTTATTGCATATGGATTTGTTGGAGTTTCCCTTTCAGATGCAAAATTAATGGGTTGAGAGTATTTAAATGAATCGTGCAAGATGATTTACTTTTACTTAGGTTTGCACTGGTCAATTTACTGGTATTTACGCCATTTTTTTACCACCCCAAAAGAGCATGTCTAATGGTGCGTTCACGTGCTATGGAAAATATGATATTTTCCACTTGTGAACTGGTATTTACCAGTGTGTTGCGTTCAAGTGCTTTTGTTGTCGTAATGTGGTAAAAAGATGGAGATCGAGACCTGTTATTTAGCTAAAACTATTTTAGATTGCTTAAGTCATCTGCTACAGCAAGAAAATGATTTATCAAAACTCAAACGGTAAATAATGTGCTGTATATTTTCTAGATTATAAATAGTACACATTTTTACTGTTCACGACTTTTGCGTTGCTCTCCGCCATTTTGAAAAGGTCAAAGGTTATCTCATCTCGGCAACTCGTGCATCAAAAATATTCTACAAACTGCCCAGTGGAATATACCACATGAGGGGGTGTTCATGTGCATTTCCCACGTCGGCTTTTGGTATTTACCATAATTACCATAGCACGTGAACGCACCATTAAACCAGATGCTAATTTGCACTGCTCTTGGTATATTGCGTTGGTCGTTTGTGGAAATGATCCGGCTGTGTCTCTGTACTTTGATTTGCAAGTCGTCAGTAGATCACGCAAAGAACTTTACACTCCCATTGGCGTTTTTATGGGATTGCGTTCTCATGCTATTTTGCCCTGTTTAGTAAATCTGGCCCCAAGACTTGCAAACAAAGACTGTGATAAACCGGCCAGTTCTGATAGAGGTTTGCAGATCCACAAGAACGTGTAGAACATAATGTGTTGCCACTTCTGAAGTCCATAGCCATTCTGAAGTCCACAGCCAATCACAACACTGTGCCAAAGTACAGTCTCCTCCTCATCAGAAGGTGATTAAAGTAAACAAACCCTGTTCTGATGGCAACCCAGAGATGTAGGACTCGATCACAGTAACATCCCATTTATGACCTGAAGTGGTAAGACATAACAACAGAAGCAGCTTCAACACATTTCTCTCGTCTCTGTTTGAGCCCTTTTGATTGCACTGCAGAGCCGCAGTACTTTTTGGTGGATTTTTTCTATGGTATTACATCAGTGCATATTTTGGCAATAGATGATAGATATCGATACTGTCTATGAAATGCTTTTGAGAAAGTGCACTGTATATGATGAGGTGTCATATCACACATTAGAGTAAATAAAAATGATGCAAGTAAACAGGTTCAGGGTGGCTTAAAACAGGGCCGGATGAACCATATGGGCAATTGGGCATCTGCCCAGGGGCATCCTGTTCAGGGAGGCACCATGCAGGGCCGAATTAATGTTTTTAAATAGCTAAACATGTCCCAATCATGTATATTTACAGGAGTTCAACACTTACTGAGTAGTATTAAAATGCAGAGTAAGATGGCCACCAGGGCTCCGGTGCTGAGTCCGGCTGAGAGCAGCAGGGCTTCAGTGCTGCACGTCTGCACATTCCCACGGCTGTCGCAGGCGCAGACACGGACCGTCAGCGTGCTGGTACTGCTCTGGATGGGGTAATCGTTGTCTGAGATGACGACAGGCAGCAGGTATGAGTTCATCTCTCTTCTGTTGAAACCGCCCCGGCGGGTCAGTATCCGCGCTGTGTTGTCTACAAGACAATGATGTCAAGATTAAGAGAGAGTAACCGAGGTTCTGTGTGATAGACGGTGTTGTTTGCAAAGCTTTAATATTGAGTTGTGTTTTTAGCCAGCAGTTTAATTGTTGCATCATTGGCATTATGATTAATAGTATATTAAATACACTAAAACACCATTTAGAGTTTGCATACGTGACAGCAGTGCAGGTCTGCGACCAATTGAACCAGCATCATAGATGTGCATCTTTAGTGTTCTATACCTTATTCTGAGACTTTTATCAAGCCCAAACATATTAACAATGAAGAGTTTCATCTAATTTAAAGGTACAGTGTGTCATGCCTGTGCCTCTAGTGGCACCAAATGAAATTGCACATTGCTTGTTATCTTTTTGCAAATAATGTTAACTTGTATTGATACTTGAATCACATTTGTTTGAAACAGAAATCTTTTGTAAAATTTTAAATGTCTTTACAATCTCTTTTGATTAAATTAATATGGCATGCTGAATAAAAGTATTAATTTCTTTTGAAAATACAAATATTACCCAAACTTTCGAACAACATGTGTATCCACAATGTGATTATTAGGGGTGTAACGATACACGTATTCGTATTGAACCGTTCGGTACGAGGCTTTCGGTTCGGTTTTCGGTATGCACTTTTGAACCGAACGGTTCGTTGGACCATTTTTCCTGCCGACCAAAATTTCGTTATTTCAAATGCAGACGCGTCACGCGTGGCAAGCGCGTTCATAATGTAAGAGATGCTGGCGTGACCACAACATTGCCCAACATGAAATGGCAAATGTAATGTTAGCGTAACGAAACCACTCGTTATTGTGTGGTTGACGGACTGTTTATCAGTTTGGACCAATGCAGCGCGAGCCAATCTTAATCATCAGCACTGTTACTACACAGCCAAATCCAGTAAAGAAAGCGATTGAATTCGCCACTGAAGTAATAACAATCGCTGCGAGATCTAGTGAGAAACATTCGCATTTCTCCGTTATTAACGGATCTAACAGCGCTGGAAACCAGGAAGAAACATTGTGCCATGAATGAACTATCCAGTGTCCACAGATCAGGAACATTCACCATGGATTTACTGTAGTAACACTACTAACTGTAACCATGGGAGTTTGGCAGGAATGGTAGGCTATAATGCTTTCAAGTAACATCACGTCGGTTTTATTTTGACATTATGAATACAATTGCTGCCCTCAAATGTTAATCTGAACTAAAATAAACCTTTTTTATACCTACTACAATATTACATTTCATTTTGTCCAAGGAGCTGTTTTGTTTTATAAGCTCCTAAGAAAAGTCAAGTATAGCTACATCATTGCTCCAAGTAAAAAAAATATCATACTTTATGATGTTAGTTTTAATAAAAATATAATTAAAAAAAATTCTCTGGCATTTCTTTCTTTTTGCTGTATCGGAAACGTACCGAACCGTGACACAAGTGTATCGTATCGAACCGAACCGTGAATTTTGTGAACCGTTACACCCCTAGTGATTATATATGTATATGTTAGCTTAACAGTTATATTTTACACTGTATTTTTTTATTTTGAACCATCATGCATTTAATTTTTTTTTTTTTTTTTTTTTTTACTCTGATGCAAAAAAAGGCTTCCATTGAATTACCTTCATTGTCGAAGATGGTGAAGTTTGGATTGATGGTGCTTAGACTGAAAACAAACTTGTGGCCGACAAGAGGTTCATCAGTGTCCACAGCACTTATGGTCTGGATGAGCTGGAAGCATAATAAGCCAAGATTATTCACTTCATTCTAACTTAAAATAGAACTGTGTAGAATAACAAAGCCATCCTAATCATAAATTTAGCGCTAAAGCTCTATAGAACAGTGGAAGAAACAAAGCAAGCAGAGGCGTCCAGTAAAATATTTTTTCGCGAAACAATGAATAAACATGAAAAAGCAGCATACCTGACCGGCTCTGACATTCTCACAGACAAAGGTCTCGTAGAACATGGCGAATTCAGGCGCATTGTCATTCACATCTCGCACTTTGATAAACACCGGCACTCTGGTTTGCAGGGCAGTACCTAGACGCCAATGATTAATGTGTTTCAGCAATTCTGGAAGATATTCAGTTTGCATTCAAGAGGTCTAATTTCGTTTCTCTGTATTTGTCTTTCAGCCTTTTACCCTAGGCATATATTCTTCTAAAGAGAATGGAGAAAACATGAATTAAACCACAACTCAAGTTGACAGTTTGATTTTTGTCATCAGTCATTTATTGCAGTGCTGTGGTTTTAGCCATTTCTGAAAATGTCTTGAGGCTCTTGAGGTTTCAGTCCACCTGAGATAACGCTGTAGCACATTATTTTTCACAGGTTTGACCAAACACAAACACTTAAAATGAATTTCACCTCATAACTATTTCACAGTTTGAAATTGAAAGGCGATGTCTCTCCGCATTGTTGAAAGTAAACCTTGCAGCATTATCCCATTTCATATCAGTAATCCACCAAAGACTCACGAAGCAAACTTACTGAGTTCTGTCGCCAGGACCGAGATGTTGTGCCATTTGGAAGTTTCTCTGTCCAGAGCCTGCAGTGTGCTGATGGTCCCATTGTTGGAATCAATGTTAAACAGCCTCTCCAGGTCTGTGTGGCGATCAATGGTGTATCTGAAACAAGAATGACGGTAATGAATGCAAGACAATGGAGCTCTGATTATGCCCAGACACAGGGACGGAACATCCTCAGTGTTTTAAAGTCCTTTAAACATAGCCCCAGGGAGTGAACACGGGTACATCACACACCCATAACCCAGAACAGTGCCTGTGCAGGCAGCCAAAATAAATCAGCCAAGACTGGTTTAATTTTCCTTCAAACGGCAGGACGTATTTGATTTGACATCTCTATTAGAGAACAAATTTGCGCTAGTCAAATGTATTGATGTTAGTTACATGCCGAGCACAACAAACTATACATTGTACCTCTGCTTTTTAAGACCACGGCTACAAACTACCCTGCTGAAAAGACCAGATATTGAATTTCCATGCTGGTCCAGATTGGCTTACACTATTTTTTTTTAAAGTATACACCATCTTTGGAAGTTTTTTGGTCAAGACTTTATTTGAAAGTTTTTTGGTCAACACTTTATTTGATGGTCGCCTTTAGAGATTAGTCAAGTAATATTGCACATACATGTCAACTAACTCTCTTTGGACTTGGAGTATTATAGAGTATTAAAAGACTGTCTGCTGAATAACTGCGAACACTTTATTGTGATGGTCCCCCAACAGACATTTTACTGACCATAAGTAACTTTGCAAGTACATATCAAGCTATTCTACTAACCCTAGCCCATTATTCTACTAATCCTACCCTTACCCCTAACGTTACATACAGCCAACAGAATGTCTAAAGTAACCAATAACATAACCATTTTATGTGCTGTTGTTTTACAGCTTTGAATCACATAGGATCTAATTTGCCTTTTTGACAGTGTTCAACAGAACATTATTCTTTCATGCCAACATAGGAACATTTTTACAAAGTTATTAAGCACAAAATAATTGTGCAAAATGCATGTGGCTTTTTTTTTTTTTTTGTTCATGGATTTCAATAGAATCAGCCACACCCACAGGAGGTTGGACTTGAATTGGAATGGCAGGAAGTGGAGTTTATTGAACTGCAACTCAGAGAAATTCATTAAGTAATTGCATTAAAAATATATTATACTTATTTTTATACCTGTTGAATTCAAATTGAGTTCAAATTCAGAAATTGATTTGCAATTCTGAATGATGCACAAAACAAATTTGTGGAAGTATTTAAGTTTTCAAGTCAGTTTTTTAGTAAACATCCTTCAATTTTGCACACCCAACCATTGTAGTTTTTCCGCATTCTTCTTTTCAAAACTGCTCAATCTCAGTCAGGTGATCATGAGTGGAAGTCCACCCATAAATGCTTGGGCCAATCCAGGCCACTAAAACTTAGTTGTTGGGGTTTTTTTTTTTGTCCCTTTGACTTTATGCTTCGGGTCATTGTCTTGCTGGAAAACAAATCTTCTCCTGCAGGTGTTTTGCAGACCCCATCAGGTTTTCCTCCAGGACTTCTGTGTGTTTTGCTGCATTAATTTTACCCTCACAAGCCTTCCAGGACCTGCCGCAGAGAAGCGATATGCCCCTCAGCATGATGCTGCCACCACCATGATTCACAGTGGGGATGATGAGTTTCTGCTGATGCTCAGTGTCTAGCTTACGCCAGACGTGGCGTTTATTTTAATGGCCAAAAAGCTCAATTTTAGTCTCATCAGATCAGAGATCCTTATTCCAGCTGGCTTCAAAGTCTCCCACATGCCTTCTGTATAGCCGAAATGTCACATTTTAGCAGTGGCTTTCTCTTTGCCACTCTCCTATAAAGCTCTGATTGGTGAAGAACAGCTGTCGGTTGACTTTCCAATCTGAGGTACTGACGCTTGTAACCTTTTTCAGTAATTCCTTCATGCACGATCTCTCATTGTTTGAGGACATCCTCCTCTTGGTATATTTACAGCTAGGCCACTCTCTTTCCATTTCTTAATTGTTTATTTTAACTGTACTTCAGGGGACATCGAAAGTCTTCTTTTAATCATCCCTGCTTTGTGCTTTTCAATTACTTTTTGCTTTGCGTGTTGTAATGGTGTAAGTTATGCCACAGTGACTCAATGTTACACCGTACAGATGGATGGGTATTTAACCACACACAGATGATTTTTATTGAACTATTTTTGTACAGTAACTTCAAAAAACAGTTAACTATGTCAGTGATTATTTAAGTATTAAATATATTGAATACATAATTAGTAATTTTGGATATTCTGACTTATTTTAGGTCGCTATTTTTCACCTCAAATCACCTATTTTTGAATAGGTGTTCATTCATTCACTTATTTAGTGTGTATTACATTAAATGTATTGAATACTTATGAAATTTTATTCTGGATTATTTTAGATTACATTGATTACATCTTGTTGCAACACCAGCACAGTAGCATTCAAAACCTGAAGACCAGCAATGCTGTTTATCCCAGCAGAATAGTGCTACCCCAGTGCCAGTAACTGCTAATTTTTAAGTAATCAGTTATGCGTTATGTGATGAATAGGCAGCTGTGACGAAAACCTTGCAACTAGCAACTATCAATTATCCTTAAAGGGATAGTTCGGCCAAAAATGATATTTAAACCATGCATTACTCACCCTCAAGCCGTTTGAGATGCATCTGTCAATCTTGTTTCAGACGAACACATTTTCAGTTATTTTAGAAAGTGTCTTAGACCCTTCAGTGGATATAATGTGAGGCAATGGGGTCCACCTCTTTCAAGTCCCAAAATGTGAATACATCCTTCACAAAAGTAATCCATCCGGCTCCAGGGGGATAAACGAAGGCCTTCTGATGGTAATCCGTGCGGTTTTGTCGTAAAAATATACATATTTAAAACTTTATAAATGAAAATATCTGACTTCCGGCAACGATCGACGCGCGTGCGTTCACGCGCTTTCGTGTTTTGTTTTGCTCTGCTCTCTGGCTGCGCTGGCGCGTTCGTTCCACGTCACAACAGTTCCTAGGCTACGTCTTACCTCGTACGCCGACTTCCATCACCCGTGAACGCGCGTCGATCGTTGCCGGAAGTCAGATATTTTCATTTATAAAGTTTTAAATATGTATATTTTTAGGACAAAACCGCACGGATTACCCTCAGAAGGCCTTCGTTTATCCCCCTGGAGCCGGATGGATTACTTTTGTGAAGGATGTATTCACATTTTGGGACTTGAAAGAGGTGGACCCCATTGCTTCACATTATATCCACTGAAGGGTCTAAGACATTTTCTAAAATAACTGAAAATGTGTTCGTCTGAAACAAGATTGACAGATGCATCTCAAACGGCTTGAGGGTGAGTAATGCATGGTTTAAATATCATTTTTGGCCGAACTATCCCTTTAACCGCATATTGCGTGTTTTGAATTTTGAAGTGGCTCGTTTGAAAGAGCCTGAATGCTAATCACTCTGTTGATCCCCTGCCTTTTGTTTTCATGAAATAAGAAAAGGAAATCTTTCCTATTAAACCCATTTATCAATGTCAGCTTACATATTCTGCTGACATTTAAATATGCAACTGAGTGTGACGTGCGTGAGTAAGCCAGAAGGACAGGCTTTTCAGACAATCGCTCATAGTGTGCATGCGGACAGGAGACGAAAGACAAGACACACTCTTTCACATCAACTTTGTGACTTATAAAAGTCTGAATTCAGAAAGGGAGGGGAGATAAAACAGCGCCTGTATTCATCTTGCCAAACTTCCGGAGGGAAATCACCAACTGAGGCCCCATGAATAATTTGCTTTTCCCTCGCCTTTACACACATACACGCGCACACGCTTTGGAACATGTTGATGGATTGGATTTAACTGAGCACAAAAAAATCTGATCAACAACTAAAATGTGGAAGGTGAAGATGTGTTCTGCTTGATTTTTATATGCCATAATGGACTTCATGTTCAAATGCTTTGGGAAGCACTTTTCTTGGTGGCATTTTCCCCCCAAAGTGTTGGATGTTAGGTTTTGTTTGAATGTTGCACCTTTTATTTGTGTTTAAGGTGAAAAGAGCCACTTGTTTGTTAGCTTCATATTCAAAGGCATTTCATTACAAAGAGTCCCTCTGTTCAAATATCAACTGGACCATTAAATTGCCTGTTACACTGGCTAAGATTAACTGTTGACAGAAGCCTCCTTATTAGCTAAATAAGCCTTTGGAAGGTAATGAAACTAATATAATGAGTATGACAGAAAGTGCATCACAAAGCCAGTATGAGCATCAGATTCACAAACACCAAAACATTAAAGGGGTCATATCGTGCAGAATCGAGATTTCCTTTTATTGTATAGTGAGTTTTTGTTTCGTTTTGTTTTTTAAAGAAGCACATTTCAGAAACTCAAAATGTAATATTGATTACTAATAATATTTGAAAGAAAAATAATACTGTTTAGTGTTTTACATTTGTGTAGTTATTTCAAACGAGTCTTTTATTCTAAAATATATTTTGCTCATTTTTATTTACATAATATTTATATTAAATATGGTGTAAATGAATTAATTATTAATAATGCCAAATAAAAAAAATATTTCAGTTTTTTGTAGTTAGTCTAATATTAAATACATGGTAATTATATTAAATATTATGTTTGTTTTTTTTTAAGTCCAGTTAATGTTGCATAATGTATGAAATAATAACCCAACATGTGACCACTATTTTTGGTTTCAGCCAAGAATGTTCATTTGGGTGCATCACTAGACGTCACGCAGAATGCGGCAACATGATCGTCTCCGTTTGAAAGTTAATGATGGATATTTGGGTGAAAATTGTTGTAATGGACCCTTTTCACAGACTTTGATGATACATTTCCACAGTTATTAACATTGTAATCTAGCCAAGTATTTTTATATTTAAATTTTTTTAAAACATGTATGTACATTTAAAACACTATATACTTTGCATTATATGACCTGGCATTAAATTGGAGAAATCTATTTAATGCTGCTGTGTGAGTGTTTCTAACACAACGGCTGAGGGAGTGACTGCAAATTTGATCTTTCTCCCTTCTGACCAGCGTAATCAATCTCTCAATATTTTTTTTTTTTCCCTCGAACGTCATAGAAACGCTATCATCATTTTTTTTTGGAGCAAATGGTAAAGCAAAAATTATATTTGTTATAGTTTCCATTCACCACTATATGTATTAGGTATAAATTTACCCAACTATGACTTATGAGAACCCCGGAAATGTGAAAAGAGTAGTAGCATTAAAATCATTTATTTCTAAGGCCCAATGAGAAGGTGAATATGGTTGTGACCCCTTTAACATTTATACATATTAACTTTTTTTTTTTTAGTTGGGTAAGGCTTTGTGATTTTTGTAAAAACCAACTAATAGTTACTCACTTGACCAAGTGATTGATTATATCAGGGTCCCGAGCTGACACCGTGCCAAGTGAGCTGCCGGCCGGGGTGTCTTCGTCCACCTCAAAAATGTACATAGCCCGACTGAAGAGCGGAGGTTCGTCCACATCCGTGACTGTGATTCGGATCATCGCTGTGTCGCTGAAAGGCCCCAAGTGCTCAAAGCGTCGATCTATATGCGTGTTGGTCACCTGTACCCGTAGCGAGTATAACCTCTTACTCTCGTAATCTAGTTTCTGAATGGGAGAAAGGTTACAAGAAGAAAGATAAGATGTTAGGCCAGTCATCATGACCTGTCTGAATAAAGGAAGGCTTATACTTCTGTGATCTGTTTCAGCTCAGTTCTATTCGGTCACGGATTTACGACATTCTCTAGCAATGTCCTAAACTTTTCCAAATCTAAAGCTCGTTTTTGGAAGCGTTCGTTGAAGTGTGCTTATCACTATCCCCTTTCTTTAACGTTGAATGTCTTTATAAAAAAAAAGGCAGGGTATCGTGCTTTAATGCAGCCTTTTAATTATGAAACGATTAAAGACTCAAGGTGCGATCTTTTACCTTTCGCCCATTCAGGTCTTCTTCCATAGCTATCTTTTATTCTAGTTTAAGCAATAAGATTTGCATAATTGCCTGAGCCTCGTCAAAGCCTGACCTGACAGAGAGTGGAAATAAGCTATAGGCAGATTTCAGCAGGCAAATAGATCCCTGCGCCACACAAAAGGAAAAAAGGGACTTTTTTGGGCTGTGAATAGAATTAAGCACCTTTGTAAAGTTGATAGGACACGAAGGCTTCGATTTAGGGGATTACTTTCTAAGCACTTTGCTTCGTATGGGCGCGTGCACGCGTATGAAAGAATGGGAAAATGAGAATGAGGGAAAGACCGTGGCATGGTGCAGACTTTATTTCTAACTGGCGACTTACAGTGTCATGTTTAAAACTTTAGATATAGGACATGTTTACCTTCTTTACTGTTATCACTCCTTCCTGGCTGGTGCCGTCTGTGATGATATTGAACACATCTTGCCCGTCGCCATCCAGGATGGTGAACCACATCTCGGCGTTCTCCCCCACATCTGCGTCGTACGCTTTGATTCGGCCCACCGATGATCCGATTTCGGCCGACTCTGGAGTGGAGAGATGGTAGGTACCTGGAAAAGGAGAGCAAGATAAATCAATTGAGTAAACAGTCAGGTGTTTGTACGAACTCTTTGTTCTCGAGCGGGGTGCTTCAGCGTGCATTTGTCTATTCGTTTATCCTTATCTCGGGGGGGAAAGCAGTTCTGCCTCTCAGTGGTTATTCTTTAATAGAATTTCGGCTCCGATGAGCCATTGGAGAAGGTTCTTTTTAAACTCAGTTTGTGGAAACTGTTTCTGATGTGGCTCTTGTATTGGATTTGAGACTGTGGCGAAGAGAGAGAGAGGGATTATCACCCCAAATGAAGCTCCCGCTGTGCTCTCTCTCTCTCTCTCTCTCTCTCTCTCTCTCTCTCTCTCTCTCTCTCTCTCTCTCTCTCTCTCTCTCTCTCTCTCTCTCTCTATCTCTCTTTCTTCTAGTTTCTATCCTTCTTTCCACCAATCCCCACCCCCCTACCCCAGCCCCTATCCACCATCCACCATCCACCCTTCTCTCTCTCACTCTAAAAGCCTCTCTCTGTGGAAAGTTTGGATTCACATTGTGACTCATCCTGGTCAGTTGGAGAAATGAGCCCCAAGCATTTCCATGATAATTCAACTGAACCACAACATACATGCTTGCGGTGATTATGAAATATCACTTGCGGAGGAATGTGAAACATGAACAGTTCATTTCATATGCAGATTTTTGTTGAAGTCTATTTGCAAGTCCAAGCACAATTATGCTCGTAAACGCTCTGATAATCTTGACTGCATCCATTATTAATTGTTGACTGGCAGTCAAACTCTTTTTCATTTGATATAAACCTGCTGGGCTTGTTCTATGCCTTTTGTTCTAGACATTTCAGTATTTTCTTTCAAATTCCATATGATAATAAACTCAAGGTAATTTGCATCAAAATGAGTCATAATTTAGTTTCATGTGACCCAAAAATGGTCTGTTTTTGCCATTGTTTGCTTTATTTGCAGTTTATCTCTTGTGGATTGAGCAGAAAGCTTTGCATTTTTTGTTAGATTATTGCCACTTAGTTCATGAAACTCTTTTATTTAAAGGTTTAGAGCAAGGGGAATGTATTCCTGTAGATCAAAAAGTCGAAGATGGATTGATGGATTGATTGGTTGATTGATTGATTGATTGATTGATTGATTGATTGATTGATTGATTGATTAATAGAGTGGATATTTTGTATTCTTACTGTGTGGGAATCGAGGAGGACTGTTGTTGACATCCATAAGTGTGATGTTGACTGTAGCGGTCCCGGAGAGACCACCCATCTGTCCAGCCATGTCCTTGGCCTGAATCACCACCTGATAGTGCTCCCGGTTCTCTCGAATCATGTTCGGAAGCGCCGTCTTTATGATGCCTGACAGAATGGATGGACACAGGTTTTAGGTGCTATCTAATGAGCTTCTCTGACTTCATTATTTATATGTTAATGTCACGCTAAAAAAGAAGTGGAACCATGGAAATGAATTCCCAGCCTTGGGGTATTTTAAAGAGCGAGTTTTAATTGAGTAGGACGTCAATCTTCAAATTATGTTGTGATCAGGTTTTTAGAACATGAGAACAGAATGTATGTGTTTTTTATTAAAAGCAACACACTTCAATTGTACCAAATTCAGTAAAGCAGATTGAAAATTATAACTGTATTTTTTACTTTAATACATCACAATACTGTATACAGTAATCAGAGTCATAATTGGAAGTGATGAGAATAGTACAATTTCAAGACAGATTGCAGTAATGGTAATTTGGGTGGTAAAATGTTGTTAATTTTCTCAAACATAAAATGCTAAAAAAAAAAAAAAAATCTCAATGTCATAAATGTTGTGTTCATTTTCTTAATGCAAAATATAATTCCTTTGTTGTAGAAATATGCTGATTTAGGGTGAAATATGGCCTGGGCATTTTCTTGACAGGCTTTATGCGATTCACCGACAACATGTAAGAAACTATGTTAGCAAATGCTGTATCACCTTAATAGTATTGTACCCCATCTTTTAATCATTTCAAATTATACTTGTTCTCTCATTTTTGCTCAACTTACCCGTTTCAGGTTCAACTGAGAAATATGGCTGGCCCTGCAGTATGCTGTAAACCAGCTTGGCACTGTTTCCATATGCGTCATCATCTGCATCTGTGGCTGTAACTCTCATTACAAATGCACCTTGAGAGAGAGAGGGCAAAAGAGAATTATAGAGTGAGGTATTTCAGCTCCAAAGAGCCCTAACATGAGTGTAAAACATGATCCCCACATCCAGTATTAAAACCTCAACCATGATCAAAGCAGTCCATCCTAAAGGTGCACCATGAACGACAAATTCCAAGTTGTAAAACTCGCTAATGTCCTATATGAAGAGACCCACACCCTCCCATGCGCAAGCAATGATCAAGGCGAATGCATGATCACTCGTTCTTTCATCTTCTTTATCTCAGTGTATTTCTTATCTAAATCCTAGTCTCATAATTACTCCAGCTGCACGGTGAGATGGACATATCTTTAATTGTAGTTTTTCTTTCGCCCGCTCTCACTGGGTCATCCCATTCATTTTCCGCTCTGATGGAATCTGCTGTATGATGCTGGGAAACGTCAGACTAATAATCTGCTCAAAGAAACATTATAATTACACCAATTAATCTAGAAGTAACATGATTTCAGGGGGTTCGTTTTCAGCTTGATATGGCTTTGGACAGATGTAGGAGGGGGAAAAAACAGTCTCTGATATGAAAAGCTGTTCAAAAATGTGACCATGGCCATGGTGTATAGTAATAGGGAAAAAAAAGCTCATTTCAATCCCATTTGGCTGCTTAAATTTGGCTATAGTGTGCTATTAGGGCAGTATATTACATTTTCACAATGATTTTGTAGGCAATTCACAATATATCACAAGTAATTTTGCAATCTTTAACCATTCGCTAGTATGAAAGTATTAAAACAGAGAGGTATGAGTAGCTTCTCTGATTTAAACTTAAAATGGCATTAGTGTTGGTAAGTTTAATTTATTTGTGTGAATCAATTCAAAGTTGCATTTATTATGTACAGTATTTTTTTTATAATAATAATATATGGGGATCAATATTGCAGTTTTGTCTATTTAATGTAATATGGGAAATTATTGTGTTAGTGAATATATATACAAAATACTGTTTTTTTAAACTTCTTTATTAGAGCATATGCAGATAAATATTGCTGTGATGTTATATTGGTACTTATACATGAAAATGATTGTATTCTTTTAGTGGAACAAAATTCATTGACTCTCTGGCCATTTCAGATCAAGCAGACCTTCAAAAACTATTTTGAATATCGTCAAAAGGCTTGAAAATATCACGATTTTTCAATTGCAGAGCCCTTTGTGCTACTGAAAGTCTTGTAATGTTTTCACAAGTGTAGTACACCATTACCCACAATAAAATCTGATCTTGGCCTGGACTCAGATATAACTAGCGACAAAAAATGAGCAAAATCACTCCTCATTCGTAGTTGCCAACAGCCACGCTTTCCATTACAGTCACGGCTTCCTGTGAGTGGTTTCGCCTTTCTCATTTGTGTACTTCTGACATCTTACAGTTCTTTCTTCTGAATAGACTTTAGAGGTGACTTCGCGGCTTCTCAGTCTCACCTCTGAAGGTGGACCGAGTGCACATGTTGTTTCTGCCATGGATCAGCGTCGTCCCTGGCATCAACAAGACCTCCGCCGAGTGCCATTCGCTCTCTGGATGGCTCTGAGAATACTAATGAATGCGGAAACATCTGTCGCCCTCCAATCCCATTCCGATAACACGGAGGTAAACAGAGTCTCAGACTTCATGGATGGCCAGATCTGATTAACGGCAGGCACGTTCGCAACACATGGGCGGTTTGTTCAGCTTAAACGCGAGTGCCACCGTGACCTCATGGTTTGGCAAGCAGAGCCGCTCGTGAATTCGTACACAGGGTGGGAGAAAGCAAGAGCTCAAGCGAAGTGTCAAACGAGCATGGTGTCCCATTTACGTTACGGAGTGCCGGGGATGATGTAACTTTCAACCCCATGGAGAAATAAAGAAATGAAAGGGAGAATGAGCCTGCCGGAAAGAGAAGCGGAAAAAAGAAAGTTTGAGCTTCGGTTTCAAGTCCAAAAGCCTTGGGGGAAAAGACTGTGGTTCATTTACAAGGCTGTTGTTACCAGATTTCATGTTGAGTAAATAACTTTGCCCACAGTTGAACAGCTGTAACGTGACGTGGTTTTGAATTTGTGAGGGAAATAAATATCAGTATTGACAGCAAAGCTGACATGTATCATGTTCTGAAGCAGCTGAATAAAACAACATAGCATGTTCTCAGCTTGTAAAACACAGGTGCTTTGAGACTCTCGACGGCAGAGACATAAAGGAGATGTAATGCAAGAATCCAACTGAGAGTCCCTGGAGTGGGTCTTGCATTTGTCTGAAAGGATGACTGGTAGTGTTTCACGCCTCAGGGATCCATCTTTCAACAAACACGGCTGCATTAAGATGCTCTCCGATGAGACATTCAGAACTTAACAGAAATTTGAATACCTGGACACTTTAATAACACATTTCATTTCATCTTGCATTAAAAATGGCACGACAAGGATGTGACAATAGTGTTGATTGGCCGATGGCACTTCGAGAATGAATACAGTCCCAAACCCTTCAATAGTGACTATCCTGAGCTGTGACTTAAAAGGCAGCAGACAGGGAAAAATATTAATCAATTTCATGCTTCAAAAAATATTGGGCACTGGTGAAGCATCTTCTATAATATAATGACATTTTTGTGATTTGTGACAGTATGTTGGTCGCTAACTTTTTCATTAAAATTTCATCAGACTACACGGCTACTTCTGAATGGTCACTGCAGAAAGATGTTTTACTAATCCAGGTTGTGTATAGTTATGGCATCTACCAGCAAGGGCTAGCTTGTGCTAACCATCTTGAAACTTTGGTGTTCAGGTTATGTGAGTTTGAATCAAGCTCATTTTCTAGTCTCCCGTTTTTCTGCTGTAGGGGAGAGTGGGGTAAGCTGTGACACCTTTTCTTGTCTTTAATTGGTTGGTTGATTGATTGATTGATTGATTGATTGATTGATTGATTGATTGAAACCACAGGCATCAATCACAGGCATCTTTATATGATGGGCCATTTCTAAGGGGGCTTTCATATGGGCACGTTTGCTGTGGTTTGAGTCCAAGCGCGACTGTTCCCGGTGCCCCCCGCAGCGATGGTCTTGTTTCACATTCAACTTGATTCAGTCGAACCCTGGTGCATTTGCGTCTATCTTACACCATCTCAAACATGCACGGCGCATGATAAAAAACGGGTGATATGCGCGGGTCAATATATCGCCTGAAGCTTGCTTTCTGCTGCTTTAACTTAATAATCAATTAAAAAGGAATTTATACTTTTATGGTATTACATTGTAGCCACATTGGACCAACAGTTAGGGAAATGGATGGATGGATGATTCAGCTGCAGACGCCATCTTCTGATCAGATGTGGGAATTAATTTGGTTTTCTCTAGCCATTGAGCATACATTGCTTGTACACTCGTTATTGCGTAATAGTAATATTGTAATGCATTGTGGCATTGAATGAGTGCACTTGAGAACGTCCACTATGGTTTCGGTCACCACTAAAAATGGCTGTCCCCTCAAATAGATTTCGGACACAGCCTTAGCTTTGGCTTCAGTATCCCGGTGCGCTCCCGCGTCCGCATGACAGCTTTCACATTGCAACTTTTTCCTGCAAACCGTGACCCATTTCAAACTAAACTGTCAGTTTGAAAGCACCCAATAGATAGTGGCATGATGAAGATTTTGCTGTAGAGGGCAATACATCTCATCCACTGACACACTTTACCCCACTCTCCTGTAATTATGTTAATAACGTGTCAAAAATGGCAAAAGTAAAAATGCAAAAACATTTAATACGTGTTTGGTAACCTTTGACACAGACATTGTGTCAAGCTTTCTCAAACAGTGCTTTATGAATTGACAAACACAAATAGGTACAACAGGACCACTTCAAGCTTAATTTCCTCATTTCATAGTGATTAATCTTTGATTCATTTGCCGGGTCACAATGATTAAGATCCACAATGATTATCTTATCATAGCACAAAATCTTTAATCAAAAACGGCTGCCTTGTTTTTGTCGGAACTGCAAATGAGTTTTGATTCATTCAAGATAAACCTGCGGGTTAATTTGTTGCTTCGTAAAGAGTAATTGATTTCAGCTTGCAGCATCCCGTTCATTTACTTTGATTCTCTCTGCTGCTCTTAATGGGTTTAAAATCACTGATAATTGAACGAATTCAGACGGGATATTGTAAGATCTTTATCCCCCCTCAAATCACATGAAGTTGAATGTTTATCTTAGTTTTAAATCAGCGTTGATTAAGTGGCTGAAAGAAAGTTGGATACAGTTTTGACAGCTCTGTAAGCACGTATCCAGTTTATCATAATCATTTTGAATTATCCTTCTGAAATGTTTTGTTTTTAAGCCTGTTTTTTTTTTTTTTTTTTAGTGTTCACAGCTACTTCGTTTTGCATTGGACATTTATATGGAGGCACTTTGGCATAAACAAGACTCTTGTGTGGGTAAGAGTACGATTGCCTTTAATGATGTAGAAAATCACTTGCGCTTTGATGTAAAAATCTGAATAAAAGCACTGCTTTTATAGTAGTCTTCATTTGATGTATTGATGAGTTTTGTATGTAAAGTGTGATTGTATTTACATTTGTCTAGACATGTATCGGTATCATTGTATGGACAGCTTCTGGTTTTCATTTATAAATACATTTGCCATTTGGATACAGTTTTGAATAACATATCTCCACAATGTATTGATAAATGGATTGCAAGTATATAACTGCAATTCCAGTCCCAACCTGAGGGGGTACTAAAGTACTAAAGTAAACTAATGTTACTAAAGTAAAAAAGAAAATAATTCTGTACATTTCAGTGTCTTTAGAAAAGTACGAAAATAATATTTACCTTATATGAGCATTGTGTATAACCCATAACAAGACGTTATGGGTTAAAGGGTTCTCCCAAAAAATGAAACTTATCCCATAATTTACTCACACTCAAGCCTGACTGTCGTCTTTCAGCTAAACACATTCAGAGTTATATAAAAGAAACACATCCTGGCTCTTCAAGCTTTATAATGAGAGTGAATAGTACCTGATTTTTTGATGCCCAAAAAAGCGCACCCATCCATCATAAAAATAATCCATACGGCTCCAGGGGGTTAATAAAGTCCTTCTGAAGCCATCATATCATTTTGATGCATGGGATAATTTTAATTTTTGGGTGAACCCTTTAAAACTTGAGCCAGCAACTCACCAACATTCGACATCTCTGATACACTGGCCACGTAGGTGTCCTTGGAAAACTTTGGCTCGTTGTCATTGATGTCATGGATTTTGATGATGAATTCCGAGGCCCTTTCCAGATCCTGTCCAGAGGTTTTGTTGACGGCTTTTGCGCTTAGGGTGTACGACGCTTTCTCTTCCCTGTCAAGCCTCCTGGTGGCATGGATATCACCCGAGTTCTCATCAATCTCGAAAACAGTTCCGGCCCCGTCTCCGGTTAGGACGTACTTCACATGCCCATCTTCCGTGTCCATGTCTGAGTGAAGCTTAAAAGAGCAAAGAGAGTTTGTTGGAATTAATAGTTCCCGAATTAACCGTTTTCTTTGTGTGCGACTGGCAAATTGTTTGCAAATATACTCAGTCTGTCAGGACAAAATGTTCAGGCGGTGGCCCTAAACCTTGTGCAAATGGAAACAGAAATTAAACGTTTTTCTAAACGCAGAGTTTTAAGCCCTTTCTGGCCGAAGTCAAAATGTGTTTCTTGAGCAATGTTTTTAAATGAGTCATGAATATGTGAATGGGAATTTTCTCAAAGGCCCTGGTCGGTTTAATTTTCTCAGTGGGTAAAGCTCAGAAATTTCTACTTAAATATTTAATTCACTTCAGTATCATTAATTGTTTCAGAATTCTTCTTTTCCTTTTCAATAGCAAGCACAGAGTGACGAATTGTGATCTAGTCATTATCTGCAGGAGCGCAGAACTTACTGCGTATAGCTCTGTGTTTGACGGCATATGGCAGATATCTCAGAAAACTGTCAATAGACTCCTGTACCTTCACACTGTGGAGGAAAGATATGACCTGTTTTTGTTCAGAACAGTCACAATTACACAAAACGCTCCTTCAGAGCAGAACTTTCATTTTACACCTGTCTCTTAGCAACAAGAGGAAGCCCGGCAGCCCTCTCCATTTGATTGCAGTTCCTCTTTTCCTGATTAGGATTTTACCTGAAGAGGCCAGCCATACAGTCCTGGATAAAATATCCAATCAGCATAGGTGCCATACAATGTTTCATATTCAATAAATGATCAATCAACACCCGGAAGAGGCTGCAAAAACAGTCCTTTGTTTTTGTAAGCAGCAAATAAAGAAGAACCAAAAAAACATCTTCCATTATAAGAGCGGCATTCTAAGCATTGCACCCTACAATTTCATAATATGTCCACTTACAGCTAAATGTACACTATAATTGGAAACAATTTTAGAGTCTTTTCTAACCACTGTTATCAGGATGTAGATAATTTGACACGCAACAATTAAAACCTCAATTTGGAGGTTGCGTCATTGTGAAACAAGTGTTCCTCTCCGTCCTGAAACTGAATTAGGTATCCATTACACACACAATTGCATTAACAGCACACTAGAAAGCTGCTCAGATAAATGGCTATCTTTTCTTTAGTAGTTTTATGTCCTGGCATATAGGCAATTGTAAGGGGAAAATCTTTGTGAATGTGATTTTGCTTCATGTTTACTGCAAACAGCAGTTGCAATAAGGCATGCATTAGTTATTTCGGTAACACGTAATGGTAACACTTTATTTTACAGTGTCTTTGTTACATATGTTACATGTACTTACCATAGTAATAACAGTAAATGATGCATAATTACATGCAACTAACCATTCAAACAAATCCTAATCCTACCCTAACCCTAAAGTAACCCTGTACTAACTAAAGTAAGCACATGTAGTTCATTAATATCACTCAGTACTTAAATGTATAATTACACTCTAATTACATGACATTATACAAA
Organism: Tiaroga cobitis; assembly: GCA_030578255.1. NCBI lineage: Eukaryota > Metazoa > Chordata > Actinopteri > Cypriniformes > Leuciscidae > Tiaroga > Tiaroga cobitis. The sequence goes on along the minus strand of CM060602.1, from coordinate 36,164,139 downwards.
TGTATAGTTAAATAAAGTGTAACCTACTTTATTTTACAGTGTCCTTGTTACACATACATATTTCTTTACTAAACCCAATTGCAAGCAACTAACCCTAAACTGAACTGCAATCTTAATCCTAACCCGTACGTAGTTAATTGGTATTACTTAATTGTATAATTACACTGTAACAAGGACACCTTAAAATAAAATGTAACCGTTATTTAATGCTAAATCCTCCCATAGCAGTTAAAAATGTTAAAAGTTCATTACATTAAGTCTGGTGAAGTCACAAAGTAAAACGCAAACAAATGCAAAGATGTTACAAATGTTACAAAGATACTCACTCTCATGTCAGTACAAACCCTTATGTTCTTTTTTTCTGGACCTCAAGAGAAGGAACATGGTCGTCTTTCATTCATTTAGTACCAATAAACCACCACAGTCGTGGTCCATTTGATCTGTGCACTATATGTTCCAAGTTTTCAGAAGTCATTTGATAGCTTTGGGTGGATAACAAGCTGCATTTTGCTGAATTTCACTGATATTTTTCTCTTCCAGTGAACTTTTAAGTTTGTGGACTGAATCAACTGATTCAACGAGGAGATGTGACTCAATAGGATGATTCATTTGCGAATTAAAGATGTCAAGATATTTAGAGTTAAAGTGCCCCTATTATGCTATTTTAAAGTTTCCTAATGTTGTTTTGGAGTCTCCTACAACAGGTTTACATGCATCAAAGGTCAAAAAACTGTTTATTTTTCTCATAATATACATTTGCACATCACCACATTTTGAATGATTCTCAAACGACTCGTCAGATTAATCAATCTTTCTAAATCCCTCCTTTCCGCGAGCTACTCTGTGTTGATTGGCCAGACAGCTCAGTCTGTTGTGATTGGTCTACCGCGTACAGCGCGGCAAAATTAAAAACGCCCATTGCCATAACAAAGACAGCTCTGCTTGTCCTGAGCCTTCCTACACCTTAAACTAAACATAGTAACGAAAGATGACGTTGATTTTACCATATCAATCCGAGCGCGAGTGCGATGATGAAACATTGGAAGAACTATTCATTCAACCCAAACCTCCATCGCAAGTACGACTCAAGTAGGACGTTTCTCAGTGATACACTACTCAGTTTGAGGTACATTATGAGATGTTGCAACTGTAATTCCTCACCATCAGCATTAACAAGTGCATGTCCATCAACAAACCGATTATTTTACCTGTTTTACTTATTTTTACGGTGAACATGGAAACTGTATCAATAACAGTGCATACATTAGCCGAGCTCTGGCGTGAATGACTGATGTAACTTAAACAAATCTTGCTCCATGCTCAATCTTTCCTCAAAGTAGTGCGAACGACAGACAATCTGCATTAATAGACACAGTTTTAGGTAATAGTGGCCCACAACTGATTAGCAGAACTATTTCAGCAAGACAGTAATAACATGAGTTAGAGAGTTAGCAGGAGACCTACACAATATAAAACTCAAAACTATTTTGAACACCATCTCTCAAGAGCAAGCGGTTTGCGAATCCTGCATTGAACTCAGAGATTTGAGAAGCAGTCGTCAGTAAAATAAAGGGAACACAGCTAAAGTTTAGTTGTGATATTGTGGTAAAGACAGAGCCGGACAGTAGCGGAGTACATTTACTTGAGTACAGTACTTAAGTACAATTTTGAGGGATCTGTACTTTACTCGAGTATCATTTTTGGGGATTACTCATGACTTTACTCAAGTACATTTGAGAGGCAAATATTGTACTCTTTACTCCACTACATTTCTATCCATAACCGTGAGTACCCGTTACTATTTCTAAAAAAAAAAAAAATGGAAAAAAGAAAAATCTCGGAAACTCTCAATTTGTTGTTTCCCTCTCAAACGTGATTGGATTGTGCAGGCGCCACTGATTGGGACAGCCTATCAGCAATCACCTTCAGCTTTCCGCCAAAGTCAACTCCATGGTCAGATTTAGATAAGAGACGAAACCATGGACGAAACAATGGATGAAGACGCAGCAGGTCCATCCCGTGAATGTGCCAACCCGTGGCCCCACCTCGCCAGATTTAAATTTTCTGAATTTTCTGACATTTTCTTAAACGTTAAATAAAGCAACATGGTAAAAAGATGAAAATGACTTGATTTTACTTTCAATTCCTTTTACATTCTCCAAGGTATTAACATTAACATTTTTCATAACTCCATGTAGGACGTTTCTGTACATAAATGTAAGCACTGTGGCAGTAGTAATGCAATATTTAGAAAATGTACTCTTGTACTCTTGATACTCAAGTACTTTTAAAAACAAGTACTTCAGTACTTTTACTTAAGTAGACATCTGACTGTAGTACTTTTACTTGTACTTGAGTAAAATTTAGTAAGGGGTATCTGTACTTTTACTCAAGTAATGAAGCTGTGTACTCTGTCCACCTCTGGGTAAAGATGAATTTTAACCACTGATTCTTGTCATGCTCGTCCTCGGACAGTGAAAAGAAACTGGATTTACCTTCACATTATAGAGCACAGCGTCTTCTCGACATATTCTCGGCTAGCCAGTATCCACAGGAATCTGCTGCAGTGTTTGAGGTTCAAGTTTCCCCTGGTGTGTGCGTGTATAGTGTGTGAGTCAAATGGACTTAATTTATGATTTATTTATTTATTGAGCATTTTTTACAGTTTTTTTTTTAGATAGAAGGCTGAGTTCCCCATTTATTTTATTTGTATGGGAAATTACCAAATGAGTAAATGATGATCTCTTTTTTTACTTTATTACTTTATTAGGGGTTGAGCTTCCCTTATATTAAAAAACATATGTGCGTTGTGTGTGGAATATGAACCATTTTCTTTCTCTTTTTTTTTCAACTAAAAGCTTTTTCATTAAAATGTTGCGTTTGGAGTTTTCTTGCCTCCCCCGTGGCTTTCTGATTGGTTCTTTTCAATTCACATCAGCATGCTGATGAGTCAATTATACAAATTTTTATTTGTATACCTACTGAGTTTTTTTTTTTTTTTTTTTTTCATTATAACACAAAACAGAGAGGGTCATGTATTTCATCATTTTTGGTCCTCATATTTTCATCCCCATTTTCCAGTTTTTGGCCTGGTAAATGAACCATTTGAGATTTTTTTATGCTTTTGAAAGAAGAGTCTAATGTTACCCAAGGCTGCATTTATTTGATCAAAATTCAATACAAACAGGAATATTGTGAAATATTATTACAATTTAAAATAATTTTGTGATGGAAAAACTGAACTTTCAGCAGTCATTGATTCAGTCTTCAGTGTCACATGATCCTTCAGAAATCATTCTATGCTGATTTGGGACCGGAAATGGTTGTGCTGTTTAATGAAGATAGTTTAACAGAACAAGAAACTATAATAGTCCACATTTCACTTCATTGATAAAACTGTCATTTTAGATGATATATTGATTTCTGGATTAGAAATGCCCATGGATTGTATTCCAAAAATCTGTTCATTTTATGCAAGTGTATCTGTACTGTTTACAGAAAGATTTTTGCTTACAGTATGTCAGAATTGGCAATCTAGAGGTGACACGTGTAACACAAGTTTGATTACTTTTGTAAACTCCAGTCTCAGAGTTGACTCACACTCTATTGATCGTTCGGATTCTCCTGGGATTATGCTGTCACCGCTGACACAGTGAGAGAAGAGAAACATACACAGCTCCCTCACAAAAGTCATCTGATAGGTTGACGTCAGGCATTATGAAGCGTGTCAGTTATCCATATTTACTGCATAACCACACAGTTTAAATTGCAATAATTGTTGATGACACTTCAAGTGCATGAAGAACAACAACTAAATATCTTACAGCAGTTAAATACGTGTAAAAAACAACAGTTTTGGCAACATGTGACAGCGTCAACATGTGTAGACCCAGATGGTAGATACAACACATTTTCCACACACTGCTGTAGTGCTATTAAAAGCTTGTTTAAGACTTCTTAAAAAAAAAAAAAAAATGGTATTCAGCTGAAATCTAAAAAATCTTGAAGAGCCTGTTCTTGACACCTGACAAATGTACTATATTAGCAGATGCACAATGGATAATGTTTTTTTTTTTCTCCCTAGTGGTTAGAAAAGACATATGGCTCTAGCATTAGAAAGTTGAGAGAAAGTAATGTCAATGCTTTTTGTTAAATTATAGTCAAATAATGTGGACAATTTAAGACACGTTCTCATTTTACTCTGAATTTTAAACGCACGGCAATATGCAGGTTTGTTTGGAGAGCAAGAAAAGACCAAATATGAAATATTATCTTTTTTAAAAACAGAATCTACTGAAATGCTTCAATGGACATTTGCAGTCCAATCAGTGGTTGTTATGACATGGCGATGGCAAATCTCATGAATATTAATTTGGCCACGCTGACGTTGCTTGGTAACCTTTGTAGACTGCCCAGTCATGCAAATGATTAATATTCATGAGGCAAACCTTCACCATAGTACATCTCATAGTTCTTATCCATTGCTTGAGTTCTGGCCTTTGAGGTTCAGAATCAAACCATATTTGATAAAGCAAGGACGCATTAAATTGACCAAAAGAGACAGTAAATATTTTTACATTGTTACAAAAGGTTTCTATTTTAAATCAATGATGTGCTTCATCAAATATTCCTGAAAAAAACTAATTTTTCTTGAGCACCAAATCAGCATTTTAGTGTGATTTCTGAGGGATCATGAAGACTGAAGCAATACATATATTCCTAACAGTTCTTTTAAATTGTAAAAATATATTTTACAATTACTGTTTTACTGTATTTTGTACAGTTTTTTTTTTTTTTTGGAGAGAATGAGATAATTCGGTAACACTTTAGAATACTGTATCTTACTTACTGCATCACTGTATTACATACAGATTAGTTAACACATCTTCCTTGGTAGTTAAAAGCAGTGAAGAAGTAGTTAATGAAGAATTACTAGTTCTTCAATAATTCCCTATTAGTTATGCAGTAAGTAAGAGTATTCTAAAGTGTTACTGATAATTCTTTCAAAAACATTAACAAATCTGACCCCAAACGTTTGCTTTTTTTAATGCAACAGCAGTGTATACTAATACAATCTACAAATACAATACTGAATGTATTTATTTGGAAATCACATTTATAGCAGAATATTTGGTAACACTTTATTTTAAGGTGCTTGTAATAAGCAGTAATTAACAGTTAATAAGACACGTATAAGACCTTATAAGATGCATATAAGATGCATATAAGCATTAACTAATTATAATAAATAAATTAAATTAAATAATAAATTTCTCAAGTATCAATACATTGCACTTTTAGAACAGCCGAACAAACATAAATGGTAACACAAACTCCCAGTCCCTTAAAAATTGACCTTCCCAAAAGGGAGTAGTTTCCCTGATCTCTTCAGGGCCTGGACCTTTAATTAACCCTTATACGAAGTAGTTAATGCTTATATGCATCTAATATGCATCTTATAAGGTCTTATAAATGTCTTATTAACTGTTAATTACTGCTTATTACAAGCACCTTAAAATAAAGTGTTACCGAATATTTAATCTTCTACATGATGTCAAAACTGTAATATGGACAATTTAACATTAAATTATGATTGACAATGCAATGTTCAAAATCGTTTGGACAATTAACAATAGCTCAGATCATTAGCCCAATTTAACATTTGACAAACAATTGTATTTGTGAGCTTATTCATTAGCCTGCACTCTTAAAAATAAACATGCCAAGAAGAACCAAAAATGGGTTTGTAGAAGAGCAAAATGTGGTTCCCCCCAAATCCTTTCTTTGGGGAGGTAGTATAACCTTTTTTTTCCCCACTACAACCTTTAGTGCAACGGGAAGGTTTAATGGATGAACCTTTATTTTTAAGAGTGAAATTAAAATAAAATGCTGCCTTGTTAGATGAGTGCAGATGTAGTACCGTATGCTTTCTAATTTCCCCATCTTGTAAGTGTGCTGTCATTCATTTGTGACTACCAGACACTGCAGACTCTGTCGCTTCAGGGGTTTGTGGGTCAGTGGATATATGCACACATCAGACGTCTGTATTTCTTTTTTTTCTTTTTTTTCAGTGTAGGAGCGTAAAAGGCTTTTTTATATAAATAGTAGTGCACTTTGGTTGAGTGAGCTGTTAAGTCCAGCTCTAGAAAAGAAATCCACCAATACAGACAGACAGACAGACAGACCACAATGCAATATTACATGTTTAAGAATATAACATTTGCGTGCTTTTTCTCAAGTGTTCTGTATTTGAATTCCATGAAGCCGGTGTTGTAATCAACCCTCTGCGACATAATGACAAACCTCAATGTTTACAATCACCGACAAGAATGACAGAAAAGTCCAAATAAATAAATCCAGAATTTGTCAGGCAGAGTAAGCGAAGGGTGAGAACGTCTCTGCTTTCTGCTCCAAGCCAGTAATCTATGCAAACATTAGCATGCGATCATTAGCATGTGGTTAATGAAATGTTTGTGCGCTCTATCTCACGGGTCCACATTCTCCTGAGTGACAGAGCGAGTGAGGGACACAGCATGCAGGAAAGCCAAAGCAGATATAAATAACTTGAGATAAGATCTAATTATTTTCAACATATTTACAGCCAGCGACTCTACACCCAAGTGTGATGGTGGTTGAACCAATTTTTGGGAAGAAATTACATCTCAAGATGCATTTATTTATTTTCTGATGGAAATGTCAAATATGAAGAATGTTTGTTTTTAAAGGTACAGTATGTCACTTGTTTTGTTTTTTGTTTTTTTTTGAAAAAAAAAAAATACATGAATCCTCAATACATCATCAATCCTTCTTACAAAATGTGTTTTTGTCTTACCCTGATTCACTATGGTACTCCTGTTTTAAGTGTTTATGATTTAGACCTGACGGGATGGTTTTCATAGGAAATTGCATACACACTCGCCCGTCTCATCATATCCATAAAAAGAGAAAAGTTGCTCCGGCTACTTTGACGGTGTGGGAGTGGCATAGGTTAGTTGTCACAACGAGATAGAAAGGTTGACACGGAGCAGCTAAATCAATCCAAAAAAAAAAAAAAAAGAGCAAAGCTCGAAGTTCTGCTAGCAAAAAGACAACGCGACAGAGCTTGTAATGAAACAAGAATCAACATTGGCTTGGCTTTTTGGAGATAGCGAGAACTGATGGATTTGAAATGTTGTAAAAGTGATGAGGAGATATTTTTTTATTTTTTTATTATTAATCAACAGGTGATTAAAGGCGTTCTATTATGCCCTTTTACAAAGTCTTGATTTTGTTTTTGGGGTGTAATCAAATGTTTTCATGCTTGATTGTTCCAAAACACATTATGTTTCACATATTTTACATTATTACAGCTCCTCTCTCCCCAGTCTGGTTGAACGCTTAGTGAACCTCTCTAAGTTCGTCAGCCTTAGGACAGACTTTTTCCGGGTTGTAAAAAACAGTGACAACTCCTCTTCCTCTTCTCTAAAGAAGCCCAACATGGCCTCACCCCCTTTGTTGTGTGTTCCCGGAGACAGGGTTTATGTCAATTTTAGGGTTCGTAATGTCACCAACCAGGGAAGAAGCTCGTTGTAGTCCCTACCAGCCGTTTGTTGTAGTCCTTAAAAAGTGATTTCTGTTAAAGAAAATATCTTCCTTTTCTTTGAACTTTGAGCATTTACCTTTGCAGATGTTGTTTATGCTCAAACAGCAACATTACACACTAACTAAAGTTAAAAAAGGGAAATAATCAAGGACCCCTTTTGGGTATTATTATTGAACAAATAAATTGCTATATGTAACTCTCTAACATATTTCATTGTAAAGCATTATACATTGTGAATGGTAGAGCTACAGTATAGGCCACAGCTACAGTAAAGTTATAGTTACAGTAACGTCTTCAGCTGGTCAGCTTGACTTTCCGTCTAAACTGGTTATATATCTTAAACTTAGCAGTGATTTATTTATGAGCAGTAGAATAACCATATTCATCCGCCGTCACACAGAGCCGGAGCACAACCAAAACAATGTTCTTCTGCCAAATGCATGCAATTTGTTTTTTAACGGCTGGAGAGTTACAGTGTACCTTTAATGTAGCAGCTATGATGATCTGCAAATTATCAAAATGATTCACTTTTTTCACCATGGGATTCAAAATCATTATATTTTAGGTATAAAGTGATGGATTAAATAACAGTTTCCAAGAACTCCCTAGTCTTAAAGGAGATTGTTGAACTTCTAATCATTGTTCGTAAATGTTGATAGTGAACTACAAGGTTTCAGACATGAGCGTGTCCTCTCAATACTCAAACATTTGCTACGGTTTAAGGCAGAGTTAACATTTAATCCAGACAGAAAAGCATGACAGATCACATCAGCTACAGTCTGAAATCTACCCTTGTGCAACCTTGATGTTTTTAAATGAACGTCTGAAGGCCTTTATGTCGTATGTCAAATGTATGCTACACCTCAGACACTTATACATTGTATTAGTGATTCATATTTTAATTCTCTTTCATTCATTTCAGAACAAAGCGCGTTGTACCTCCAGAGAGTATTTTCTGGAAAAGGACTTTCATGCTAGTTGTAACCAGAGGAAGACGATATGAAGATGTAGATTCCATTTTCATCTCCGCTATGTATAAAATCCCTTGACAGCACCATAATTAGTCTCTCTATGTCCTTTATTGTGAAGAAATCCTCCAGCGCTGCCATGGCCCACACAGACGTGAGTTTGAAATCCATAAAAAGACATCTGAGACAAAGACATGCAATGAAAGCAGACAACCGCATAAAGCCAATACAAACCCCAGCTTCTCAGGGCTAATTGGTGTTTGTCAGGCGAGCGTCTACTCCCGCTTTAAAGGGTGTACATAAAACATTGCATTAATCTCTGAGGTAAACACACGCTTGAACGACAACAACAGGCTTCATTAGGTCATTAATTTGAGGTGGACCGTGGTCGAGCCTGAAAATCCCTGCAGGAATGAAGGCGATGTGTGAAAGATGTTTTTGGCCCCGCTTTAGCAAAGACGTAATGCGTCTCATAACAACCTGTCTTGTTCTATAAAGTGCTGCTGGTGAGTCTTTAGCCTTTGCACATTATTTCAGCAGTCGGAGAACAGGAAATATTCTACGCAGTGAATGAAGAGCCTGAATAAACATTGACGGTGTTTACAAGCAGTAATTTACAAGTCTCAGTGCTTTTTAAGTCGTTAACACAAAATGCTTCATTCTAAATATACCGCATTTGAAAAGTTGCCACTAGGGTTGTGCGTGTTTCTTCTTGCTCAGTGCAAACAAATTCAGTCAGACCTGTAAAATCCTAAATGGACCCATGAGGGCAGTGGGTTGAGATCAACAAACAGTAAATTACACAGCAAAAAAAAAAAGATATATTTCTTGAAGAAGACATTCTTGAATCAAATTGAATATACTTGAGGGGGAAGGGGGAAGGGGGGAGGGGGAAGGGGGAAGGGGGGAGGGGGAAGGGGGAAGGGGGGGAGGGGGAAGGGGGGGGGGGGGGGGGTATCAAAATTAAGTGTTTATGCTTTACAATTTTCTATGTAAGGACAAAACCAGATTAATTTTCGTACCCCACTGCCATATATTCTTGTTTTATGCTAAAACACCTTATTTATTTATTTTCAGAAAACAAGGTAAGGTAAGGTAAGGTAAAACTTTATTATCCCACAGGGGGAAATTTGTCTTGGCCCATCAGCCATGCTGCAGTCAGTACACAAATGACACACACTAATCAACAAATAAGACAATAATAGAACGAGAAGTAGCGATTTACAATTACAGCTCCATACCGCCACTATTTAACATCTTTACAGACACCGGAATGACTAAATATCTCATGTATTTTGCTTCTCAAGTAAATAAATGTATCCTGAGTATTTCGATATTTGTACTGGAATATAATATTTTTGCAGTGTAGAGTTAAATTAGCATGGTGCTTCACACAAACATTTCGTTTAGCCTAAAAGTACAAGTTTATGTTTGCTCTATGTGTTGTTTATGCTGCTTTGGACAAAAATCATTGCCTATCATGAACACTCGGCACATGTACGATTGCTATAGCTGCAGGCACCTTAGTAACTTGCCTAATTGATTGTAAGCCCCATTTATTTATTTATTTATTTTCCAACAGGTCTATATCGCAATACACCAGATGTTTCGTTTCCACAGTGTAGCCAATGTTTTCCATTTGGCTGCACACTGGAAGACTAGGGGTGTCCTAATTACTGCCAGCTCAAAAAAAAAAAAAAACAGCTAAAAAAACAGTTAAAAAAATGGAAGAGGCAAAGCACCTCTGGGCTGCTGGGAACAAATTAAAATACATTTCAGAATAAGGTGTGTGGCGGCCATGTGGCGGCCTTTCGCAGTGACTCGTGAAAAATATGAGCGATTTGATTCGGCCTCATAGATCCTGATTCAACCCTAACCACAATCCCTCTGTTCATTTCAAATGCACTACAGGGAGAGTGCCGCATGGCACTGAATACTGATCACTTGCTCATTTGCTCTGGGAGCACTTTTTGGCACAACACTGGGCTCTCTATGGCACCGGCAATCCTGAACAGATACCCTTTGTTTATTGGCAGGAATATGTCTCCGGCGTGAGGTTGCCTAAATAATCTCTGCCAGTCAAAAATCCGACCGTGTCCCCAAAGAGGCAACATGGAGAAACACATGGAGCGTGCCAGCATTCCAAGCAAACGTGTGCTTTTTCCATTATTTTTGAAGGATGTTCTTGATTATAATGAGCTGACAGTTGAATATGAAGTAAAGGCAGCGCAGATTTATCCCGGCCTTGCTTTCATTTGCCTGTGCTAATTCGCGTAGCACAAAATTAGCCTTTGACTCGGAGCAGCTTTAGGAATTAAATCCCCTGCACACACACAGAGGGATTGTCAGTCGAGCACGGGAGAAATCATTGACAATTCTTGTCAGGTCGGTGGTGAACACTTGCTTAGTACTGCAGAGAGGAGATTGTGAAAATGAGAGCCTGGGCCCAGAACGGATATAGAATAATTATGTATCCCCCCCCCCCCCCCCCCCCCCCCTTCTTTCTTTGTGTATATCTTGAGCTCAGTCAGAGTAGGACCGAATCACATTCAAGTTGACTAACTCGACACAAACACTGCAGTGCAATCTCTTTCTCGCTGCCTCGTCCCACCCCGGTCGCCCCTTTTGTGGTTTCAATGTTAGGCGTTAATCATAAGGCCATGCGTTTCGGTCTGTAGTTTTTACACTTTTTTTTCTGTCACTCGCGGAGGTTTACAACAGATTTCATCGCATGCAGACTCTCTGTTGAGTTGAAAAGCACATGAACCCAAACTCAGCGAAGCTGTCTCTCTCTCTCTTCTAATCTCCTCTGCTGGCTGTGGGCTCTGCTGGTTCATTTGAGTGGATAAGGACACGCACAGCAACTGCTTAGATAGCTGGAGGTTCCTGTGAGGCCTGACTTTGCTGTGACAGAAAGTGGGGTGGGGGGTGGGGGGGATCCACATGATCTGTATCAGGTTTTCTCCAGCCCGGTCAGTGTGCTTCATAGCAGATTTTTTTGTATTTTTTACATTGTTTGCATTTTTTAAAACGACCCTGAGTGTTCGGAGTACGCAAAATCAACAAAACGGTCCTTGGTGGACGCATAATGAGACCGGGATTACACTAGTGCAAAAGCCATCAACATGTAAATAACTGAAAAGAATTTAAATTTTCTCTATGTTTGCTTTGACTATTAGTGCTGTCACTGAGGTTGTATTTATATGAATAGTTAATTAATTATTATTAATATTACTACTACTACTAATAGTATTTTACTATAAAATATGGTGTTACACAGATATTGGTACTTGTAATATTTTAGCTAAAGAATAACAAGTCAAGTTAAATAAAAAAATAACAACAAGAACAAGGACATAAAAATAGGAGTATAGAACAAAAAGTACAATTGCGGTAGAAGTACAGTGAGTGGATTTCTAATTTTATATTATTATTAATACAAAAAAATGTGGTGCTGGATATTGATACAGTTGTAATATTTTAGTTAAGTAGTGACGGGTCACATGTTCAAATCTGAAAAGAAGAAAAACTGTACTATAAAAATAATCAATGTAAAAATGCAGTAGAAGTACAGTAAATGGATATATTAAAAATAGTGCTGTCAAATCGATTAATCGTGATTAATCACATCTAACATAAAAGTGTGTTGTGTTTATGTTATGAATGTTCGGTAAGAATGTCGTTTAAGGCTAGATGAGATTTATATATATTTGTCAGAATTATGTTATCATGTAATTATGTTACAACATGTAATATTTAGAATTGGTGTAATACATCACATAATTACTTGCAATAGTGCTACAACTGTCAGATTAACACGCAGTCGAGTTTCCCCTCTATCGCTTCATGATGTGGTTTTCCACGCTCAGATGAGTTTATAATCCTGACAAGTCCTAATGAACCTGTGCTAAATATTTCAAGATTCAAATCTGAGCCATCACTGCCTTCTCGTTATTAATGCTTGCAAAAATGATCAAAATCCTGGCGTTCTATTTTTTTTTTCTTTCTTTGTTTTATTAAAGAGCCGAGTATTTACGTGAAGAGGATCAAAAGGGTTATGTAGACAGAAGAAGAGAGCTCACCGGGAAAACGGGAATGGGTTTATTTGCACAATGCATTATGGAGCTTGGAGAAGGTTAATAGGATTTTGTTCACATCAATAGCGCTGATGGCACGCCATGTGAGCCGCTGCCCCCACATCAAACTCATGACACAAAAGCGGCAAAATGCATGGCGGGCTTCAGCACTTCTGAGCTTCTTTCTGCACAACAGGGCCACGACGCCTGGGCAGTCATAATGACCAGTGGATGGCCAGAAGGATGTTTCTAGTTTGTGAGTTTATATTTGTATGTGCTGTTAAAATGTGAAAGATTTCTCAGTAGTTTTAAGCTCGAGTCCTCACAAAATTACATTTAGAAAACTGCCTCTTTAATCCTGTTTATTTTGCATTTCTGCCTGATGCGGCTTCATATTAATTCAAGGCAGTAGCTGTTTTCACATATCATGGACTAACTGAATTATAAATTATAGTATACTTGCTCTGTGGAGCATTAGTGCTAATATTGAATCTTTCACTTTAATATTCATCCTGGTTGCAGTGTTGGTTGTGTGCGGATTATACAGTGACTTTTAGGGTGGTGTGTGAGGTAACATAATATATGGCTCATTATTTCTGTTTGTATAAATGGTCTTTTTTGGTTTTATTTGTGGTTTGTGTTTGTAAATGTATTTTCTCATTGCTTTATGCCATAAAAAGCAATGATTTTGGGGCTCAGGCTCACTCTTCCCAGTTTAAATCTAGATTAAAGACGCATCTCTTTAGCCTAGCATTCATATAATGCATCTCCTTATACAGTTAGATCAGATCAAATGCACATGATTATTCTTGCTTAATGTTGTAAACAGCAGCTACGCTAATTATTTTATATTTGCTTCTCTCTTTTTTCTCGGGATGCCCATCCTGAGGTAACTAGAGAGTGTGTTAGCTCCCGTTTGGATCCAGCCTATTATGAAGATTTCAGATGCCCAACACCTATGAAGAGACGGCGCCAACTCCTGTGAAGACTTCAGATGACGCAAACTCTGAATCAACATGCACCAATGCTACATTTTTCTAAATGTCATAATCAATTTTGTTAACAAAAAAGTATTCATTACTTTAATGAGCTCATTGTTTCTGCATTACATTTTACATTGTTTAAATTAATACCTTTTTCGCTAACTGTGATATTGTATGTACATTTCTGAAATACATAACTTAGACCGTTACCTCTGATAACATATCACTCTAAATTGTAATGTGGACTCTCATTTTCTGTAAAGCTGCTTTGAAATGATGTGTATTGTAAAAAAAGCGCCAAATGAATATAAATACTGCTCAAGTGAAACACCACCAATTAAACTTGAAAACTACACAGCTTACTGTATATAACTGCTAAAAACATATATTGTTTTAATGTAGTTAACTATAGTTAGGGCCCAAGCCCTGAAAGGGCGAAGGCCCTATTGTTTTCCTTAGGATTATTTTTTTTTTTTTTCTCTTTTATTTTTCTTACGACTATTCGGGCACTTTTGGGGCTCTTAACGTGCACGAAAACTCTTGAAACTTTGCACACGGGTCAGAACCCGCGGCCATCAGGGCCGGGCTGAAGATGGTACCCGGGCGTGGCAGGGGGGCTCGACAGTGCCCCCTGGAACGGGGTCCGAAAACTTGGTCCATAAATCAAACACGCTTGCATGTAAGAATATGAAACTCAGTACACATATAGATCTCATCGGTTCATATATACTTCATGCTCTTACTTTTTACCCCAGCCCAACAGGAAGTCGGCTATTTAGGGTTGTTTGTAAAACGCATGCAATGGAATTTAAAGTACTTCTCCTAGAGAATTCAAAGAAATGCCACGAAACTCGGTCAGCATGAAGTCAAGACATTGAGGATGAAAAATTGCCAGCGGATTTTTGATATCTCGAACGGTTTGGCCGTGGCGAGGAAATGAAATTATGGCGAGAAACGTGAAACAGGAAGTGTGTTATAACTTCAGCATACATTAACTGATCTTAATGAAACTTCAGCAGTGTGTTCGTTGTAAGAGGACGATCACATGGATGTGACTATTGTGAGTCAAAGTTATAGCGCCACCAACTGGCAGCAGGAAGTGTGTCACTTTCAAAATGCTGTGAAATCACCCTCTTATTTGAACCCAATTTGCTTCAAACTTCATCTGTATAATGTAAACATACGGCAGATGTAGACCTGTGAATGGATTCTTGATATCTTTGATACTGTTGCCGTGGCAACGCATCATACTTTAAAATTCTTTTAGGATGCTTTTGAGACTCTTAGCATGCTTGAAATTGCATGAAACTCGACAGACATGTCACATTTATTAGCCAGTAGACATGTGCAAAGTTTCAGGAACGGACGTGGTGCAGGGGCTCAGTAGCGCCACCTTTTGACAAAAGTGGGGGTGTTAGTTCTATAGTTTTACCTACAATCATAAAACTCGGTACGCATATTGTTCAGATCAAGCCGGACAACTTTCTAATTTACTGTCATTAGCTCAGACCAAGAGGGAGTCAGATATTTTAGTTTGAATGTGGATGTTTCTGAGAATTTTCTCTCCCTCTCTTTCCGTCTCTGTGTGTGAGGGATTTGTCTATTGATTTTAATGCATTTCAAGGTTTCAGGGGATTTTGGGACTCTTAACGTGCTCAAAAACTTTTGAAATTTTGCACACAGGTCAGAACCCACGGCCATCAGGGCCGGGCTGAAGCTGGTACCCGGGCGTGGCAGGGGGGCTCAACAGCGCCCCCTTGAACGGGGTCCGACAATTTGGTCCATATATTCAACACGCTTGCATGAATTAATATGAAACTCAGTACACATATAGATCTCATCGGGCCAAACATTTTACCCCTGGTCAAGTTTTACGCCAGCCCAACAGGAAGTCGGCTATTATGGGTTGTTTGGAAAACGCTTGCTGTGGAATTTGAAGTACTACTCCTAGGCAATTCATTCAATCATCGCCAAACTAGGCGTGCATGAAGTCAAGACATTGAGGATGCTAAATTGCTGACGGATTTTTGATATCTCGAACGGTTTGGCCGTGGCGAGGAAATGAATTTTCATGACTAAAAAAGGACATATAAAGTGTGTTATAACTTAGTTAGATTTACCTACAGTTACAAAACTCAGCTTGTATATTCTTCTCCTCAAGCCAAACAACTTTCTAATTTACAGTCAATAGCTCCAACCCTCAGAAAGTCAGATATTGTGGTTTGAATGTGGATTTCATGAAATGGTATCTCTCTCTGTCACTCTTTGACAGAGAGAGGGCCCCCTCCCATTCTATGTGTGTGTGTGTGTGTGGCTGTCTGTGTGGGGAGGGAGGGGGAGGGAGGGCTGGTGTCTGTGTTTATATGTGTGTGTGTGGCTGGCTGGCTGTTACAGTGACATGATATTAAGCCTTTCATTGCTGTGTGATTTTTCCTGCATTAAAGGATAAAGAAATCTCTAAGGCCTTGTCTTTTTGCATAACAATTTTGTATTTTTTTTAAATTACAAAATATGCACAGAACCAAGATCTTTTAAATGTATAGTTTGCTTTAAATAAAATTAAGATTGTATTGGTAATTGAAGCTGAATGAATTTAAAATGAATGTGCTATATTTCAGAACAATATATTTGTTTTCCTTTAAATTGTAAAACACTAACTTTATTCTCATCTGAATTATAAATAATTTATTCCTGTATAAAATAAAAACACATTTGAATTTTTCTTTTTTAATCAATGTAGAATGTGTAATTGAAAAATAAACAGATTAGGGCTCTGAGGACAATAAATGAAAATCAATGCGATGTGGTGAATGTCCAAAAGATGGCACCCACAGACTGTTTTAAATGGGGTTGGATAAATATTTTTTGCTTTTAGACAGTGTGTGCGTGTGATTTTAGTTTGGTGACAGTTGTAGGTTACAGTTTGACAAGAGTTTATAGTTTGAAAAAAGCACTTTGTTGTGTTTTATTGGACGGAGTATGTTTTTATGTGTAACAGTTCAATCGCACCCGCACCTCACACACACACACACACACACACACACACACATATTGAAACCTGAGTGAAGTACAAAGCCCATAATAAAGAATAGTTTAGCATCCAAATACATCGCAAATGTTGAAACAGTTTGATTCTAATGAGAGAGTTACGTGGCCAAACACCACTTACTTTCACTTTCGCTTTCAATTATTTCGGTTAATTCTTAATTATAGTTTTTTTGAATTCTTGTTCTGTTCTGAATATCATTAAATTTAAAGAATTGCTTGTGTAATATTTTGAGTGTATCATCAAAACAGAATAATTCTCTCGGTTTAGTGATTCCCTAGTTTTTTTTATTGTTTTCATTGTTCTCAGGTAAGGCAAGTGAGATATATATATATATATTTTTTTTTTATATACATATATATATATATATATATATATATATATATATATATATATATATATGTATATAAAAAAAAAAATATATATATATATATATATATATGTATTTTTTATATATATATATATAATTTATATAATAATAATAAATATATTATTATTAAATATAGCTGCTCGCAGCTATATTTATATATATATATATATATATATATATATATATATATATATATATATATATATATATATATATATATATATATATATATATATATATATATATATATAAATATAGCTGCGAGCAGCGATGAAGGGCCAAAGCCGGCGGCACCGCCACCCCGGTGCCTTTAGGTAACTAAAGGAACCAGGGTTGCGGTGCCACCGGCTTGGGCCCGTAATCGCTGCTCGCAGCTATATTTATATATTTTTGTTTGTATCTTGTCGTGTAGCTAACTTCTTTTAAAACTACTGTTGAACTAACTGTAGCTTGTACTGTTTAGTTGTACCATATAGATGTTTCTTGTGAAACACATTAAATAGCTATAGACTACAAG
Organism: Tiaroga cobitis; assembly: GCA_030578255.1. Classification (NCBI taxonomy): domain Eukaryota; kingdom Metazoa; phylum Chordata; class Actinopteri; order Cypriniformes; family Leuciscidae; genus Tiaroga; species Tiaroga cobitis. The sequence goes on along the minus strand of CM060602.1, from coordinate 36,146,597 downwards.
ACCTCTGAAGCAAGCAATGAGAGGGCTGTTGCTTTATTGGAAATATTCTTCCCATTTTATGGATTATTTCTGGCTTCACACTGGAAAATAAATCCTCCTTTCGGGCTTGTCTGTGTCGGGGGGCCAGTGGAGGCCTTGGTTGGATAGAAATAAATATGGTATCCCACAAGGCTCTGTAAAGGTTGCTGAATTATCTTTATGAGGAGAACCATCAATGGCTTTGATGGCTTCTCACTGGGGCTCTAAGTACCCATCTATTGGACTGCACAAGATCTAATACGTCACCCACACACACAATAGTAAGAAATGGTGGGAAATGGATGGAATGGATGATCAAGTCGCTCCACAGTGGTTACCCTGAACCAGCATGTGGGTGTTTCGTTCTCCCTCGCCCTCCTACAGTATTTATGGGAGCCCTGTGTCTTTTTGGCACTTTAATTGGGAACGAGAGTGGACGGTAGATGAGAAGCGGGCCAAAACCATGTGATTGCTGTCAAGCCAGAGAAACGCAGCAGCCAGGAAAAGAGGGAGAGATAGAAGGAGAAAGAGCTGGAGAAAAGAGAGAAGCATCAAAGCTCTGGGAAAGAGGCCAGGACACTGCTGAGTCTGACACTTCCTCATCCGATGGACTCTTCCCAGTCAGCGCTGTTTTGTTGCCTTGTCACGTAAAATGCAACTCTATGAGGGCGGAATCTCATTCTCGTTTTTGATTGATTTATTGTTTTCTCCTCACCCACTCTTGCTTGCTCGCCTTTCTTTTTCCGTGCGCTCGCGTGTTTCTTTTCCTGCAGTATTCTCAACAAAAACAACCCTTAACCATAAGAGGAGAGATGTTGATCTGTCTGTGTTACCACTCATCTCTGCAACCAAAGCATCCCATTTACTTTTAGACAGTGAATGCGATGATGAAAGCTGAAGTCTTTGACGTAAAATTGTCCGTCAACAGGCTGCGTCGACCCCCTCATCGCATGCACGGGGGTTGTAACTGCTGCTGTCTCTGCTGTCTGATGCCGGTGGCTTGACAAGCGTTGCACTCTGATCTGACGCCAGACGAGTTGCATTTGATTTTAACCGAATCATGTTGCACTGGTAGGCCCACCTTTCAACAACTGGCACGTCTAGGTTTGACTCTCAACTGTTTCATGTCCTGAGTTGATCTTCGCTAAAATGCATCTTTCGTGCATGTTGAAAGCCAGGACATCAGCTGTTATTATCAAGTCATGGTTATATTGTAAGCCATTGAGTTAATCCCACACAATAATTTCTGTTTTGGAACGTCAGGATGTGGTCATTAATAGAAAGAGGGTTATTATGGCTCTTTGTATCCCACACATCGATTCATTGTAATAGCGTACATTCTCATTGATTTTCTTCTAATACATCATTAGCTATCATGCTGAAAGCATCATCCGCTAGGTATGAGTTCAGTTGATGTTCGTGAGTCATGTTCATAACTGATATTTTGTGCTTGTTTGTGTTGTGTGTTAATGGTCAGACTGACTGAATCTGCTTATATTTTATACTTTAATCCCCATGATGCTAGCAACTCCACAGTCACAGCTTCGATTCCTATTTTTGAATCTGCCAGTTGCTTTAATCCATTGCATTTAATGTATAGCCTACATTTTATAAGTTTATGCATTCCCTAAGAATTGATTCCAGGACCTTGGTGTTGTTAGCACAATGCTCCACTGTTTGAACTACTAAAGGAAACACACACATGGCTTGAAATATAGTCACTTTATAAGTACACTCACAAAATACACTTTATACGTGCTAACAGCCTAAAATGGCGCTTTGAGAAAGTAGCATGATAAAGATGGTAAAAACATGTTAATTTAGTGGTACTGTTTGATTAAATTCCATTTAAATTGCATTGTAAGGCATTTGAAAGACAACCATGGTATTACCATCATGGTACTATGTCCATTGTAACACCAAGGTACTTTTTCAAAGGGGGTAAAAAAAAAAAGAAACCTTTGCTTATATATAATACCTGTACCCAACATTTGCAGCTCCTTCATCCCTAAGAGTAACAGCTCTTACCTTTCCAACATACTGTTTTCCAGTTCCTGTCCACTCCTCTAAGAGAAAGAAACTATTCCACATCCATCCTCGTTTAGTGCGGTGTAGAGTCCGTCCATCCCGATCCAACGTGCTAATTCCAGGCACCGGCCGGATCAGTGCACTGCTCCAGCCCAGCAAGCAGGACAACAGGAGGAAAGTAACTTGATTGATTATCATTGTATCCGATCACTCCTGGAGAGTCCTTGACAAGAAATCAATTAAGAAACAGAGCTCTGTGTTGAAGATACTGCTGAATAGTGGGACCGACGAAATGGGGCATCTTATCCTTAATTCTCTTCAATTATGTCTTCTTGGGGCCTGTGATGGAGAGAAAAGATCTTTAAGAAAACATTTAATTTGCAAAATTACCTCTGGGACGAGTGTCACATACAACAACACTGTGTAAATGTATGTTAGCTGACTAAAAATCATGTTGGCTAACTAGAAAACAAATCATTAATATTGATTGATCACAAAAGATTAAGTGATTTTAGCACACAGCAGTCACTTGGTGGTCTCTAATTGATGAACTTCTTAAGTTTGAACATCTCTAAACATTTACTTTCCTCACTCGGCATAGATTTGCGGTTACCGCCAAAACGCATCAAGTCGATAGCAGACTCAAACTGCTGAAAAATGCTGAGGACTTCCGCTAGTTAACACAAACTAGCGTAAAAGAAGCACAGGCAGCGGCTCACAGAAGCGCTCTCTCCTCTAGGACTAGTTCTGATAGGTAATTTGGAGGATGTATGCATAATTTATTGGCTTTTGGAAGTTAATCCTAATAAATCTTTCTTCTCTCATTTGACGAAAGCCCATTTTCCAGGAGTCTGCAGGAAAAGGCCAAGGAGCCAGGTTAGCCTGACAGGCATTCATTACGGCAAATGTCTCCAGGGGTCTCGCAAGCAAACGAGGAGCAGATTCATAATGTTGTGGCGTTTTTGTTTAACGATCTGAATCAAAGAAAAGAAAAGAAGGGGAGGCTAGGCAAAGGGGGGAGAAAAAGAAAGAGAAATAAAACACACACGGTGTCAACGGGGCCATCTCAGCGAACAAAGCCATTCCTTTCTTTGTCTAAGAGCAAATTAGGGCTCTGGTTCTATTTGGTGTGACTCAAGTTATGCATGTAAATGAACATTGTCTTGTGAATATGAATCTAATAATTTACTTAATGAGATATGGATGAAGTTAGGAATTATTCACTAGGCAGCGTTTGAAAGTGTGCAGACTACTTGTAATTTGTGGAATCACTGGCTTCGCTAATGCGAGTAATGAATTTTGTCAGCCCCAGCAGAGGAGGCCTTTTGTGGCCCAATCTTCCATTCCGACATATGTTTCAATGCAGCTCAAGGTTAGCTAGTAGGGCAGAACTTTGACACTAGGAAGGTCTGCAGAGGTCTTTATGAATTAAACATGATTTTTCTGAGCCTTTCACATCCGGTATATGAATCACACTTTGGCACAAACTGAGACGGTCTGTGTCTGTGTAGGGAAAGTGCCACCCACATTTGATTTTGGAGTAAGGGTCTTAGAGAAGCATGTAATCAGCAGCTGGCATAGAAAAACCTGCTCAAGTCTCTGGCGTGACCTTGACGGACAGATAAATATCCATCTGTCAGTGTCATAGTCCACAACCGACTTGATTGATTTAACGGTTTCTATGACACGTTTTCCATCCGTGGTCTTAGCTCAAGGGCAGGCGTGGACAAAAGAGTAATAAAAATGATTTGTGATTTATGCACGTTTATTGCAATGCTCTTTCAAAACCTGATGAAGTCTGCTTATTGGCAGATCCCTCCTCATAGCACTGATGGATTTAATTCAGTTCTCAGTGATGTGTCATTTATCTATCAATTTCATCTCTATTTTCTCAATTTCTCTCTTTTTTTTCTAAAATTGCTTATAAAAATAGCACAAATTGTTCGCATTCAGTAAGAGAGTATAGCTACAAAATCAGTGATAGCAGCACAATCAGTTTAGCCTATTGCAGACTTCTGGGAACCAGAAGACATTTATTACTATTTATACATTTATTGTTTGTACTTCACTGCATGCATTTTCCTGAAGTCTGCTGTAATGTATTGCGGATCCTATTCATGAGAGCTGTTTAAGAATTGACATTCATCCAGTCAGAGGTTGCCCTTTTATAGCTCAGGAGATTTAACAGAGTTCTCACTCATGTCTCATTCAAGTATCTTTGTTTTTTTCTATCAGATGATTGCCCTAAAAATCCATTAAAATACATAAATTGCCACAAAATGGACAATTTTCCACATACAGTAAGAGTATAGAGTTATAAAATGAATGTGGAAAGCAGCACAGATAATTAATAATAATTTGGTATCTTGATGTTTTTCACAAAAGAAAAGTCTGAGAAATAGTATTATTATTTATGTATTTTATGTATTTGTTTATTTTTATTATTTAAGTTTCCTGAAGTTTGCTGAAATTAATTGTGGCTCCAATCTCTGAATGCTGTTTTAGAATTTGCATTCTTCTCCTTTAATAGAGTTCTCAGTTGTCACATTGAAGTATATAGTATATATATATTTGTCTCGGAGGATTCTCCTAAAATCCCTGAGAAGAAATTAATAGCCAAAATAGACAATTATTGACATAGCATAGCATAGCGTGAGCAAACCAGAACCATTTGTTCTTGGAAAAATGTGATTTATTTATTTTATTTTTTTGCAGATGTTGGTGTATTGTCAAATGTGAGCAGTGTGAGACTTTTTAAAAAATCTTTTTCAGACATTCGTGGTTAGAATTGTTGAACTGATGTATTGATGTTCCCTTAATGTTCAGAGGTTGTTAATTCATACCTCAGATTTAATGGTCTCAATATTAGAGTTCTCATTATGTCTCAATAACCACTTTTGTTTATCTTAAAATATATTAGTAAAGCTTTAAATGAGGATAGGATAGCACAGATACTTTGGTTTTGGAAGAATTTGATGAGACTTTTTATTGGAGACTTTGGTATGCTGGCAAGATTAAGCACAGTTTAAGATGCTGTTGAGATTACAACATGGGATTACTAAAAAATCTGAGAAATGAGATTTAAACCATTACAAATTATTATCCACACATATGTTTACTGCACAAACGACTTGTGGTTCTCATTGTTCACAAGTGTTGTTTAATAGTTGACGTGTACCTCCTCGGGCTGCTTTTGTTTTCATTAGGCATGGCGAGTTGAGTTATCAAATCACACGCTGTACAAGGTTTTTGGAAGTTTACACAACATAATAATGGAGTGAGAAGTGCCGTTTATATCCAGCTCTGCCGGGGAGATGGTAACACCTGTAAAAAGGCCCAGACAGGAAATTGTGTGTTTCTATGATGACTGCAGGACAGGCTAACAGAAAATGTAAAAAAAAAAAAAAAAAAAAAAAAAAAAAATCATGTTAGTTTAGCCCTTCCTCTGCAATGTCAAGAACGTTCTGGGGGGGGAAAATGCCCGCAATTGTGTGCACCAATTTATGCGTGGTGATTCTCATGATTGCATTTTCTAATTATCATTCAAGGCTGTCCTTGAGGTTTAATAGCATTCTGGATATTAATCTTTGATACAGCATGCCTATTAAGCATTAGGCCAGTGAATCTTTTTTTTATTATTATTTTGCCTGTTACCATACAACAAAGAAAAAAAAAATCTCTTGGCAGATGTTTAGGACTGTCACTTAATTATCTCACTTTGATTGGTGCATTGAAAACTTGTTTATGAGCGGCTGTAAGGGAGGATCCGTGATACTATAAGGGGAGGAACGAAGGATGCGCGAGGGAGTCGAGCGAGGAGGAAGAATCTTCTCACTTGTCCTATTAAGAGAGTCTAATTAGTGTGTATATGTGAATTTAGGCGTGTGTGGATATGCTAGTCGAGGCATAATGAGGTAATGCTATATAATTATGAATTAATTGGCAGAGAGGATGGCGCGTTCTGAAAACTGCACACGGATGACCCAGTTGATCTGTGTGACACACAAAACATTTTGTGCCCGTGCAGAGCGGTATTTTGCAGGCGTACGACAAAGTTGCCGTTTTGTAATTTGCAGGCCTGATTGACAGTGATACACCACTAAAGTCTGCAGGATCAGACCTCTAACGCAAACACAGACCCATAGTCTATGTAATTGCCGTTGTCCTGTCTGCAAGGTACTGCTATATTTCTCCCGAGGTTTATAAAAGCAGTCTGGGGCAGCGTTGTCTTTGGGGAATACATCTGCCAGAGTTCAACACGGCTTCGTTCACTCACGCAACCTGCCTCCAAACACCCTCCCCTCTCTCTCTCTCTCTCTCCCTAGAATATTCCCCCTAAGACCATATCAGACACGGATCATTTAGGGAAACTGGGTTATTTCTGTCCACACCTGACTGTGTTCTGATGGATGTCTGGAGCCATATGTGGGATACGGCAGCTTGTGTCTGTGCATTTGTCGTGCTTATTATTGCTCGGGGAAAGTTTTTTGGTGCTTCTTTTTTTCTTGACCTTGAGATTCTCAAGCTTTAAATGATAGAGACTTCATGCAGCTCATAAGTTTGACGGGAGAACTTCTGGGAACAGGATGAACTAATCGCTTAACAATATATAGATTGTATGCAGTGTAAAAGATTGAAATATTGCCCGAGGCCTGTCTGATATCTCACAATCGAAGCAGCCTCCTGGTCTGTCTAGATTACTTGCAGGGCATCAATCTCTCTGCCATGGTCAGATAAAGATGGAGGCTAAGTCTGTTTTGTTTAAACATTTAATATGGCAGAGCCCTTCCATCACTTTAAATGTAGGGTCGGGTCTTGTGGCAGCAGGATTTTTAGGGTTTTAAATGTTTGTTTGTGAAAGTAAAGTCATGATGGCTTAAAAAGATTCAAGATCAACATGATGAAGACTGATCTTCATTGCTGCTTAGCACAGAATTTTGAGCCACTTGGTGGAGCTAACTCTCTCTCTCAGATAACACTGAAAGTTCTGTATCTGTGTCTCGCTCTGTTTCCTTGTGTATATCATATGTCTTCAGTCTATAAAGGGTAAAAATAAATACTAATGATTTTGTACTGAAGGCATAATGATAGGCTTTTTTTGAGCAAAAAATCAATTTTATGGTCATTTTAGGACAGATTTTTTTTAGAAAGTGAAAATACTTTATGAATCACCTTTGGCATCCAGTCAAAATATACACTCTTAGAGAAAAAGGTTCTTATGTGGATCCATGGGTTCTTGACTAAATTTTAAAGAACACTTTATGCCAAAAAGACACATGTAAAGTTCTATGAAAGGAGAAATGTCTTAAATAATTTCATAATACTTTAATGTTTAACAGGTAAAAAAAATAATAATAATAATAATTCTTGTGATAATGTGTCTTACGAGCTGCTTAATTCATAAATTTTAATAAAAAATCATTAAAAGACAAATAAATAATTTAACTAAATCCATAAAATGATCCCATAAAATGTGTTATATATGAAGCACCAGTTCTTGATGTGATAGAGTGATGCTCTACAATTATTGTGAATAGCTCAGAAGTTCATATCTAAATTTCTGACTTTGAAATCTCGCAAATCTGAGCAAAGTTTGAGACATTGTTAAGATCTCTTCCATGAGAGACTATTAGGAAGCATTTTCTCAGAGGGGAACAAATCTGACAAGCAGGAGGTCTCCATTTGCATTCAGTTTAATCTCATTGAGAAAATACAGAGATATTAAATGGATCTTATAATAAAGTGTATCTTTCCAGAAAGAAGAATCTTTATAACAGATAAAAGGAGCAATTTAAGCCTGTAAACATTTGCCTCCTAAATGTGTATGCTGTCAGTGACAGATATTCTATTCACAGGCTTTTGTGTGTGTTTCCAAGTGAATCGTTTTGCATTGAAAGAGAAGCTATTAGTGTGGCTAATTTAGAACGCAGAAATGCAACAAGCACTTTAGAGGTTAATTTGTGTTGGACAATAATGATCATTCACTAATGACCTCCAATACCGAGATCCAGTTGATCGGCTGTATTTAACAGCAGCATACCCTAATGTGTGTGTGTGTGTGTGTGTGTGTGTGTGTGTGCGTGTGTGTGTGTGTGTGTGTGTGTGTGTGTGCGTGTGTGTGTGCGTGTGTGTGTGTGTGTGTGTGTGTGTGTGTGTGTGTGTGTGTGTGTGTGTGTGTGTGTGTGTGTGTGTGTGTGTGTGTGTGTGTGTGTGTGTGTGTGTGTGTGTGTGTGAAAGGAACAGTGAGTGAGTGAGTGAGTGATTAGGCATGAGCAGTTGTGTAGACTCTTGCTGTGTCCAATGCAATACATATTTATGAAATATTTCATCACATCTCTCACTCTCTCTCTTGCACACACACACACACACGCATTCACATTAACGCACATCGTTTATCTTCAAACTGAGGCTGCCTGTAAAATAGCTGCCAGATGGCACACGGGTCAAAGCAATAATCTGCTTATCAGAATCAAGCAAAAGCATTTGTGTAATTGCAGGATTCATAACAGAGCAATTGTCAAATAAAATTACCGCAGAGCAGAGCAGTGCAGCCAGTCCGTATGAAGTTTTTTAGACACATCTTTTGCTATATGTTTTATTTTTTAGTGCACCTATAACAATCTTACCTGGGTGTGGAAATACAGTTTTGTTTAAAAAAATAACAAAAATGATCATAAGCAATAATGAAAAAGCTTTTTGATCTAAAATGACATAATTTTGCCTCCGTATTGGCGAACAAGAATATTAAAAATCTTTTGAAAGTAGAATCAACGCAGTGTTTAGAGATGCAATTCAACAGCACAGCACAAAAACAGTTTTAACAGTTTCTAGCCAGGAATTGTTCTACAATATGAACTCTATAAGCCTCAATAAATCCTGTAAAGTGCTTGACTGTAAATATGGCATTGAGACGTTTCAAAAGCGACCAAACTATCTTTTTAGAACCTACGCACATTATTTGAAACCACCTGCAAAAGAAACTAATCAGCCGTCTACTCACACTCTCTTTTTGCGTTCGCCACGTCTTTCTCAGTTGCTTTAAATCCGTCTAAGCCACTCTTTAATCAAATAGTTCCTCCAGTGTAAAATGATCTCCACGGCAACCACTCTGCAGGGCACATCTGTCTTAATGATAACCTTTAGATTCAGCGAGCGAGAGAGAAAATTACGTACATGACTGCTCTCTTTCCGGACTCTCCTCATCCGTTTGAGCGAGAGTGGGGGACCGAGAGACAGCACAAGAGCAACAGAGCCGGAGAGGGAGAGGGAGGGAGGGACGGATGAGAGAGACACACAGAGAGAGAGAGAGAGGGAGAGAGAGAGAGAGAGAGAGAGAGAGAGAAAGAGAGAGAGTTTTACCTTCGTTGCCTATACTCCATTGTTTTCTGCTGTGTTTTCAGGCAACTTCTATATCTCCTTAGCATAAGCTCCACGCTTGTCACCTTCCCTCTTAGTTTTCTCTGTAAGACTGAACATTGTCCTGAAGCTTACTGTGTGCGAGAGAAAGAGCTGTCTGACTGTTCTCTCTTTTCTTATTCTAGTCCCTTTGTCTTACATTTTCCCAATGCTTTTTGATTTCTACTTGTCTTTTTACGTCCTTTTTTTGTCTGTCGGTGTATTATTTTTCCTTTCATCTGCTTTTCTCCCTCTCTCTCTCTCTCTCTCCCTCTCTCTCTTTTTGAGTGTCAGGGAGATTGTGGCAGCAGGATTGAGCCCATGATTGGCTGCCACTCAGTCGTCGCCGATAAAAGACAGCAGAAAAAAAGAAGGCTAGAGAGAGAAGAAGAGGCTTTACTCCCCTGGAGCTGCGGTTTTGACTTCGCTTGCCACAGATTTTGGGGGGGAGGTGGGTGGGTGGGGGGGGGGGGGGGGGGGGGGGGTTATGGGGGCGGGGGGTTAGGAAGATACCCTGCCAACAACCGAAAGAGATAGAGAGGGAGAGGGAAGAGGTCAAGTATATGAGGGCCACGGGCTTAGAACCGCAGGCAATAGATGGCGGTAGCGATCCACAGCTAATGGAAGTCGCGTGATAGATGGACTCATCGATGCTAACTGTCCAAAGCGATCCGAGCTTGATCTAATCAGGGTTCAATGACAGTGGAATGAAGGAGAAAGAGCCCATAATAAGTAAATCAACACCAGGAGAGAGGCAAAAGTGAGGTAGGAGATGGGGGCGGGGTGGACCATGTCCAGGCACTCAGCGGGAGTGTTATTACCAGCTCTCTCCTCCGGTTCATATTAGTCCATCACCTCACATAAAACGAACCGATGGAGAAAAGCTGGATTTTTTTTTTAATGCGAAAGTTGAGAGATTTCTGTCCCTCCATTGACAGCTACCCAACTACCACTTTTTTTGCATCAAACTGTTCAGAGAGATCGTAAAATTAATCCATATGAATCCAGCTGTTTAGTCCAGATTGAGATTGAACAGGCTGAATTTAGGCTTTTATTCACAAATAAACAAATGCTCAACCATACGTCCTTGACACACCTTATTGGTTCTTGCGGAAGCTGAAACGTGCTGCGTAACAAGAGAATGAACCGCATTGCTTCTTACGGAAGCACACATTTAATGCGTAACACGAGAATGAACTCATTGGTTCTTGCAAAAAGCTCAAGCGTGCTCCGTAACACGAGAATGAACTTCATTGGTTCTTCCAGAAGCTTTAATGTGCTGCTTAACACGAGAATTAACCTCATTGGTTCTTGCAGAAGCTCAAACGTGCTGCGTAACACGAGAATGAACATCATTGGTTCTTGCTGAAGCTCTAACGTGCTGCGTAACACGAGAATGAACCTCATTGGTTCTTGCTGAAGCTCTAACGTGCTGCGTAACACGAGAATGAACATCATTGGTTCTTCCTGAAGCTCAAACGTGCTGCATAACACGAGAATGAACCTCATTGGTTCTTGCTGAAGCTCAAACGTGCTGCTTAACACGAGAATGAACCTCATTGGTTCTTGCTGAAGCTCAAACGTGCTGCTTAACACGAGAATGAACCTCATTGGTTCTTGCAGAAGCTCAAACACAAAGCGTAACGCGAGAATGAACTCATTGGTTCTTGCAGAAGCTCAAACGTGCTGCGTAGCATAAGAATGAACATCATTGGTTCTTGCTGAAGCTCAAACGTGCTGCGTAACATAAGAATGAACATCATTGGTTCTTACGGAAGCTCAAACACAATGCGTAACGCGAGAATGAACTCATTGGTTCTTGCAAAAAGCTCAAGCGTGCTGCGTAACACGAGAATGAACCTCATTGGTTCTTGCAGAAGCTCAAACGTGCTGCGTAACACGAGGATGAACCTCATTGGTTCTTCCAGAAGCTTTAACGTGCTGCTTAACACAAGAATGAACCTCATTGGTTCTTGCTGAAGCTCAAACACGATGCGTAACACGAGAATGAACTTCATTGGTTCTTCCAGAAGCTTTAACGTGCTGCGTAACATGAGAATGAACCTCATTGGTTCTTGCAGAAGCTCAAACGTGATGCGTAAAGCGAGAATGAACCTCATTGGTTCTCGCTGAAGCTCAAATGTGCACTGTAACACAATGATGAACCTCATTGGTTCTCGTACAAAAAGATTTAATCAAAAAGATCTTCATTTGTGTTTCGAAGATGAATTAAATTCTTTTGTTTTTGGAATGACAGGGAGGGTTGATGGCAGTAAATGATGATAGAAATTTCATTTTTGGGTGAACTATCCCTTTAAACATTCTAATCATCAAAGAATGGACATTTTCAATGAATGAATATAAGATCATGACACTGAAGACTCAGTGAATATTCAGCTTTGCCATCACAGAAATAAATGACTTTCTTTTAAAATCTCTTAAAATAGGATAGTTATTTTAAATTGTAATAACATTTCACAGTATTACTCTTTTTTTTTATGTATTGTTGTTCAAATAAATGCAGCCTCTGTTAGCATTTGTGCACTGTTAAAGACCTCTATCAAATAATATCATCAATTATTAATACTTAATACAGTTAAAACAATATATACAATATATATAAAACGTTTAAAGCAAATCCGGCAGTAGTTGTGCGGCAGTATCACACTTAGTTAGGACTGACAAATTACTCATTGCTGGAAGCCAGGTTAGGACTCTTAAATGCGTCTAAAAAGAAAGAAAGGTTCGTCTGAGAGCAGTGATGGACTCAATTAACACAGTCTGTGTCCCGTAACACTGGTTTGTTGTAGTGTCAAGTCCTCATCTTCTGTAATTTAAACAGAATGTGTGTATGCACTTATATTGTTTATGAACACATAGCTGTGATACAAGGGAAAGACAAACCCTTTTGGAAGTATTTTATAGAGATACTGTAAACATAAGGTTTATTTTCATCCTGAGAGGAATGCTGGGAGACCTGCACAGCTCTGGAGATTACTTGTGCCAAAAAAAAAATACACATATATATATGTTTAATACATCAGTTTGTATGTCTTGGCTTCAAGCCGTTTTTATGAGGAACGACTTTGCTTGATTAGGCTCAAAACTGTTATATATTTGAAATCAGACATTTTTTAACTAATGAATATCTCTTTGTATTCAGTGGAAAAAATCACCACATGGGGCACTGCCGCTGTTTGACACGGATTCACTGTCATTTTGCATCATGTAGTGATCTAGATTTTTCTAAATAGCCAAAAGTAGATCTCAGAGCTTTAACAGACTCTCATTTTCTTGTTCCAGATCATCTCATCACTGCTGATGTTCAAGTGTAAGAAGTTTAGTCTGTGGTTGGGTACAGTCATTGTGTGTAATGTCTCCAGTTGGGGGCAGTATTGGGCCAAAGTTTTTTAAAATGTCATAAATTCACTTTCTCTGTCTAATGACACGCTATTGGGCCTTAAATACAATAAATACAATACAAAATAAACCATTAAAAACAGAGCTACCATGTGGCCAGCACAGTTATGCAGATGTGCATGAGGAATTGAGACCACATGAATTGCATGACCATGACTGATGAAGTAGAGGAGCGCTAATGCAGAGTTCATATGAAAATTATAAACACTTTCACACACACGCAGAGATACTTACACTTATTACTACATTTTCCCAATTACATTTACTCTACCTTTATGCTTATTACTGGACACTGCAGGGGCACCATTAACTTCCCCTCACATAAACACACATTTATTTTCATAAACAAACAGAAATGTCAGAGACAGAGAGTTGGTTTGAGTCGTCAGGCTGGTAAACACTGCAGGCTGGATACCGCAGTGCTTTCAGCTGTTTTATATTCTCTCGTTTATATTTTATTTATTTTATTTTCTCTGAAGTGGCTACCAAAGATGAGCATTATTGATCCCTCTCACAATACAGTGATGCCAATTGAGTGAAACATATACATTGTTATGTCAAAGACACTGCAGTACCATCAAAAACAGCAAAAGGGCATTGACAGTATCTTTCTTTGGATGTCTCTCTGATGAATAAAGCGAGTGCATATGAGCATAGGCGTCATTTACGGGGGGGACCGGTGGGACATGTCCCCACCACTTTTTGCCAGGGTCGATGTTGTCCCCACCACTTTTGAAACATCTCGTTTCAAAACCAAGATGTACCAATACAAATAAAACCTCTCCAGTTAAATAGAAGCATTCGTTTCATTCATTTGTTAAATAAGAGGCGATCTAGCGCTGAAATGTGTTGTCTTCACTCGGACGCGCGCTTCAATCCGTTGCGGAGATTCGATTCGTTCCGTTGAAATCACAAATCAAAATGCACACAAACGTGTCCGTGCTTCTCTGGGTTCTAATCCGCACTCGTATAGTTTTTTTCCCCTCATCAAAACCGATAATGTTTATCAGTGATAAAGTATATTAAGATTCTTGATACAACCACTGATAAACATTATCGGTCTTGATGAGGGGAAAAAGCTATACGAGTGCGGATTAGAACCCAGAACCTCCGACACGCTTGGCAAAAATTCTGCCACTGGACTATTACAGTACATACGCAACACAGGCGGATCTATGTATAAATTCACGTAAAAATTCACGATACTAACAACATATATTAGATCTCATTGTACGACCAATTAAACCCAAAGTACCCTCACATTTTTGGTCGGACATCATCACATCTTTGTATACATTTTTATTTATTTACATCAGTAAGCTACAGTACATCGTCTTTCAAAACATGACTTGCGCGAAAGAGAAAAAAGAATGAATGCGTCATTGTACCCAGCACTTTTGAAAATGCGCTTCCGAATGCGTCTCTGTCCCCAGCACATTTCAAACCAAACTGACGCCCATGCATATGAGTCATATAAAGTTTGTGAACTTTTGTGTATGTCACATCCTGTCAGTTCTCGTTCAGTTTAAACTCATTTTCAGTCAGAACACGGGAGAGTCTGCAGGCACAAAACGAATGTGACAGACCTAATGAAATGAGAATCAATGGCTCTTCAGAGATGTTGTAAAAGCGACACGGAGATGTTGTTTTTATTACTCAACAGGCGAGTAAGGTATTTTATAGAACAGATAAGTTGCCATATGTGTAATCATATTCATAAACACAGTCAAGCAGAGCCGAAGCAAAACCAAAACAATGTTCTTCCGCAAAATGCATGCAACTACTAGAAGGCCAAAAATTACATGGCGTACCTTTAAAGGAAATAGCATCTAATTATTCACGAATGTCTACATTAGGATGAAATGCTGCACTGCAAAATACTCGGACTGTGGTCCCTGCATTGCTCAGCCGAATCTGAATCTACAACGCCACGGCAAAAGAAATTGTTTTAGCTGAGTTGTGCTTGCAGTCTGAGTTGGATGTAATGAAAGAGAATCACTGGGAGCCTCAGAATAATACAGAGACAATAAATAGACAACACATCTTTCTATTGAGCTGTCCTCACAGGCCCGGGGCGGCCAAACAGCACCAACATCCCCCCCCTTATACTGCATGTCTATACTGCAGTAATGGTATTATATGGTTGATTGCGCAATGTCGACTTTCATGATTGGCCATAATATCTGTAGGTTTCAGCCAATATGCTTCTCTATAGTGCATGCCTCACAGAACTGACCATCAGAACAAACCACTAACCGTCTACAGTAGAAGATTCTTATGAGCTGGTTCTTTGTATGAAATCACAAAAAAACATCAGTTATCAATTTGAATCGGCTTAAAGGCTTTAACCAATAATGTGAAGCGGATTCAATCTGATTCTGTGTTGTTGTCGTTAACTAAAATGAAAACTTTTCAAATAAAATATAGGCTATTCAAATAAAATAAGTGGGGAGGGGGGGAGTTTTAATAGTTTCCTTGGCAACTACATAAATGTAAAAAAAGAATGTTGAAGAACTAAAATTACTGAAACTAAAAATGAAATAAAAAATAAAAAAAAGAAATTATGAAAAACATAAAAATGACCAGCCCGTTCTCATCCTTTGGCGTCATATAGGTGACGCTATATGACAAAACGTCGAAATACTACGCACATGGCACCCTTTAGCGTGAATATAACATGCGAACCCAAGGCGTCATAAAGTTGACTGGCATCCTTTAGCGTGAATATGAGACGCAGACCCTACAACACACCTAAACCTACCCATCACTTCGCGTGTTATATTCACGCTAAAGGGTGCCATGTGCGTAGTATTTCGACGTTTTGTCAGGCGTCACTTATATGACGCCAAAGGATGAGAATGCGTTGAAATGACAAAAGCACATTTCTACTAAAATGAAAATACAAAAATAAAAGCTAATTCAAATATTCAAATATTAATACATATTATAATAGTAAATAATAATAGAAAAAAACAATTTGTAAACAAACAAGTAAATAAACACATACATGCATACAATGAAGGGTACAATTAAGAGGTATAATGGTTTGCAAACATGATTTCAATTTGAACTTAAAATTCCTTAATCACAACCTTGTCCTGAACACAGTATAAGTGGCCGGTTATGAGCCATCATCAATCACAAACTGTTTTATAATGGTAAAGACTTATGTGCAGAATCATGTCATCCTTCAATGTCAAAATATTCCACTAGAACTTTTTGTTTGGCCTTTTTCTTGAGAGAAGACAGGAAATGATAGGGGACAGGATCAAGAGATGTTGAAAGCCCGAGCACCACCGCTCATTGTGTCGGGACTAATGTGCGTTAACCGCTAGGCCATTTTCAAAATTGGTGATAATAAATCTGCACACTGTAAATCTGTTAGGGGAAAATCATCTGTGAATCTGCGGTTAGCTCTTTAACCTTTGGTTAGCTCAGCTTGTGTGGATTAATAGAGAGGATTGCCTCCATGTGAGTAAACCAACCCAGATGCTGAGATAATCCTGGAAAGACATGGTTGGCATGGCGATAGACCCTAAAGCACAGCCACTGTCTTTGTTGGCTACTGGGAGATTTCTGGAGCGTCATCACCAGATGCTTCCGTGGCTGTCAAGTGCTTCAGGGGGTTTCTGGGATCGAAAAATAAGTTATGAATGTCTCAGGCTCAATATAAGATATGCTAAAACCAACTAAGGTGTCTTTTTGACATAATAGTATGTATAGGCCTATACACAGGCCCTATAAGGGCAATACACTACCATTCAGTTTCAGTGTGGGTTTCACGAGTTGGTCTTGTCTGTCACGGTTTGGTTTGTTCATGTCATGTTCCATGTCTGTCATGTGATTCCCTGTTTGTCATGTGATCCTGTCATGTGTCTTGTCATTTGTTAGTCGTCTGTTCATTGTTTACAGGTGTCCCTTGTCATTAGTCTGTGTATTTAAGCCCTCATGTTTGCCATGTGTCCTTGTCAAGTTTTGTTTCTATGTAATCTCTGTTGGTAAGTGTCATGTCATGGCTTTTGCTTCATGGCTTTTGCTTCATGGCTTTTGCTTCATGGCTTTTGCTTCATGGCTTTTGCTTCATGGCTTTTGCTTCATGGCTTTTGCTTCATGGCTTTTGCTTCATGGCTTTTGCTTCATGGCTTTTGCTTCATGGCTTTTGCTTCATGGCTTTTGCTTCATGGCTTTTGCCTCATGGCTTTTGCCTCATGGCTTTTGCCTCATGGCTTTTGCCTCATGGCTTTTGCCTCATGGCTTTTGCCTCATGGCTTTTGCCTCATGGCTTTTGCCTCATGGCCTTTGCCTCATGGCTTTTGCCTCATGGCCTTTGCCTCATGGCCTTTGCCTCATGGCCTTTGCCTCATGGCCTTTGCCTCATGGCCTTTGCCTCATGGCCTTTGCCTCATGGCCTTTGCCTCATGGCCTTTGCCTCATGGCCTTTGCCTCATGGCCTTTGCCTCATGGCCTTTGCCTCATGGCCTTTGCCTCATGGCCTTTGCCTCATGGCCTTTGCCTCATGCCTTTGCCTCATGCCTTTGCCTCATGCCTTTGCCTCATGCCTTTGCCTCATGCCTTTGCCTCATGCCTTTGCCTCATGCCTTTGCCTCATGCCTTTGCCTCATGCCTTTGCCTCATGCCTTTGCCTCATGCCTTTGCCTCATGCCTTTGCCTCATGCCTTTGCCTCATGCCTTTGCCTCATGCCTTTGCCTCATGCCTTTGCCTCATGCCTTTGCCTCATGCCTTTGCCTCATGCCTTTGCCTCATGCCTTTGCCTCATGCCTTTGCCTCATGCCTTTGCCTCATGCCTTTGCCTCATGCCTTTGCCTCATGCCTTTGCCTCATGCCTTTGCCTCATGCCTTTGCCTCATGCCTTTGCCTCATGCCTTTGCCTCATGCCTTTGCCTCATGCCTTTGCCTCATGCCTTTGCCTCATGCCTTTGCCTCATGCCTTTGCCTCATGCCTTTGCCTCATGCCTTTGCCTCATGCCTTTGCCTCATGCCTTTGCCTCATGCCTTTGCCTCATGCCTTTGCCTCATGCCTTTGCCTCATGCCTTTGCCTCATGCCTTTGCCTCATGCCTTTGCCTCATGCCTTTGCCTCATGCCTTTGCCTCATGCCTTTGCCTCATGCCTTTGCCTCATGCCTTTGCCTCATGCCTTTGCCTCATGCCTTTGCCTCATGCCTTTGCCTCATGCCTTTGCCTCATGCCTTTGCCTCATGCCTTTGCCTCATGCCTTTGCCTCATGCCTTTGCCTCATGCCTTTGCCTCATGCCTTTGCCTCATGCCTTTGCCTCATGCCTTTGCCTCATGCCTTTGCCTCATGCCTTTGCCTCATGCCTTTGCCTCATGCCTTTGCCTCATGCCTTTGCCTCATGCCTTTGCCTCATGCCTTTGCCTCATGCCTTTGCCTCATGCCTTTGCCTCATGCCTTTGCCTCATGCCTTTGCCTCATGCCTTTGCCTCATGCCTTTGCCTCATGCCTTTGCCTCATGCCTTTGCCTCATGCCTTTGCCTCATGCCTTTGCCTCATGCCTTTGCCTCATGCCTTTGCCTCATGCCTTTGCCTCATGCCTTTGCCTCATGCCTTTGCCTCATGCCTTTGCCTCATGCCTTTGCCTCATGCCTTTGCCTCATGCCTTTGCCTCATGCCTTTGCCTCATGCCTTTGCCTCATGCCTTTGCCTCATGCCTTTGCCTCATGCCTTTGCCTCATGCCTTTGCCTCATGCCTTTGCCTCATGCCTTTGCCTCATGCCTTTGCCTCATGCCTTTGCCTCATGCCTTTGCCTCATGCCTTTGCCTCATGCCTTTGCCTCATGCCTTTGCCTCATGCCTTTGCCTCATGCCTTTGCCTCATGCCTTTGCCTCATGCCTTTGCCTCATGCCTTTGCCTCATGCCTTTGCCTCATGCCTTTGCCTCATGCCTTTGCCTCATGCCTTTGCCTCATGCCTTTGCCTCATGCCTTTGCCTCATGCCTTTGCCTCATGCCTTTGCCTCATGCCTTTGCCTCATGCCTTTGCCTCATGCCTTTGCCTCATGCCTTTGCCTCATGCCTTTGCCTCATGCCTTTGCCTCATGCCTTTGCCTCATGCCTTTGCCTCATGCCTTTGCCTCATGCCTTTGCCTCATGCCTTTGCCTCATGCCTTTGCCTCATGCCTTTGCCTCATGCCTTTGCCTCATGCCTTTGCCTCATGCCTTTGCCTCATGCCTTTGCCTCATGCCTTTGCCTCATGCCTTTGCCTCATGCCTTTGCCTCATGCCTTTGCCTCATGCCTTTGCCTCATGCCTTTGCCTCATGCCTTTGCCTCATGCCTTTGCCTCATGCCTTTGCCTCATGCCTTTGCCTCATGCCTTTGCCTCATGCCTTTGCCTCATGCCTTTGCCTCATGCCTTTGCCTCATGCCTTTGCCTCATGCCTTTGCCTCATGCCTTTGCCTCATGCCTTTGCCTCATGCCTTTGCCTCATGCCTTTGCCTCATGCCTTTGCCTCATGCCTTTGCCTCATGCCTTTGCCTCATGCCTTTGCCTCATGCCTTTGCCTCATGCCTTTGCCTCATGCCTTTGCCTCATGCCTTTGCCTCATGCCTTTGCCTCATGCCTTTGCCTCATGCCTTTGCCTCATGCCTTTGCCTCATGCCTTTGCCTCATGCCTTTGCCTCATGCCTTTGCCTCATGCCTTTGCCTCATGCCTTTGCCTCATGCCTTTGCCTCATGCCTTTGCCTCATGCCTTTGCCTCATGCCTTTGCCTCATGCCTTTGCCTCATGCCTTTGCCTCATGCCTTTGCCTCATGCCTTTGCCTCATGCCTTTGCCTCATGCCTTTGCCTCATGCCTTTGCCTCATGCCTTTGCCTCATGCCTTTGCCTCATGCCTTTGCCTCATGCCTTTGCCTCATGCCTTTGCCTCATGCCTTTGCCTCATGCCTTTGCCTCATGCCTTTGCCTCATGCCTTTGCCTCATGCCTTTGCCTCATGCCTTTGCCTCATGCCTTTGCCTCATGCCTTTGCCTCATGCCTTTGCCTCATGCCTTTGCCTCATGCCTTTGCCTCATGCCTTTGCCTCATGCCTTTGCCTCATGCCTTTGCCTCATGCCTTTGCCTCATGCCTTTGCCTCATGCCTTTGCCTCATGCCTTTGCCTCATGCCTTTGCCTCATGCCTTTGCCTCATGCCTTTGCCTCATGCCTTTGCCTCATGCCTTTGCCTCATGCCTTTGCCTCATGCCTTTGCCTCATGCCTTTGCCTCATGCCTTTGCCTCATGCCTTTGCCTCATGCCTTTGCCTCATGCCTTTGCCTCATGCCTTTGCCTCATGCCTTTGCCTCATGCCTTTGCCTCATGCCTTTGCCTCATGCCTTTGCCTCATGCCTTTGCCTCATGCCTTTGCCTCATGCCTTTGCCTCATGCCTTTGCCTCATGCCTTTGCCTCATGCCTTTGCCTCATGCCTTTGCCTCATGCCTTTGCCTCATGCCTTTGCCTCATGCCTTTGCCTCATGCCTTTGCCTCATGCCTTTGCCTCATGCCTTTGCCTCATGCCTTTGCCTCGCTTAATTGATAAATAAACTGCACTTGGGTTATGCACTCTATACAACTTGCCTTCAGTGGATCTTTACAGAGGGTTAGTACACTGTAAAAAAAAAAAAAAAAAAAAAAAAGTCAGTTTAATGTAATTCAGTTGAAATGACTTATACAGCAAAGTTGATTGTATTTCAAAATGTAAGGCACCAACTGAACAGTTTTTTTTTATAAGTTAATACTTTTAGGACACGTTAGTTTCGTCAAAACGACAGAAAATACATTTATGAAGTTATATAAGATTTTTATTTCAAATAAATGGTATACTTGAACTTTCTATTCTTTAAAATCTGATGATGAAAATTCAGCTTTGCCACTGCAGGAATATATCACATTAATATATTGTAAAATATAATAAAACAGCTTTTGATCATTTTGATAAAATAAATAGTCTTGGCAAACATACGCGACTTATTTCAAAAACATTAAAAAAAACTCCATGACCTCAAACTTTTGGATGTTACTGGAATGTGTGTGTGTGTATATTATTTATATATATATATATATATATATATATATATATATATATAAATACCAAATTTTTTTATATTGTTGTGTTCACAACTTGTAATAATTACTTCCTTAAATTAATTAATGATGTTAGCTAACTGCATGGTTTGTATTATCTTAGACCAGACATTCACCTCTGTTATCAAACCACTCTAAATTGTAATGTAGACACATGCATTTTCTGTAAAGCTGCATTAAAACGATATGTATTGTGAAAAGCGCTATGTGAATTGAACTGAATTGAATGTTGCTATGAGTTGAGATAGTCTTTGTTTCTTAGTGAAACTGTAACTTTCGCAATAATAATAAATCCTTAATCTATAGATACATTTAAAACTTAAAGTTGTTAGAAGATGTGCAAGTCATGACAGACGATTTCTTTAAATGGCTTGTATGTCCTTCAATTTAATCACTTGCATCAGTGAGAATCAGAAAATCAATCTTACAGTGCGATTTAAACAATGCATCACATGCTCAAGTGTTTCGCTTACAAGGCTTCCCTCATTAAAACTTTACCAGAGCCATGTTTGGTGTACAGCACATCACTACAGTGATCATGTGACACCAGGAGAGAATCAGACCCTCTCATAGAGATTATGCCTGACTAATGTCTGCTCTCCTCAAGTTTTGCAGAAGAAACATTAGGACAAGCGCTGCTGGAATAATGAATGGCGCTCTGGTGTCTCTGCATGTTTCTCTGAGCTCCTCACCTCTCATCTCCAGCACTGTCAGCGGCGGTGAGGCGTGTTTCATTTCAACCTTCCTTCAGCTGTCAATTCACATTCACATGAGGACAATGACTGAAAGGGGCCGCCACACACCTACCTCAACTGTAAATTAGACCTGACTGCGTAATTAGTCAGACCAGCTTATATGTAGAGATCAGACACATTTGAAGGGAAGATGGCAGAGTGGACCAAAAAAGAAGTATTTTTAGTCTTTTAAAAGCTTTTGCAACCTAGCAATTACAACAACAAAAAAAAACACAAGAATAATTATATATTTATTGACTTATTTGACACTACTGAGCAACTGGTGGGCCTGACAAGATAAATGCCCCTTACAAAAAGAGATTAGAGATGGTAAAACTATGGTACTTTGAAAAATACCATGGTATTGTTTGAGTGTCAAATAAATATAATATCAAAGATATTATCACCGCAAACAGTTCTCAGAACTTTGGCAAAAATTTTGAAAAGGTTGTCCCAAATTATAAACCAACACTCTTGCAGTAACATTAATAAAATGTTTGTTCAAAACGATATGGGTCCGTATTCATAACGAATCTTAATGCAAAGAGTAGCTCCTAGTGACAACATTCTAAGAAAATTCTTAGAAATGTGGGCGTTTACTCTTAAAATTAAAGAAAAAATCCTAGTAAAGAAAAAAGTAATTCAGAAAGTATCCAAACCCTTAAAAAAGGTCTTCAGGTCAAAGTTCTTAGGAGTACGGACGAGGACTTTTAAGAGGCTTAAGAGTTTCTTTAGCAGAGGAGAAAATGTCAGAAAGACGAAGAGGGAGAAGAAATGTGTTGCAGACAATGGATGACAGTGAGTTAAGACTCTATAGATTGACACCCGGCCCGAGTTTTCCTTTAAGGATGGCCTTTTGTCCATCCACTATTGGGCTAACAGTAAACACTGTTCCTCTGTCCAGTCGGGCTTTCTCATCCTTCTTGGTTTTGATTCCATGTTTGTTACATTTAAAACCAACATTCAAACCACCACTTAAATAGACATGCCAGCAATCAGTGTAATTGGAAAGAGTGGAACAATTTTTATAATTTTAAGCCAATCAAATACCTTATAGGAAATTAACAGCATGGTAAATAAAAAAAAGGATTTATATACACATATATAATGTGTGTGAGAATGGTCAATTAGGAAAAATTACGCATGTCATTTCATAGGGAAGGCTTAGAATAGACCCTATACTTAAAATCACTAATTTTTTCCTTCTTGGACAACCAACCAACCACAGTCTTCAAAAGATTGTGTCATACATAGCAATGGGGTCAACCCCGCCTCCTCACTAAGATGAAAGTTGTTGTCTCTTCCTTACTCTGAGTTGCTCTCAGATCGGTCCCGAAACGTTCTTAAGCTAAGACTCCTACATACAAGATTTTAAGCTAAATTAAGTTTTCTGAGAGGATTGCCCTGGTCTTTAATAATGTTCTCGTAACATTAACGTTTTCTGACGCATTTTTGCTGGACATCCATCTAACATTTTAAACATTTTACTACTTGTATAGAATGGTTAGAGAACATAACATTTCCATAATGATTGACAAAAAAATTATAAAATTAAATGTTCCGTAAAGTTTCGCATATCCAATAAATGTTTGTAAAAAATTGGACATTTTGAACGTTCAGAGGACAATTAGCAAAACTAATATATGTTTTGTTAGCTGGGATGGTATTGTCCATAGAAAACAAATATTATATTGGCACAATGTCATGGTCATTCTGTGCATGATAGAGGTTTGTTTTTGTATGAGATTGACTTGTGATTATCTGTAAGAAAAATGTTCATTCATATTGTCATTGTGAACACTGGGCTGTGAATAGCAACACTCACCATTATAGCCACAAATCTACAATCCTGATAACAGCTGTTGTCTCAGAGCTGTCTTTATTACAAAGGGCTCCTCATCTGAGTTTCCACACTGTGCAGGAAAAAGACAAAGTGCGGTAAAGACAGGAGGAACATTGTCGGCAGTATTTTTAAATTTTCAGTGTGGATCAAGACTGTGTTCCTAGCACACCACATTTGTTACGGTTATAGCTGACTGGAATATGTGGATTTTTGTGGTTCGTTTTATTTTGGTGCGCCTCGTTTTTTACTGTCATAGCTGACAGGACAATGTGAATCTGGAGGAAGTGATCTATCATAATGTGGAATAGAGTCGTAAGTGTGTGAGATGGAACTCATCTATCACTGCCATGTTTACCTGTAAATAACCCGGTTTGAGGCTTCTCATCATTTTGCCACACGCGCAGACAGAGAGCTACTGTGAGTGTTACTGAATCTGTGAGTGTGAGTGTAAAGTCTTTCACACTGTATCTGTTTCAGGAAACCACACATTCACACAACCTTTATTTGTTTTCAAGCTTGCATTGTATTATGCATAACTGGTGATGTCTTTCATTCATTTTTATGTACAACAAGTGGGGATTTTTCAGTGAAAAAATATCCACTAAATGGCGACAAGAGTTGTAAATGAGTCATTGAATCATTACTTAACCGGTTCGTTAAAAAGGGACTGATCTATTCTGGCTCAAAACAAGTGACCTTTTAAAGTGACTCCTCAACTGACTCCTTCAAAATCACTGGCGTATTAAGGCATGAACACATGACAGTTTTAAACTAAATCGTTCAATCAACAAATTATAAAAAAGAAAATAGGTGTATTTCATCAAAGTGCTCTAGTCACTCTTGCGGTACATTGATGTCAAAAACCGATCAGTCTGCGCAGGGCCGCTTCGAGTCGAAGTCGTTTCGAGTCGTTTGAGCAAAATCTGCACAGAACCGATTACCACGAAATGCATGCCGGTTATAAATGTGTCCGAGTGTGGGCTGCCTTGCTCTGATGTCATGCTGACTTTGTGACGGTTCTGCAGTCAGGCACAGATGCTCTCCTCTGACTGCGCTGATCAAAAGCACGATGGGAAACGACTTGCTGACAACACAACTTAACCTTTTCACACGTAAGTTTAAAATATTCTAACTGACCCCCCAGCGTGAGTTTTTCAAGGTGATCGTTATTTAGAACCTGTCACTTTATTGTTTCCGTGGTGACGCGGCATTGCTTGTCACATGACACACCGCAACCACAACAGCGCTGAATAAATGATGAGCTGCTTTTATGTAATTTTTACTTGTTTATTCACAAATGTATTAGCTATAGCATGAAATATCTGATATTCCGATTGTCAAATATGTGCAAGTGGATGTGTTTTGTTGTTTAAACACCTTTATAACGATCGCGTTAGTTGAGCTGTATGTGCGATGGGCGCCGCCATGTTAGTTTGTGCCACAGTTCAGAGAATCGGATCTGTTGGATTTACAACGGCAATGCCAATTCATCCACTTCTCAATTCATCCACATAATGTGTATCTGATATGAATAAAATGTGTCGTCTAATTATAATGGAAAGGATTATTATTGGTGCTTTCATTGACATCAGTGTGTATTTTACAAACCCAAATTCATTGCTTTGCTAGTACTTATGTGATTTTAAATGTCTGAAACCTAAAATAAACATCCTATCATTACATTCGCTCCTCCCTTCACTGCAGCCGTCTACTCTCACCTAAATTTCAGGCGAAGTGAGGCACATCTAAAACGAGCCTATTGATTTATGCACTTGTTTTTAAGAGAGTCATTGAATCATTCATTTAAACTATTAGTTCAGATTAGTTCCTCATCCCCCTCGATTTTGACAGAGGGAGCGAGTCTACTCTGCCTGTAGTGTAGCCTGGCTTAACTGCAGTGTGTGATATATTAATTATTTTGAGAATTAATTGCATAATAGCTATATTAATTATGTTGAGATTTAATCACATAATACTTGTAGCTACCTTATGTTCACAGTCAAAGTTTATACAGTACTTAGGCTACTATTGATATTAATTTTTAGTTTGTGGAATTTTATTTTTCTCCAACAGCTCCTATATGCCTACCTATATGATTGTATATATTTTCTCCAACAACTTCCATATATAATTGTGCATAAAACAAATTGTGTGAACAAAAAGTGTTTTTGGTGTCCTTGAGATGTTTTGAAATGCCCGGACATTTGTGCTTTTTTCAGTTGCTTATAAACATTAATGGCAAAGGTGGCATTACACTATATATCCAGCACAAACAGGGCTAACATAATATGTGAGCAACATGTATATGTACATGTTTGTGTTTTTGAGAGAATATTGTTTAACCATGGTTAATATTGAAAGAAATTACACTAACACGTGTATTATTACACGATAATACATTTATAATTACACTGTATTTACATTTCTTTAAATGAATCGATACATTTCTTGAAAAGTATCGCTAAATTTATTCAAAGGAATCTCTACATTTATTCAAACGATTTGCTACATTTAATAAAAAGAATTGCTACATTTATTTTTAAAGAATTGCTACAATTATTAAAAATGTTTTTCTTTACAAAAAATCATTTGATGTATTTCTAGAGTTTCCAGAATATTCAGCAAATTGACTGCTTAATCAACTTGCTTAATCGCTTAAAAAGAATCGCTACATTTCTTCAAAATAATCGCTACATTTCTCGAAAAGAATCAATACGTTTCTTTAAAAAAAATCTCTACATTTCTTAATTACACTAACACATTTGTTATTACACTGTAACAAATGTATAGTTACACTGTAACAAATGTGTTAATAGATTGTAACAAACGTATAATTACAATCTCAAAAGGATTCGCTACATTTTTCTAAAAGAATCGCTACATTTCTGAAATAGAATCGATACATTTCTGAAATAGAATCGATACATTTCTTCAAATGAATCGCTGGATTTCTTAAAATGAATCGCTACATTTCTCAAAGAATCACTACATTTCTTAATTAGAATCAATACATTTCATAACAATTTGGAGTGGAACGCAGTGGTTCTGAGATGATTTAAATTGATTTGTGGAGCAAAAAATGGACAAAGCAATGCACAATATTTAGTTTTTAATGTAAGTTACTCTATACACTTATTTACAACAAGCAATGTCAAATTCTTTCAGTTGTGATTTTTTTTTTCTGTCAGAGCTTTTTCTTTTAGATTGCGCCTTCATAGTTTCACATTGACTGATCAGCATAAGGATTGGCAATCGAGAATGTCTAGGTTACAACTGTACCCTCTCTTCACTGAGAACAGGGCCCTATACTGTACAAAAGAATCAGATTAGTTAATTCCTTACCATAGTCAGTAAGAATGACTAACATCTCTAAGGTTAGGTTAGATGGTCAGAAAAACACGTCTATTTTCATTGACTCTGTCAACCACTGTTAGTCTGCTGTGACAGAGCGTATCAACAACAGTCCAACCAGCCTCGGGAAAATGACATGGCTATATGATGACATGTGTCTCATGGAAATTGTCATGTTGGACATTTTGGCAGTAGCTTGTCCAGAATGTTCTCTTCAGGGTATAAGAAAATAATGATTGATAATTCATATCAACACATCTACTGCATCAGCAAGCATGTCTATCACCTTGGGATAAACTGTAGTAGACAAACTTTTGATTGCATATGTTAGTCCCATAAACCAAGTTGAGTTTCTTTTTTAAAACATACCTGCCATATGAAAACTTACAATCATTAGCTTCCAATTTGCACACCAATGAGGAGAAAATGAAGAGAATGCTGAAGTAATGAGATCTAATTGGATGGGTTCCAGTCATCTACTCAGTTTCAATTAGTTACCAATTTACTTCAATTTTGACCAGAGTGTAGATTATTTGTCATTACGATGCATAATGTTAGACTTGATGCTTTTCCAAATGGCCCTTAAACCCAGTATGAGTGTTATTTCATTTGAAGGATGGAGAACAGCAACAGTTAACCATATCTTTTGGACAAATTCTTGCTTTTCAAGCACGCTGGATTAATATAGATTTTTTTTAAGGCACTTGTGATTTCCCAGAAAACCTGTTTAGGTCCGTGCTTCATTTACTGGCATTTTATAATAAATTATTTTCAGGATTTTATTCCCTTCACGTTAGAGCCGCACAATTCTGGATATCGAACTAATTGAGAATCACAATATTTTGATTTAGATAGAGATGATATATTATTTAAACATGGCGGAGGGGAGAACGATTCCTGCTGTGCATAGAATTTTTTTCTACAACAGCTATCTCATTTTCTTGTCGTTAAAGTAGTACATATTTACATGTATGAAAAACATTTGATGCATAGTGTATAATACACAGCGGTATTTGACTGAAATTCCAGAATCGTCAGCAAGTTGAGTGTCTAGATAACCATATAACATGAACCATGCTGTCAACGAATGGGACGCTACATATCATTTTGGCTTTAATACGATTTCCCCAATAAATAGGCGTGAATAAACCCGATGTCCTCCATGTTTCTTGTTCTTTCTGACAACAAAACGCTTGAATGCAACGAGCTCGAAATCATGACTTCAGAAGTGGGAAGTAAAAAAATTCCGATAGCACCTGAAGGCAGCATTAATATAGGATAAAGGATTTTTCTCAGGCAATATTAATTAGTTCCGTGACTGGGCAGTCTAGGTTAACTAGCTGGAACTGGATAATATTCTGATTATTCCAAACAATCTGACTTCTGACCAATAATGCTGCCTGAATCATAATCATACACTGTTCGTTCATTAGCGAGAGGAGAACTGGCCCCTGACTGAGTCTGGGTTCTGCCAAGGTTTTTTTCTCCATTCTGTCACCTGATAGAGTTTTGGTTGCTTAGTTGGGGACATTAAATTTAACATTAAATTGAATATTCAACAATAATATTGACCTCCCTGCATTGACACTATTATACAAGAACTGAACTGAGCTGGACGATGACATATATATATAACTAAATTAATAACTTTTTTTAAAACAAAAATGAAACATCACTGAACTTAAGTCATGCTATTTTCTTCTGGAAACAATTTTCTTTGCATTATTTTCCTGTTATCTCTGTAAAGCTGCCTTGAAACAATCTGTATTGTAAAAAAGCACTATATAAATAAATGTGACTTGACTTGACTTGACTTAGCAGCATCAACACAATGGCCCCCGCATTTGTAAACCTGTTCCGTCACCTCATTCAAACAATATAACAAATCTTCAGATTGCTTATAGTACATACTTCAGAAATACATCCCTTACTCACAGTTGCAGAGAAAGAGAGCGAGGGAAAGAAATGACAAGAGATTAAGCCTCAAGACAAAATGGCATCATTTGCAATGAGCTGAAACAGCACCATTAGTGTTCATAGAGAGAACCGGAAAGGATTGCTCAAGATTAGGCTACCAGATACTGAAAATTGTGTGCTTGCTGACATAATGGGGACTAGTCAGGGTTTTTTACAGCTCTACATACTGCAGGACATGATCATGTTTAGTGTGAGTGTTCATGGCCTCTGACAGCTAGTGAAGTTTAAGTCCCATCAGTATTCCAGTAGAGCATGATGGGAAGGTCATTACTGAATGCAGATAAATGTTACAAGAGATAAAGCACTGACCTCAGATCAGATTTGGAGAATGAAGAAAGGTCAAATTTACATTTTAGTCTCTCTTTCTCTCCTTTCTCTCTCTCACTTTCTCTGTCCTCTAAAATGGGATGCAATCAGAGGATTGCATTGGAAAATAATTGACACTTATGGCAAGGTTATGACTGATGGATGTATGTTTACTGTATCCTTTGATTAAGTAAAAGCCAGAGATCATGGCAAGATACAACACAAAACACCCATTTCCCATAGGGCAGTTTTATAAGCGAAATGTTTTGTGGTGACTGTTATCCTGCAACACCAACCAATACATTGCCCTCATGACATTCTCACCTAAATTTTTAGAGGATTCCGTCAAAACTTCTGGTAATCTATGTATTTTATAACATTTTTGAATTATGTAAAACAGGAAACTGGTTTCAACTGTATTAGGATTAACAGTACCCAGCAAGCAATTTTGCATTTAAAAGACGTCTAATAGCCGCCCAAACACAGCCCATACGTCTAGGCTAAAACAAGGTCAAATTTGGGCTGTCTGAATCTTTAAAGTGATCCCCGACTAGTGCGGAATGTTGGCCTTATAAGATTAACGTGGGCGTCAGCTATAAAAAGGTGATACAAAAACACTCCAAATGTTTTTGATTTTTATTTAAAAAAAAACGAAAATCCGTTCACTCGTAGGCCGCCATAGTTATTTAAGTCTCAATGCATTCTGGGTAGTGACGTGCAAAGGTTGTAGCTAGCCAAGTTTTGACAGTAGCGAGATGAACACCTCTGCCGTTCAGCCTTTTCAGTTTGAACCCAAGCTTAAAGTTAACCCGTAGGCTTAAATCAAGAGAATTTACGATAGGCCTACTCAAGAGTTACATGAAAATGAAGATTATCAGAGAGTTTGAAGAAGCGAGAGTGGGGCAAAATAGATGGTGTCTGCGGCAGTTTGCCAATGGCAAGCGAGAACGAGAGCGTTTGCTGTAAAGAGCTCCACTTTTTGTCAGCAGCTGTCCAGGGTAAATGGTAAATGACTGCATTTATATAGCGCTTTCACAGACCCAATGGCCAACAAAGCGCTTTACAATTTGCCTCACATTCACCCATTCACTCACTCATTCATACACCAACGGCGGTGTCAGCCGTGCAAGGCGCCATCCAGCTCGTCGGGAGCAGCTGGGGTTAGGTGTCTTGCTCATGGACACCTCGGCACTTGGTCAGGTGGAACCGGGGATTGAACCACCAACCTTCCGGTTTGTAGACAATCTACATGAACCACTGAGCCACTGCCGCCCCAGTGTAGGCTGTATAGATCAGACGATCGTACTGTCGGTATAAATAATTTAATAAGTCATCTACCGCCGTCGTTTGCTTTATTTTCCCTAAGCAGTCACTACGTTGAACGCATAGAAATACCCTCTCGGACCTTGTTCAAAATCCTGCCGCACCACAGAGCACCATTTACATAGTTTTACATTAAATTTACATTTATTTGTCTCAAATCGTCGTTAATGTATATACTGACTTCACCCTGCGGAGCAATATACATTTATTTACAGAAATCAGCTGGTTGAATGAAAATTGCTCATGTAATCGGATTTTCAGGTGCGGACGTTCTGAGGTAAAGTGAATTCAGACTGCAGACTGATAAGCAACGA
Source organism: Tiaroga cobitis (assembly GCA_030578255.1). NCBI lineage: Eukaryota > Metazoa > Chordata > Actinopteri > Cypriniformes > Leuciscidae > Tiaroga > Tiaroga cobitis. The sequence goes on along the minus strand of CM060602.1, from coordinate 36,115,785 downwards.
TTGTATTTAATTTTACAGTACAATCATAATACAGACATGATCTTAATTCCATAATGTCCTTCCTTAAACATAACACTATTGCTGGCCATAAACTGACAAAGTGTGCGTCCGATGTGCGATACCTGGCTCTGGCACAGGGCCTGGCCCTGGCCCTGGCCCTGGCTCGGGAACAGGCCCTGGCCCTGGCTCCGGCTCGGGAACAGGGCCTGGCCCTGGCTCCGGCTCGGGAACAGGGCCTGGCCCTGGCTCCGGCTCGGGAACAGGGCCTGGCCCTGGCTCCGGCTCCGGCTCGGGAACAGGAACGGACTCTGGCTCGGGAACAGGAACGGACTCTGGCTCGGGAACAGGAACGGACTCTGGCTCGGGAACAGGAACGGACTCTGGCTCGGGAACAGGAACGGACTCTGGCTCGGGAACAGGAACGGACTCTGGCTCGGGAACAGGAACGGACTCTGGCTCGGGAACAGGAACGGACTCTGGCTCGGCCATCTTGTCCGTAGACACTGGCTCGGAGGAACTGACGTGTACGGTATCTGGCTTGGCCATCTTGTCCGTAGACACTGGCTCGGAGGAAGTGACGTGAACGGTCCCTGAATCGACCATCTTGTCCGTAGACACTGGCTCGGAGGAAGTGACGTGAACGGTCTCTGAATCGGCCATCTTGTCCGTAGACACTGGCTCAGAGGAAGTGACGTGAACGGTCTCTGAATCGGCCATCTTGTCCGTAGACACTGGCTCGGGAACAGGAACAGACTCTGGATCGGCCAGCTTGTCCGTAGACACTGGCTCGGAGGAAGTGTTGTGAACGGTCTCTGACTGGGCCATCTTGTCCATAGACCCTGGCTCGGAGGAAGTGACGTGAACGGTCTCTGAATAGGCCATCTTGTCCGTAGACACTGGCTCGGAGGAAGTGACGTGAACGGTCTCTGAATCGGCCATCTTGTCCGTAGACACTGGCTCGGAAGAAGTGACATGAACGGTCTCTGAATCGGCCATCTTGTCCGTAGACACTGGCTCGGAGGAAGTGACGTGAATGGTCTCTGAATCGGCCATCTTGTCCGTAGACACTGGCTTGGAGGAAGTGACGTGAAGCGTCTCTGGCTTGGCAGAAGTGACGTGAACAGTCTCTGACTCTGCCATCTTGTCCGTAGACACTGGTTCGGAGGAAGTGACGTGAACAGACTCTGACATAGCAGACGCGACGTGAAACGTCTCTGACTGGGCTGACGTGATGTGAACCGTCTCTGACTGGGCAGAAGTGACGTGGACAGTCTCTGGATCGGCAGAAGTGACCTGGACAGTCTCTGACTGGGCAGAAGTGACGTGGACAGTCTCTGGATCGGCAGGGCTGACGTGGACAGTCACTGGCTCGGCAGGGCTGACGTGGAACGCAGGCTCGGAACAGGACGAGACCAGCGGCGAAGGCTCAGTGCTGGATGTGACCAGCGGAGAAGGCTCTGGGCTGGATGGGATGTGAAAATCAGGTGATGACCTGGCGTGCCACGGGAGGAAGCTCTCCAGACATCTGGAGAGTGCCTCTCTCCAGTCCACACCGGAGAGATCGGGGAGCTCCCTCGGGTCGACCTCCTTAGCCCCCAGTCGGTAGCACATCTTAATTACCTCTTCACCCAGAGAGCACGAGGCAGCGAGAGGAACAAACCCCCAGGTGTACTGGAACAGATCGCAGCTATCCAGGGCCAAGGCCGCCATCTGTCCAGCGAACTTCCGGCTCATGCTGTCAAGATCAGGTGAGATTTGTACTGCTGGATTCATGACACGGTGAGTTCTTCTGTTATGAAGCAGCTGAGAAGGAGGAAGCAGGATCCAAATGCAAGCACAAAAATTGAATTAAACGAACAGGTAAATCACAGACACTCAGGACAAGGCTACAGGGAACATAACAACTACAAGAACTCACAAAGACTGAACTAGACACAGGGCTTAAATACACAGGCAAACAAGATAACAAGGGGCGTGGCTAATAGGAAACACCTGGGAACAATTGACAAGACACATGGCAAACAGGGAATCACATGACAGACAAGAACAAGGAACAAGACACAAAACCCAAACTGTGACAATTATATTTTTATATTGTTGAGAAGTGGTTTAGGGAGTTTGGGGAGTACTTGTAATGTAGTGCACAATTATAATGGACCACTTTTGTGGTGCATTTTGTAATATTCAAAAAAAAAATAAAAATCATACAGATTTTGAGCAACATGAATGTGAATAAATGACGAAATAATTTCCTCTGAACTGGCACTATAGCAACATTTAAATACTGCGGTGCTTCAGGGGGAAAATCACTAAAGTTTTGTTTCTTTATGAGATTGCATTGCCCTCTCTTTCTCTCACATCCTTAGTTTAACGCACAATAGTGAGGTGTGCGGAGTCTTTGATTAGAAAATGCATCATTTCCAGACTAAGGGTTTTTCCTCCTTTATTACTACCTGTAACCTTCACTGTGACTAGATTATTTCCCTTGTTGCTGCTTATGATGAAAATACTACTTCGCAATGTAGGACTGATGGAAGAGAGCAAAAAGAAAGGGAGGTATAGGGAAGCTGTAAGTGAATGTTGACATCAAGGGCGAAATTGTCAATCACACATTGGGGGGGACAGCTGTGGGACTTTTTGTGTTGGCACATGCACACATTTTTTTAATCAAAATAAAATAAAAGTCAGAGTCCGAATATTTGTAATTGTATAACACAACAAGGAATTGTATTGCATCTGATTGTCAAACCAACGTATACTCACCCTGTAATGATTACAGCATCGGCATCAATTACAAGCCTGAATTGACAACAAAGCCGCTAGTGATCTCTCTCTTATATTCTTCTATAAACATGGTGGCTATAAACATTTTGATTAAATTAGTTACAGGATAACAATATTCTAATATCAAGTCTTGAGCAATGATAGTAAAACAGTTATGTAGCCTACTAATGAGGGAAATGCTGTTCGTTTTTTTTTATAGGGGAAAACCTCTTTTCCAAGAGATATTGAAGCCAAAAAATTATCCTTGAATGAATGTAAAACGCGTTGCGGCAACATACAGACATAGCCAAAGGCGGCTTGCGTGCCTATTGGCTGTCCTGCGGCAACTGCAGCAGCCTATCGAGAGCGGCCCTTTGGTGACGGTCCAATGGGGGAGCATATTTTATGTAGAGCTATATCTTTGTTTTGAATGCAGTAGTGTGTATACAGTAACGTAGCTAGCTGCCGGCTAGCTTGTCAATAGTCCCTCCCATTCATACAAGCTGTATAGTATTACAGTCGAAATTCACAAATTCTACAATTCGAAATTCTAATGAAATTCACCTGGTCGTTATCTAAGGGATTATGTCAGCCAAATACAGGATATTTACCATTCATAGATATGTGCCCAGATTTCGCGCTCCTAACTCTTCTTCTGTTTGGTTGTTCCTAACTCACTGGTGGTGCACGAGCTACTAAAGGTATAGGGAAAACATGACATGGATTTCAGGAGAAATAGGTTTTGTTAATGACAGTGTAAGGCAAGTCGAATGGATTTGGGAAATGGACCGGCCGGGATTTTATATTTTCGGAGCTGGAAAGAAAGACGTATTTGCAATCAAATCGATATTGCCCGCATAATCATACAGTATGATCAAATATTGGGGGGACAAAATGTCCTTCTTTGAATATTGGGGGGGACGTGTCCCCCTGTCCCCCCATAGAATTACGCCTATGGTTGATATCCAATCCGCATGTCCGCATTTGTGGATGTAGAGTTCCTGTATGTACAGGAAGGAAGAGGATTAGATTATCACGTTTTCCCATTGTGACCCACAATGTCATGACTGAACATGAGCTGTTGATCATCAAGCTGATTGATCCTTGACATAAATGGTATTGGATATCCAAGATAACAGCATCAACTGCAATCAATGCAATGAAAAATTCATTCCTTATCTGATGTACCCGAAACCACAGAGGTGAGTGAATTCCCAACAGGGCCTGACATCATAACTACAACAAAGCACAGAAGTGCGGGATTTCGAGTCCCCCCTTCACACAGAAACACTGGATTTGCCCCTAAATGAAAGATGCACTGAAAACAATTAGCAGGTTTGTGTACTGAGGTGGATCGCTTATCATTGATATCTGTGGTCTGCTCAAAAGGATAGATAGCGGAGGTAATTGTCAACTCCAGTTGTGTCGAAAGGTAGAAAGAGTGTATTTAGAAGTCTAAGCTTGTGTTGTTGGTAGTTTGGTCTTTAAATTGAGCTGTTATCAGTCAGCACGGTTGGAAAAATTTAGTTCAGTTTTTTTTTTTTTTAAGATTGGAAGTTCGGATTGAAATGATTTTCATGATGTTTGGCTCAATAAACAGGTCTCAAACATCTGCATTCTTCCATGTTATTGTCTTTGCTGCCATATCGTTCCAATCGATGCTAGTGCATTCTGATTCACATATGCATGAGTTTTATGACATTTTATTTTGTAATAAACCATTCAAGACTTACTATTCGATTTTGATTTTAAAAACTAATCATCTTATTGTATCAAACAGAATCTATGAACTCGTTCACTGAATGAAAAGGACATCCCAAAATTATTTGTGGACAATTTAGAAGATTGTGTTTTATCATTGACTCGGTTTGCACGGCTGAATGGTTGTGAGCAACACTCATAAACAATACAAGTTACTGAAAAACGACACCATTTTCAACACTGAGCTGAGCTACTGTCACGCTATTTAAAAATGGATCTCATTATTTCTTAGCGTGGATAAATTGGGCACCATATGGATTACAGTAGTTCATTTCGAAAATCCGAACTAATTAATCACTTAATTAACATTTTTCATAATGTTGGACAGACTGGATCATGGGAATGAAAATTACCCACAAGTTGTTATTAAACCAACACTGAGCACAAAAACAGATGTGTGAAATAATATTCCATACTTTTTAATTGATTTTTTTTCAGGGTGAATAGCATAAAATATCCCTTTCTCATCTGCAACAGCCCTATTCAATCTGTAAACATCATAAAGTCATGGTAGCAGCCTATGCTTGTTTAGTAAAAAACATCCGAGTTCACTCACAGCAACTTCTAAATCAACACCTAGACTAATGATCTCGGTGTTTCTAAACACTGTCTGTGAACTGTGATTCTCTATATGAATACAGATATGAAATACTAAATGCTAATTTGCTCTTTAGATGCAAATAAATTCTTATTGTTGGTGTTCCTACTTCCTCGTTCACCCCCAAAAGCTTGCTTTTGGTTTGGTTTACATCAAATCATTTCCATAGTTAATCATGTTTCCTATATCTTCACTTTAAACAAATATGCAAAGTCCTGTTAGAAGGTAATAACTTCCTAGGCACAATGAAGGCCAAATATAAAGAGCAGAATATGAATGGATAAATTACCTGCAGTTATAACTACACAACTGTGCAATATTTCTCGAACTGACAAAGTGATAATTTAACTTCCAGACTGCTGCAGTGTTTTATAATGTAGAAACCCATTCTTTCATGGCCCATTGTAAAAGCTGGTATTACTGCAGAGCTACAAAAAATAAGGCAATAATACGTTAAGGGGCTTTGTTGAATAATAGAGAAAATTAATTCACTAAATTCAATAATCACATTAAAACACGCATTTCCTGGACCATTGAAAAGCTTTCCAAATTAAGGCTATTATGACTATTTCAAAGTTATTCTGTGAATGACATTGTGATTTGCTTTGTATCAACCACCTTAGTTTTGGAACTCTAAAATTACATTTTGAGGGATAGTGGAAGAACAATGTTCCTAAAAGCGTTGTTGTCATTATCATCAACATCTTGTTGTTGGTGCTTATTATAACTTGTATAAAAGTATACACCTGGTAAACCATTTTCATATCAACACACACATTTTGAAATCATATATTTTTAAAATATTTAAAATATGTTTTTAGTATTTTCTAAAGGAAACATAGACTTAAAGGGTTAGTTCACCCAAAAATGAAAATTAAGTCATTAATTACTCACCCCCATGCTGTACCAACCCCGTAAGACCTTCGTTCGTCTTCGGAACACAAATGAAGATATTTTTTATTAAATGTGACAGCTGGATCACTCCTACATAGGCTCCCTAAGGGAATGAATCCTGACGTCCCAGAAAGTCAATGAAGAAAATGTTGCAGCATGATAATGCACGGCCCCATGTTGCAAGGATCTGTACACAATTCCTGGAAGCTGAAAACATCCCAGTTCTTGCATTGGCCAGCATACTCACCGGACATGTCACACATTGAGCATGTTTGGGATGCTCTGGATCGGTGTATACGACAGCGTGTTCCAGGTCCTGCCAATATCCAGTAACTTCACACAGCCATTGAAGAGGAGTGGACCAACATTCCACAGGCCACAATCAACAACCTAATCAACTCTATGCAAAGGAGATGTGTTGCACTGCGTGAGGCAAATGGTTGTCACACCAGATACTAGTCTAATGTTGACTGGTAGTCTAATGTTGTCCTCTAAACTAATAAGTAATTTTCTTCAAGAGAGTAATGGGCTACGATTGTTTATTTCAATAGGCAATCTGTCTTTATATCTGCATCCAACAATTTGAAGCACATGTACCATTTCTGATCAATTTGTGCATTGTTTTATCATACTTAAAACGATACACCTGTAGAGTTTTGCATATTGTGGAATCAATGGACCTTAGATTTGTTGCAGAGGCACTGAACATGCAAGGACAGAGTATTTGCTTTGCCTATTATTTTTGACTTTATCTGAAATGAGTAGTTGTAGGACATCCTTATTAACCAGTCCTGCACTGGTTTTGGCAGACATCCACGACTGACTCTGGCTGTGTGCCTCGCTTGGCAGGATTATTAATCATAATTAACTTAACGGTAAGGTGTACAGGTCTTCCAGTGCCCTAATGATAATTAAATGAGATGGAGGTCTGTGAGAGAATATACATTAGTAATGAGGTGGCCTTTCCTGAACGACAATGTTAGTGTATCATTAGTACAGTTCTCCATGTGTACCATAATTTCCATATTGTGTAGTGTTTTTGGTTTAACTGTAAATGATGCCAAACATTGCAAGCATTGCATGCCACGTTATAAAAAATCTGTAATTTCCATTGCATTTTAGTGAGCAGCTATTGTGTGGAGCCATAAGCAGGCAGATATTAGCTCAGAGAAAGAGGGACCTGCAAATCAAAAAATATCAGGTTTATATCCAGCGCTCCACATGCACACGCACACCCACACACTCACACCCATGAAGTATGACACTGTTGCTATGGGACATGAACTGCCCACTCGGGGACTAAACCAGGCATATCGAGTTCTAGAGGTCCTTGTTAGCATAGCCTGAAAGCATACCACAATATCATATTCCACAAAAGACTCAAGACCCGCACATTACATTTAGATTCTATTACACTAGCGACTGAGCGAGGCCTATGGTTGTGTATCGCTTGCGTCGCTACATGACTTCAGAACAATAAAAAATCTACTTTACCAGACCACAAAGAACTGTTCCTGCAGCTATTGCAATAGGATAGTGTTATGGATCAGTTCACTGTGCTGTCTAATGTCATAAAATGCATGTAGTGTGTTGGCATGATTTGAGAACATCAAGCTGGACAATATATACACCATTCAAAAGTTTGGCATCAGCAAGATTTATGCATTGAATTGATCAAAAGTGACGGTAAACAATTTTATGTTCTTACAAAAAAATCTAATTTCAAATAAATGCTGTTATTTTGAATGTTCTTGTAACGCAGTTCATTGTTGTGGGAAGGAGGCGGGAACCGGCCCCTCACGGTCGACTGCCGCCACACATCATAAAACAAAACAGCAAATTTAAAAAAGTCCAGGCCTGGTCCTCTCTCGATCTTCACTGCTGTTGCTCCTCCTCTTATGCTTCCGCTCTTCCGTGAGAGATACAAGACCGGTGCGTCGCTCATCATTAATCACGCCACCGGCCTTGCGCCGTTCTCTCACGACCCTTGTCCTGCTCGCCAGAGTTCTATTTATCAAAGAATCATAAAAAACAATAATGATCACTATGTTCACAAAATATTAAGCCAAACTGTTTTCAGCATATGGTAATAGGAAATGTTTCTTCAGCACCAAATCGGCATATTAGAATGATTTCTGAAGGATCATGTGACACTGAAGACTGGAGTAATGACACTGAAAATTCAGCTTTGCCATCAAGGAATAAATAAAACAATTAAAATAGAAAATGGTCATTTAAAATTGTAATACTATTTTACAGTATTGCTGTTTTTCCCCCTTTATTTTAAACTAAATAAACGCGTCCTTGGTGAACATACAGTAAGAGACTTTGAAAATCATTAAAAAAAATAGCAACCACAAACTATTGAACAGTAGTTTATATTAAAGATTTTTTTATATATATAAATGTATAAACATCAGCATATGCTAAGAAAAACTCCTAAATTAAGTTAAGACATTACTGTGGCATATACTATTGTGGCAGACAAGCTTTGAATCGACAAAGATGCCTTTAGAGGTCAATATACAATATATACCACTAGCCTAATAGTCCATAGCGATACATTTTTCAATCAGGTTTGACAATATGTATATTTTGTCATGACTTTCAGGTCAGAAAAATAAAAAGTTTTTTACATGCAGTTAAATTCAAAAAAGTAAAAAAATGTTCAAAGCAGATTCCATTATGACAACATGCCACACTGTTGGATAAAATGAGCTTGATGTGATCCTTGGCTGTCAAACTTTCAGTTGTTTAAAAAAAGTGAGTTTCTCAGCTGGTAATGTGGCTATTGAGGCAATCACACCTGTGTCTTTAGAGTGGTGCTCAATCAAGGTTGCTGAACGACATCCCAGATAGCTCAGCGAATAGTCCTCCATTATTGTGCCAGTAATGGCTTCATGCGTAGCATCTTAATTTAAACCCAATTTCTCTCTGAAAATAGAAACACACACACAACATAAAATGCACCAACATTTGGAAGACAAAATAGAAAGACAAAATAGTAAATCTCAGTATCTAAATGTCCTTTGGGGTCATTCTATAGTTGTATGTGTCTAAATCCAAGTTCTACCAGAAAGACTCGGGAGGCAAAATAACGTAACAAGTATGCATTTATTAACAGCCCAGCAAGCAAATATTATGATATAAAGTTCTTTGGCATATAGGCCCTGTCCGTAGCTCACAATCCGAGGGTGCGGAATCTGCATTTCCTGCCTGAAGACAAAGGCAGGGGCGCAGCCGACCCCCTGGGAGGTATGGGAAGGGACCATCCTGGTGGTGGTGGGGAGGATGGAGATGAATGTAGGCGTCAGCATCTGCAAACTCAGACATGTGTAAGTACTGATCTTTTATACTACAAGTATTAGAACACGATTGGATAGATGAGAAGGTAATAAGTGACGTAACAATTGAGTCTTCCCGGGAGAAATTACGCTTAAACTTTTTATTTCACTACAGGATTTTAAGCCTGATTTGCATGTCAACAAGCTCGCTGGCGAGTCGGACTGTGATAGGGGGCATATCAGTGGGTGATCAGCGCTCGCCAATCTTTATTTACATTTAATCATTTAGCAGACGCTTTTATTCAAAGCGACTTACACATTAATAGAGCAATAGAAGCAATTAAACTAACAATAGGACAACAATATACAGGTGCTGTGACCCTTCCCAGTTTAGTCTAACGCAGTAAACATACATTTATTTATTTTTATTTACGTGTGAACTACTCAACACTTCAAAGAGGCTCGCTGACGCCTCACCGACGGCAGACAAATATCTAGCATTTTAAATATCTGGAGCTATAGGCCGACTTGACTCGGTGTCAAGTGTCGTGACGAGCTACAGCCAATGAGAGAGCAAGGCATGGGTTGATGTCACCAGAACAACAACAGCAGCAGCAACATGCCAAACCACAACACGAGCAGGCAGCTACTTTTTCATTACAAACATGTTTTACTCACCTCCAACTCTCTCTGTAGCACAGACAATCCCACTCGGGTTGTGCTGATCCAATCTTTCACCCATATTCTTTGTTTTTTATGGGTTTTTCAAAACAGATCATCGCACAAATAGCTTGCAGCGCTAATTTCTTCCCCACGTCCATTTTCAAATAAACAACTCCAGTTTCATGAGTTGTTTCGCGTCATTTCCCATTCCACTTCTATGTGTTTTTGTGACAAAATGTGGTTTGGGGTCTGGATAGAGTCGTTAGGTGACAGCTCGTGTAGTGTGTGACCCCTTGTTGCGATTCATTTATGCTGTGTCACGTAGTGTGAAGACCACAATGACTTCAGGACTCCAGATTACATACAGCAAGTCATGTAGTCTGAACAGGACAGCGATCTGCTGATGTTTAAAGTTGTGTAGCCTGAACTAGGCATAAGATGTGTCTTCAGCAGTTTCTTGAAAATGGCTAAAGACTGGTCATTCCACCAGCTTGGAACAGTCAAAATAAAACTCTGTGAAAGTGATTTTGTGCCTCTTTGGGATGACACCACAAGGCACCATTCACTTGCAGAACGCAAGCTTCTTGAGGGCGCATAGGTCTGAAGTAGTGAGTTTAGGTATGGGGAGCAGAGCCAGTGGTTGTTCTGTAGGCAAACATCATTGTCTTGAATTTGATGTAAGCGGCAGTTGGCAACCAGTGCAATTTTATGAGGAGAGGAGTGACGTGTGCTCTCTTCTGCTCATTAAAGACCACTCTAGCTGCAGCATTCTGTATCAGTTGCAGAGGTTTGACAGTTCATGCTGGAAGACCTACCAAGAGAGCATTACAATAGTCCAGTCTGGATAGAACAAGTGCTTGGACAAGGAATTGTGTAGCATGCTCTGATAGGAAAGGCCTGATCCTCCTAATGTTGTATAAGGCAAATCTGCAGGACCGGACAGTTCTAGCAATGTGGTCTGTGAAGTTTAACTGATCATCAGTCACAACTCCAAGGTTCCTGGCTGTCCTGGATGAAGTTATGTTTGTCGAACCTAGCTGAATGAAGAAGTTGTGATGAAGTGTTGGATTGGCTAAGACCACAAGCAGTGAACTATTGGAGTGCAGTTCCTGAGATGCCCTTCATCATGAGGGTTTACATAGAGGATCTGGTGGTTGGCTGTCAAAAACAGCAGTCAGATCCAGTAAGATGAGAACTTGCATCTTAAAGTCCCTGTTCTGAGTATGTCACACCACAGAAAAATGTGTTATTAGCCATCCAGCCAAATTTGAATGATAAAAAAGCCGGCAAGTACATAAAATAAGCTATCAAAATCTTGAAAAAATGAGCATTACTCTCTGCTCTCAAACGCTGGGGGCGTGTCCGCTGGCTGCGCTGAAACCACGCCCACTAGTGGGAAAGCTGTCGACGGTGATATTAGGTGATACTGCTTTCGGGACGGGAGGATGAACGCTGGCGGGGGATAGTCGTTTTGGCCCTGTTCACCAGTAACAGCGGATTATCAGTGAATCCCAGTTGTCTCTGAGGAAAGTTTATAAAACGATCCTGTGTAAAATGATCACTACAGAGGCGGGTGTTGGCGGTGATCCTCAGCTCTTCATCAAGGTTGGCTCTACACAAAATTAATCCACCTCTTCTTGATGTGATCGTTTTTAGGAAATTTAAATAAAGACACCGATCTGTTTTGTACATGATCGCATCCAGGTAGTAGCCTATATGCATTTCCGTGTTGAAGGCATAGCTAGCTAGCATACTGTAGGCTGTAACTAATAGTACTGACAGTAACTCGCGTTTGATCGGCAAATGCGAATGGGGTCGGGAGAGATCAGCCTCAGTGGCCTCGGTGTGTCATCAAGTAGGGGCGTGTCCACGAGCTCATGGGCTCCAGTGCGTCATCGAGCCCTGTTTAGCCCCGCCCAAAAAATCCGTAAAATAGCAATGGCGAAAAACTGTTTAACGGTCTAACTCCGCATTTCAGTACTTCACAGTTCACAGTCTTTGTAATATGTTTTAGCAATACATTTGTAACATTTATAATGTGTTTAGAATTTTTTGGTAGAATTGCCTTTACAGGGACTTTAAACAGGAAAACGCATCTCAAAAACATTAAACATCACACACACACATCTGACAGTAGGGCAAGCAATGTAGGTTTATGATTTAGTTTGAAGCACTTAATATAAAACAGGTCTCGTGTTTAAGGCAACTTGGATTATGCACTTACCTGGCAGCATCTCACTCTGTGTCCTTTGTTATTTTGTGATGTGTTCCACACATACAGCGGTTAAAACAACAATGTATTTGTTCGGTATACATGCGAAAATGTTCTGTACGAACACGTGTTTTGTTACACACCTATATACGTATGTCCTATAGCCCATTTGTCATTAGTCCTTTATTTTCGTCCCACCAATGCTGATCGTTTCATTATGTATTTGACATTGTTTAGTTCTGTTGGTGTGTGTGTATGTGTGTGTGTGTGTTAGGTCCCTGTGGTTGTGCGTGGCTGTTTCTCTCTCTCTCTCTTCCTGCTTTGTTGTTGCTTTGTACGCTCATTCTTGTTTCTGTAACCATCGTAACCCTGTTGCTTTTAGTTGTCATCTCTTTTTTGAATATTTTGAATAATACTTTTCCCTTTATATTCTCTTTCTGCCTTTTGATGGCGTTGTTCGACCAAGAGTAAAGTGGACAGGTTAAATGTCATGTGACTTACACAAAACAACACATAGGTACCTCGATGTATATATACCCCAGGTAAGAAAGTGAATGCCACCCTCTGTATGTTTTGTATTTGTTAGTTAGAGCAAATCTTCAGCATCAAACACCCTAACTTAATTAATGTCTTTACTTTTCTTTTCTTTTATTAGTTAGATTAGAGGTTTAATTACAAGTTAGAATGAGTTTTGTTTTGTTCTTTTCATTTCTTTGGCTTCACTAATTGCGTCCCTTTTTTGGGTTATTTATTTATCTGATAACTTTTTGGTCTGTAAATATTTTGCTTATTTTTCCTTTCTTATATTCACCATTATTACTATTATCCATCTTTTTGTATAATTATTTCAGTTATGGATAATAAATTATCTTTCTTTCGCATTACTTCGTTACGTGTTGTCTCTTGCCACCTCAATCAAACCAAATTTTATCATGACCTCAATGTTACCTCTTCTGACTCTAGATCATAAGAGTTCGTAACAGAGAGTGTGTGTGTGTGTGTGTCAGTGTCTGTCTTCTCTGAGTGAAGCAGCACTTTCTGACATCCATTTTCTTGCTGCTTCCTCTTCTGACCTCCATAAACTCCACCATGAGATTATTAGTACAATTTGCCACCATTAGCAGCAGTTATATTAAATAATAGGTTTGTGTTCCATCTTTAAATCAAAGCTAATTATACCCAGGAAAGGGGAACCAGTGCCAGAGGACAGGTTGTCCTCATCCTTGAACAGGCACTGCCTTATTGGCCCCAATCAGAGCGCAAAACACAGAGCAGCTCCAGTAATGCTACAGTAAGCTGCCCTCCATTACACATCTGTTACCCCATAAGGGCAGATTTGATAAATAAAACACGCTCTTACTGACCCTGAATAGATTAGGACCAAAAAACTTCTTACCTAACCTCTTTAGCATGTAATAATGGAGGTTCTTTTTTTACTGTTATATACTGTAGAAATGGCATACAACTTGCTTTTCCAGACTTAGACCTTATTATTGTCTTTATTCTGTAGAATACAAAATAAGATATTTTAAGTCAAGGTCCGACACCTAAAGAAGGATCCGATTACGCATGCGAAACGTGGAAGCTAACGGCGAACACTGTCCGGAGGATAAACGCATTCCACCAACGATGTCTCCGGCAGATTCTCAAGATCTGGTACATCGACCGCATCACCAAACGAAGAAGTCTTACGGCGGGGAAATTCCAGGAGCCTTCAAGTCACAATCACGTAAAGACAACTCAGGCTAGCCGGGCATATTCTATGAATGTAACGACATTGCATTCCCCGGGTGGCAATGCACTGGAGGCCCCTGGGTGCCGCTTCACCACTTGTCGCCGAACCTTCATCAGCGATCTCAAGCTTGCCGTTGTATTCTGAGACGAAGCTGAAGTGCTGGCAGAGAAAACGGGGGAGAGACCTTGTCGCTCGATGTGCCCAAGAGCACGGGAGGATCTACAGTAAGTAATATATATATATATATATATATATACATATATATATATATATATATATATATATATATATATATATATATATATATATACATATATACATACATACATTTTTTTATCATTAATATAGCAACATCGACTGGCCAAGCCTTTTATATTTTGATAATAAGAGGCTCTATACATGTAATCCTATAGCGTTCCTGTAAAATTTGCCCTAAAACGCCTAAAAAAGGCATACCCAAAATAAATTGAATGCTGTTCTTGAACCATTTGGAGTATATGCATCTCTTTTGAAAGGGGACACTGACGTTTGTTCCTAAACAATACCAGTAAGACTTACAGTGATTCTGACTGAAAGAACTTTGAACACACTAAAAAAAGGGGAAAAAAACATTCCGCCTACATTTTTCTTTGTACACCGACAGACGCCTGCAGATAACTATGGCTGGGAGCTATTAGCTGGAAAACACAATGGGATGTACAGTCATAATTTAGTGCTCTAATGAAAGGTTACACATAGAGCTATTCTATTCCTTATCCAGATTCACTGTCAATAATTGCTGACACATAGTAACCAGAGGTGGAAAGTAACGAATTTACTCGCGTTACATAGGCTTATTGAGTAGTTTTTTTTTTGTGTACTTCTACTTTTTTAAGTAGTTTTTAAAATCTGTACTTTTACTTTTACTTAAGTACGTTTTGTTTGAAGTATTTTACTTCGCTACATTTGAAATCATATTCATTACTGAGTAAAAAATAATAATACAAGGGAGAAAAAAAAATCACACTCCGGAAACTACTGCATTGGTTGAAGGGCGGGAGAACAAACGCGCAAGAAAGATGACGCAGACCCAGCTGAAGCTGAAAGCGAAGCGCCCTTGAATTCTTATGAAGCGAATTATGGCCAGTATGAAAATACTTTGTAGAAAAAAAAAACGTGTTTGTCCTCGCGGATAAATATCCAATTTGCAAAAAATGTGAACGCAAAGTGGCTGCAAAATGAGGACACATAGGACACACCATCCCTCCTGCAGATATAGGTAGGCTATGTTCCGATTATAACTTCAGGCCGAATGATTTACGTGATGCAGAGGGAATCCCCGAATCCAGTTATGAAAATGGAATTATTCACTTAACGCAGATGTCTCGTAAAACACGCAAAATAATCGATGCAAGAATACATGGAAAGTAGAACTGTGCAATAAATCCAATCGCGACATGGTCTGTGAATATTTAAGCACAAAAATACTGCATGTAAATATAGCTATCCCTATTTGTTCTGCTGAGCTGCGCAGCTTTGTCTACTAACTTACCTACTAGTACGCGTGACATTCATGGTGTTTTCAGCGTCTCACAAACAATTTAAGGGAATACATGAACATTTCCAGAGCTGCTCTGAGAGAACGCCTAATGAGCATTTTCATAATTTTATTTGAGAAAAACAAAACCATTGTCAACTACACTTTGAAACACTACAACCCGTCAAAATAAAAGTTCGGTTTTAGTAGGAGAAATTATGACAGAAATATATTACTATTCTACTTCTCAAAATAATAATAATAACAACAATAATAATACATTTTATTTAAACATTATTTAAAGGGATATATTTTTTTGTCCATGGTTTAATTTTGTAAATCCGTTTTTGTATCGCTTCCCCAAAAAATAAAAGGACACAAGTTTAAATTTAAATTTGATTACCACCGTTTTTGATAATATATTTGGATTAAATCATAAAAAGAAACAATTTTCTGAATAAATACATTTCATAGGACAATATTATTCTTAAACATTTTAATAAATTATTAACGTTAAAAATAAGTTGTTAATCTAATTCATTATCAATTATCAAATTTAATTGTTTAGACATTTATTGAAATTTAAATTTTTTAATTAACAAAACAAACAAACGGTTTCAAGTTTGTTATAATAAAAGCAACAACAAAAAACCCTGTTTTCATTAATTTAACTGTCATTTTAACTGATGATGATAATAATAATAATAATAACCATAATTTAATAATACAGTTTATTTATTTAATAATTGATTAATACTGTAAACCGTGATATTTTCTGAGATGTTATCATACTGTGAAAATCTCCTACCATTACAACCCTACAAGGGAGAGTCCCCCACCCCCGCTGTTAAAAAAGTAACTCAGTAACTTTTACTCAAAGTAAAAAGTAGCTCATTTAAAATTTACTCATACTTGAGTACATTTTTTGACCAGTAATTTTACTTGTACTTAAGTAACATTTCATTGAAGTAGTAGTACTTTTACTTGAGTAGAATATTTTATTACTCTTTCCACCTCTGATAGTAACTGAACATACACACAAGCACACACACACACACACGCACACACACACACACAAACACACACACACACACACAAACCCGTGCATAAACACACACACAGACACAGACATACATTTACACCTGTGCATGAGCGCCTAACACCAAACACACATACACTCGCGCATGAGCGAAGCAAAAACACAACAGAAGTTAGCAGGGAAATCTCAAAACACAAACGTATACCTCAGTATACAAAGTAAAATATGTTATATAATATAATAAAACACTTACTTGTCGAGAGTGATGTCTCCCCATCCAAAAACATCACTCCAAGAGTCACATGCCATGTATGTTCATTACATAATCTTGCACCAGTCTATCTTGCTGATTTGGTGCATTCACAAAACTCTTCGCGACCACTCAGGGGTGCGTTTCCCGAAAGGTTCGTTATCCAACTATGATCGGAATTCGCATTGAACTCTATTGGTAACGACGGAACTTTGCAACCATAGTTGGCTAACGATGCTTTCGGGAAACGCACCCCAGATCGGGACATTTAGGAATACTGTCCATCCCCAGGTTCAGATTGAAACACCGTGGTGATCGAGCTTTTTCTATTGCTGGTCCAACACTCTGGAACAAGCTCCCTGTAGCCATCTGAACAACACCATCTCTTTCTGTTTTTAAATCTATGCTTAGATCCTATTTTCTTGAGCAGATGTTGTTAGTCTAAAATAAGTTATTTAGTTGTATTTTATCCCTTTGTAAATTTTTTATGTAAAGCACTTTGGTCAACCCATGGTTGTTTTTAAATGTGCTTTATAAATAAATAAAGAAAAGTACGTACGCTTTACGCACGACGCACGAGTCACCATAAAACTTTGCGCTCGCACTTCTGTGGTTGATAAGTTGATTCGTCCCACTAAAACTGCAGATCAATATTTTCAGAAGTTCATTGGCGCTGCTTGGCTGATGCTGCCGTGTCAAACCTCTTGCATGAACTGATTGGCTCAAATTAGCTGTCAATCAAAAGTTCAGGGGTCAGCGGCCATTTTAACATCAAAAAATCTGTCATTTTTGCATGTGAAATAATCTAGACCAACAGAATGTGCCGACAATGTGATAGCTCTGTCGGCTAACTTGAAATGATGCTACTAGATTCCGTGGATGTTTATTGATATATAATTGTGTTATGGACTAAATATTTCACCAAATTCGATTGTCTGGACCCTTTACAGTGTAACTAAACCATTTAAATTTTTTTTTTGAGAATAAATAAGCTTATTCTTTATTGGCTTCAGGTGGCCATCTTGCAATCAAGATTAAACATGTTTTTGATGACTCAAGCGAATTCTGAAATCGGTATGAAACATTTGTGCCATCACACCACCCTGCCCTATACTGCCATATATGTTCAATATAAATAAATAAACATTGAGAGGAATTCAATATGGCAGTAGGGCAGGGTGGTTTGATGGCACAGATATTTCATCCCCTAGAGATTATGCTAGAAGTTGAGAAATTGTTAGGAATATGAGAATATAAGACTTG
The DNA here is from genome assembly GCA_030578255.1 of Tiaroga cobitis. NCBI lineage: Eukaryota > Metazoa > Chordata > Actinopteri > Cypriniformes > Leuciscidae > Tiaroga > Tiaroga cobitis. Next base: position 36,097,807 of record CM060602.1, on the reverse strand, counting down.
CATAAGCTTTTGATTATAATGTGGCTTTGAAGAATGGTGAAAAAAATGTCAAAATGATTGGAAAAACTTTTTTAGCATTTGAGCGGAATTTTAATACAATATTTAAACTGATGCAACATGAATTAATTTGTCAAGTGAATAGCGATTTTGCCTTTTAATCTTTTTTTAAATGTTTCAATTTCGCTTGTTGTGTTAGACTTTTTCAATGCATCACTGACTGCAGAGAGCAGCTGCAGTTATGAAATGAAAATGAGCGGAAAGCGATGAGGAGAGTGTGTGATTTATTGTGGCGATAGAGTGACCATTTGATTACACTTCCCATAAAAGATGAGAGTGAGTTACAGCCCAAGCTGCACAATTACAAGCTAATAGCGTCCAGCCCTCATTACTCATACTTTCAAGCCAGCCAGGGGAACACTGAATTAAGCACTAAAATATTTGTGCCTTCCATACATTTTGGAAAAATCTAATGTTGGACCACAAAAGACCATTGACACACTGAATATGGCAGGGTGACTTATATCTGCAATTTAAAGGATTAGTTCACTCCAGAATTAAAATTTCCTGATGATTTACTCACCCCCATGTCATCCAAGATGTTCATGTCTTTCTTTCTTCAGTCGAAAAGAAATTACGGTTTTTGAGGAAAAAATTCCAGGATTTTTCTCCATATAGAGGACTTCAACGGGACTTCAAATTGCAGCTTCAAAGGGTTCTACACAATCCCGATGAAGTCATGGACGTGCATCGCAGAGCTAGTGCAAGAAAAGCATGTGTGGTTGAAAAGTAAATCAATTATTTGTTTTTGAAAATGGCCGATCGTTTAGCTAGGTAGGATCCTTATTCCTCGTCTGGGATCGAGTAGAGCCATTTGAAGCTGCATTGAAACTGCAATTTGGACCATCAACCCGTTGGTCCCCGTTGAAAAAATCCTGGAATGTTTTCCTCAAAAATCTTGATTTCTTTTCGACTGAAGAAAGAAAGACAGGAACATCTTGGATGACATGGGAGTGAGTAAATTATCAGGAAATTTTAATTATGGAGTGAACTGATCCTTTAAAACATGATTTTGCTGTTGAGATGTTACTAAATAACAGACGATGAACAGGCTTCTTTGCAAGGTCAAGTGCGAGGGATTGTCGGTTAATTACAGTTTTTGATATCGGATGAAATCAAGGTGCAAGTGCAGTCATTAAATGCTTATAATGGTTTTAAATGGGCAGACAAAAGAGTATGGTAATTTAGTTCAAGTGCTTTGCTAGTTTAGTACTTGACTTTGTGTGGAAAAAAACAAATCTTATTTAGTTGACGATGCAAGTGAAAAAAAAAGTGAAATATGATGGCCTGTAATGAAGTTACAAAGGCATATTCATTGAGTTCTTTGAGATGAGCTCTTTTCAATAAAACGAGGGGAAAATGCGGTGACAGCACTGATGGAATTGTTGAACTGAGCCGGAGGAGAAAGCCGAACCGGAATGTCATGATCTTCCAATAAATCAAGTTAAACTCAACCTTAAACAACTGAGGAATTTGACCCCAGTCTCTATGTAGGACTAAGGGAGAGTGACAGGGAGATGAATAAAATAAGAAAAAAAAATGCTTAATCTTCCCACTTGTGGATAAAAATGCCAGAAGTGTGGCGTCTATTGAACAGAAAAACTGTGTGCCTGTAGGTACGATCACTCTTCCTCAGAGACCTTGCCTGAGGCAACCATCTAACTCCTCAGGGAGAGTCATCTCCCACAGAGGTTCCTGGCTGCCCTATCGGCAAAAAAAGTTGTCAGGACTGCAGCTTTCATTCTTCATTCACAGTCTAGTCCTCACTGCAGATATGACGAAACACAAATAACCCGCCCGCATCCCTTGCATGCCGCCGAAGATGCGCAGAGCTCTAAAACTTTAATTAGACTTCATTGAGAAAAGGTTTCTTTGAAGACTGCAGGGATTGTCGGCCTATGTACTCCCCACCAGTGTAAAAACTTCAAAACATTGCAGCTTTAATAGGCAGGGATTCCTGTGATGTATTCGTTGTCATCGTGTCTTATTCCATCATTAATTTTCTGTGCTGTTTGTGGCCACAATGCAGGGAAGTTCCTACCTGTTTAACTGAAAGTAATTGTGCCGAAGGCTGAAAAAGTGAGTCGTTCAGCCCACCTAAGCTCATAGCTAATCAGTATATGCATTGAAAACTGTGAAGGCTCTTTCGGTTGGAGGCCGAGGGCCCGGTCAGCTTGTCCCTCGACTGTTTGAGTGTAATTTGATTAGGAGTCTAATTTTGTCCAGCAGAAAAATGAGGGTGGAGGTTGTTTCATAGTTTAGCTTGTTCTTGTTCTAGACGTAGGCTACAGTTTATATTTTGTCTGTAATGAAGATGGAATCAGTGCTAAAAAGTGTAGATGATGTCCTTCTTACCATATAATCTTGGACAATCAGCAGGTCAGAGTGTAGTTATTAATTGTCTTGCAGAAGCTATTGACCTGTACAATAGCAAAGAGAAGTAAATGATTTTGATTGCGCTTTTGTCTGTCTCAAGGTTCTCCTGATTGCAGGCTGGTGAAAGGTTATGAAGCTGCCCTTTACACATCTTTACCAGACGCAAATAAGTTTCCAGTGACAAGCATTTTGCCTGATCGTAACTGAATGGGAAATTCAAAATTGTATTATATTAATTTATATTATATCAATTTAATATTATTATTCATTCATTATTCATTTATTTATAGAATTATTAGTATCTTCCTGTTCAGTATAGACAGGGCTTTAAAACACATTTTATTGTTTTTTTTTATTTGTTCGTCTTTTTACATAAAAACTACGTGTCTATTTGTATTTTTATACTATTCAATTCAATTCACCTTTATGTGTATAGCGCTTTTCACAATACACATCATTTCAAAGCAGCTTTACAGAAAGTCCACATTATAATATAGAGTGATCTGTTATCAGAGGTAACTGTCTAAGTTAAGTATTTCAGAAATGTACATATACAATGTCACAGTCACAGTTAGCTAAAAATTAATTAATTTAAACAATGTAATAATTGAATGCAGAAACAATGAGCTCATTGAAGTAATGAATACTTGTTTGTTAACAAATGATTATGACATTTAGAAAATATGATTATGATTATTATTATTATTGGTGTTAATGGTGTTAATAATAAAAACAACCAAAAATGATTACTGGTGCAATAAATTGTTAAATTTACTATTATTATTATTATTATTACAAACAGTAAAGAATGACGCTAGCAACTCCCAAGGTTTGATACATAAGGAGTGCGAGAAAATATATAGCTTGATTCAGTGTCACTTCACTTTGGATAAAAGCATCTGCCAAATGCATAAATGTTAAAAAAAAGGAAGGAAAAAAAAGTGCTATTGTTTATTGCCTGGTCTGTTTTACACCAAAGCTTCAGCATGGATAAAACCGACACTTTCAGTAAATGAAATAAAATCAAGTCTGTTTGGGACTGTTATTGTCTGGTGGTGGTCAAAAGGTCGTGTAGTCCAGACAGGGTCATCATCTCCACTCCCTGACTGACAGCAGCCTTGTCACTGCTATGATCCAGTGCAAGGAAATCTAGTTAGTGCAGGAGGCTTTTTAATAATAGCTTGCTGAGCTGTGATCAGGTGTTGGTGGAAACGTTCTCCCTGTCCAATTTAAGAGGGCACAGGACAGCCTTTAACATAGTTTCACTGCCCATCACTTTTGTCTGGGGAAAACTGGACAGTCATTTCAGACTATTGATTTGTGGTTTTATATAAGATTTTTCATTTAGTTTTTTTTTTTTTTGGTACCTTTTGAATCAGAGCTTGACCCTGGCTGTGAAATCCATATCGTTGTACTTTTTTCTATATCAGGTTATTTCCAAATTATGAAAGTGTTATTATTTAAAGTTGATGACTTGATGCAGGTGCAGGTATTTGTTTTTGTATTTATAATTGTTTAATTCTTTCCACTTAAACACTGTGGTGCTATTAGCCAGCCCGACATTGCACCAGTGGTTTAATCAATAAGCAGGACTATATGTTTGACTGACCAATGGCAGACAATGTGTCGAGAAACTTGTCCGGAATCAGTCATAGTTTTTCCAATTTAGCTTAGTGATCGTATGGAGCAAAAATTATATTGGTATCAGTTAACAACTAATATAAATTTTTCGTGTCGATATTGTCTGATATTTGGTTTACATTTACATTTTTACATCTAACACTCAAAGTTAATCTTAAAACAATCACTAATTATATAATAACACTATTAAATGTAATCTTTAGCAAATCTCAAATAAAATACCTATTTTTTCATACTGTACAGTGTACATTATAAAGATGTGATGCCTAAATTCATTTTCAGCATTTAAAATGATTGATTTTAGTGTTTATTGTTCTATAATGTGGACTTCTATTCAGATTCCAAATTGTTGCATTGATAAAATGGCATTGAGTGGACACAAGCTTCTACATTATCACTGAGATATGACTTATTTGAATGTGTTTGTCTCACAAAACCTTCAAATTGCTTCAGTTGACTTATAGTGCACAAGTGATATAGTGCACAAGTCGTATGGGCTGTGTGTGTGTGTGTGTGTGTGTGTGTGTGTGTGTGTGTGTGTTTTCTTAAAGAAGCCACTTTGTCTGTTTGTATGGAAAACTGCTGCATAAAATCGTACAGGTTTAAGGCCCATGCACCAACCATAACAATAAAAATCATTCTAAGTATAAAAGAAAAGTCTGCACCACAACTCGGTATACGGATAATGACACAGAGGAACAATACCATTGGAATCCCTTTCAGAATGTTTTTTTTCCAGCTGATAAATGCTAAAAACATTGACAAGCTATATAAAGCAAGATGGATTCTGATTGGCTGAGTATTTAAAGCGGCAGACGACAAAACTGCAGTGGGTGCTTATAATAAACAGAACGTTTTTGTGCTTGGTGTAGATGCTAATATAGTTATAAATGTGTTTATTCTTGGTGTGAACTGTGAACGAGCCTTTAGAATGACTGGCAGGTGAGTACATAATGACATAATTCTCGACGGAATATTTTTGTATTTTTTTTGTATGAATTGATTGATATACCTAAAACAATCAATTAATAATTGACACATGTTTTCAGAAGTCTTCTCAGATTAGTAAAAAACCCTCAGATTTATTTCTAATCATCATAAGGCAGTGGTGGGCGGGATGGCATTTCAAACGGTAATTTATATGATAAGCACCTACGCAAAAAGTGAGATTTGACCTTGTGAGGGACACTTGAATTGGCTATGGTGATGATCTGATTGGTGAGCTTTTGTTAAGAAACCCAAGATGCAGAGATTTACTGAGGACTGCAATAATGAGGGGTCAGCTGCTGGTAAAACTCAAATTATTCATAGACGGCAGCATAGCTCATATGCCAAACTGCTTTATTCTTTAGTCCTATATGACAAAATAATTCACATCTGCTTGAAATATTGTCAACAATGAAAACATCTCGGGTTATGACTATAACCCTTGTTCCCTGAGAAGGGAACGAGACACTGCGTCGATAAAATCGACTCTTTGGGGACGCTCCCTAAGCGTGCGCCTCTGAAGTATGAATGAAACTAATCCAATCCTGATTGGTGTTGCGTCGTGACGTAACATGTGACGGCATACCCGGAAGTATAAAAGTGACGCTGTCACAACACACACTAGCCTCGCGATGAAGCAAGACGCTCCAAGGCCTCAAGGGGCGTGGCAGAACGACGCAGTGTCTCGTTCCCTTCTCAGGGAACAAGGGTTATAGTCATAACCCGAGACGTTCCCTTTCGAGGGAACTTAACACTGCGTCGATAAAATCGACTCTTTGGGGAACGAGTGCCCACTAGGCCACGCACCGAATAGGCCTGTCCCGGAGTGAAACTGTCTAGGCACTCAGCAAGGACTGAGCACGTGTGCGCCAGGCGTACTAGGAAGGTGGAGACTTTAGAACCTAATAAAAGTATGTGGAGTAGCCCAACCGACTGCCTCACAGATCTCCTGTAGAGGTACTCCCGAAAGAAGGGCCCTAGAAGAAGCCATGCTTCTAGTTGAGTGAGCCCTTACGGCTAAAGGTGAAGGCAAATCGCGCACCTTGTAAGCCTCAGTAATAGCTTGAACAATCCAATTACTAATAGTTTGCTTGGATGCCGGGAGCCCCTTCTTAGGTGACCCAAAAACATACGAATAATTGGTCCAAACTTCTCCAAGAAGAGGACCTCTCAAGGTACACGCTCAAAGCTCTGACGGGGCAGAGCAAATGAAGCTTCTCTTCTTCTGCCGACACATGAGGTGGAGGATGGAATGCCTGAAGAACTGTAGACAGAGCCGTATTCGATGGAACTTTAGGCACGTAGCCCGGACTCGGGTGCAAAAAAGCTTTTACTCTGCCAGGGGCAAACTCCAAGCAAGCTGGTGTTACTGCCAGGGCTTGGAGATCTCCCACCCTCTTAAGTGAGGTAATAGCTAAGAGAAAAAACATTTTCAGCGTTAAGTCCTTAGGCGAAGCCGACTGTAGAGGTTCGAAGGGGGCCAGGGACAACCCTTCCAGAACTATTGCCAGGTCCCAGGCAGGAACCCTGGACCTGGTTGCCGGTCTCATCCTCAAAGTACCACGGAGAAAACGAATGACCAATTGGTGCCTCCCCAGAGGCCCATCACTTAAAGGTGAGTGGAAAGCCGCAATGGCAGCCACGTACACCTTAAGCGTGGAAGGGGAGAGACCCGCAGAGAAACGATCTTGAAGGAACTCCAGAACTGAAGCCACCGGGCAGTTAACTGGGTCCAACTCATGTTCTCTACACCAAGTGAAAAACACATTCCACTTGAGGCCATATAATCTCCTAGTAGATGGAGCCCTAGAGCTAAATATGGTTTCAACTACTCCAGCTGATAGACCGGTATTTAGGTACTGAACCCCTTCAGAGGTCAGACCCACAGCTTCCACAGCTCTGGGTGAGGGTGGAAGATTGTGCCCTCCGCCTGGGACAACAGATCCCTCCTCAGAGAAATCTGCCATGGCGGAGCTATCAGGAGTGATATTATGTCTGAAAACCATACTCAGGTCGGCCACCTCGGGGCAACCAGAAGTAGACTGATGCCCTCTTGACGGACCCTCTCCAGGACTCCCAGGAGCAAAGCGATCGGGGGAAATGCGTACAGGCGAAGCCTCGGCCAGGCCTATATCATGGCATCCAACCCCAGCGGGGCTGGATGTGTGAGGGAGAACCAAAGTGGACAGTGGGACGTCTCTCGAGACGCAAACAGATCCACTTCCAATGGTCCAAACCTCTCCCATATCACCACATCTGGATGAAGTCTCAATTCCCCGGGCCTCAGCCCCTGCCTCGACAGGATGTCTGCTCCCTGATTCTGAACCCCCGGAATTTACATTGCTCTGATAGAGAGTATTTTCCCCTGGGACCAAAGAAAAATCTGATGCGCCAATCTGCACAGAGGGCGCGATCTGAGTCCCTCTTGTCGGTTCAGATAAGCTACCACAGACGTATTGTCTGATCGTACTAAGACATGGTAACCTTTGATGTCTGGGAGGAAGCTCCTCAAAGCCCTGAACACAGCCAACATCTCTAGGCAGTTTATATGCCAAGAATGATGATGGTCCTGCCACAGACCCCTGGCAAAGCGGCCGTCCATGACCGCGCCCCAGCCAGTGAGGGAGGCGTCCGGTTTTCCGGCGACATGACGCTCCCAGCACTGACCTTTGGGATAGGAACCAAGGTTTCTTCCAAATTACCAGAGAACGAAGGCATCTGCGCGTAACTCTGATTATACGGAACAGATTCCCCTTGAGGGAAAAACCCCTGGCTCTCAGCCACCACTGAAGGGGGCCTCATGTTTAGAAGGCCCAAATGTATAATGTTGGATGCCGCTATCATGAGGCCCAGCAGTCTTTGAAACTGCTTTACAGTGATGGCCTGGCCTAGCTTTATCCCGGACACCATGGCCAGGATGGATTCGATACGAGCGGGAGACATACGTGCCTGCGTTGCAACCGAATTCCATTTCATGCCCAGAAGAGCAGTCTTCTGAGCTGGTTCCAACACATTTTTCTTAGTGTTGAGTCTCAACCCCCGATTCTAATTTTGGCCAAGGACGACATCTCAATGCCGAACTGCCATTCCTCGAGACTGGGCCAATAAGAGCCAGTCGTCGAAGTAATTCAGTATACGGATGCCCTGAAGCCTCAGTGGAGCCAGAGTCGCATTGATAAACCTACACATGAACATGCGGGGAGAGAGTGCTAGGCCGAACGGAAGAACCCGATCTAAAAGAACCAGCCTCTCGAGACTGGCCTCTGGTGGTTTCCGAGCACCCTTCTCGACTGCCTGAAGGGGAAGACCGGCAGGCTGTAGTCGATACGGTTTTCGTAACCATAACTGATGCTCGTTTTTAATTTGAGGAAAAACGACGCAGAGTGCGTTCGCTGGAAAATGATGCGGCCTGAAGCGTCATAGACGGCGGGCAATACACATCGTTCCCGGGCCCCGCTGCAAGAACCACATCCGATCCAGCCTCTCGAGACTGGTCTCTGGTGGTTTCCGAGCACCCTTCTCGACTGCCTGAAGCGGAAAACCGGCAGGCTGTAGTCGATACGGTTTTCGTGACCATAACTGATGCTCGTTTTTTATTTTTCGAGGACAGACGATGCAGAGTGCGTTCCCTGGAAAATGATGCGGCCCGAAGCGTCATAGGCGGCGGGCAATACACATCATTTCCGGGCCCCGCTGCAAGAACAACATCGGTTGCCCTGCAACTGAGTGGACAGCCCCAACATTTAGATCTACCATGCCAAACCAGTCCTCGGATCTGATTTGGTTTCCGATAATGGAAATTGTAAGCATTTTGAACATGGATCTCCTCAAAGAACAAGTCAATAGCCTTAGATCTAAAATTGGCCTCAGTCCAACATCCTCCTTTGGAACTAAAAAGTACCGGCTATAACACCTGGAGTTTCTATCTGGTAGGGGAACACTCTCTATGGCCCCTTAACTCCAGTAGAGTCTGTACCTCTTGTTCCATAACCCGAGCCTGTTCTGGAACCCCTGCGGTCGGTACGACCCCAAAAAAGCTGGGAGGTCGGTAACCGAACTGCAGTCTGTACCCATATTTAAAAATATTCAGGATCCATATAGATAATTGGAAGGTGTTGCCATTCTACAAAATCTACTAAGGGAACCAGCCCCTTGGGACCGGCCTCGGGTGTTTCTCGAGCACTATTCTCGACTTCCTGAAGCAGATGACCGGCAGGAAAAAGTCTAGAAAAATTTTGTGACCATAGTCAGTGCCCGGTTGAAAGCTCTTGGGGTGAACGCCACGGTGTGCGTTCGCTGGAAATCGATCAAAAACGGCGGGACAACATATATAGTTATATATATATATATATATATATATATATATATATACATATATATATTTTTTTTTTTATATATATATTTTTTTTAATTTTATTTATTTATTCATAAATCCTGTCGACGATTGAAGTTACAGCGTCGGAGAACAGGCCAGAAGGTGATAGCGGAGCGTTCAGCAGAAAATATTTGTCTTCCATTTTTTTATACTAGACAAATTAATCCACTGATGTCTCTCAACCATCATAACTGCTACAATAAGCTATGGTACGTTTAGTGCCATGGTACGCCTGTAAAATCGTCTTATAGTACAGGAACGTACCAGCCCATAGAAGCCCAGCCAACCAGTGCAGAGGTGTCCCTGCACGATTGTTGGGCAGCGCTGCGACTTTAAGCGAAGATGCCACATCAGGAGAAAGATAGCTCACTAAAGCTTCCTCCATTTACAGCTTCTTGCCATAACCCGCCCATCTCACACCCACCACATTCAAATAATCATTTAATGAATGTGATTAGATATGAAAAAGAGTGGGGTTTTTCCCAGGAGAGTTTCTATCTCTTTATTTGAAGATTTGGGGGAAAACAGTTAGCCCGGCGCTGAGGTTGTGACCTGTGCTGCAGGAAACGCTCATCAAGCTTGCTTTTCACTTGCGTTCCCTGCTCATCATGTGGCCAGCTGATGTTAAGTCTGGCCACAGCACGAGTCACAACCTCTACCAGCTCCTCATAGCTTTGGCCGTGAACTGGCGCGCCCAAATCACGGTCATTCGCGTCAATGCTGAGCACATCCACTTCCTCGGAAGCAGAGAGTTCAAGCATTGGGACCTGATCGTGGGCAGGAGAAGCCGCGATGCGGGCTCCTGTACCACTCTCAGGGGCTACGGGATCCTCAGACGAAGAATGAGAAAGTGCCGCAGCAGTCTCATTCTCATCTGCAAGATCCCGCTGCGAACCCCGCGATCTAAATCGCCGCGCCGCCTCAGCGGACGCGGGACCAGAACCGTGGGGAACGCGAGCCTGACCGTGCTTCACAGTCTGCACAAACAGCTCCCTCAAGAGCTGCTTGTGCATGCTGCGCTCCCAAAGCATGTGTGTCCCCACCCGTAATAAAACGAGGGCAAGGATGCACACATCTTTTAAATTGTTCGCTGGCCATTCTGATCAACTGATTGACAAACAACACCAAATAAGACAGACAGTTTCAACACAGAGCGCTTGCTGAAGAGCGAAAGCTAGTGTGTGTTGTGACAGCGTCACTTTTATACTTCCGGGTATGCCGTCACATGTTACGTCACGACGCAACACCAATCAGGATTGGATTAGTTTCATTCATACTTCAGAGGCGTACGCTTAGGGAGCGTCCCCAAAGAGTCGATTTTATCGACGCAGTGTTAAGTTCCCTCAAAAGGGAACAGATAAGACAGGTGGGCGTCACATTTAAATGTATGCATTTGTCAGATACATTTATCCAAAGTAACTTTCAGTACATTTAAAGGGGTCCTATTATGCTTTTCCACTTTTTCAACTTTAATTAGTGAGTAATGTTGCTGTTTGAGCATAAAAAAAGATCTGGAAGGTTACAAAGTTTTAAGTTTAGATATTTCATTTAACAGAATCCACTTTTCAAGAAATTAAAGCTTTAGCGTAAGTTCTGCCGGGAAGACTCAATTACGTCACGTATTACCTTCTTATCTATCCAATCAGGTTCTAATACTTGTAGTATAAAAGATCAGTACTTACACATGTCTGAGTTTGCAGATGCTGACGCCTACATTCACCTCCATCCTTCGTCTTCAGGACATGCAGATTCCGTACCCTCGGATTGCGAGCTATGGACGGGGCCTACGCCAAAGAACTTTGTATTTGCTTGCTGGGCTGTTAATAAATATATACTTGTTACGGTATTTTGCCTCCCGAGTCTTTCTGGCAGAACTAAAACGAACGGCTCGTTTGGACTACAACGCAACGTAATTTTTACGGATCTTATGAAGTCACAATGGTACTCATTTAAATAATCCCTGCCCACGGAATACGCAAAAAAAAAAGGGTGAAGAGGCCTGGTTGAGCTGTGCTAGAGAAGATAAAGAGTGTTGCTGCTATGTCGAAGAAATGCTTTTTTTTTTCCCACGCCGGTTCCAAAACCTCTTTGTTTGGCCTTCTTAAGACAGACAAAGTTAATTTATTTTGCGCTGCACATTTTATGGAGAACAGCTTGATTTCTGATGATTTGTAAGCTCTCGCTTTTGTAAGACGGTTCATTCCTCCTTAGGAAAATATTTACACTAGAGAAGAACTCGCTGTTATGGAGGGGCAGGGCATTTCCCAAAACACACGCTATGTGGTGTCAATCACGAAACACTGGGCCCAGTAACCAATCACAGCACATTGCACAATTCGGAGGGAGGGGCTTCATCGAAACGGGATCTAGACGGCAAGTTTGAGACAGACTGGGGAGAGAGGTGCTGTAATAATGTAAAATACGTTTTTTGAACAATCAAGCATGAAAAATTTCTAGTACACCCCAAAAACAAAATCAAGACTTTGTAAAAGGGCATAACAGGACCTCTTTAAGAGATTTCTATCAATACTTGCATTTCCTTGGGAATCAAACCTACAACCTTGGCATTGCTAGCACATTGTTCTACCAGTTGAGAGCATGCTTTTCAAGATTTAGTTGCAAAGCATAGTATTGTTTGACAGGTTGAACATTTTGTTTCTTAGAGGTTGTTCTAACAGTCAGGAGACTTAAAGTTCTCTTGAACTGTTTCATTTGTTTAACACACAGATCAAGTGTGTCACGTTCGGATACAGAGGATGAACCCAATCGCAAACAGGATGTTTGACAAATAGTTTATTTACAAAAACAGGAAAAACAAAACCCACGAGGGGGCAAAACATAGACAGGACACGAAGAGAATAAACTAGACTATAACTAACAATACCTAGACAATACTCTGGAACAGGATACTCACAAGATATTACAAGGTCTCAAAAACTCACAATGATCACACAGAGGTAAGGATCACAATGAACCGACACGAGACAGCAAACACAAGGAGATAAAATAGGGAACCAATAAAGGGAACAGGTGATACTAACTAGACAATCAAGACAAACGAGGAAAGAAGGGGGCGGGGTTAAGTAACGAGACACACAAGCACATGGCCCAAACCAAGGACCATGTGTTGTACACAAACATGGGTCTGCCATGATCCTGTCACAAAACTAGAGAAGTCAAGGACAGGATCATGACAAAGTGTAGCTATCAAATGAATGTGGATTGGTCCTAGAAAAACGCAATGTTGAAATATGAGCACACAGTTTGAGATATTTTCCGCAATTTTCTGCAATTTCACTCCATAATTATATTTTCTCTTAAAGAGACACCTGTGAGACAAGAGCAACCATTCAAGAATTAAAGAGATTGCATTTGTGATGTTACTTACCTATGTAAATAGACTGATAGTTTGCCTTAAAGGTATATTTTTGTGTATTATTAATTATTATTATTATTATTGACCTAACTTATGAACTTAAAATCTAAGGGCTTACTTCAAGTAAATATATTAAGGCAAAGAGTTTCAGCTGAAAAGAAAGTAGTCGATTCCCAGCATTGCATGTAAATATGAAATTATGTAAATGAATGTGTTTAAAAGACAATAGCCTTCAAGAGTCTGAGTCAGTAATACATGGTCAAATGATAATTAATGTGTTCATCAGGCGCTGATTTGATATGCAATGTTGCAATGATGGGTAAATCCAGTGATCAAGTGCTGTGTGGGTCTCAGTTTTCAGTGATAGGCTCATGCCTGGCTGGTCTGTGTGTGTAATTCCACAAACCTGAAAGACTCTCTGAACGAATGTGTAAGCAGTAAACTTTTACAGAAAGAACAATTGAAAATATAAAAAGAAGTAGAATCACTGAATTATGAATAATTCAATGCCATTGTGAGAAAAACATGTAATGTAATCAATGTAAAAGTAACTGTAGTCTGATTACAACTATTTTAAAATGTAATATAATCTAATTACAAGTAGGCCTACTTAAGTTTTGGAATCTGATTATGTAATCCAGATTACATGCAATCATGTACTACCTAGCACTGTATAGGCTACACATATTTTTTTCTGACCAGCAAAGTCTTCTAGCCCAATCTTAAAATTGAACTTTTTCCACAGCGAGTTGAGAATAAATTTTGACACTAATGTAAAAATCCAATCTCAGCCAACTGCCAGTGGATATTAGTGGCTGATGGAGTTTTGTATCACCTGTTTAATGAAAGAACCTGTTTTGACTGGACTGTTGATCTATATTTTGCTAGATGTCACGCACAGATTTGGACGTGTTCCATCAATTTCACTTTGCAGTGGTGTGTTAATACAGAATTTGAATAGCTTTCTTGGCAAATGGAACAGACTCGATAAGGCCAATTTTATTATGCACAATGTAAATTGTATGTGCAGGTAAAATAACCCTGACGGTTGGACTGGGGGGGGGGGGGGGGGGGGGGGGGGGGGGGTTGTCCTCTGCCCTTCTCATTGTGGGTGAGCTTGACATACTATTAGCTTTACAACTGGAGTTTTATTGTTTTGCTTTTAACAAAATTGTATTTGTTAAACCTTTTACATCATTTTGTTTTGCTCAAATTGTATTGCTGAGTTTTCACACTTCTAAGGTTGGTGTCTGAGTGTAGTTTTCTCTGTTTGACTTAAAGTTATACATTTTGACCAATCCTAAAATTAGTATTTGTATTAAAGTCGGCGTGAAACGGAAGTTGAGATTTTTTCCTTGTCATGACGTATATCCAAGTGAAACAGCTTCTGAAATTAGAAAAAAATGTAGGGCAGGGCTTGATTTCATCCTTCGGGAATTGATTGGATCGTTGGAGGTTGAGCGTTGCAAACAATTTGAATGCGATTCTCTGAGAGGCGGTGCACCTATAGCCGGACCCTCATCGGATCTGGCCGCACCCTTTTACCATTCCACGTGACCAAAAGAGAGAGAGGTCGTTTCGATGGGGGAGGGAAGGGTAATGTATTTGATTAAAGATTTCAAGGGTACATGAATTTAAAAAAACATAATGAAGTGCACGGATAAATCATTTATAATAAACACTACAATATTACATATAAAAAGAAGATTTGTCAAATTTGATTTCATGCCGACTTTAACATTCAGTCAAGAAAATATGTATTTATTGATAAAATGCATGATGAGACTATGTGGTAATAATGGTCAGCCATCCAATAAATAAACAAATGACATTTGCAGCACATGAATTAGCTTACTCAAATTAATCATTGATTATATCAAATTAGTTGTGATAATTAAGCAAATTAATTAAATCACAGTACACATTTAGATAATACTTTTTACATACTGAGATATTTAAAGAGAATATCACACTGTTTATGATTCAAAACACTTTTTTTATTTAAAGTTAAAAAATAAATAAAAAAAAGTTTGTTAGGGATATAAATGTTTCTTTATTTATTTAGTTTGGCTATATTGCTCTGTATCTTGCAAAATAGTCTCAAAAACCAACATGAAAACGAATCGTGATCTTGCCTGGAAAGAAATATATGTACATTTGTACTTTTGCAAACACAAAAGAGAAGCGAACAGAACAGACATATTCAATATAAGAAAAGTTACCGGTAGTTGATAGGTAGCTTAGAGAGAACATGCTAATACCCTTTTATCCGTAACCAGACCATTCTCAATAGGAAATGGTTCAGTGTAAAGTGCAAACTATTTAAAAATGGGGTTTGCTTCAATGGTGCAGGAGGTCTGTGCTGGTGTTCGTTCACAGTAACAGATGTGATGTTCTTGGCCCATTTGAGATCTTTTGGGTAGTAGTCAAGCCCAGTAATTTGCATGATGTGTTGTGTCCATGTTTACAACCGAGCCGAGGGGAGGTGGAAGGAACATTTCCTGATGTCTTGTGCCAGCCTCACAGTGTCAGGATAATATTCATTTCCAAGTTGTTTCCATGGCACCTGGACACCAGTTGTTCTGCATCCCTCTGTGCATGGACACACCACACTTGGAGGTAATTTATGGCAGTTATGCTCTTGGTTTGGTTATTTGCTGTTACCATATATTTACAAAGTCCGTTGTCGTCTTTTTTTCTAGCTTGCCTCAACAGAGCATAAAAACCCAGCCAAAGACTGCAACAGTGCTTTTTAAATCATCTCAAGCATCAGATTCATCTGTTGGTTTGATTGCTAATTAATATGTAAAGGATTATACATTTGTGTAAATGGAGAACCTGTGCAATGCTCACAGGGCCGTATTCATTGAAGCATTTAATGCATTTCTAAGTTTTCAGTACGTGCAATTTCAGAGAAATGAACAGCGTGATGGGAATAGCTCCAACAAAAATAAAAATTCTCTCATTATAAACAAAGCCTCATATGTTTCCAAACCTGTATGTCGTTATTTTTCCAGTGGAAGACAACTTTTTCCATATGACAGTTCATAGTGACAGGTTTGTTAAGCACCATACAGACAAAGTCATGAATTGAACATGTCAATAATGTTTAGTCACAAGACAAACCAGTAACGTCTGATGCCATTGACGTACAGCTTTAACCATAGACTCCATATTTGATTAGAGTCATGATTACATATAGAATGGAGGGTCTCCTGAACTGTAAATTAATGAAATGAGCAAGTGCAGAGAAAGACATTTATAACTTAAAGCCGTAAGTACATTTTTGAGTAGCTTTGAGCCACGCTACTGTCCATTCGTGGTTACTAGGAACTGTCATTGTATGGAGAAAAGCTCTTTTGTGTTCCACAGTGGGGAAAATATAACCGAATTTAGATGCTGGAACATGAGAGTAAATAATGACTGGATTTTCATTTTGAGGTGAGCTATTCC
Source organism: Tiaroga cobitis (assembly GCA_030578255.1). NCBI lineage: Eukaryota > Metazoa > Chordata > Actinopteri > Cypriniformes > Leuciscidae > Tiaroga > Tiaroga cobitis. Next base: position 36,081,542 of record CM060602.1, on the reverse strand, counting down.
TTGAAGTAACACTCAAAATTGCTTTCTTTTTTATTATACATAAAAACAAAAAAAACAGTAAAAGCAAATGCATCAGCAAATGTTCCGTCTCCACATCCACTTTCCTTTTGGTCTCGTCAGTCATTGTTTCCCATTTGTATGCGGCAGTTTGGCTGCCCAAATAGGTCAGCCACTTTAATTTCCCCTTACTCTCCCATGTCTGTCCGATCGCAGTGTCATCGCTCTTCAGAGGAGAGAGTGAGCTCGCTGTCCCAGCGTCCTCAGAAAACACACCCATTTTTGAGTCTAGTTTATCCCTCACTTAGGTACTCCAGACATAACTGCATTGACAATGTCAGTGTCAGAACTTGCAAACCATTACAGTATTTATTTATTTACCCATTTAGTCTTAGATTTTTCTCTGGTGTTTACATATCAGATCAAATCTTTTCTTTTCATGATTGCCATTTTAATGTTACAGTTCTACTACAGTGGATGTGAGTTTTGGTAATAGTGAATTATTTAGAAATGTGTTGTCCTTGTTAACCGTTAAATCCACGTGTATCTTTCAGCCCTTGGTTTCACTGAGTGTTGCCTGTGGCTGAGGGTATATGTCATCAGATTCAGGATAACTTTCATCATGTATTTTGACCCTTATCCAGAATGCCCTCCAGCTGGTGGGTCTATGGTGGTGGCCAAGTCACTGCCTGTCTCCTAGCCTGCAGCTGAGCTCTCCTCGTAAGTTCTTGTGCCAGTGCAAGAATTTTTTTAAATATATTTTTGTTTTTCTTTACCTCTGTCTCAAGTCCACAGCTGACAGAGTGCATTTTATTCACTCTGAACTGACATGGTTGCAGCCTTCCTTTCTTTTTTTTTCTTCTGTCTATAGTGTTGCAACAGATGCTTGAATTTATTTTTTCAATGTAAGACACATTTGTTGTCCATTATCTATTTACAAAAAAAAAAAAAAAAAAAAAAAAAACGAGGTTAAAATCGAAACATTTCAAGATTAAAGTCGAAACATTTCAAGATTAAAGTCAAAATATTTCGAGATTAAAGTCAAAATATTACGAGAATACAGTCTTCCGTAGAAGTTGCGTGTGTGCTTGCCGTTGTTTCACATTGCCGCACAGGCATTTATAATGGTGCACATCCACTGGCGCAGAGCGAGTGTTTCCAATTCATTACTTGGCACCTGTAGAATTACCTTTTGTTGAAAGCCCAGATAAAAGTAAAAAGCTACTATTTTGTGTAGATCCATGTCCGAGGAAGTTCGACTTCACTAACGCATTTCTTTACACACACAAGAACACACACACACACACACAGACACACACACACGCGCGCCCACACACACACACACACACACACACACACACACACTACGGAAGACTGCATTCTCTTAATTTTGACTTTATTCTCAAAATATTACGACTTTTTTCTTGTAATGTTTCGACTTTAATCTCGAAATATTTTGACTTTAATCTCGAAATGCTAGATTTTTTTTTTTTTTGACAGATTTTTTTTTACGTTGCGGTTCAGGGTTTCTGTAAAATTCACTTATACATGGTGCTTGAACATAAATGTGTTGGCAGTGTGTGTACACAACCACCCTTTAATGGTAAAAATCCACCCACTCCTCTTTTTTTAATCCTAATAAATCATAAGCAGTGAAGTCAAGTCACCTTTATTTTTATAGCGGTTTTTTTACAATACAGATTGTTTCAAAGCAGCTTTTCAGAGATAACAGGAAAATAATGTTGTAATAATATTGTTAAATATAAAATGAAATGTCCCCAACTAACCAAGCTAAAAGCCAATGGCGACAAAGGCGAAAATGTCTCAGATCAAGCAATTTGCCGGTTCTACCTTTTGGGATGTCACAAATGCCTAGGCCCCGCCCACGACTGCTGACAGACTCTGTCATATTAGCATAGACCCCGCCCTCAATGAGCTATACACAGTCTGCCATGTGTATCTCCTCACCAGAGCATTTAACAGCAGCATTCAAGTAAGAAATGTATTCTTATGTAAGCTACTAATTTATTCAAACAAGAGCAGTGAGTGATTTTCTGTTTTCCTTTTGTTTTTTGATTGTGTGTATAGCAGTAGGCACTGTATCTATTATGCTGCTTTCACTTTAATACACAGATCTAATATACACATGCAATTTATTTACTTGCCGTTTACATTCACAGCCATAACCGACTGTGTTTATTTGAACTTTGTGTGTTTTTGACATAACCTTGTGTGTATTTGACTGTTTAAGAGCAATAATATGTGAAAGAGAACTTACGGGGCGCGCCGTCTGACATCCAGCTTTCTGTGCGCCTACTCCGGGTGTGTGCACTCAAAAAAACATATATCAGAAGTTTAAACTGAAACGGCTTTAAAACGCATGCAGATCATAAACTTTCATGATGATGAAGAACTGCAATGTCACTTGAGCGTGACCGCGATAGAGTTGGTAATCAAAACCAAACAGATGTTTTCGTTTTTGGCAGAGTATCTGAGGCATGAGCTTTAGTCCTCATTAGTCCTGCCCTCTTCTGGAAAGTGGGAAGTGGAAAGCAGCTCATTTGCATTTAAAGATACAATAACCACATGCCACAAAGGACCATGTGGCCCTGAGCTTTGTGCTTGAAATGGAAGACATGATCTCACTAAGATTAATTAAAAACACAGAAAGAAATAGCTAGCGCTTAGTAGGTACATATATAGTGCATTTTATGTCTTTCTTTGTTTGTATTAATTGTATTACATTAATTTCCCTAGTAGGATGTAAACCTCTCTCCTTGTCTATTCCCTGTGTAGTTCACCATCCATAATCTCACAAAGTGCAGTCATGGCTACCTGCAATTACATTAGCTTCTGAAAGCATTCTTAGCCGGCGCGTCTTACAGCTAGAATATTAAAACATCAAATGATTTGGACAACATGGCCTTGGAAAGACAATTATTGATTTAAAGAAAATAAGAGAGGACTTCATCTCATCCCGGAACGTTGTGAGCGCGGCACAGCAGGTGCGTTTTTGCCATTCTTCTGTTGTTCGCATTCTTTAAATGTTCAGCTTTTTTTTTTTTTTTTTTTCTTTGTTGGTGGAAATGTTCTTGTCACTTTCTATGTAGGCTGGTTAATCGTTGAGTTCTATTCATGCTGGTACCTTTTGGTTGGCATGTGGGATGTTGGCATATGACACACATTACTATAGTGTGAGTTCCCTTTGAAAATATTTAAAGTCATATTGTGAGGAATAAAAAAAAAAGTACTATAAAAAACATCTTGTAACTTTTAGAACTCAAAATTTGCTTAAAGAAAAGACTAGAATTGCTTGTTCTAATAGATATTTGAATATTTAACTGCTCACATTTACATTTACATTACTTACATTCCATTTACAGTATGTTTGTATTGTAATTTTTTTAGCCTTCCTGTAGCTCATCCAGTAGAGCACCGTGCTAGCAATGCCAAGGCCATGGGTTACATTTTAAGGGAAAGAAAGAACTGATAAAATGTGTACATTTAATGCAGTGTAAGTCGCTTTGGATAAAAGTGTCTGCCAAATGAATAAATGTCAGTGATGCCTATTGGATGTTCAGATACCTGGCAGTGCTTAAAGGCACAGTAGCATAAAAAAAAACGTTGTTAAATAATAGGCTCAGGAAGAATATGGAAAATAAGGATTAAAAAGTAAAATATGAAATTTTTGGCATACTGTGACCCATATGCTCAAATTTGACCAAAGTTGTCTGCGGTAGATCGTTTTTTACACATGTGCCATGCATTGTGAAAGGATAATTTAATGTAAGTCTTGCAATGCAATTATCCAACTGATCTTTGTTGACCAGGGACACCGGGCATCAGGTGAGAAAAGTAGATCTCAATTCAGCCTCTGAAATGGAGGTGGAGAAGAGCAGCTGTGGTTGGCATAATGATTGACATGTGCCAGATTGCAGTTCCGTGCCTCCATGTTGCGTTCTGACCTCTAATGTTTTCTGTGTGTGTTCTGCAGTGCTGCGGACCCAGATCATATCAGTTTACTCTTATTGGATTAACTCTGAGCTGCCCTTGAGGTAATGCTATCTCTGAAAGATTTTATTGTTTTAAACCAGACCACCTGCTTGAGGACATATTTATGTTCGCAAATATATGTGTGCAGGGCTGTGCTGTGATTCAAACACAGAGTAACTTTCAACACATTGGTTTGTCTTGCATACAGTACTTTATTTTGTTATTTGAGTTGTATAAATGTTAGTTGTGTCACTCTTTGAACTAGTGTTGAATAAAGAGTTGTACTATTGCATTCCATTCAGATCATAATTTTGTTCTTGGAAAAATATTCAACACTTTTAGTCGGATTTTGAAAGTAAAAAAGTTTGAAAGTTCTGAGAAATTAGCAATGGAGATTTCACAAAGATAAAGGTACGTTACTGGTCACAAGTTTGGGGTCGGTAATATTTTTTAATGTTTTTGAAATAATTATTTTGAAAGAAATGCAGCCTTGCACAATAATGCAGCCTTGATCAATAAAACAGTAATGTTGTAAAATATAATTACTATTCAAAATATCTCATTTATGTCAATATATTTTAAACTAATTTATGTATGTGATGGCCATTACTCCAGTCTTTAGTGTCGCTTCATGAACCAAAATCAGCTTTTTTTCAGTTAATATTTGAAACTTTTTTGTTTTTTTTTAGTTAACTTCTGTTTGTGTGTGTGTGTGTGTGTGTGTGTGTAAAACCTGCCCTCTTCATGCTTTGGAAGTCAGATTTGCAAATACTGAGTGCAGATTTAATCAAACAAGGAGAACTTAAAGGGATAGTTCACCCAAAAAATAAAATTGTGTAATCTTATATTCACCCTCAAGTTGTTCCAAACCAAACAGTTGTGGGGTACTATTGACTTTCATAGTATTTTTTTTTTTTTTTCACTAAGGAAATCAATGGTGCTCTACAACTATTTGGTTCCAAACATTCTTCAAAGTACTTCCTTTGTGTTTAACAGAACAAAGAAATATATACAGGTTCGGAACACTTTGAGGGTGAGTAAATGATGACAGCAAAGAGGTCTCATAGCAACCAAATTACAGAGGATAAACAATGCTATACAACACTAGCATTTGTTCTGCAGGTGTGCAATTACCAACAGAGAGGATAATTTACAGTGTCTCTGCAAACATTTTCATAAACAGTTTTTATATTCACATAATGTAAGAACTTAAGCTGATTGATGAGGTTATTTACTTATTGTTATTATTATTATTATTTTATTATCATTATTATTATTTGGTTTTCATATGTTATTTTTAGTTCAGTTCTCAATAGGGTCCAGTGTTGTTTAGAACCCAACATTCTTCAAAATACATTGCGTGCGTGCATGTGGTTGTGTGTGTCTGTGATTCTGGTAAACCCTATGCTATTATGGGCACCCAATCCCTACAAAGATGGCAATATCTGAAATCCTTATGGGGAAATGTTTCGGTCCCCATGAGAAAAACCCCATTTTTGTCCCCATTTTTGTTTTTAATGCAATAATACAGAAAGTTTTCTGTGATGGGGGTTAAGGTTTAGGGGTAGGTTTACTGTAAGGGGATAAAATAGGCCTGTACCATTTATACAGTACAAAAAGTCTTTACGCCTATGGAAAACATGGAAACCCAACATTGTGTGTGTGTGTGTGTGTGTGTGTAAACTGCCCCTTTAATGCAATCAGAAGACGTTCCTTGTGAATGATTTTTGTCCATCACAAGAAAAACAACTGTGTGCATAATGTTAGGCCAGCCATTTGATAAGATAACAACAGTACAGAGTCAGTATCCGTCAAATATACAAGTGATTAGCAAAGTAGCCGTCTTGCTAGCTATCCATTTCACTTTATTCTCTGAGCTGTCCGCTGAGCACAGCAACATTTGCGCTTGAGCACTCGTTGAAAACAAAGACATCTGGTTTACCGTCTGCCGTCAACCATGTGTTGTTTGAAAGCAGCATAAGGACAAGACAGTGTCCACAAACTCGACCCAGACATGCTAAAGGTCACTGGCATGAAGCTGCAGAGAATGAGCCAAGACGAAGAGACACACTGATGACCCAAACAACAAATCCACATCTCTAATCGGATTTTATGTCATTTTAACATCTTTGTATTATTATTTATTAGATATTTCTTTGTCACGAAAAAAAAACAAAAAAAACATTCAATACATAAATCAAAACCTCATCGTTTAAGCATGTGATGTTCCTGCAAAATTATATTATATTTTGAATATTTTATTTTTAGAATTGAATCTTTGATTGATTTTAGGAATGTTATATTTCCTAAGTAAAACATTTAGACTACCTTGTGCAAAACAATGCAACTGAGGTTTCATAATCACCTTGCAACAGTATATTATCAATACCATTATTTATGAATGCTGGTGTTTAATTTAAGCATAACCAAACTAAGGGCGTTTCGGTTGCTTGGAATCTTTTTTTTTTTACATATGTAATAATCCGTAGTCTTGTTTCAATACAGAAGACTCGATTTGATATGCCTGTCTGTGTAATTTAGATGCTGGGCACATTTCTGTAGCATTAATTGCCAGGTATTTGTACCTCAAGAGGTTGCGATGCTGGGAAATAATGAATTCCTGATAGACTGAGAGATCAATAATAACCCGCGCCGTTAATAAAATAATTACACACTGCCCAACTATGTAAACAAGGGACTTCATAAACAGCACAGAGGCACATATGATCGAGGAGACATGCCATTTGTGAGAGAAGAGAATTTGAAATTGCATTTTGGGGGTTGGATACATTCATTTAAAGATGCATACATGGTTGTCCAGCCCTCTAATACTCACAGTGTGAAATATTAGCCAGAACCGAGAGAAATTACCACATTCCTCGAGGTCATTAAAAAGGAACTGCATTTTTTTGTGTTCGTTTTTTAAATAATTGAATTATTGTAGAATAGAGAAAGCATGAGGGATTTGCCGATTGTTTAACCCTCAGGCAGGTCGGAAGGTTTTGTTAAAGATTTTATTTTTGCATACTAATGTTTGCAAATAAGGTCCGCATAGTACTGTACTCATAATGCGGATAATTAATTTTGCAGGATGCCTGATGATCTCCAGGTAACATACTTAAAAGGTAGGCTATAGTTCACCTCAAAAGTTCACCTCATTTTGCTAAATATTTCCTTTACAAATGATTTGGAACCAAATGAAGATAAGAACATTAAGACAAAATGTTCATTGTGGGGTGATCTCTTTAAATTAAGGAGTATATGTAGATTTCATGTCTTGTTTATAGAGAAACATAACCTTGGATGCAAATAGAAATATTGATAATTTATTCAGTTACAAATTCCATAAGAAAAGTTTGAAGTTCCTTTGTGGATAGAGAAATGGGATTTGGTAGATTAGTCTCTGGCTCTAGTCATGTGATAAAGCACAGTATGGTGTTGGTCACAAAAGCTTGTTTTGATTTCATGTGGCAGAAATATTGAGATCCGAGAATGCCCTATTGTCACTGCGTCCTTGGCTGCAGGTTTTTCCCAGAATCCTCCTTGGCAGACACCGTGACCCTAGATATGTGAGTTCCATTCAATAGAAAGTGACAGCTAAATGACAAATAACTAAATGACAAACTGCAACTCCTGTCCCCACAAAGTGCCCTTGACAAGCAATTTGCCCTTGTAGTTTTCTAACGTTTCATCTGTTTACGTGTCTTTTTGAGCACCTCTAGAATGGGAGAAAAATAAATATTTGCACTAAATTAAAAAATATATATACTGCTGAGGTATAGCTGAACTTTGTGCACACTTTTTTTCAGGAATGACTTCCCTTCTTCGAATTCAAGTGACTGTTTGATATTCAGTCTGCCATGAATGCCTCAATCTAACCAGGTTTTTACAGCTTTTGAAGCAGCTCTGGCTTTTCCATCTTAAGTTGTGAAGAAACTGTTGTTTGTCTGTTTTGTTCAATACAGCAGATTCCATCTCAGGTCAGGCTAGGTTTTTATATTTCATGTCTGTACGAACAATTCAGAGGGAGGTTGTAACTGAATGGGCGATCTTTTATTTCATCACAATCATTGTGTGTGTGTGAACAAACATTTCACGTGGAGGCCGTATAACCACTTGGTGATCTTGCTCGCAGAGAAAGGTTTCTGTCGTCTTCAAGTACACAGAACTATTGACCTATACTGTGTCCATAGAAAACTGCACATTCTACACACTGCGCAGTGTACGTTGTGATTTCGACTGAAGACAGGGTCACAAAGTGAATCTGCAGTAACGGTAGCGTGATGGGCAGTCTTCCTTTGCTGATGTTATCCAGCATAGTGTGTGTTGAATTATGCCTTCTGAGTTCCATATCTCTTGTTCTCAGAAGTCTGTATGGCACTGTATACTGTGTATGCCTTTTGACTTTCAATTCTTAACAACAGGAACAAAACAGAACGAGATGATTGCCAGATGTACTGTATTGGTATATGGATACAGTCCTTGAACTTGAGGTCAAGTCAACATTTTAATTTTACGTTTTTATACGACCAGATCTGCTATGAGCTATATTATTATTATGTTTTTAGTTTTATTCTGTTATATAGCATGTAATGCTGTTCATTCTTTTGTTGGAAATCCACCCATAGGATTGGCTACCTGATCTGGCTAAATTATGAGTATATCATCCCTTTATTCTAATAGCCACATAAACAGAAGCAGCGACAACAATTTGTCCAGAATTAGCTCTCTGCAAGTACAAGGGCTTTTGCAAACAAATAGTGTTACTAGTCAGTTGGACACTAACTTTAGAAGGAAATGCAGCATATGTTATTTGAATTGAACGAATGTTAATCGTGAGTGATATGCAACTATTCTAAAGTTTGAGGTAATAATAACCCTTTTATTCAGCAAGGATGCTTTGAATTTATCAATAGTGACAATTTAAAGACTTTTTTAAGGTTACAAAAGAGTAATGTTTCAAATAAATGCGGTTCATTGACCTTTCTATTCATCAACGAATCCTGAAGAAAATGCAACACAGTTCCTCTTAAATATTATGGAGGAATTAAGAAACACCTATTCATCAAATTAGAATGATTTCCGAAGGATCATGTGACACTGAAGACTTGAGACTTCTGGAAATTCAGCTTTGACATAAATAATATTAAATTAGAATATATAGGAATAAATCATATTTAAAAACAATATTCACATATTAGGAATAAATCATATTTAAAAATAAAATTTATTGTATATATATATATACTTTTTTTTTCATATATATATAATTTCCAGGCTTGTAAAAATAAATAAATATATAAGGTTTGTGAGTTATTTTTCAACAGTCTGGTTGATTTCTGTAACTGGGCTTTGAATTTATCAGAGTTGATAGGAAACAAATTGATGCTCTTAAACAAGATCTGGCCGTAAGCTTATTGACATGCAGACCAAATCCCCTCTACAAAACAAAAGATCTTCCTCTGACACAATGCAAAAAGCATGCCTCATTCACGGCATAATTGCTTCTATTATATGCCGTGTCATTTCCACTCCTGGATGGATCCAACAATTTATTGTGAGAAATGATCTGATGCTGATGTACAATTTCTTTCTAGAGACAGAGAGAAAGAACAAGGTATGCAGGGGTTTTCTAGAGATGCTCAAACTCTCGCTTAGTTTGAAAAGTTTTTTGTATTATTATTGTTTGGCTTGTTCACCATTTCGATTTACAAGACATCCTCCTTCACCAGAGGACCTTTTGTTGTGTCACCCCAGTAGTGACAAGGTAACAATAGAGCCGAACGGTAAGTCAAATGCTCCCGCAACAACAATGCAAGTCAATAGGGAAAATTACTTTTCGCAGAAAGCATTTGGCAGAACAGGCTCTCAAAATATTCTCTCTGGTAGCGGTAGGACTCTTTGCCGATTGCTCACTTTCATGGGGAGCCTGACTCTCGGCCAGTCAATTACGTATTGATGAACTGTTCTGTAGTTCTGTACTCAAGCGCCATTTGGCACCATATGGTATAACAACAAAAAGAGGGGAACTGCAGTCAGACTCTACTAGACCCAGAAACCTTTCTCTGAAATCTCTCCAATGATTGAACTGTCAGTCAAGATAGAGACTTAAAATCAGTTCAGAGATTCTTTCCCTTTGACATCTCAAGGACAGGTGCCTGACCAGGCCTCAAAGGACAAGATGTCTTCTGGCTGAAGTCTCTGCTTGCTGGAAGACAGTCTTGGGTAAGCATGACAAACTGATTTTGGAGCAGCCTGGTAAAACAAGATTAATCTCTGTAATTATCTCCCAAGGAGAAATTTGCTCACTGCATGCAGAGAGCATTTGGACAGGGTTCATAATGGTCTGCTCACATTTGCCAAGACCCTGATATCACGGAGATATTGGCTGCAACCTCAATAGTCTCATCTCAGTCATTATCATTTCAAATAGGCAATTTGTGCATTAATTTATTTATTTTTCTATCTATTTAGCTATTCCTTCTTTCATTCGCTCAACGGGAGAAAACATTGTTTTGACAACCACTTGTGGTCCCATCTCGGCAAAAAGAGTCCATTTGAAACCACATCAAAAACCCTTTTATTCTTCGGGAAACATCTCAATACTGAGACATAATCTTGATGTCTTACATCTGTTTGTGCCGTGCCTTTTCAAATAAAAAACAATATAACGCTTCTACCGGAGACACGTACGTCCCAAACCATCTGTCCGCGGTGCGGAGACGCCTCTGATGGAAAATATGGATCATTTATTTCAGAAAATCTCCCGCTGGTTCCCTCACACCACGTTAGTAAGTTAAGTTGAAAGACAAAGAAGGGGGGAAAATGAAGTTTTGTCACAGACACATTTTCAATCACCGATGTCAAGGTAATTTGGTACTACTCACCGTATATGTGTTTTCCTGTTATCGATGAGCCAAAAATCAGCATTGAGTTGTTTACAGATATCATTTGTTTGTGTAGTTTATCCAAGTATTTGTTCAAAGTCACTAAAACAGTGGTAGAAGAGTTTGATTGAGCGTGGACCCACTGCTTGCATGCTCATTAAGGCAGAGTGTCTGATATGCGTCGCTCCTAATGGTGGTCCACGTTTTTTTTTTTTTTATGGCTCATTCACAGGCATGATGGGATGCTTGCATCCTATAATACCTCCTAAGCCACATATCTTCTGCAGACTTTGAATTATTCCTGACAAATCTAGTTATTTGCATTATTTGCTTTAAATAAACCATTCCTTCTCTCTCTGTTTTTTCACAGATAGGAGTCCAACTGAAACTTTGAAATGTCCAAACAAAGTCTGCATATATACACTACAATTCAACAGTTTGGGGTCAGTAAGATTTTTTTAAGTCTCTGATGCTCACCAAGGCTGCATTTAATTGATTAAAAATACAATAAAAAACTGCAATACTGTGAAATATTATTGCAATTTAAAATAATAACTGTTTTCCATTATAAACTAATTTATTCCTGTTATGTCCTTCAGTGTCACATGACCCCTTTTTAAATCCTTCTAATATTCTGATTTGAAATGAAAATCTTATAACGTGTCTTTACTGTCACTTTTGATCAATTAAATTCATCCTTTCTGAATAGGCTACACTTTGGAATAATGCTGTATATATATATATATATACAAACTGTTTAGGTTGATTTAAACCAGGGTTGCCAACTTTGGGACTTTGGCTGGAGTGAGACTGTACAATTTCAGTGCACGCGGAGACATTTTTTGGTAACCCTAATTTTAAAAATGTCAGTGCTTGATTACCTATAAACCCTGATTTATGCAACAACAAAAAAAAATAGAATGGAAACGTTTTTTTTTTTTTTTTTTCAAAATGTACAATTAATTTATTGATTGCACTATAAAAAAATAAAGATAGAGGTGATTAAATAACAAATAACAAACATGTAAAACAACAACATCTAAACAATAAGAAATCTCAAAACAAAAGGGACACATAATAGTTACTCCACCTCCCCAGAAAACCACAACACACAAGTTTCACAAATTAGGCCTGTTATATATGATGCCACAGTGGCAGTTTGGCCTGATCACTGCCTCTGCAAGAGCTCTGTAGCTGAAGCAGGGTTCGATCCGTTCATGAACAATCCGTTCATTGCGTCTGTCACGTGACAAATGAACGAAAGACTCGGAAGGTAAAGTAATTATGTTCCCTGTAAATTATTTTTGACTGCATTATAATGATTTCTTAATTCAGAATATGATCAAGACTGCGTAGGTGGACGTGTTCGGGGAATTTGGCTGTTAAAAGTAAGTACAACATTTAAAGCCATTTAAATGAACGAAATGACTCGAAAAAAGATTTGTTCATTTTTATGAACGAGATCAAACAAGCGAGTCAGTAAAATGATCCGAACTTCTCATCACAGGGTGCCATCAAGTGACAGTGTGTGGTGTCAGTCTTGTTTAGGCCAATAACTGAAAAGATTCGCTCAGCATCCGCATTTGAGTGTGGCAGGCTCAACACAATCTGGACAACCTTTGATAATTTGGGGAATTTTTAAAATGCCACTTGCTCGATTTGCCAAAACCAATCATTTGTACCATGAGCCTATTTTTATTGAGCAATAGCTAGCCCACATGACGCACGCCAGACAACGTTTGCATCTATAGTTGACGTCTGTACTCTCGGCACACAGACTGATAAGGCAAGGCTACGACACTAGTGACAAGGCACACCATTTTATTTTCTGCTTACCTTGATTGTCATCCAAACTTTCAAACGTGCATCAGTCGGCTCCGACTCCGAACCTGAACCTATGCTCTGAACTCTCTCTGAACTTTCACACGCAACTGACGTATCAGGTGCAAGGTTGTCAGCGAATCAACTATCAGACAATACTGTGAGAAAGCTGTAGGCAGATGTTACAGTTGTGGGCCTTAAACTCCTCTCCTGTCATTAATATGCTGTGGTCTAGTCATCAACAGAAAATTAACGGATTGAGAGGGGAGAAAAAAGGATTTTGGCGTGACATTTCTTGCGTGTGCGTGAGAGCGTGAGATTGATGCTGAAGGCGTGAGTGTCACGCCAGATGCGTGAGAGTTGGCAACCCTGTTTAAACTTCAAACAAGGCTAATTTATTAGCATGTACATTTATGCATTTGGCATGATGCTTTTATCCAAAGTGAGCTATACATTGAATTCAAGTTATACATATGATCTGATCTTGCATTCCCTGGGAATCAAACCCATGATATTGGCGATGTTAGAATTATGTTCTACTGTTTGAGCATATGCTAGCAATAACCCTATTAACCCAATACCCTGTAAACACGGTTTAGTTTTGTGTCCATGTAATAATAATAATAATAAAACCTTTATTTAACCAGGTGAGCACATTGAGAACATTTTCTCATTTACAATGGCGACCTGGCCAAAAAAGCGTCGAGGTACAAAAACATAAGTTACACATATAATTACAAGACAAAGTAGTACTCAATTAACATAGAAGAAGATTAATAAACAGATCCGTAGATCAAATACACAGATCAGGTTAGCATGTACAATGGTCCGACAATAAATTTGCTAACAATAATTTAAAAGTGATTAACGGGACAATGGATTCAAGTTTCAAAGATTTTTGGAGTGTATTCCAATCATTAGCAGCAGAGAACTGGAAGGAGAGGCGTCCAAAAGAAGTACGAGCTTTAGTAGCCACCAGGGTGATATACCTGCTTGAGCGAAGGTTCATAGAGGGGATTGCTCTGGAAATTAATGATCGTAGATAAGGTGGGGTGTTACACAGTAAGCATTTATAAATAAAAAGGTACCAATGTTTTTGACACCGGGTATGTAATGAAGGCCAGCCGATTAAACTGTAAAGGTTGCAATGGTGAGTGTTATATGGAGCATTGGTGACAAAACGGATGACACTATGATATACAACATCCAATTTCCTAAGGAGAGAATTTGAAGCGATTCTGTAAATAACATCACCAAAATCAAAAATTGGAAGAACAGTCATTTTCACAAAGACAAGTTTGGCTGGGAAAGTGAAGGAGGCTTTATTACGAAATAAAAAGCCAATCCTAGATTTAATTTTAGCTTGAAGCTGATTGATGTGGGTCTGGAAAGAGAGTGAAGAATCTAACCAGACCCCTAAGTATTTATAGGTATCTACCTGCTCTATTGGTAACCCATCTAGTGTCATGATACTTTTTGAACAGTCAAATACAGTGTGAGATCGATTAAAAAACATAAATTTAGTTTTGCTAGAATTTAAAAGCAGTTGAAGGGAACGGAAAGAGTGTTGTATATTATTGAAGCTTTCTTGGAGGTTTTTTAACACAGTGTCCAACACCAGGCCAGCTGTGTAAAGGATGGTATCGTCTGCACAGAGGTGAATCATTGAGTTTTCTGCAGCAAGAGCAACGTCATTGATATATACAGAAAATAAAGTCGGCCCTAGGATTGAACCCTGAGGCACCCCCATAGAGACAGCCTGAGGACTGGAGAGTAGTCTCTCTGACTTAACACAGTGAAACCTATCAGAAAAATAATTTGTGAACCAAGCAAGACAATCATTTGAGAAACCTAGGTTTTTCAATCTATCAATTAGAATGTTGTGATTGACGGAATCAAAGGCCTTGGCCAGGTCAATAAATACTGCTGCGCAATAGTGTCTTTGATCAAGAGATCAAATGTGAACATGTGATCCATGTGAACTGGAAGGTTGCATTATGTCATGTGGGCAATAGTTCTAACAGTTGAGCATGTTATGGTATACCAATGCCAAGGTCATGGGTCTGATTCTCATTCATTAACTACTTTTAATGCAATTTAAAATGCTATATTTTAGAGTCTGCAAAGTGAATACATGTAAAATATAATGTAATTGGGCACACAGACTGAAACTATAAACTGTGCAACAACAGTATCTGACACCTATACACTTACATTAAGTCTGCTGGTATCAAATTTCACTCTTTTTGCTTCATCCCTTTCATTCTTCAGTTAAAGCTGCAAAGGATCAATAACAGGCCACTGTAGGTTCAGTCAGTGTGTATAGTTCAAGTGAGACTCTCAATGCCTTTATTTAACCCATTACCCCCCCCCCCCCCCCCCCTGATTCAGAATTATTTTCCTGTTTTAACCAGTCTTATTTTAGTAAGCTACCGGACAAGCTTAGAATTCAAATGTTGTCTTGCCATTGTGGTATGAAAGCATCTAAATGAACAGTTTTAAGTGGCAAGGTGTCCCTGCCTGATTATGTGATAAACAAAAGAGTGTGATCAAACTATTTTGGTAGGCAAGGGATAATTACCATTTCTCTAGTCTTCTATATTGTTGTGTCCAAAATGAGCTTTGTTTTGATGTGATTCCAGTGCGTTTCCCTTATAAAGTAATCTGTATCTCATGGAAGTGTTCTGCCAGACCTGTAATGTAAGTGTCAAACAAACATGATGATACTCTCTGCGCCATTTTCCCCCTACGGTTTTAGAGGTGCTTTTTGTTTCCTGGCAATTTCATTTGTGGTCAAAAACGTGTGGGATAACAACTGGTAAATGATGACAGAAAGTGATCAAAGCAGACAACTCATTATTGGGATGTCAAACTTTCACTCTGTCAGTATTTGGTTGTTTACTCGACAAGCATCTTTATGAATGAGAATAACGTTTATGGTGGGGTGCTAAATCATGAGTATCAGGGCATCAGAATAATAGCTATTTAGAAAGAACAGTGATTTTTGCAAGTTGCTTAAAAGTTATTTGAGAATACAGTAATTAATATGTGTTTGTTGAACAAGCAACAGTATTAGGCTATATGCATGGTATTTAATGCACTTTGAAAAAAATCGTATTTCAAGAAAACACAACATATCTCAGAAAATCAACACAAAAACATTCTCTGATAACCAAAATGTGTTTGAAAATTAGTTTTTCACCAGAAAAGTGTGAAAGCTTAGACAATTCAGCCAAATAGGGAAGAAACAAAGGAGAGATGTTTTGTTCTGTTGACTCCTGATGCTTTCCCGGGCTGCAAAATAAAAGCTTTTTAAGTGTGCATGTCAAGGCCATGAAAATAGCATCACAACACTGTGATTAGAGCACAGAGGGAGAAGACTTATATAGACGCATTGGTTTCTGTGAATAAATTGACATTTTTGACCTTATAATATTACTAGAAGACATTATTTTCCAAAAGTCGTGATGTGAAACCCCAGGCAGAATAAATGTGGCCCTTTTCCTTTTGTTTCTTTCAGTTTTTCCCTTTGCTACATTTCATAGTTTGGCTGACATAAAAGTGCCAAAAGGATAAGGCAAAACTGAGATGTGTATAGCTTTCAGACAATCATTAAGTTACATTTATGTGGTGTATGTTGAGTTGGCCAACTTTTGGGTTAGTCAGTTTTAGGGAACCATCTTTTTTTTTTTTCATGCATGAAATACAATGTCTATCGAGTGGTAAAATTTATACACCCAGAAGCCTTCCAAGATGAATAAACAAAGCATTAATTTGCATGCATTAATACTAAGTAAGCTGTTTGTTCTCAACCTGCAGCAGACATGATAGGTGTTGGTTAAAATATTGATGATGATATAAAGCTCAGTGTTAAAGGTTACTTCTTGATCTCGCCACACATTTGCACATGATGCATATTCATGAGGGTCCATGGATGGTTTAAAGTTTGTCAGTCACAGCTTGCAGAAAGAAAATCTCTCATTAATTAAATGCATTCATTTCGGTGGCATTTTCAGGCTTTGGTCACAGTTCAAACTGCTGATCTTATGTTGAGTGTATTAGTCTGTTAGATTCTAAATGATGTAGTTTGTGTAATGATGGTGTATTCTTTGGTTAATTAACCTTTATGATGTTATTTTGAAACTATTTTCAAATATTTTAATCAAATTGTATTTAATGTATCCGTGAAGAAACAAATGCTAAATCTGACTAAAACGCATTTTTTTGAGTTATGTGATGTTTAGCCCTCATAAAAACTGGACTAAAATGTTGCTCTGTTGTTGCAAGTGAAAAATATTTCCTTCAATGAAGCTTTATATAATATTCTTCATGAACTGTCCCCAACAGAACAGTTACCGCATTGCAATCTACAGAGATGAATATTTGAAACCGTGATCTACAGACCCTTCAACTACACTGTGACATCTTTAATAGGATTGGCCCAAATAACAATGTGCAAATCATTTTATGCATTAAAATTGCTTTTCAATTTTTCATTCAGATGTGTGTGGAGTTGGAGGGTGAAATGTCACTCAGACTCTGGAAGCACCGTCGCTTACAGAATTGGATTCGGATGTTCATGAAGGTATGAGGTGAGCTGGCACAGGGATAAGGCCACAGATTGCACCCCTTCTCTGTGTAGGAGGCCAGTCCATTACAGGCTGACCTGTGTGGGTCATTTAGAGAAAGCAATCAATCAGGCAATCTGGGGATGGATGTGTCCGCTGAATTCTAGTAGGAGGGAGATGGCAAGGTGCGGAGTAAAATAGTGCCTGATATTAAAGGCTTTTCCCAACTGTAATTGTGCTGTAATCATGTGGCTGTAGGAGCCATTAAAACAAACCACTCTTTTGAAAAAAAAGCAGGTTGAGCAGCACACGCCAACATCATAGTTGAAAGTGTCTAGCGGTCGTAATTGGCATCCCATGATGTGTTAGAGATGGCACAATTCCTGTATAAAGAGAAAGTTGGAGCATTAATGTGACACTGCCATTCTGAAACTCTCACTTTGCACATTTTAGCTGTGACCCCAAAGCACTCGTCCACTAGTCACGGTTTATGACCCTCATTTTATTTTACTTTTGGCCTTTTGCTACTTGTATTGATAGAGACAGCAAAAAAGGTGAGAAAATGATTGGACAGAGAGAAGGGGAATGAGATTTGGACTCCGAAGCTTCAAAGTTGTGATACCCAAATGAGTACCAAGACTCCACAGTCTAACCGCTAGTCCAGAGCATGATCTCTTTCTTAAATATTTTTGTAAATATGCTAGATTGAAAATGTGAGAGAAATGGATGGATGAAATATGATTTAGGTAGTAGGGCTGCACGATATATGTATCGCAAAGGCTGCAGTTTAAATACATATATGTGCTTTATGTTTCAGAGTGAAGCGCGGCACTGTGTTCACGTGAGCAAATTAGTTCACAGTAAATGCTCTACAAAAACATTATTATTGTGTTAAATAATCAATATTCATTTTACAGTGCAATTTTATTCTTTTTTATTACAGTACAATTATGTATTGTAATATTATTGTTTTCGTTCATACTTTTATTAATTAATAAACAATAATGATTATTGTATAGTCATTGAATGGGTCAAAAACAATGGGAATGTGGCCTATAATAACTCAAGTGAGATTGTTTTTAATCTGGTAACTTTATGGTCACTGAAATAGGTTTGAGTCTGTTCTTGTAATGAGTATGTGTGAACAGATCCTCTCCCCAACAGAATCATCCCAATCACTATAAAACTATTATTTTTTTCCAAATATAACTATTATAGTATTTTGGTATTCTATATCACGGAGAAAATACCCCAATGTCAGTTTTTCTTTTCTTTTATTGATAGAGCTTTCTTTACGTTTGTCAAATGTGTTCAGTGTTGCCTAGTCATCTCGATTCCCTTTTAAAATCAACATTATTGCCGACCCATGACAGGCCAAGAACATCTCAATCAAAACAACTTAGAAAACTTTCAGAAATAAATGTGAACTCACAGAGTAAGTTGTGAGGACCCATGTGTGCATGCTTTTGTGGGCTTTTTGCACACTTCTTTTCAGTTTGAACCTTTCAATTTCTATTATTCTTTCTCAAGGAGACTGATCCAGATCTCTTCAGTGCCGTTTTCTATCCCTGGAGTTGTGAATCAGCCCAGCCTTTCTTTTCCTTGAAGAGGAATTGATGAGGGTTTTGAACATGATTGCTGACTGAATCAAGTTACTAGTTAATCCATCTTGCGCTACAATATTCTTCATGGACTTAATTTCACACGGATGGACAATACCTCATGAGGTGATGCACTGTTGATAGAGGACATATTCATTCATCAAGGGAGCCTTTAGTTGATGGATATGCAGCTATCACTGTTGGACTTCACTCATCCATCATCCTCACAGGAGGTCAGGCCTAAAGATCAGAGCCCAGTCGCTGGGTAGCACTTCTGTTCAACCATGACATAGAATTAAAGTAACCTTTATTTCATCAGTTCCTTCCTTCTTTATTTCCTTCTATATTTCATTCGTTCATTGTTTTAGTCTTTCCTATCTTTGTTTGCTTTCTTATGTCCTTCCCTCATTTCCTTCTTTCCTTCCTGTCTTCCCCCTTATTCCATTCCCTCCATTCTTTCAATTCTTCGCTTTCTTCTTTCTTCCTTATTTCCTTTCCACCATTGCTTCTGTTCTTCCTTTCTTTACTTTTCTCTTATTTACTTCATTCCTTTCCTTTATTCCATCTTTATTCCCTTCCTTCCTTTTCTTTGACTTATTCTTTCCTTTGGTTCTGGCTTGTTTCCTCCCTTTCTTTCTTCCCCCTTATTTTCATCCTTCCATCCTTAATTATTTCTTTGATTTCTTTTTTTCTTTCCGGTCTTCATTTGCTTTCTTCTTTCTTCCTTATTTCCTTCTCTCATTTGTTTCTGTCCTTCCTTCCTTTATTTCCTTTCCCCTTATTTCTTTCCTTCATTCCTTCCGCTCCTCCTTCCCTTTTTTTTGCTTTCTTCTTTCCTTTGGTTCATCCTAATTTCCTTCACTCCTTTGCCCCCATTCCTTCATTCCTTCCTTCCCTGCTCGCTCTTTCCTTCCTTACACCGTTCACTCCCTCTTTCCTTCCTTCATTATCTTTGCTTTCTTCTTTCCTTTGGTTCTTCATAATTTCCTTTATTCCTCGCTACCTTATTTCTTTCTTTACTTTCTTCTTTCCTTCCATTCTTCCTTATTTCTAGCCATCATTTGCTTCTGTTCTTTCTTCTTTCCATCCCTTTCCCCCAAATTCTTTCCTTCCCATTAAGCTTTAAAACAATACACTGGACTATGTGGTGCATCTGTTTGTGGTTAAATAGCCTCCAAAGACGTTCTTTTGATACATTAATTGATGGGATGTCAGTTTATTTGGCATACTCATATGAGCAACAGTCATCAGAGGATTTGCCGCCCGTCTTTCTCTGTGTAGGAAGAGTCCCTCATCACTGAAGATGTATAAAATTCTCTCTCTACCTCTACCTCTTTTCCAACAGTGTGTCCACAGTGATTAATACTACACCTCTCTGAAGTGCTTGAAAGCCCTTTGATGTACTTTACATTTGAACAAAATATAAAAGCCAATGGTGCAGATGAAATTGGCTGTAGTTTCTCACACTCATTACGTAGTCACATCGTCCTATGAGGCTTTAAAACTTTCTGTTCTATCTAGACTCGCCATTAGCTAAAATACTGCAGAACTTTGTGACAAGAGATAACACATAACATTTTATCAAATAAATTAACATATGTTAATTGACACTGTTATCTAGTAAAATAAAATATCATCTGATTAATTAGTTAGGTAAATATGTCAGTCTAGTTTGGTCTAATTTTGGCCTTACAGAGAAAGTTTATATTCATAGAAATCTCCTCACTTTATCGCCATTTATTAATACACAATGTTTAAATCTACTTGCATGCTAATTTGTATAGGTCACAGTCACCTGTGGCTACTTACTGGGGCTTTTTTGATTTCTTGATTTAATGCTGGATTCCATTTTTTGGGGGGGCCCAAGGACATTGGAACATATGCATTTTCTATAGAGCTGCTCTGAACCGATATGAATTGTGAACGGTGCTAAATAAGAAAATGTGCCTTGATTTGACATGTATATTTGATGATTCAACTCTAGGAAACATATGTGCTCGCTATTTTATCTGCAATTTCATTGTTTGCACAAAACTAACAACACTGCATTACTTACAGCATTCATTCAAAGTGCATTTTTCTGTAATTAATTTCAGTTTCAGTAAGTGGTGTGAGGAGGGAGAGTTAGATGGGGTTAGTACATTTTCAGGCCAAAAGCGAGCATGCTAGTGCATGTCAGGGCCAGTCACATTTCTAGTCACTTCCGGGGCTTGATTGGGCCTCCTCAGGGCCAATGGCCAGTTTTTTGTTTGTTTGTTTTTTTGGCCCCCCATATACTTTGGTCCAAAGTGGGCCAGCTGGGGCTTGAGGAGTGGTCATGAACAAAGGTGGAGTTTATCTGAGTCAGGAGAGGGTTGGTCTCAGCCTCAGGCGTCATGCCTACGAACCATTGGCTGAATGTCTGACGCATATGGCACACAAAGTCATGGTTTGACTGATCGAATTCTACAGGATTCTTGCATGCGTGTCGGGTTCTTTGTTTCCAGCAGTCCGCCTGGAAACAAAGCCTTCGTGACTCCAAACCCCCTCATTGAAGAGGCAAGCCGTCATGTTTACAACTGTGACAATGAGTGCTTATTACGATAATGCTGGATTTTTAAAAGTATGTGAAGTTCACATACTTGACAAGGTAAATTTGCACAATGTTCTTGAATAATTTATTAGATGCATGCCACTCTGTTATCATAGGGACGTCGACATGTTTAGGACACCCATAAAGACAAAGCATATGTATTTATTAAGTTTCATGTTTCATCTGTCTCTTCCCTGAGCCTTTGTTGATACCGGACTTCTGCATCCGCAAATGTCATATATTACATTATATACTCTGGTTATGGAGTATATAACTCATGTGACTCCTGTTTTCTTTCCGTGAGCAGGCGTGACTGAATAAGTCGGCTATTATGTGTCTCTTTTTATGTGCTGTAATGATACATATGGTATAATGCTCAATGTGCACTCCTGAAACAAATTAATAAATCGCTGTCACTTTAAAATTTGTATCATAAATCACTGGTCAATGCTGGAGTGTTAGGTCTTTAAAGGGATAGTTCACCCAAAAATGAAAATTAGCCCATGATTTACTCACCCTGAAGTCATCCTAGGTGTATATGACATTCTTCTTTCAGACGAATACAATCGGAGTTATATAAAAAAATGTCCTGGCTCTTCCAAGCTTTACAATGGGAGTGAATGGGTGTATGTCTTTGGTGGACTAGGCCTATGTCTAGTTCATCAAAGCGCATCTATCCATGATAAAAGTGCTCCACGTGGCTCCGGGGGTTAAATAAAGGCCTTCTGAAGTGAAGCGATGCGTTTGTGTAAGAAAAATATCCATATTTAAAACTTTATCGACTAAAATAACTAACTTCCGGCAGACGGCCGTACACAAGTCGTACCTTATGCCTGGTTCAGATTACACGATTTTAGCCCGATTTTGGCACGATCCGTTTGACGTAGGGTGTCGTGGGGATTTGTAAACGACAACGAGCGTCGGGACGCAAGATTCGATCATATCATCTCGTATAGTGTGTCATAGTGGGCGACAACCTATGTCGCGTCTGCGATGCTTCACGACATCACGACAAAAAGACTAGCATGTTTAATTTTTTTAACGGTCGTCCACGACGGGTTCCGTCACATGTATGAGGTTGACCAATTGGAGCACAGAAGCTTTTCCGTACACTACTTTAAAAAATGGCGAAACGAAAGAGAGACGATTGTGCTACTAGGTGGAGTTATGACATGGAGGAAAGGTTCATGGAGCTGTGGCAACAGTAACAGAAAACAATATTTTACCTCAAGTTCTCTTTGGAGGATTGACAGCCCATACTGTCCTCTTCGAGCAATCCAGGAACGTGTCCATTGTCGGGTTTTCTTTCTTTTTTTTACGTTTTTCTAAACACAGGACAGCCAACACTCACCGCTTCATCCATTGTTTGTTTACGTTCATTTCCGGAAGTCACTCGCTACTAGTTTCGCCTTCTCGATGACATCACGCGCGTCATTAAAGACGGCATGCGATGACTGGTCAGGAAGCAACGTGTAGTCTGCCATGTTTCTTGTCCACGACACGACAGGATTTTAGGAGTCAAAATTGCGTAATCTGACACAGTGACTATCGTAACAGACAAAAAAAAAAGTGTAATCTGAACCAGGCATTACGCCAAAAGAGTAACCTTGACGATGTATGACGTAGGATGTAGGAGTAGCGTAAGCTTTGACGCCTCTCGTGGTTTTGGCCTTGTGGCTCAAGGTCTGAGGATATTTGACCCGCCCGGCACATTGTTAGCCCTGGCTCGCACTGGCCTGACTGTGAAAAAGTGGCTACTGAGAGTGAAAAGAACCAACTAGTCAAGTCTTTTAATTTGTTGCAGTTCATACAATGATACTGAAAACTTTTAAATCTCCTTTAAGTATGTTTTAATCATACTCATATGCAAAGCCAGAATTCTCACCCCTACTGTTTCTCTGAAAAGAGAAGTTAGTTCTAAGAAAAGCTCCAGCATCAGTACTTTCAGATTCCATGTCCGGTAATAATGCCATTACGTGGTTTACATGCCTGTTTATTGCGATTAAAATCGGCGCCACATAATTTAATGTAAACTCATAATTGTAGTAACGATATTCACATTAAATTATGTTGATATCACATTAGTTTGATCAAAGTATTGCGTTTACATGAGGTAGTATAATCACAATCACAATATTGCCAAAATCCCATTATAATCGCATTATGAGGGTGCATGTAAATGCATTGACTCATACATTAAGTGTAACATAATTGTCTAAATACATTTTGTGCCCACAGTATATACATCAGCCTACTTTAATCAGCCCTTTTCTCTCTTACTCATTCTCTCTCCTGAGTCCTGACAGAAAGACAGCAAATCACAGAGACAGCTTTATTCTCCAGCTGACACCACAGAACAGTGAGTACATTATAAGACCGCCTCAAATAAGTTGTTATTCCTTATAAAACAAGAGGAGGGGCAACCCGGATTGATGGGCAGCTCTTAAATGCTGGCACGAAAAATCATACACCGCTGAGAAAAAATAGGAGGCAGATTAGAGCATAAATTTATGTATGTATCCTACAACGTTATCTGTTTCTTTCAGCACTACAGTCCACAAGCGCCTTCTTTATCATCGTCCTGCATCAGGCAGGTTGAGTGATGACGCTGTATACAAGCATATGCGTATGGTAGCATGCAACAGATGACCAGGGTTAGAAATAATAGTCCACAGCACTGCAAAAAACATTACATTCAGGCCTTGTTGTGGTCTCTCTCCCTCTCTTTAATGAATGCTAATGGTTCCTGATTGACAGAGGGCATATTTAAAACGTCACTGTCAAGGAATGTGAGAAAAAGCCGGTCTTGGTGCTAACATAAAAGCCGTCAATCTGGACATCGAAAGTGAATTTCCACCTTACTTGTGCAGCATGTTAATTCACTGGTCTCTCCCTACTAGCTCTTCTAAGTGGATTGATGTAAACTGTGGGTTTGACATCACATTTACATTACATTGATTTTCTTGGCAGATGCTTTCTAGATAAAGTGGCATGCAAGAAAGTAGACATGTTTGTTTTTACCAAGGTGGCACTTATCGCAGTAAATTTCTGAAGATGCACTTCATGTACTGTAGGTATAAGACATGCAGTAACAGTGTACAAATTAAGGCTTGCATGAGTACTTGTTTTTACTGTTTTCCTTATGTAAATGACCCATGTCGTGCTTCATCAGAGGTTTGACGATGTGGGCGAGAAATGAAAGCTTGCAAATGTACATTGACAGATTCATGCTGCTTTCACAAACTCACTTATAGTTTCTGTCAGTCTCTGGCCGGACCTTTCGTTTGCGAAGGGTATCAAAGGGGCCACTCTATGAACACAACATGCTTCAGTTTCATTTTACCTAATTTCCTTTCCTTCCTTTACCCCCTTTCATCCCCTTTCAAATTCTGCAAAAGAATACTTGTTTCCAAAATAGAAAGTTTATTTTTCTTGACCACAGGCCGTTTTTGTAAGCTAAACCTCACAAAATTGTGTACTCGTTTGTAAAAAATAAATAAATAAATAAATAAATAAATATATAGGTACACATTTGAAGTATTTATTAATATTTTGAATTAGCTTTTTTTTGTTCATTTGTTAGAAAAAAAACTTGATATCTTGATACTGTATGTGAAGGTTGGTATATGTTTTAGCAGATAAAGACACGTGTCTTGTCAAATTTTTAATCACTGTTTTATAAAAGTGACCTTGAGTTGCACTTCTCGTCAGTTATAGGCAAGTGCGTAATGAATTTTAATGGAGGGCAGCGAGCCTGGGAACTGCTCTATCAGTCGTCCCTGGATCCAAGACTTGATGGAGCACTGTACTCACCTGCCAGTTTCGTCATAACCCTTCATTCACAACTTTCCTGCAAAATTACACTTTCAAAGAGGCTCCTATGAATGTTATGGGTCTATATTTAATGTGAGTCATAACTCTTAAAAGGTCTCATCACTTTTGAGCTGTGGCAGCTTGAATCGCTCACCGTGTGGAAGAGCCAGCGGTTTCTCTCACTGTCGCGCAGTGCAGATTGGAGGCTGTCTGGAGACGTATGCGGCTTCTACAGCCTCATTCATCAAGCTGCGACTTCAGCTTTAAGACTTCAGAGTGGAGGGAGGGTAGGAAGATAGGCACAAGGAATCAAGGAATCTGCACAAGAGCAGAAAGGGTGGAAAGAATAAAAGAAACAAGGGCTGAAGGTCTTGAAGCTAATGCAGGTGCCTTCAGTTTCCTTCTGGTTTGATAACTTTACTTTAGTAAGTGCTTTTGCTACTTGACCTAAAAGTAAGAAACGTTTCTAAACATCCCGACTGACTCAACACAGCAACAACCAATAATGTGAGTTTGGGGACAGGACTCTCTGAGCACCCAATGACGACGCTGGAGTTTCGAAAAAGTGGCAAAGTAATGCTTTACAATATTGCGTTATTCCCTAAAAAAGTAACTAATTCCATTACTTAATTACTTTTTTATGGAAAGTAATGCTTCATGTTACTTTTTTCATTTAATAAAAAAAGCAGAAGTTCTATTTTTGGCTAATGTAAAGGACCAAAAGTGAAATGAATAAGCCAAAAGAGAAATGTCGATTCACATTTACCTTCTTTTTTTTTTTTTAGAACTACAATAATCATCATGTTTACACAGAGCACACAATGCCTCTGCATTTACTGCTGGGTTCTTTCAACATGGAGACAGAAGAGCTGTCAATCAATAAATGGGAAAAATGTTACTTGTGTTGATTATTTGAAAAGGTAACTCAGATATTGTGTTATAAATTTAAAAGTAATGTTTTACTTTACTAGTTACTTGAAAATTAAGCAGCTTGAGTTACTTGTAATGTCATCCAGTCCAATGGTAGACCCTCTAAACTTGGTTTGTTTTTTGTTTTATTAATGCATGCATTTTCTCAGCAAACTGGCAGATATCATTGGGAAGTGGTCTACACTTTTTTTCGCCAATCAGAAATATCCTCTCCCCGTTAATCATTTTGCATGTTCAGATTTGCTCACGTTGGGATTTCTGACATGACTTCAGCGTTGATGGAAAGAAGGCACGTGGTTTACAAGATTGGGACGGTCTAATTCATTCAGTGGCCTTCAAATAAATATCCTGGTTAAAAATTGACCACTTCGATTTACCCTCAAGGCTCAAATACCAGAAAATAACTTTGACTTGTCCCTCAGTTTGTACAAAACAACAACAGTACCTGCTAATCGCTGCGGTCCAGAAATATGAAGCTTGTGTTTTTGTAAAGGATTATACATTCTACATCAAAAATATTTATGTTTTTGCAATGTTTATGTTGTTTATCTTTTTGAGTTGCTTTTCTAGTAGAATATCTGATTTTTAATTAGTTACGTCACTTCAGTCCAGTGCCCCTTATCTGGTATCTCTTGCAGAGTGTAAAGTCAATGGTTTCGTTTTTGTGATCTTTTTATTTTTAGTTTTATGAATGTGATATTTAAAAATTAGATATATTTGCCAAAACAGTTGTTAAGCAATTTTCAGCCGTCTAATGCTATATCCCGCAAGTCATTATGTGTAATGTTAAATGATTTTACACGCACAAGTGTTATTCATGCTGCTGCCAACTTGCCTGTCAGATTTCCATTGCATTGCTTGCATTTCAAACTGAGGGACGAGTCATCAATTGCTGTAACCGAAAACCTAGGCAGCTGCCTTTCTGCCCTATCAGGCAATGATTCTGCAGGCAGCATTTGTGCATGAAGGCACCTCACGAAACTGATTTCGGATAGACTTCTAAGGCAGCTTAAAGCAACACCAAGGAACTTTTCCTCTACGGTCGCCCTACAGGTTGAAAGCGGAATTGTCCAAATTAGAACTACAGAAACGCGACCCGATCTTACATAGCGTGGATATACCAGATAAAGGACCGCAAAGCAGTGGCATAAGTGCATTTCACCATGTCACGACTTGATGAACCACTGAAACGATTTTGGAAACATTATTTGAAGGTAAAAAAATCCTACTTAGTGTTGCTATAAAGGACAACTCCGGCGCAAAATGAACCTTTGGTCTAATAAAACATTGGTACCTAGTCAACTGTTCTCTGTGATTTGTTTTCATGATAATCGAATGTAAAGAGTTTTATCTCTAAAAACTGTTAAGCGTATAACGCTAGTAATGGGGGCATATAATAAGTAAAACGAAATCGCTAGTTTATACCACTAACAAGGCTCAAAAAAGACACACACGAACACAGTAACATAATGAGGGTCCCTACATGCAAAACGAAGCATTGAGAACTTTGTAAGTGTACAGACCGTTTAATAAGAAGATAAAGGCCCTGTCCCAAATGGCGCACTTCATGCGGACTTTCGGTCTCGTGGACTTAAATTGCGCGTGCTCGCCGAGTCTACGAGTCCGTAGGCCGTCCCATTTAGCATTTGAACGCTCTGAAGTGTGTTCAGCAGCGCCCCCTTTGTACCCTTGAAGCGGTCTTCCGCGAAGCCCGCATAGATGCAGGCTCCACGCACTTTAACTACCCAGGAAGCCTTGCAAAAGGCCAATCAGACGACGGATGGGAGGAGATTTCGCTCACGGACAATTGTTAACTGAGAAGAAAATTGTTGGCTGAGAAGAAAATATTTAAGTGTAATTATCATTACGGTTTTTATGACAAGTTTATACAAACATTATGATCATCGACCAGTGGTTGATGTCTCAAACATAGGCTAATAATACCGAGCTGAATAATACGATCGCATTATGATTCATTAAATAAATAGAACAGAATGTCAGGGCTTTACTGAGTCATATGTAAACACAACAACAATAGGCAGCATATTTCCCCGAACCTGTAGCTCCTGTCCATAACAACAATCAGACGTCTTCCTGTTTCCGGCGCGACGATCGAGTCTGTCCCAAAAACACCTCTCAATGCGCCCTCGCGGACTCGCGCTAAGGGCCCTATAGGTCTGCACTACATGACGTCACCGAAGTGTGGACTCTGAGGAAGTCCACAAGTCCGGAGTGTGCCATTTGGGACAGGGCCAAAGATAAAGACAGTCCACTTCTTGTATACAGACAGGAGCCATCTTTGGAAAACAGTCTCGACTAATCAAACCACGAACGACGTGCTAAGTGAGCTGAACTGTATGAAGTTCAGTGAACTTCTGAACTGTATGAATGGCGTTCGTGGTTTGACTAGTCGAGACTGTTTTCCAAAGATGGCTCCTGTCTGTATACACGAAGTGGACTGTCTTTATCTTTATCTTCTTATTAAACGGTCTGTACACTTACAAAGTTCTCAATGCTTCGTTTTGCATGTAGGGACCCTCATTATGTTACTGTGTTCGTGTGGGGCTATTTTGAGCCTTGTTAGTGGTATAAACTAGCGATTTCTTTTTACTTATTATATGCCCCCATTACTAGCGTTATACGCTAAACAGTTTTTAGAGATAAAACTCTTTACATTCGATTATCATGAAAACAAATCTCAGATAACGGTTGACTAGGTACCAATGTTTTATTAGACCAAAGGTTCATTTTGCGCCGGAGTTCTCCTTTAACGGTTTAATGACCTACAGCAAAACAGTGCGAGCTTTGATGATAACTAAGCGGATATTTAATTACTATTTGCTACAATAGTAATTTATCACTAGAAATGACATGAACAGTGGAAAACAATAGTCCAACCTTACATTTGCAGACAAACCACCAAATCACCAACCACAACTTTCAGATCCCGTCTTTATTTTTTAGCTCAACTTTTACTGAATGGAAAGCACAGTATTGTGGGATATCAAGGCAGTGAAGGATACATCTATCCCAGCAAGCAATTTAGCGCTTAAAATACGTCTAGTAGCTGTCCAAACACAGCCCAGACGTCTAGGCTAAAACAAGGCAAAATTTGGGCTGTCTGTGAAAATTTTATAGAAGTCTAACCATAGCCCAAGAATAGACGCACTGGCTATGCATAGAACATGTCAAAGACATGAAACCAAACACCTTGTAATCACTGTTGACTTTGCTTACATGATGGAATATCATACATCTCACAAGTTATTTTGGTAAAAAGGACATGTAACCAAATTCAAGGTTATTGTGGCTAGAAGTGGGTTACTCATAGCCAGACTATATCAGTCTATAGTTCACCTAGGCGGTGAAATGACGGCTATTGCTTGCTGGGATGCTGCCTTCAAAAATCAAGCAGATGATGGTATCTCAGGAGAGAGAAAGTGAAGCTAACTTTGGATTCGGACATACCTTGATGCCTTTCTTCCTTGGAATGTGTCCTCCGAAGGCAGCATTTATTAGTTTTCGGATGCAGCCAATATGCTCTGTGGTAATCAACAGTGTGCCTCACTGTCCGCAAAGCTTTTCAACTTCAACCTGGAATATTCCTTTAGTAAATCTCATTGCAGTGCCTAAGGTCTTACAATAACTACACCATAATTCAGTCTGCTATTGTGTGATAAATTAAAATACCCCTCAATAATGCAAGAAACGTGAACAAAATAATATTGTTTACAATCTACCGAACAGTATGACACTTGTTCAAATAGCGTTTACATGCAAAAAAAATGCCCACTTTTACCGCAGGAGCACAATTTGTGTCAAAGGAGAGAGATTGAAGCTAATTCTGAAAATTCATGTGGCGCTATTTGGGAGTTTACAGGCTGAATCTTTAATCAAGCAAATGCTTTCTTGAGCTAATTTGCATCCATTAGAATGCAGAAATTCATGTCAGATTCCAATCGATTTGAAGTATCCTTACTTATAAAAGGCCTGACCTATAGCAGGAGAGGTAATGAACTCCATGGATAATGTGCATAATCTGCTGTCTGCAATTTGAAACAGCCATGTTGTCGGGAGAGCACAGTAATGTTTAGAAATGCTGCATATTTCACCAGGCTTTGAAAGAACCAATATACTTTCACTTTAAAATAAAAAGTTATAGCTATATTTTGCTTCATGCTTTACCTTGGTATTCATTGTTTTAATGATGACCAGGGAATGCCATCATTGAGCATATTCCCACACTGAGCTCACGGTTGTTATATTTCAAATAAATATAATGAAGGTCTCCAGTGGAGATTTTGGTATTCATCCTTCAAAAAGAGCGCATTGTTCAATGTAGGGTAACAGTTGTAAATGTCTTGACCTTTAAGTAAATAATGCATCTAATAGCGGAGTCAAAAGCAAATAACATAGTTGATGAATAGAACATTACCTCAGACCTCCGCTCAGCCGTGTAGCTCGTCCCAGAAAAGGAGCCATAACTCCAATCTGCCGCCTCAAGCTTTGCTGAAATTCTATTTAACCCTCGGATCAGGACCATCTGCCCTTTTTTTTTTTTACACTGTGTTCAAGCAAAACATCAACAACACACACACAGACTGACAATCGAGAGTTTCCCCGCTGGACCAGAGGTCGTCAATACTTAGACTGGCACTATGCTGCCTCGGCAGCCTGTTCATTAACTGATCCCTGCCAACCCCACTAGGGAATATGCTAACAACTCAGATAGGACATTCTGACATTCCGAAGCTGGTCTGGATCTTTTTCATAATGGCTTCATCTGCAACTCTAAACCCACATGTTGTCTGTGCCATGGCCAAGTTAGATGGGGGAAATATTGATAGCTTACCTCTTGAAACATAAGGAGATGGGTCCGTCAAGCACTCGTCTTTTTTCTTCTTGCTGCAATCCCCACACCCCTCAAAAGCTCTAACAACTATAGCCTCATTTACCAACTGGTGCCTTTCTTTATTGATCTGAAAGAGAAATAAACATCAAATTATGCATTGACTTAGTTCTGACTATTAATTCTGTAAGGCCATACAGACTTTCTAAGAATAAACTTTGTAAACTACATTTATATAAATATACGTATATCTCAATGCCATCGTACATATGTATGTATGTATGTTATATTTTTGTATATATTAAATTTCTCTTTAGCTTGGTCTTGCTTGATGTGTATGTATATATATATATATATATATATATATATATATATATATATATTTAACAAGAAGCATCTGAGCTTCACACATTAGTTCCATTAGTTGGTCACTGTAGGTTGCCGTCTTTTTCCATTTTCACAATTGTACCAATTTTAAAACTCTTACTATTTTTTGTCACACCCTCATTACGTGGCTTACATGTATTTACATGTATTCATTTTGCAGACTCTTTAATGACTTAACAATGAGGAATACACAAAGCAACGTGGACGTTTTCATCAACTGGCAAACTAATTAAAATAGAGTTGTGTATGATTAATTAGGGATGAATTGTTTTCTAATAATATAATACTTAAAAGAGTATGACATGTAGTGTGACAACATGCCCAACTATTGCCCTCACATTTATTTTCTGGGCAGTGATGGTGGAACAAACCTTTTTTGTCACTGGAATAAAAAGTGTGACAATTAACCCCGGTCCCAATTGGTTACATTCTAGTTATCTTTTGGTTTTGGTTTAATTTTGTTCCCCGTTCTGTTAGCTTGTAAATTTCCATAGTTATTATTAGTTCCATACCTGTTCTTAGTTCCCTATCAGTCGGTCACTCTCAATGTACGTCGTGACCTACGAATAGGAATCTCGCTAGAGAGGCAAATCTACTTTGAGTGAAACTAAACGAGCCAATGCACATTAGCGGGTATATAACGAGCAGCAGGTGTGATTGCACAGCTTTTGTGCTTCGGAGCCGAGCACTTCGATGCTGTGTTCTCTACAACAGAGTGTTTACAAGACGAGCGAGCTCTCAATGGGACCTCTCCAGACTGGTGCGGGTGATACAGCTCGGAAGAGTGATCTCTCTCTCTCTCTCTCTCTCTCTCTCTCTCTCTCTCTCTCTCTCTCTCTCTCTCTCTCTCTTTTGTTTTCTGTTAAGAGCAAAAACAACAAACAAAAAAAAAAAAAACAGTTTTTACAGCTGGTAAGGTGTGCCATGAGAGCGCTGAAAGGCTGTTTTCATGGCTGGTAAGATCGCCAGCAAGAGAGTCGTGCACAACAGGTGCACATTCCTGTCTGTGTTCGCTGTGACCATTCTCCTGCGTGCTTCAGCAGTCCCTAAAAGAGCTTACACGGGTAGAGCGCGTCTTTTTAAAGATGTCACTACCTGTGTGTTTCTGGATGCGGTCGTTACCTGGGATGACGGGATGGTCACGAGCGCTGAATCACTTTCATTGAACACGCTGAGGCAGCGTTCGTGGATGAGTCATGTACCTATTGTGGGAAGATTACCATTTCAGAGCTACGGTCGAGACTCTCGTTCCTGCAAAGGGGCGGATTCCCCGCACCTCTGCTGCGATCTAACCCTCCTCAGAGGGTTATTTCAGGCAGTGGTGCGGGTGACCTGAGGATTACAGTGAGTACGCTTCCTTCAGGAAACCAACCCCCTAGGAACCCTCATTCCTCCCACGCTCCGCAGCCAGTAGAGCCGCCAACAGAACGTGCTGGACCATCCACGAGGTGTGTGCCAGTTGTTTCTTTCAGCGCTCCCCATGATGAACAGATGTCGATCGCTGCATCGGAGGGTGTGTCAGACTTCTCTGCAGATGACATTTCGGTGCCGCTGCCCCCTTCGGGTGTGGCATCGGTGCCCGAGTTGGACCCCAAGATGATGGCCATGCTTTCCCGGTCCGCCAACAGGATCGGGCTTGTGTGGAACTCTCAACCTCCCTTCCCGGGCCTGTAACTACACGTCAGACTTAACCGGCAAGGCTTACAAGGCCTGTGGAGAAGCCGCCTCTGCCATACACGCCATGGCGCTGTTGCAGGTCCATCAGGCCAAGGCACTGAAGGACCTGCATGAGGGTGGTCATGATCCACAAGTTCTCCAAGAACTTTGTGCCGCAACAGACCTCGCGCTTCGTGCGACGAAGGTCACCTTCAGTTGGTCATGTGATGTCCACGAACGCCATCTCTGACTGTGTCTGCCTGACATGAGGGAGACTGACAAGTCAAGTTCCTTAATTTCCCCGTGTCCCAGACCGACCTCTTCGGCGACGCGGTCGAGAACTTCGCGCAGCAGTTCTTGGCTGTACAAAAGCAGACTGAGGCAATCAGACACATCCTGCCGTGACGATCAGCTGCTGCCTCCACCCCATCGCCTGCGGCCCCTCAGTCTGCTCGTCACCGGGGGCATCCTCCTGCGTCTGCCCCTGCTCCCGAGCCACAGCAGCCTCCACCTAAGCGGTGCCAAGGAGCCAGTCGCAGACAGGCCGCCCCGCCCGTCCAGGTCCCCGCCAAGAGGGGCAACAACGCCAGGGGTAAGCGGCCCTAGGACGGGCGACCCGGAGATGGATGGGACTGCTCTCCAGGAGATGGTCACCGCACCGCTCCCTCTCCCGGAAGAGGGCCGGGTGGACAATCTTTTGTTCCCTTTTATTTGTGTTCCAGCATTGGCCTTAAAACCAGAGGCACCCAAACTTTCAATAAAAGAGCAGTTTCTTCTATCTCTGGGTCCGAAGAGGGCCCGGAGAGCAGTGGGAGGAGAGAATCCTCACCACTCTCATCCGCCTCTTCTATCGCCAGCGGGCAGCAGCGTGCAGTCAGAGACTTTAATATAAAGTGCTACCACTGTTACTTCTTGTGATTCTCCTGCGCGTTTCCCTTTGGATTTATTATCAGACTGTTTGTTATATTCGTCTGTGTCATGCATTTTCTACAGCCACCATTACAATATTGGCTTGCACTTTATTTTACAGTACGTGTACTACTTACAGTGTACTTACATAAGAAAGTACTGGGTAATATAAGGTAACTACATGGGTTAAGGTTAGGTTTAGGGGTAGGTTCAGGGTTAGTAGCCAGTTATTGTAATTACTATAATAAGTACATAGTATGTACATGGGGAAAAGGACTGTAAAATAAAATGCTACCTGATATTGTTACAAATTAAAAGTAAAAAGTTTGTGCTCGCTCATCTGTCAACTAAGTTTGTGTATTAAACATTAAACATTAGTATTTTGTGGATTTTTCAGCACAACTTTTTTTTAAATCCCAGTTTTAAAGTAAAAATCCTGCAAATCTTCTTTTGTTTTTTATAAATGTACCTCTCTTAACACCTAGGTGCCAAAGCAACGCAAAAGACAAATGAGATTTGGCAGATAAATCCTATCCTTTCCTTTGTCACTGTTTAGAAATAAATGTCCCCTTTCTGTTGTCTGCTGGAGTGGGAGGATATATATTCCCACCACAGTGAATTGATCAAAGAAAGAACTAGTTTTAGATGTCAGAAAATGGTGGATATGAAATTGTGCACAGCAGAGGAATGTCTTACAGAATCAGTGAAAATGAAATACAGAAGGAACCAGGCAGAGCATGATGAGAGCTGTAAAATTGTACAGCAGAAACAAATCAATACTTGGGGCAGATGAATCAAATCCGGCCCCATCAATCGGAATCCTCTGGGATTGTTGAACGCTCCCTAACTCTTCCCTCCCATTAGTTCCAAATCCCTCTAATATCCCTCTCAAATCCAACACATCCCACTGCAAAGCTTCAAACATCTGCCATGTTTCTCCAGACAGGGCCTCAGAATTGTTTCAGGAACCACCATCATTGTTCAACAGAGTTCAACTGAACACACAATCGTGGCTTTCCCAAAGACAATACAAGAAACATCTTTGACACCCACTCAGCCTCACCTCACTCAGTCGTATGTAATGTAATTTACAAATCTCCTTATCAGCCGGGGAACCTTTTGGATTTTTTTTTCCTTTCTAGCAGTGCAAACATGTAATTTGTTGGCACAAAAGTGTCATTTCTCCACTCAGTTCTTTTAGTGCTGTGTGAAAATGAATGTCCAACTATTAGTGAGAATAATTTCAGGATATGATGAGCTTGAACTCTAGGTCTTACTTACTACATATGAAATGTCATTATTCAAGCCCTTATTTATCACACAACTGCCTCTTGCAGAACTTCATCTCAGTTATGCTTGATGTTATCCAAAGTTATTTATACCACTGAGGCGTGACTATCCTATATAATCACAATTTTGCAATAAGAAAAAAAAAATGCTGTGAAGCACAGCTAAAAATATGACTCACCTTTTAGAACACTGGATTTCATTTGAGCCAAATGAGCAAAAACATTTTTAAGAGTGAAAACGATAAGATAAGGTTGGGACAATGTGAGATTTTACACAGCAGTAACAAACTTGCTAAATAATATGTGAAAAAAGGTGAAATATTGGAAAAGTCACTTAGTCTTTTAGACTGGAAGTATGGAGGATAACACTTTATTTCAATAGCACACTTTAAACATTCTGTCTAAGACATTCATTCAACTCTAAGTAACTTTGCAACTACATGTCAACTACCAGTTATTAGAGTATTAATAGACTGTCTGCTGAAAGGTGAACTTTTTGAAGTGTCAAAGTTTCAGTTGCATAGCTGTCAATAGAGGGAAAGAAAGCTCTCAGATTTAATTACAAATATCTTTGTGTTCCTAAGATGAACAAACGTCTTACGGGTTTGGAACGACATGAGTTGTGAGTAATTAATGACAGAATTTTCATTTTTGAACTATGCTTTATTTAATTCAGTCTTAGAAAACCTTTAAGAAAATGAAAAAACAGCATTCATACAGCACATAATAATTTTATTGATACAATGATGGTCCACTGGGGATATATTAGAAAGGTCGTAGAGTTTATTCATTTTTAAGAGTTAATTTGAGCATTGAGAGGTGACGAGCATTTCAGGGATTAAAAGAGGACATCAAATCTCGAATCCATACATCCTTTCTCTTCATCTCTGCTCGATACAATTACAACTTATTTTTAATGAAATCATTCATACAGAGCTGCCCCCAGCTAATTACCAACCTGACATTATTCAAAAAGGTACCAGCTAGAACACACAATAAAAAATATATAAATTAAACATGGAATTGGAGACTGAAAGCCCAAAGTAGGCTCTAATTAAAACATATACATTCAGTATTCAGACCTTTCCTTCAGTCATTATATATTCCTGTTTTTATCTGCCTTCAGCTTCTACCACTTCATCAAAATTCAGTGCATCTAGTCTCAAATTCAGAAGCTTGACATGTTGGCCTTTATGCAAAACTTGCAAACTTTTAAGGTCCTGTGTGTCTTATCCCGGTTATTTTCATCTAAAAATATATTTTAATTACTGTATGTCTGCCTACCCGTCTGTCTATCTATCTGTCTGTATATCTGTATGTCTGTCTCTCATTCTATTTGTCTGCAAATATAAAATATAAAACTTAAACCTATAAAACTTAAACAACAACAACAACAACAACAACTTTCAAACAAGGCTATCAAAGTTTATCTGGACAAACTTAATTATGGTTACATAAATGATTCCATTCCACAATTCTACATCCTGCTTTCTACCTCAATTAGGAATTCAAAAACCATTCTCATGTAATTTCTGAATGCCGCACAATCCCATTAACCTCTTTTAATTGTTTCTTCAGGTGTGACGACTCCACAGAGACAGAGAAGGTGAGAGAACTTGTTCAGATTTCCCATGATTGTGTTTTCCTGATGGTTACAGATATTTTTTGGTTGAGTGAGATGGTTGGTAAGAGCCAGCTCCCATTTGTTTATGGCTGTATTTTTTTTAATAGTTTATTTAGAAGTGTAGTGCTTTGCCAGCTTGTAAAATGATGTGATAAACCTTTTTGAGATGTTAGTCATAGTGACATTGTTAATATTAGGGTATATGAGAGAGAGAGAGAGAGAGAGAGAGAGAGAGAGAGAGAGAGAGAGAGAGAGAGAGAGAGAGAGAGAGAGAGAGAGAAGCAGATTTTTCTTGTACAGAAGCCTCTTCTCATTTGTTGAAGTCTGCTGCACCACAGAAGGCTCGAGTCACTGTAAATTGTAACAGCTGTAAAGGCTGAGATGTTTTTGTAGTGCAGACCTTTCGGGAACACTTCACATGAGTATTATATCCCATTTGGGGTGTTGCACTCGTCCTTTAAAATCTAAAATCTGGGATAAAATTTTCTCTTGAGATCTAGAAATCTTGCCTTTGCACATTTTTTCTGGTAAAACTACAATTGTGTTAAAAAATAAACTTTGCTGTGCCTTTGAAAATAAATATTCACATCAGGGTAAGTTAGCGAGACCTTAGAGAGTATCATTTTCAGAGTGTTTTAATTAGCCTATAGTGATATCCTCCCTCTCATTTGGTTAAATTAAGTTGATTCAATTGAGCTTGAAGGACCATTCAAACATTTAAGAGATCAATTATGTTGTCTGATATTTTTGTATATTTTATTTTTATTTCAGTACAAATGTTTTTAGTTGATTTCAGCATCAATTCAGAGTTTATCTTCAATACACATTCTTGGCCTTGATGATTCATTAGTGCACTTTATTCCAAGCAAAACATTCATCAAACATATAATTTTCTTCACATTTAAATGACTTTCCTTTTCAGCAAGTTTGTTTTACTTTGATAAACGAATACAAATACATTGTTAAAATATAATTATTGTCATCGAAAACAGAAGCTGCATTATTGAAAAACATTTCCCACATGTCAGTCATTATTTTTCACAAGTTGAGGTGAAATGGAATCACATGACCTCCTGTGCTGCCGATTACAGATTCCCATTTGAGCCTCTGGCAACTTGGAGGCCATAACAGACAATGGGCTATACAAATTATGCTAAAAAATGTATGGGGAGAAAAAAATCTCAATTATGTGGTAAAACCAAATTATATAACATGGATACCCCATGACATATTCACTAGAAACAGTTTACTACTGTATATACAGTGTTGCAGCATCAATATGAAAGTTAATTACTCAAAAGAATGCTAAAATATTTGTTGGCCACAAGCATATTTCACAGGGTTCACTGGGGCTGAGTTGCATACCTAAATGTGGTCCAAGAGTACAATATATGATTGGCAGGTGGTTGTCTGATGGATCTATTCGGGAACATAGAATACATGATATATTTTCTGATGTTTTATAAATTTAAGTGTAGCCACTTTTTCCAAATTCACATGGGAATCCAAGGTGGGATTTCTTTTTCCTCTACACCTCTACACCTTTCAGTCAACTTTGTGCTAAAACTAACTTTTTCAAATATGCCAGTTATCACCCAAGACAGATGCTAAGGTGCAGGGGCGTTTCTAGTCTTTCATCAAGACAAGGGCACATGCTCCTCATCAAGTAAATAATTTTACCTTTTATTTGGTCTCAGTCCCCTGGGAGATGTTTGCTTTAAAGGTCCCATGGCATAAAAAAAAATACTTTATGAGGTTTTTTTAACATTAATATGAGTTCCCCTAGCCTGCCTATGGTCCCCCAGTGGCAAGAAATGGTGATAGGTGTAAACCAAGCCCTGGGTATCTTGCTCCGTCTTTGAGAAAATTTAATCTCAGATGGGGCAATCTGGAATCTTCCCTATATGTCGTCATACGGGGAAACCTCCCCTTTCTCTGCTTTGCCCGCCCCCGCGAATTTGCCAAACAAAACAGTAAAAACCAAGAAGGTAATTATGGAAAATTAATTTTTAGTTTTGTTGATGTTGTAAATTTAGTGTATGTATTATATGTATGAAAGACATTGTTAGCCATCATGAATCAGTAACACTCTACAATAAGGTTACTAGTTAAATTAGTTATTAGCTAATAATGAACTGCACTTCTACAGCATTTATTAATCTTAGTTAATATTAATTTCAGCATTTACTAAAACATTAAAATCAAAAGTTGTATTTGTTATCATTAGTTAATGCACTGACTGTGACATAACATGAATAAACAATTTTAACAGTTGTATTATTAACTAAGATATAGCCTACAGTAACAAATGTGTTGCTCATGGTTAGTTCATGTTAGTTTATACATGAGGAATGAACAAATGAACCTTATTGTAAAGCGCTACTATGAAATCAAAGATATAAGTTCCTTACAATTTAGAGTTGGACATGGAGAGATTTCATTTAACTTAAGATTTCATTTAACTAGATGTATTTCCCCTTGCACTTTTATTCCTTGGATAAAAACGAATGACATTGTCACTCAGAATGCGTCTGAAATCGAGTTATACTTTTATTATAGTTAAGAATAACTCGCATGCTGCCGCAACTTTTAGAGTAGCATGGTGATGGTAGGATAAATGTAATTTTCCATATTAGCGTAAACGTTACCTGCTGCTCGTGTAGTTTGAAGACTCGCGCGAACTGCTGCGTAGTGCGCGTACCAGAACCGTTAAATGCGTACGAGGCTCTTCAAAGGAAACTCCGCCTACTTCTCCGCCAAACATTTTTTTTAATATAATATTTGTTTGTATTATTATTGTTAGTGGCAAGGATGTGTAAGTGTATTGTTATTTATTTTAATAATAATAATTATTATTTACAATTATCAGAAAAGGCCACAATACATTTTGAGACAAAAGGGGCAGGGGCTTGAGCCTCCCAAAACAACAACTAAATCAAGGGTTATGTGTAAGATGATGTGTAAGTGTTATGTGTAAGTTCAATATACGTTGACATGGAGAACTTTGTGCAACGTTGTGTAAATTTGGGCAACAGATGATCCAAGTTCAGTCGACATAACTGTATCTAAAAGGGCTCAGTATTTTTTTTTTTAAGAAACTTATACTTTATCATCAAAGACACATCGAATTGATCAAAAGTGACAGTAAAGACATGTATAATGCTTTTGAACTTTATTAATCAAAGAGTCCTGATCAGCACAAAGACCATCAAATTAACATATTAGAATGATTTCCGAAGGATCATGTAATATTGAAGACTGGAAAAATGGCTTAAATTGTAAAACTATTTCACAGTATTACTGCTTTTACTGTATTTTGGATGAAATAAATGCAGCCTTGGTGAGCATAAGAGACTTCTTCCAAAAGCATAACATAAAAACAACAACATAAATTCCAGACCTGGTCATCTCTCGCCTTGCACTGTCGTCACTCCTCTTATTATTCCGGAGCTCCTGGCTGAGACTCGAGACCGGTTTGGTGTGCAGGTAACACTCATTAGCACTCGCGCCACAGGCCTCTCTCTATTCCCATGGCTCTCGGCCCTGCGCTGCTTGCCTCAGTGACCATTCACCTCCTAAAGTTAGATACAAACAACCCACAAGTGGTGCCATAGTCTCGTTTAGCCAGACCTTCAGACTGACGACAGAATGTTTGGGCTTCATCGCAGCTTTCATTGGCCAAAGACCATCAAAGAGGACGCCTGACCGTCATTGTTATGTTCCGCGTTATGTTTAGGGGCGTGAAAATAAGTTGATTTCAACCGAAAAGAAGTTGTTTCAACCCCAAATATCCATACGATAACAGACCGGCATGCATCTAATTAATTATTAATTCAAGAACGTTGTGCAAGTTTACTTACTGACTTCACATACCTTTGAAAATCCAGCGTTTAATGGATTGTAATAAACGTTCATTGTCGCAGTTGTAAACATTACAGTTTGCTTCTTCCATGAGGGGGTTTGACTTCGCGACAGCTTTATTTCCAGGCAGACCATTAAAGAAGGCGACACACACGTCTACCGGAAATCCTGTAGAATTCAACCAATCAGATGACGACGTGTTTCCCATTTTGTGAGTCTTTGTATTGGGTTAAAAATGGTGTCACTGATGGAGACAATGATGTTATAGGCAATTCATCGACCTTAGTCTATTACTTTTCACTTTCACATTTATCATGTTTTTCTTTTCATCTTTCTTGATTTCTGTCATTTATAATGTGTACATTTTGTGTGACACATGTGGTTATTAGCACTGGAGAGTTCAAATTAAGAGCACACAATTAAAGTTGGGCTTGAAAAAGCTCCTGCAGCATCTTTACGCTGCTGCTCTGTCATGTCAGTCAGCATGCATTATGCATTTTGTTCTCTGTGGACACAAATCAATAATTAACATTTGAGAGCATGTCAAACTTGATGTGATTGTGATTATGAGCCAATGCATCTATGCTGACTATGTGTGG
This sequence comes from Tiaroga cobitis, assembly GCA_030578255.1. Taxonomy (NCBI): domain Eukaryota; kingdom Metazoa; phylum Chordata; class Actinopteri; order Cypriniformes; family Leuciscidae; genus Tiaroga; species Tiaroga cobitis. The sequence goes on along the minus strand of CM060602.1, from coordinate 36,040,186 downwards.
TATTACATAATCTGTGTAAATACACAGTATTTGTCCCTTCTGTGTTCAGTAATTGCTCCAAATAGGCAACTTTAACAATATAATACAGCAATTGGCTCATAATCCTGTGAGCGACGCCCCTGACCAGATGCAAACAGGGCCTTAAAGATTGAAAGGATTGTAATTAGGTAAGACATTGGTGAGGCGGACACTCCACTTTTTAGTCTGCAGGCTAAAACCTATTAGTGGTGTAGCATTAGTCTTTCTTCCCATTCACCAAATTATCTTCACTTCATTATCTCATTAGGTTATCGCCCTCAAGACTAAGCACCATGCAGGAAAAGCCAAACTGTCGAGATCTCCTAAAATCGTGTGAAACTTTTCTTACAGATTCCCCGGCATGCGGTCTGAAACATGCAATCTTGGTTGCCCTGGGTTTCACCTGTTCCACAGTTCACTCCAAGCATCTTCAAACATGACTAGACAAATTCACCTCAGGCGTTCTCTAAGAGTTCAATTAATGCGGGTTATGCCAGTAGATGCAAATTTGCCCATGTGTGTGACAACTTCATTTACGAGGCCCAGAGAGAGTTTTTTTTCCCCTAGACAAGGGACCATTATGATTGGATGTCTGTTCTAATTCCTCATTTAGACACCGACATTGGCTCTCAAATAAGCCACTGATAACGTGGATTCTTTTTTCTCTCTCTCCCTGGGACAAACAGAGCCTGAAGAATGATATGGCTGACATTGGCAGGTCTACATATGATGCAGTCAGCGAAGGAAATTCGTTCTCGTCTGTTAATGTCAGGTGGGGAATGAGTTCATTTAAATGATAGCGGAACACCAGCATATTAATGAAGAGGGAGTTATGGCATGGAAAACCTGAAGGATTAAAGTCAAAATGAGTATTAGCTATGTCGGTTAGACGTGTCATTAGTACAACTCATTAATAATCCTAACAATCAGCTTGAATATATCATTTCTGTGATTTTCTTTTTCTTCTAAAATGCATGTTGTTTCAACCCCATATTCTGTTATTGTTTTTCATGGAACTTGAAAGAATATTTTTTTTTTTTTACAGCTCTTACAAGAATATTTCATAATGGTTGCAAAAAAATTAAAATTAACAGCATATGGATATCGAATGATGTGAGGTTGAGTAAAAAATGACAGAACTGTCATAATTTGCATGTACTATTTCTTGTGCAATTACATTGTTAGGAATGTTGCAGAACTTTGATTCATTTTCTTGCATATGCATATTAATGTCTATTTTTATTGATGCCTCAGAGTAAAACACAAAAAAGGTAAGTGTGAAGAAAGCTTGAAATAAAACTTGCCAAACTGTGAGATACAAAGTTACATTATACCAAAGGCACATTTGCAAGATATAAATTAAAATTGAGGAAAAACAAATTCAAAGCTGCACGATATAGTCTAATTGTGAGATATAAAGTCACAGGTATGAGAAATAGTTGCAAATACCTTTAAAATTGTTCTATTTATTATTATTATTATTATTATTATTATTATTATTTATATTTAGGTAGAAACATGGCGTAAATGCGATTTTTTTTTTTTTATAAAAAAATTTTTTTGGGTAGATTCAAGTGGTTGGCTTTGTATACTTCTAAGAATAATTATGTTTATATGGACTCCAGCCATTTAATTATTAAATGGGTTGTTAAAAATATGTCTTTTAGGGTTATTTTGATACTGTAGTATTGTTTTCAGAAGTCAAAAAGATGGCACATGTATTGATCACTGATTCTCGTTATAGCGTTATCTTCAGTTCATCTTGTGTTGACTTGATGTTATTCCTGTCCAACATGAGGTCTGACACTGTTAGATCTCAAGTGTTAGATTCTGACAGAATGGTGGTTAGAAGCTTATATCAGTTGCCTCCAGGAGGCACGCCTTAAAAGCCTCTAAATTTGATGCACAGATGAAGCATCTCCTCCTTTTTCATCTCGAACATCTCTGAAAAGCTGACACTTTTGTTAGGACAACTTTTTTGAAAATTTCTGTTATGAATTAGGCACATCTAAGTGTGACAGCATCTACACAGGGTTCAGGGATCATAGTGAATTCCCTCAGAACCTAAAGTGTGTGTCGGGACACACACGCACACGCACACACACACACATATGATCTCATGCTAATGGCAGAGAGAGAGAGAAAGAAAGACTAAAGTAAATACACATTTTTTTTTCCTCAAACAACATCATGTGTCAGAGGCATTTGTGAAATGGGTGAGTGTCACAAAAAAGTTGGTTTGTTAGAAAAGAAGAAGAATCTGAAATGAAATGTTTTCTGTCCCCATAAAATAAAAATTTACAGGAAAATATGGACAATAACTTTAATGTAAATATTCTCTGCACCGCATTATTTCGGTGCATATAGCCTAGGGCCTGATAAGACGCACAGCTATAACAGGCTGCAGCTGTTCAGTGAACTCACCCTTGAGGCTTCTTGATTTTAATACACCAATTGTAAAACTGATCATCTAATTTCAGTCAGATGATCAAAGATTTCTGTCAAATCAAATGTCCACCAGTGTTGTGTAGAGTAGGTTACCTTATCTTATCTTTAGATAACTTTATCACAGAATATTTTTAGAAAGTAAGACTTGAATATACTTTATTTATTTTAAAATATTTATTTATAATTTTTTTTTATTTAAAACCTACAAGTTTAGTCAATGCATTTTTCCAACCTTTCATGATTTTCCAGAAAAGCAAAGGATTTTTTTAGTTGTTTTTTTTTCTGTGCTTTTGGCAACTGTGACATCTCACAATTTCTTTGTGTTCAAGTTATGGTGAGCAAGACATTAATTTCTGAATAAACTGTACTTCATATGGGCCTATAATAACTAAAAGTAACATTGCTAAGTTATTTATTTATTTTAGTTGTTAAGTTACATTTATCTGTCCAAGTGTACTGCTGTCCCCCTCAGATTCATTCATTTAAATATCATTTAAATATGTTTTTGTGCCAGAAAAATACAACTGATTAAATTGCAAACAGCATTATTGCATATTTATATATTTAAAAATATATTTTCTATGGTGGCCTAGAGAGCTCATTGCGCTGCAACTGAAGAAAACACATGCAAATAGAAAAAAAAAACTACAGCAAATTAAGAAAACATCTTCATCAGTTTGACAACAACACGCTGCAGAAGTTCTCAATTCCACCAAATACAGAAACGCTCTGCAAATACTCACAACGCACATACGATTAGGATGTTAAAATAAACAAAAAAAACTCACCATTCAGGTCATTGACAACACCACTGAGGAGTAGACATTGAACAACAAGCATGTCTCAGCCAGGTTCGTCACTTAATGGGGTCCCCTGGAAACATTTCCATGATTTCAGCAGCCTTTCTGAAATCGGTTGCATTGTAAATATTTGCAGCACATTTTGTCAAACTGATGAAGATTTTTTCTTAATATGTCATGTAATGTACATACACACAATATATTTATATATATACTGAAGTTATCCAGTAAGTTGTTGTTGATGTTGTTGTGTGTATACACACACACACAGCATCAACAACACAACATCAACAACAACTTCCTGGATAACTTCAGTAGGTTGGATCATTCACAGCTGTACAGAATTTGTTGTTTTTTAAACGGATCCCTTGATCTCTTGTTCCACTGATGACATCACAGTAGCATTCTAAGCAGAAGCTATACTGTCTATATACACCTATCGCTGATGCACCTCAGAGGCTCATCACAGCAGTAGTTGAGAAAGGTTATCAGTGTTGCCTGGGTACTACTGATCAAATACCAGTTTGTAGGTCAGTAGGTAACTGTACCGTTCAGATGGCTCAAGGTGAACCTTTTGACGGCAACATCGCTGAAGACGTCATTCAGGCCGACAATGTCAATGAGTTACCTTTTATTGAATTGTGGCCACAATATGAGATTCAAGCTATAATTGTACAAGATGATGTCCAGAGGACTCTTCCAGATATACGCATACCACGTCGTTTAACTACTATCAGGCCACATTTGTATATTGGGTTGGTTCAAAGGTCTATAAGTGAACTTGCTCAGTATTCCCTGACACGTGGTCCTGAAAGCAATCCATTGCTCTCCATGCTGGCCTGGAATGCAGATTACTGGTCTGTCGCTTTGCATGCATCGGGTGAGTCCTTGGAAATTGCATTTTATCCAGTGTATATTAATACCCAACCGGGAGAACGTGTGGAGACACCAATGAGTGAGTTCAGCACTGATGAGGAACAGCCTGGACTATCTCACCAGGTCAACAACAGCCCTGAGATTAGATCTGGAGGATCACATATGAACGGGTCCAGCACAGATGATGAACAGCCTGGACCTTCTCGCCGGGCCAACAACAGTGAGATCAGATCTGGAGCATCCAGAACACCTTCTGACCAAAGCTCAGGCAGTCAGGTTGAGATGAGACTGGGTGCTAAAAGAAAAAGAAACACTTCTGCCAGTTCAAAGAGTAGAGAACGGAAAAGGAAGAGATCAGACCACCACTCTGATTCTCATTCTTCATGTTTTTCACTCATCTCAACCATTTCTTCTCCAGGATCATTTGGAGAAACATCCAGAGATGATGAACAGCCTGGACCTTCTCGCCGGGCCAACAACAGATCTGAGATCAGATCCGTAGGATCCAGAACACCTGCTGACCAAAGCTCAGGCAGTCAGGTTGAGATGAGACTGGGTGCTAAAAGAAAAAGAAACACTTCTGCCAGTTCAAAGAGTAGAGAACGGAAAAGGAAGAGATCAGACCACTACTCTGATTCTGATTCTTCAAGTTTTTCACTCATCTCAACCATTTCTTCTCCAGGATCATTTGGAGAAACATCCAGAGATGATGAACAGCCTGGACCTTCTCACCGGGCCAACAACAGATCTGAGATCAGATCCGTAGGATCCAGAACACCTGCTGACCAAAGCTCAGGCAGTCAGGTTGAGATGAGACTGGGTGCTAAAAGAAAAAGAAACACTTCTGCCAGTTCAAAGAGTAGAGAACGGAAAAGGAAGAGATCAGACCACCACTCTGATTCTCATTCTTCATGTTTTTCACTCATCTCAACCATTTCTTCTCCAGGATCATTTGGAGAAACATCCAGAGATGATGAACAGCCTGGACCTTCTCACCTGGTCAACAACAGATCTGAGATCAGATCCGGAGGCTCCAGAACACCTGCTGACCAAAGCTCAGGCAGTCAGGTTGAGATGAGACGGGGTGTTAAAAGAAAAAGAAAGACGTCTGGCAGGTCAGAAAGCAGAGAATGGAAAAAGAAGAAATCGCGTTTTGATTTAGATAATGATCAGCCTAGACCTTCTCACAGAGACAACAGTGAGGCCAGAGCTGTAGAATCATCTATGGATGGGTCCAGCACAGATGATGAACAGCCTGGACCTTCTCACAGAGACAACAGTGAGGCCAGAGCTGTAGAATCATCTATGGATGGGTCCAGCACAGATGATGAACAGCCTGGACCTTCTCACCTGGTCAACAGCAGATCTGAGATCAGATCCGGAGGCTCCAGAACACCTGCTGACCAAAGCTCAGGCAGTCAGGTTGAGATGAGACAGGGTGTTAAAAGAAAAAGAAAGACGTCTGGCAGGTCAGAAAGCAGAGAATGGAAAAAGAAGAAATCACGTTTTGATTTAGATAATGATCAGCCTGGACCTTCTCACAGAGACAACAGTGAGGCCAGAGCTGTAGAATCATCTATGGATGGGTCCAGCACAGATGATGAACAGCCTGGACCTTCTCACAGAGACAACAGTGAGGCCAGAGCTGTAGAATCATCTATGGATGGGTCCAGCACAGATGATGAACAGCCTGGACCTTCTCACCTGGTCAACAGCAGATCTGAGATCAGATCCGGAGGCTCCAGAACACCTGCTGACCAAAGCTCAGGCAGTCAGGTTGAGATGAGACATGGTGTTAAAAGAAAAAAAAAGACTTCTGGACCTCACTCCCTTGGCGCCTGACGCTAGACTGGCATTCGAATCCTGCTTGGAGCAGGCAGAGTAGGACCGGTCACATTTGGTGCCGTGGCCCGGATGGGAGTGAGGTTTAGGGGGGTGAGTGTAACGGAGACAAGCTAGTAAGAGCTTTGCATGTTAACCTCACTCCCCTGGGGTCAAGGACGCTAGAAACTGCGGTCTTTCCGTCTTTGTTAGCATACCCACCTCCCATGCCGGAGACGCCGGTTCGAAATCCCACTCGGAACAGGTAGAGGAGAACCGGTTTGTGAGGTTTAGGGGGGTGAGTGTAACGGTGGAAAGCTAGTAAGAGTTGTGCGTACAAACAACGTAGTAATTCAACATGGATCAATAGTGTGTTGGTAATTTCTTTTTTAAATGTATTTTTCTATGGGCGAATATTCAGCAGTTTTTATGTCCTCATTTGCCCAACCTAATTTAGAGGCTATTTCAACAGAAGTGAATGAAGAATGCAGACTCAAAAACTTAAACAAAGGCAAAATAAAAATATTTAAAAAATAATAATATTTCAAATACAAAAACAATAGACCAAAGTTTCGTCATTGCAACACAACTAAGTTAAGGTTTTCACAATGTAGGCTAACTTTGTGACATGACAGTTAATAATTGTGACATGGCAAATACTATCAAAGTATTAAAATATACAGTATTTACCAATTGGGTTCTATCTACACTGTAAACCCTAACGCTCAAAATACTTAATTGGTTTGAGTAGGAAAAACTTAAATTAAACTAATTAGTTCAGTCAAATTAACTTTTATGAGTATTTAGCACTTTCTTTTTCTTTTAAGTTCACAGAATGGATATATTTTAAGTAAACTGAACTGTTTCATTGTTTTGAGTTTTATGAAATTATTTCTTTTAATTTAGACAAACTTAAGTTTAACTGAAATGGCTGGGATGTATATTTCCCAGCATGCTTTGCCGATGGCACTCGAAAGGGAGAGTAAATGCTAAAATTAAGTGTAATACAATGTTTTTTTGTGCAAGATTAATGTTAAGCGGGTGATTTATAATGATTAATGTTTCGTTATGCTAATTTAGAAGAATTTCTGTTAATGTTGGTTTTAGGATAGTTACCATCATGGTGACAAGTGGTGCATGAGCTTGATTTGAGAGCAAATAAAACCTTTATATTGCTGCAAGTGTTACTGTATAGCATACTATTGTTAAGATGTTAACAAAATAGTATGTTAGCAAACTAGCTTGTTAAAGCTAGCTAAGTTTATACTAATAAAAGTGTTCACATTGAGATTACATGAAATTTTAAGTTAAATGTATGAATTAGTGTACTCAAACTTTTCAAGTTAAGAGCAATTCAAATGTACAAATACAAAATAAAAATATGTCAGTTCTGCTTACTTAAACTTTGAATTTCTTAACTTAAAAAATTTGAGGCAACTGATTGCCTTAAATTTTTTGAGTTGTGCCAACTTATTCGGGTTTACAGTGTACTTACATTTTTGTATAAAAAGGTTATTGTGAAATAAAGCTTTTTAACATAAAAACAAATTCATGTCACATCGTGAGAGACAAAGTCACAATTCAATTGTGAGATAAAATCACAGTTATGAGAAATAAAGTTACAATTAGATCTGTATGTTTTGTATCTTGGGGTGGGAATGGGAATCCGTAAATATTTTTGTTATACTTTTTTGTTATACAGATGCTTTGCACTGCAAAAAATAAATAAATAAATTGTGGTTCAGCCTTTTCCCAGCATGCACTAGGGCATATGCAATTATCATTCCATTGTTTGACCATTTGCTTGTTTAATGCTCATTGTTTTTTTTTTTTTTTGCGATGTCAGAAATGTTCAGGCAATTGATTGTTTCCTTTGTTTATGTGCCAAGTGTTGAGGTCTGTGAGTGGTGGTTCAGGGATAATTTGTTAGTTAATTGCTGTTGGTAGATTATAAAGTAAATAAGTTTTGCATTTCAATAGTTTGACATTTTTGGTTAATGTTTTTTTTTCCCCCCATAATTGTAAGTAAAGTTGAAAATGTTTTCATTCTGCAAATTCTTTATTTTTTTAATTGCGTTCAAATTCAACAAAATGTTAACAGAGTGCAACAGTCAGTTCTGGAAGTAAAGACTCCATTCATGTTCTGCATTGGGAAATTGATTTTGACCGATAATGCATGAACCTTGTGAACTATGAACCATGATATATGCTTCTGTAGAAGCCGTCTGCCTGCATTTTTTTTTCAGCTTATTTTCTAAATAATCGTTTTAAACAGTGGGATACCTGGTGGAAAAACTACATTACCCATGATGCTAGAGAAAATTACACCAATCACAGAGTAGAAAAAAGCAACATGCGACAAAATAACTCTTTAGCTCCGCCCACGCCCATAAAATACTGTGAATGACGTAATTAAGTCAATCTCTCTACGATCTTGAAATACTCCATTGTTTTAAATTCGATTGTGCTGTTCAAAATGCTTCATGGAATTGTAGTTCTTTCCCTGTTGTGATTCACCTCGTAGCTGATTGTCTTGGTCCATGGCTTAACACTCTTTAACAAAGAGGTTTTTTTTTTGTTTTTTTTTATCCCTATGGGAAAAAAAGGGACAAAATACTTCTGGAACCAATGCCACTAAAAGACTGGCACTGTTGCTGTATTGTTGTGAAATTAGGTTTTGTCTGGTGAGTTATAGTATTTTCTTGTTTAACATAGTTTATAAGTGGTCCAGTTTTTTTTTTTATTTATTTTTTTTTTTTTTTATTCTGAATCCTCAGCTGAGTTTCATACCGAAACAGAACAATTTCTTCTCAGAAAGACCACATCCCAGGAGGTCGATTCAGTCACGTATCCTGGGTGTGGATCAGTTCTGGTCTTCTGTAACACTTATAGCTGTTGCTGACCTAGAAAAGTGGCAGGGTTTCTGTAACCAGTCCAGCTGTGGAATAGATGCTCTCAGAAAAAAAAGCCTCATGGTCAAGGGTGAGAAACCAAGTAGGACAGGCAGGTAATTTTTATAAAGAAACAAACACTAAGGAGGTTGAGAAGGAACGGGAGGTTGTGGAATGCTCAGCCAAGCTTCAAAGTCAGGAGGGAAAATGTTACAAAAAGGCCAAACACAAAGAGTGACTCACCTCAAAGACTCACAAACAAACCAAAGGGAAAGACGAATCAAAAAGAGGTCAGCTGCTTTGCCATAAGGGACTTAAAAATATACCTACATTAAAATCAATATGGGTCATTAAATGATCCAAATGGATCTACAGGCATGCATGTATTGCTGGTTCGATTACAGAAGTCCTCTGTGTTGCAGTATATTTTATCTAGCCTATTAAAAGAGCACTTTGTATTCCCTCAGGGTAAATGCCTGGCTTCCAAGATGCTCTGCTTTTTGACCCCACCATTTTTTCTGAATCATTCATTTAGCAGGCTTTTAACTTGTGATCTTACCTTGGATGTGAGATGTATTATTTACAAGCAGCAGTGTTGTAGTCGAACACGGCAAACAAGATGTTTGTGGCATAAAAATGGCTTTATGTTGGAAGGGATGGTTCTCCAATTTCTCTTGTTTATATTCTCATTATATGCAGAGGAAATGTTCAAACTTCAAAGGATGTTTAAATTTCTGCAAAGGTGCAGACAGCAGCATTTTGTACACATTTGTAAAGGGGTCACAAGGGTGATATAAAACAGAAAAAAAAAAACACTTTAATTAATAGTTTAAATTAAGCAGTTAGTTTTAACATGATGTTTTTCTGTTTACAACAGAAGCTGCAACTCGGATTATACGGAGCCCCTATAGGGACCTTTGCAAAAATAAAAATATACAGACTTTCACGTGCTCACGAGAAACTTTAGCGTGCGCACGAGAAACGTATCTCGTTACGATTAAACGGAGCAAAAAACGGATTTAATTATTTATTTTTGTACCCCAGCATTGTAGACTTTATCATACAATAATCATTTGACATAATAATGAAAGATGCATTTTTTGTGGATTGCATTAAAAATATATTTAGAAAATGGAGATGATGCTTCTGTGCATACGTTACAATAAATGCTAAATGGCTTTCATTAGCAGGTCAATATAACCAGAACACAACTGATGACTTTGTGGCCTTTATATGTTACTAGAACACTGTTCAAACTAATCAATTACAGGAAAAAAAATACTTACTCGGCGCAATGAAAGCCAATAAGCCGCGTTAGGGAGACATCTTCGCATAGGTGATATTGAGCAGAGGTTTTGTTTGGCTACCTTGTTAACAATCTATTTGCTGAAAAGCAATACAAAACCCAGGAGTGAAATAAATCACTGTGACTTCAGTAGCCCTAATGTAAATGTTCATATTTATTGAAAGACAAAGGAGATTGTTCAATATGACATGTATACAAAAGTGCACTAATTTGTTCACCGAATGCTGTTTCTATGTTGCAGATTTACTATTTTCAAGTAATGCATTACTTTTTAAAAAATTCATTAATTAAATGTTAAATAACACAAATATACTTGTATTTGCATTTAATCTCACTATATTAACCAATGTCTTTGCTGCTGGCCTTTGATGGTCCAATTCAACCATACCAATGAGAAAAAATGGATTTAAGATTAACATCACAGTTGTCTTTATTTTTATTTGTTTGTTTGTTTTGTAAGTGTTGAACTTTCTTCTCTTGCATCAGATTCTTCCGCAATCCAGGTTTGTTTGAGCTGCGCCCAAAACAATGAATTTGTATTTCCTTCAGCCCAAGTCTTATTTGTTTAACTTTTGATGTGAAAGGGCCTTTACATTTGACGCCAACTTTGAATCAACATACAAAACTGCCAAATTTTCTAACTCTGCGGGTGGGTTTGGCCGCTGGATGTGAGTGCATGGTCAAGTTTATTTATGATTGATTTAAAAGGTTGGGCTAAAGATCTAGAACGTGTATTTTAGGATCACTCGTGTCTATATGCCAGCGTTTATGGACGTTTGTACGGAACAGACTGCGTTAAAACCCACTTCTGCCTTTCATTGAGACTGTTATGTCCCCGTCAACCAAGTGACCCATAGAGTATCGAGTACGTGAGTATTTTTTACACGTTGTTTTAAGTGAGAATATGTTGATTCTTATGTGTAATAAAAGTGTGAATTGGTTTAAATTACAGGTCTCAAAACCTCCTTTGGGTGGTAGCCATCGTTTCTTTTCCCACTGAAATATTGAGATTAATTTGTTTTTGTTTATCTTTCGTTAATTGGATTTATGCCTTTTTCTTTTTTGTGTTTTTTATGGTAGTCATTTTGTGAAATCTTTTTGTCTTATTTATTGGTATACCACTGTATGGGAGGTCTTATAGGTTGGTATGTTTTACGTAAGGTTTGATTGGTTTTGACTTTTATCTGGTTTGGATTTTTGTTTCCTCCCATGTGGTGTGTTCTCCAGTTTATGATTTGAGTTTGATTTGTTTCGAGTGTTCTATCTGTCATTGAACTGACAAATTATGACTAAATTGTATCAGAGAAGACAATCAAATCTGAATTTTGGATTCACTGTTTGTTTCTTTAATTAATTGTGTTTCTTTAATTAATTCATCCTGATTCGTTTTGAGTATTGTTTTTATTTTATTTAACGTTTTCTTAAATTGAGTTGAATTGTTGTGGGTTGTTTTTGGTTCTTTTGGAGTTTTTGTTCGTTCTATTTTTTTAGTTTTGAAATCTCTGCTAAACAACATTGTTACCAATTAGGTTATTATTTCAACCACCATACCTGTGGAGAAGGATTGTGCCTGTCATTTTAATAAATTACCAACTTTTGTACTCTGGCTTCTAGTTCATTTATTTGAACTGCCTGTGTTAAAAATATCATTGTTAGGGTCCCCCATCCCAGAAAGTGGGGGTGGCGTTCGACAATTCTAATAGCCATATTGTCAAGGTCACACTGTATATTGTAATCATTATGATCACAAATTGTAATTTCTTTAATAAGATCATTGTTTCTGCCTAAAATGAATACATGATATTAGGTAACTGCATGATTTGTATTTTCTTAGAACTGTACATTTCTGACATATGGACATCATTTTGACACAGACACTCTGATAACAGTTTACTCTAAATTGTAATGTAGAAACATGCATTTTATGTAAAGCTGCTTTGAAATGATAACAGCGGTGTACAAATAAATGTGAATTGAAATGAATTGAACATTTGCCAAGAATAGAACATTTTAACTTTTATATTTTTATTAAAATACAAACAAGCAAGCCAAGCCCAGGTGAGAAAAATAACGCAACACAGTTACTTTTCATGGAAAGTAATCATACAATGTTACTTTTTTTAGGGAATAACGCAATATTGAAACACATGACTTTTAAAAGTAACAACTGACTGTAGTCATCTCTTTCAGCATTAATTTGTCTGCATTGTCTCTGTACTACAAGTTTATCCCAAGTGTGACCATGACTTCCTGGCTTTCACAAGACCGTTTTTGAATTGCCATTTTTTTTACCTTTTTTCCACTTGGATAGGAATGAAGTAAACTGATGATGGAGTAAAGAGGGGTGAACAGGAGAGAGAAATAACCAGAGATTAACTGAAAGTGAGGGATGCTAGGCTACACATGCAGTCAATGACGGCACAGATACCACCAACGCATTCTCATCCTTTGGCGTCATATAAGTGACGCCTGACAAAACGTCGAAATACTACGCACATGGCACCCTTTAGCGTGAATATAACACGCGAAGTGATGGGTAGGTTTAGGTGTGTTGTAGGGTCTGCGTCTCATATTCACGCTAAAGGATGCCAGTCAACTTTATGACGCCTTGGGTTCGCGTGTTATATTCACGCTAAAGGGTGCCATGTGCGTAGTATTTCGACGTTTTGTCATATAGCGTCACCTATATGACGCCAAAGGATGAGAACGGGCTGGATACCACAGAGCCTGGATGCATCTGATAGGAAGGAGCCTTAATTAGCCCTGTTCAGAAAGATATCATCTCAGTGTGTGGCCAGTGCTGGGACGTTGCTAATTCCCCCAGTACTTTCAGATCACCTTGGTGTAGGATTTGTATTGACCAATTAATCTCTAGTGTGACTTAAATTGGTGTCTTTTTCACACTCAAAGCTACCGTATGGCTTCAGGAGCCATGGATTATAGCACACAAACATCCTTAAAACTATATTTTTTTTATGCTGTTTTTGGATGTTGCCAGATATGACTGAGATATGACAGATATCACTACACACACACACAGGTGCGCGCACACACGCACGTGAACAAAAAAGTGCAAAACAATTAAATCAAGTTTAGTTGGTTATTATTTCACTTTCTATTTTGGTTTTCCATTTCAGTTTATTTTAGTTTTAGTTTATTTTACTGGTGTATATATTTAGTTTGCATATTGCGATGCCTTTTTTCAGTACAGTAAGTTTTTATCCCTTACAGCATCACACATTTTTGCTGTAATCTGATTAGGGATGGGGCCGATCCGATCCAGTATCGGTATCGGGACCGATACCAGCGTAATTCACGTATCGGATTTTCCCGATCCAACCTGCGGAGATATCCGATATCCATGAGCCATGTCAGCGCTTTAACGTAGTCTGCTGAAACGACTAAAAGTGATTCCCGCGGCCCGCCGGCTAGTCTGCTAGCTGGCTGCAAACTGTGGAATGGATATCCTGAATGGAGGTGCTGCTCAATGAGACACAGAGACCCCCCCTCAGGAAATCCATTCCGCAGTTTGCAGCCAGCTAGCAGGATAGCATTGAGCTGCCAACATGTTCGCTGTGTGGAAATCCTATGGTGGAAATACTTCACACTGGAAACACCACAGCAGAGCAAGACAGCAAAATGCAATGTTTGCAAAGCCGTATTAATTAAACCATTTGTCTGTGATGCATGTTTGCTATTCGCAGTCCAGAAGAGAAAGAGAGAGATCTCTCACGCGGTGCCACAGCGCGCACAACATGACAGCCCATCAGCATGATCGGTGATTGTTGTAAAATGCAGTCTCTACTGTTGCTAAATTGCGGGACACTTTTAATAATAAAAAAAAGCTATTAAAAGCACAAAAATCTGCGCAAGAGAAGCTGTTCCCGCGTCGCGCGCTCCGAAACAGACCGCAACGAGACAAGCACATTATACTTTGGGCTTCATATGCACGTCTAAACGATCAAATGTAGCCTACACAAAAATGTCAAAATGACCGGCTTGGAGATTCACTTAAACAGTTTGTCTAAAATGGACGTAGTTATGGAAATAGTTGGGAGAAAATATGGTGCACTCGTTCTTAAAGGGGAAGCAGTCTAATAAACATGCTGACGATTGCTCCATTACTGAGAATCAAACAACAAAAGGCAAAGAGAAAATCACTAACAGCTCTTGAATGAATAACTTTAGCTTTAATAAGCATAAATCTATCTATTATAAACTTTGCAGTGCTATTTTACTTTTGATTACTTTATTATAATTATTTTTAGACCATACCTGAATAATGTTAGTAGACCTTCCTGAAATTAAAGCACTGTGTAGGCCTGTATAATGTGTATCTTTGTTTAATTGTGTATCTTTTGTTTATCTATTGTTTAATATATATATATATATATATATATATATATATATATCTATTGTTTAATATATATATATATATATATATATATATATATATATATATATATATATATATATATATATATATATATATTGACATACATGCATACATACGTACATATCATACTTGCCTGTAGAGAGGAGTTTATTTCAGCATCATATAAAATCAACAATAATGATAATAATAATATTAAAGCAAACACAGCTCTGGTATCGGAAAAGTATCGGTATCGGCCGATATCCAAATTCAGGTATCGGGATCGGATCGGAAGTGAAAAAATGTGGATCGGTGCATCCCTAAATCTGATTATAGAGACATGCAGTACAACAGGATTTGAATCACACTTTTTTTTTTAAGTATTGGGTCAGATAACCTGCACTGGAGACATTGGATTTAAGTCTCCTGAGTTCCGTGGCTCAGAATTTTTGAAACATATACAATAATCTTGTTTGAGGCCATTTGGATCTTCTAAATGTGACTAATTTCATTTGAGTCATCTTTGTTTGCAGCACGTTGTTTCATGCTGGGATGTTTTATTGTTTGTGCTTCTGATTTCAAATTTACTCAGTGTGCATTTTAATTATTTGGACTACTAGAGTAAAAACACCTCTGGAGGTCTGTCTTTTTGTTCGGTATGCAGATTATCGTAATTGTCATAGTAAACACAATTTTTATCATAACTGGCTTGCTTGCCCAAAGTTCAGAACGCCTCGGTTACGACTGTAACCTCGGTTCCCCAAAGAGGGAACGAGACGTTGCGTCGAGATGACGTTGTGGGAACGCTCTGTGTGATTGCGTCGTGAAACACTTGTAAAATCAGTCCAATGGCGAATAGGCGGGTGAAGTCATGGTAGGAAGCTATAAAGTAGGGAAGCATACAATTTAAAAGAAAAGAAACACAACAAATTAAATGTAGTTTGATAATACTTTATATCTTCATATACAAAAATAAAAACCTTTGCAACTAAAAAGTGCAAAGTGCCAAGCTGTGGCCAGCTTTCAAAAACATTTAATTCAAGTTTCATTTAGCTTTAAAGTGCTGTAGGCTACCAGGTTAACTGTTGAAATGTGAACTCGACTGGGCACATTGAACTTCATAAAATTAGGCCCTTTCTTTTTAGAACTGTGGCAACTACAGTCCATTCAACAGAACTTTTGTGATGTGTCAGAATCACATAATGGATCAACATTTAGGTGTATGTGTGTGTAACCAGTTCATAGTCCTCCACTGGCTGGAATGTGTAAATTCTTTTGCAGAAACAGAAGCTGGTCTACGTGTTCTGGAGTGAGCATGCTCCGCTGTGCAGTTACTATGTCTCCGGCAGTTGAGAACACTCTTTCTGACGCAACGCTAGTACCAGGGATGCATAAATAGCGCTTAGCTAACTTAGCCAGGAGGGGAAAGACAGTCTCATGGCTCCTCCACCAGATGAGGGGGTCTTCTGAGAGTGATAATGGGGAGGTTTCCAGATACTTTTTCATCTCCTCCTCAGCTCTGGTGTTGCAGGATTTAGTAATAGGGACCTCGGCATCACTGAATGTCTTGCCTAACAGGCTCTCCAGTGAAGTACATCTTCTTTTAGGTCCAGGAGGGCCTTCATCATTTAGCCCTTCATCTGGGCCACTGGGCACCTCAGCATAATCCTTAGGCCCCACCTCTTGCTGCAGTGAAAGATCATAAAAGAAATCACAATCAACAAATAAGCCTCATATTTAAATTCCAAGTTCAGTGTTATTATCCCTTGTATATAATAACAAGGTCCCACTACAAGATAAAATGGAATAAATCTGAAATATGTGACCCTGGACAGCAAAACAAGTCATAAGTTAAATTGGTATATTTGTGGCAATAGCCAACAAAACATTGTATGGGTCAAAATTATCGATTTTTCTTTTATGCCAAAAATCATTTGGATATTAAGTAAAGAAAATGATCCATTAAGATATTTTGTAAATTTTCTACCGTAAATGTATCAAACATTTATTTTTGCGAGTGAATGCAGCACAATTGCTAACAGAATTGGAAAACTTTAAAGGCAATTTCCTTAATATTTTGATTTTTTTGCACCCTCAGATTCCAGATTTTCAAATAGTTGTAGTTCAGCTGAAGTATAAATCTCAATTTTAACAAAATGTACCCATAAGACTGGTTTTATGGTCCAGGGTCACATATTGGTGCATCTCTCCACAAGTAACATTAATCACACACGCACGCACGCACGCACACACACACACACACAATGTGTATGGTTGTGCTAATAAAATCTGTATTATAAGCTAATTATGTTAAACACATAAGTGTGATAAAATACAGTTGTACAACATTGTTTTACATGTTTTATTGTTAAAGATAGAAATAGTTAGCCTACCTCAAGTGCTGCAGCTTCAGTTATCACTTTGGATTGTATGTCATGCTGCTCATCTTGGGAGATAAATGGAAGGGCTTTAAATCGTGGGTCCAAAGTTGAAGCTGTGTAGAGCATATTTTTGTCAGCCACAGTCGAGTATCTCTTTGACAGATCTTCGTGAATGGCCTGCTTGATTTCTCGGACCATTTGAGTTTCACCGCTGAAGCCTGTTTCTGTGTCGTGGAGTAACTGTGCATGCAATGGAGCAATCACGGACAAGGTCGGTGTGCTATCCTCACACATAATGTTGGTTGCCTCCTTTATTGGTTTCAGGGTCACAGCGATTTCTTCGGCATTGGTAACATCCGCTTCGCTCAGGGTACAGATATCTGTTCCACTTTTTCACACCTCGGGAGAGAGAAGCACAACTCAAATGGCTGGTTGTTGCTCGAGGAATCTTTCAATCATATCGAATGCACTATTCCATCTAGTAACCACGTCCGTCTTTAACTTGTGAGGTGGTAGTTCGAGTAGCTTCTGTTTTTGCTCAAGGATATGACTTACGCTGGTGCTGCGGTGAACAAATCCAGACATTCTCCTAATTCTCCCCAGCAAACGTGACACAGTCGGCAGTTTCAAAGCTCTCTGAGCGGCGAGGTTAATGGTGTGTGCGAAACACTTCACGTGCTCGAAGTTGCCCAACTGCGTAGCAGCTAGCATGTTGGCAGCATTATCTGTGACGATTACTAGGTCGGAGGTTGTGAGATGCCATTCCTGAGCAACAGTCTGAAACATCTCATTCATATGTGCTCCTGTGTGGCTCTCATTCATTGCACGAGTTTGCAAAACACGAGTCTCAAGTTGCCAACAATCGGTGATGAAGTGAGCGGTAAAGGTGACATAAGATTGAACTGCTCTTGATGTCCAGGCATCGCAGGTTAATGCAACTCATATTGCTTTCTGCAAAACGCCCGTGACCTGTTCCTTTGTCTCTTGATATAGTTGAGGTATTGCTTTTTCGGTAAAAAGGCGACGGGATGGTATAGTATACCTTGGCTCAATTATGTGCATCATACATCGAAAGCCTTCATTGTCTACCATGCTGTAGGGGCGCAAATCTTTTGAAATGCAATAGGCTATGGATTGAGTTATTTTCTTTGTCCGTTCAGAGTTCGGTGGGAGTTTAGAGCATTGAAAGAGAGTGCGTTGGTTGGCGGGCAAATTAGTTACTTTAGGTTGTTGTTCGTCCGCGTCTTTAATGTTAATCTCTGGGTGATGGCGTACCATGTGATTTCTCACGGTTGTGGTGTTTCCAAAATACTTAATCTTTGCTTTGCAAAGCCTGCATATAGCATGATTCCTATCAAGCTCCGTCTTTCCCTCGAGGTTATAAAAGCCGAAATGTGCCCAAACTATCGCTTTCAGTGAGGATGGAGCAGGTTGTATAACTCTTTCTGTGAGGTTTGCCATTGTTTGCGCCGACTTACTTTTGCTGCAATTCTTCTTTTGGTTATGACAAGAGTGTGCAGGCGTCAGTGTGAATTCGACACAGCGCCATCTATGGGAATGACGAGCTAAACTCATTTCAGGACAATAGTATACACGGCATAAAAAAAAAAAAAAATATGAATCGATTTTTGGAATTCTATGAATCGATTTTGAATCGGCAAAGCTTGAATTGCGATTCAAATGTGAATCGATTTTTTTGCACACCCCTACTATAAAGCGCACCCAGACCAAACATGGTCAACTTCTATAGGTCGAAGCAAGTCGATCACAGGCATGCTGGAATTATGGCAGGGTGATGCAACGTCTCGTTCCCTCTTAAGGGAACTAAGGTTACAGTCTTAACCGAGGCATTCCCTTTCAAGGGAACTCGCGTTGCTTCGAGATGACGCTGTGGGGACGTCTATACCAATGCCACCATAGTGACCAGTGCCTGTCTTGTGTGAAATCAGGTGAGCACAACAAAGACCGAATCACCTGGGACCCAGGAGTGAAGCCCAAAACTAGGTTGTAAAACCGACGAGTGTGTGTGGAAAGGAACAGCCCGCCGCATCACACACTTCTTGTAGGGATACCTCTAATACAAGGCTACAAAGCCGCCATACTCCTCCTGCTCACGGAGGAAACTGGTTTGTTTCTTATGCAGGGAGCTCAGTTGAGAGACCTGAGTCTATGAGTTGGGCCCCCTCAGAGGCCAAACCTACACTTCCATAACTCTGTTCTCCAGAACTCCCGGGAGTAGAACACTCATTGAAACCATGTACAGACATTGTACAGCCACGTCTGCAACTCTATTTGAGCTCCACCACCTTTGGGTGGAGTCTCCCTTCCCTGGGCCTAGGCCTCAGCCCCTGCCTCGACAGGATGTATGCTCCCTGAATCTGGTGCCCAGGGATGTAGAGCCTGAGCAATCATCACCAGGTGATTAAGTGCCAGGTGAGATGGTGACCAAGGGGTCAAGGATCTCATGTACAACAGGCCAAATGGTATCACGTTGGACGCTTCTGCCATCAGACCCCACAGTCTCTGAAACTGTTTCAGGGTGGACCCTCAGATATGTGCTTGCCGGAGACCGCTGCGCCCCGAAACACACAAGGTAGCGTGGTTAGCATAACGGTCCCCTGAGGGCATCGAAGGACAGCGGGCACCGTATAATGAGGTGTTAACCGCTTTACTTTGGGGGAGACTGCCGTCATTGGCCTGATCCATCAGGTGTCAGGTCCTTTTCCCCGCAGCCTTCTTGGAAATAATGACAGTCCTCGGATCTGTCTTACCCCTTGAAGGTTGCGGTTGAGACCCTCTGGGGTCAGCAAACGCGCCGTTCCGTTTTGCTCGTTTTTTTTTCACATAGCAGCAAAAAAGACTTAAAATACTCCATCATTTATGGTCATACAGACTTAAAGGTGCAATGTGTAAAAAATTTGAGTATCTATTAACAGAAATGCAATATGTCATCCATAACTATGTGTTCAGTTGTGTATAAAGAACTTACTTAATAAACGTAATGTTTTTATTACCTTAGAATGAGGCATTTATATCTACATAGGCGCGGGAATCCCCTTCTATGAAGGTCGACATATTGTGACGTCATGTTTCTACCGTAGCCGGCAGCGAACAAACAGAGTTACAGAGCGCGTTTCGTCACTACCTTGAAAGAGAAGCCGCAGAAAGCTAGAAGAAGCTAGCCATAAACACCGTGAGTAGTGAATTTTCCCTTGAGAGTGGTGTAAATTTGTAGTTGGATTGTTTCATGTAACTTAATTCTTCTCCCTTGCTGTGTTATGGCTTTGCTATGTGGGGATAAATGTGCTGGTTACGTTCGTGAGACAGCTGATTAGTAGGCTACACTTGTCATTGACCGTAAAACAGTTACAGGAATCACCAACCCGTCGATCTTGGAACCATTTTAAGTCGATCGAGTTTCCAAAATCAGAGAAAAAAGCCTATTGTGTGTAGTTAGTGGTGTCTAGGGGATGCGGAGGCGCGCGCGCTGTTACAATCACGTCATTTTTGCCACACGCACCTTTGGGCTCATGCGGACGCGTCGAGTATAAACAAGGCTTAACGCTTTAACCAGCTCAGCCACAGTAACAGCTCATATTAGCCAGCTAAACTTTTACTACCCTGTTAGAAAAAAATATATAGTTGCATATAGGGCTGTGAATCTTTGGGTAGGCAGCGAATCGATTCGATTCACGATTCATCGGTTTTCGATTCGATTCAAGAACGATTTTTGCAAATTCAGAAAGATTCGATTCAATGCGATTCACATTCAAATTCGATGCGATTCGATTAATTTGATTCGATTCTTCATTTTTTTATATGCATTCATAGGATTATTTAAATGCTTCCCCTAATGGGTCTTAGTTAGGGTGTGAATTATACAGCTGCCTTCGGGGGTCAGAGAGTTGGAACAAAAACAAAAAACCAACGACATTTTGTCTATTGTTAACGTTAGTTCATTATAGTTTTTAATGAATCTATTATTATAAAAAAATATTTCCAAATCCTATAAATTAGCATTTATAGAAATGTAAACCAAGATTTAAAAAGGCTTTAAAAGTATTGTTAGTTCATCATGCTAACTATTTTGTAGGATAGTGTTAATGGATACACAACCTTAAAGTGTTCCTGGTACATTAAACATCCTTCCATTGTGAGACTAAAAATACCATGAACTTTCCCAACTAAACCTCAACTAACTTTTCCTCATGGAATAGCTACTCTTTGATTTCTTTATACTGAACATTTTCCTTGTGATTCTGAAAGAAAACGCGCCGGGTGTCTAATGCAACTTTAATGCGCATCTGATTGATGGATAAACCACGCGCTCTTATTTCAGTGTAGGCCTAATTTATGTTGTAGTTAGGCTATTTCATCAGTTTTCTTCGTAAATTCAGTTTAACGACATTAAGTTACATTTCATTCATCATTCATGATTAATCGGAAGCGTGTGCATTTTAGACACCTATTATATGTTTTCTCTTTCCATGTAATAAATGCGCACCCTTGAATAAGTGGGGTTTTACTTTAACTGCTCAGGACGGGTATGACCCATTTCCGTAAAACTTCAATATCTTATCTTAAAGAAAATAACGGCGACGTTTCCACGCAACGAACGCGTTTAGCAGTGCCCACGCAATGATATGGCAGCTTTATCAATGGCTTGCTTTCTCGATAGAGGGTCATCTACTCATGTGTACACCAGTGGCTGTCCTGAGGAGAGCTCAAACATGGACTGCTAAAAAATCAGTAGATGAGAGCTATATGGGACCGAGCGCAAGTGAAATCCAGTGAAAGATGGTAAAGAGTGCAGCAAGTATGTGAAGGAGAAATGTGAGGACGCGAAATGACGCCGCACAACGCCTCATTAATTCGCGCATGTAGTCATTTAATGTTGATATGTTTTAAAGCACTGAATCGCTATAGAATCGCAAATTAATCGATTCTTAGCATTTTAAATCGAATATTGACCGAAGTAAACGATTCACGATTCAAAATACATGTTTCAAGATCGATGCATATGCATCGTCAGGATTTGTAATCGATGCATCGAGAAAACGAATGAATCGTTACACTCCTAGTTGCATAGTTTCATGTGGTTTTTCTCCCTCGCTGTATTATGGGTTTGCTATGTGGGGAGAAACGTGCTGGTTACGTTCGTGAGACAATCAGCTGATTACTGTTATTATATTATGTATTAAGACCCTTGATCCTCACCTGACTATGGCTTTGTAAACTTTATCCATGATGTGGTTTATTATGGACTGTGGTACAGAAGCTTGGTTTACTCTGGCTATTCTCTGCTGTCTCAGACGACGATGTTTGTCCCGTTTTAGCCACCGTAGCTTCTTCGAAAGGGAGGGGTGAGCAGTGGGCTGAGCCGAACCGCTAGATGTCGCCAAAAGTCACACACTGCACCTTTAAGAAATATGAAAAAAAATAAACTGTTAAATGTCTACTTTTTTGTGTGTCCACTTACAAGTGAAACAAAACATTCTGCTTTTGTAAAATAAAGAAAATAAACTGTGCTTTCTGGCTAGCCGTCACCGTGAACTTTTTTTTGGAGCACGTCTCTAAACTTAAACAAATCTAAGCGAATACTATTCACCCAGGCATGAGCAATATATCTTTATAATCATTTAATTGTCTGCTTTTAAATGATCTAATTCAAAACAAAAACAAATATTCTCTGTTTATGTAATCTGTATGAAAAGAGAGAGATGTCAGTCGTTCTCATTACAGCTCGTTATCTGTTAATGTGATCACGCCCACAGAGAGCGCGCGCTATTCAAACGCAAATTATCTGAGGCAATACATGCAAACCTGTCAATGCCCACATCAGCTGGATAAAACACATCAAGTTCATCAGATTCAATCAGATTCATGTACTTTACGTTGAGACGCTGTGTGAGGAATAATACTATATTAACCCTCTGGGGTCGGGGGTATCGCCGGCGATACCAGCTCACTTTTTTCCTTATCAGTGCAAAAGAGACTCAAATTACTCTGTTGATTTTGATTTTACATATAAGTGCTGTATATCATTAGATCCTGTTAAGTGTCATTTTTTTTTGTGGGTACTCACAATAAAAACAAAGTGTTGTGCTTTTCGTCAAATAAAGAAAAATAAACATGATGCGAGTTTTGCCTTCTCTCTGTCAGTGAGGTCCATTCTGAAACGCGTCCGAAAAATGAACTGTAACTCTGTCAGTACTTGTCACAGAGATACGAGAGCTTTCTCTTTATGAAGCTGAAATTCTCTTCTTTTAAATGAAGTAATTTATTTAAAAATATATATATTTCCAGTTTATGTAATCCGTTTGAAACCAAGGAGAGGTACAGTTTTTTCGTTCTCCCTTCATTATCTTTAATGAGCCGAGGCCGCCACGTCCCCAGAGCTTTTCACATGGTAAATAGGCAATCTAACGTTATGCATCGCACACGCCCAGCAGCGATCAATGGCATAAAAACACATTTCTTCATCAGAATCACTGAAAGTTCATCGCGTTTTGAGAATGGCACGCTACTCCTTCAGATGATTCTGGACAGCGAGGAAGGATTCACCTTTTCCTCAGAGGAATTTGAAACTCGGACGACCAACGGCTGCATTTTGAAGAACGAATTGACCCCGCCGAGGATACAAGTTCGGAGTAAGTTGGTTAGTGTTATATAATTCCTTTTGTGATTATAGAGCTCAAATGAATTTTCAGACTATATTTTGCCTAGTTTTGGCTAGCTTTTGACATAGGAAAGATCACCTCACAGTCATAATATCCCTATACGTAGGCCTATACGCTCGTGTAAACGTTTTAAATGTGATATTAGCCTACTACATATATTTCACTCAGTTTTGAGATTAGTTTATGACACTGATTATCATGCTAAAATACTGCCTTATGCGTAATTTATTTTGTTTGCGAATAACTGCTTAGGTTATATAATGATTTAGTGAAATATATTTCAGCCTCCGGTAAAATATGTGATACTGTCTAAATACAATATATTATTTATGTATAAATGTTCAGTTAGACTAACTGAAATAAAACCATGTCTATATTGTGAAGGGTAGTCAACTTTAGCATGGGTGTGTTCACTTATTCTAAGCACTGTGTGTATATATATATATATATATATATATATATATATATATATATATATATAAATCGCAATTTTAACCAGAGAATTGCCCAAAGTCGTGCAGCCATATAGTTTCACTTGATATCAGCATGTTCAAAGGTGTTTATTTTTTTATTTCATTTTTTACAGGGAGAGATGCCACTGATGAGTCCTGCTGACTTCAACATTCAACAGTCTCTGTACATGAACATGGTAAAATGAAAAATCAAACACCTTGGAAATGACAGGTATGTACAATGTTTCAATGGCACAAAGTTGTGTGACTGTTCAAGCCTATGTCTTTAGATCAGTGTGTTTACTAATGTGCTTTTTTGTCCTTTGTTGTGTATCTTTGGATTATGTTGTGTTGTAAATAAATCCAAACAATCTAAAAGCCATTATTTTTTAAATCTCCTCATTCTTTGTGCAAGGCTCCTTATAATGATATGGCCTGATAACACCTAATAGGGCCATTATGGGAGGGTCTTTGTCTTTCCCAGGTGTGAAATGCATACATATTAAAGAGAGATCACGCCTCTTCGCATAAAGCTTTCTGACACAAAACACGTCATTAAAAATGTAAAAATACTTTATTGTCGTATCTGAATGAGTAGTCAGGATGATTCTCACATAGTTTTGGAGCAAATATTCTAGGCTATGTGATACAATTTTCAAAAGTCTTGTGAAGAAATAATCAATATATATTTTGTGGCCTTATTTCAGAAACTTTAATTTTTATGCATAAACAATATTCTCTCAAAAATACAAATATGTACATATATGTTGCTCACATTTTATGGTAGCCCTGTTTGTGCTAAATAGAGTGTAATTACACCTGTGCCATTAATATGTTTATAAGCAACTGAAAAAAGCACAAATGTCAGGGCATGGTAAAACATCTCAAGGACCCCAAAAACACCTTACACCCCAGAGGGTTAATAATAATCCTGTAAAATTTACCTCAGAAGAGCTGGTTTATTTTCATTTCGAGGAGCAAAGGATCCAGCTGAGGATTGAATAGTAAGTTCTTTATTCTTAAGTGCTTTGTTCTAATCGCGATATGGAATAGTGTATGTAAACCGCAAAAATTTGAATCGTGTTTCTGTGTGTGAATGAATGAGCTGTTGTTTACTACAGCTCACAAAAAGACTGTTTAAATATGAATCGCGTGTCTGTGTGTGAATGAATGAACAGCTTTTACCAATATTGCTATACTGAGATGAGTAAAAATTTACTAAAATAAATTGAAATAAAATGTCTTTGTATAAGCAACGTATTAAAATGCAAATTAACATTTATATGCCCTAATATACCTTAAAAACCATATGTTACAGACAAAATATGAAAGACAACATTTTGTTGACTAGTTTTGGATATACTCTAACGTTCTTATTGTAAAATAGACTACTGCCACATCAAATAAGCTTTTGTTCGCCAATTTCTGCTCATATGTGAAATATATATATTATGTTTTGTCAAAAATAAAGTCATCAACTAAGATGTTATTATAGTGTTTGTTCCAATGTAGGCTATATTCAAACTAATGAATCCTTAACTTTGAAATACGTATGATAAAAAGTATACTTTAGATTTTACAAAGAAAGATTACTCTTGACATATTGTTAAAATTGTAATTGTTGTTGTAATTGTAACCTTTTTAATAAAATAGCAAAACATATATTTACAAGGTAGCTTAACTGTAAACAAAATCTTAAAAGGTCAATATAAGAATTAACTGCACAATTACTAGAATTTTTTTCCTTGGATATTATACAATTTGCAAGCTAACACAATTTGTGGAAAAAGACTCTGAATCAATTCTGTAATATATATATATATATATATATATATATATATATATATATATATATATATATATATATATATATATATATATATGGAGGTAGTTTTGTTTCTATATTATTCAATAAAAAAAAGGTTGCTACAATCCAAAAAAATATTTTCAATTAAAAAAACCTTCACTTCAATGAAAAAAAAAAATATTCAATCAAAGAAAAAAATTATTTGAATCCAAAAATATATTTGAGACTCAAAAAAATACATTTGAACACTGCTTTTCTTTGATTGAAAATGTTTTCTTTGATAGAAGTCCGTTTTTTTTTTTTTTTTTTTTTTAAAGCAACCTTTTTAATTGAAGTAACATTGTTTTTTGATTGGACCATATAATGGGTAGGACATTTGTGTCTTTATCATTCAATCAAAAAAGAAGTTGCTTCAAACAAACAAACAACAGAATCAATAAAAAAGTCACTTCAATGAAAAGATAAACATTTTTAAATATAGAAAATCGTTTTTGAATGCAAATAAAATATTTGAGCCTCCAAAAAATTGCATTTGAACACTTTTTTTTTATTATTGAAAATGTTCTCTTTGATTGAAGTAATCTTTTTTGTGTTTGGCCCATACATGGGTAGGACATTTGTGTCTTAATCATTCAATTCCAAAAAAGTTGTTTCAATCAAAAAAAAAATATTTTTAATCAAAGAAAAAACTGTTCAAATGCAAAAAAAAAATACTCTGTGAATAAAAAAAGTATTGAAGAGAATGTGTTTTTTCGTTGTTTTTTTTTTTTTTAAGTGCAAAAAGTTTTGAAGTTCAAATTTTTTTGATTGAATTATTTTGACACGAGTGAATTATTTTGACACAAGTCCGCAGTGGGCGGGTGCTTCTCTATTGGTCAGACATGTTTGATTGACAAGTGTCTTTTGGAATTGAATGATTGAGACACAAATGTCCTACCCATGTATGGCCCAAACACAAAAAAGATTACTTCAATCAAAGAGAACATTTTCAATAAAAAAAAAGTGTTCAAATGCAATTTTTGGAGTCTCAAATATTTTATTTGCATTCAAAAACGATTTTCTATATTTGAAAATGTTTATCTTTTCATTGAAGTGACTTTTTTATTGATTCTGTTGTTTGTTTGTTTGAAGCAACTTCTTTTTTGATAGAATGATAGACACAAAGACACAAATGTCCTACCCATTATATGGTCCAATCAAAAAACAATGTTACTTCAATTAAAAAGGTTGCTTTAAACAAAATTTAAATCAATGTATTGTTTTATGTGAATGATTAGGCAGGATGATTTTCAGACAATTTTTAAGCAAAAACTCTAGGTGACAACATCCATTAGTCAAAAGTCTTGTGGACACATATTTAGTATGTGGTCTGTGGCCTTATTTCAGAGACTTTGATTTTTAGTTTTTTTCAATAACCATGCATAAACATTGTCTCAAAAATACAAACATGTACATACATGTTGCTCACATATTATGGTAGCCCTGTTTGTGCTAAATAGAGTGTAATGACACCTTTGCTATTAATGTTTATAAGCAACTGAAAAAAGCACAAATGTCAAAGGGCATGTCAAAACATCTCAAGGACCCCAAAAACACCTTAGACCCCAGAGGGTTAACTGACGACTCGTATCAGGCAGTTCAAAATCAGCCTTTTTCTTTTGGAAGACAATAACTCCAGTAGGTCACAATAGTCTAGTTTAGTATTTAAGCATGACATCTGACTATTTGTGTATTCTGTTAAAATTAGGGATGTCCACAAGCATCAGAGCACTATTAATCCAGTCTCACTTCCTGCACGAACCAACGTAGGTTTGTAACAAATTTGGTTTGTATTTGTAACAAATTTCTATGGGTGTTTCGTTAACGATGCGCTGAATGTGGTAGACAAATCACTGACCGAGCAGAGCAGGCTCTCGGGGGAAAAAAAGGGGTTTAGAGAGACTACATCTTTTATAGAACCATTTCAGACATTGTGAGTTATGTATTTTTTTACCTTGGATGCATTGTGGTTGAATAGAATAGAACTTCGAGAGCACACTTAAAAAACTGGTAAATAAATTATGTAAAACATAACCAAACTTTTATTTCTAGATAAGCTATATCTTAACATACACTGTATCATATGTAAATGCCTGTGATACACAGCTTAAAATAAAGACTCCAGATTTACATACCTACACAGCTCATCTAGGCATACCTTTGCTGCCTAGGTTAGTCATATATATGCAAACATAGTGTTTATATATCTGCAAGCAGGTTTGTCTTAATCCTGAAAGATTACAGCCACCATCATGCGCGTCATTCTGTGCACAATTGGCCGTCGTCCAATTCATTACATTAGCAAACAATTGTTTATCCTCCATTAAACAGGGCCAAATGTTGACTTCTTGTTCTCGATTGTAATGTGCAGTCTGTAATTTCAAAGGTACATCACACTTCACTGTTAATGAGGCAATAAATCGTATGTATGTGCTTTTACATGAACAGACATGAAATTGACAATGCTTTGAATCGTCTGTATACGCGGATGAGGTACAAGAGCGCTGTGCTGAAGCTGTGTTCCTCCCCTCCTGCCAAGCTTAAAAAGAAAGACCTCTAAAAGTTTTATGAAGGAGCAGATCAAAAAGGGTTGTGGCACGATTCCAATTCTACTTGTGTCTCTGGCTGTTATTACTTGAGTTCTGATCAGCGCTGGAGTGAGGAGACGACATCCTTAAACAAACTAGTTTTATGCCACCATATCTCCCCACTTATTTGAACTGATAGGAATCCGATAAACCTAAATATTTGAGCTACTCAATTGAGCTATCGCTTCCAATCGACACAGTGGACAAAAAGACCTGTATGTAGTCTGTCCATGTTCTGGATGTTAACTTATGTTTATTTCTTTTGTATAAAATATGTTGTCTTGTTCCATAAATGCATTTTGTTGATAGGTTGATTTTGAAGCAGCTTTTGTATCATAGCACCTAGATTTTCTTTCTTATGGACAATCGCAGATATAAATTACATTCCGTCTGAAACTTTGCTGCTCAATTTTGTCTCAAAATGGTATAATCCCCTTTGCAACAGTAACGTTAGGTTTTCTGTATAGAGTAATAGGGAGTAATGCTGCATTCCATTTACCTGGGAAAAGGGATGCAGGAGCTGGGAATGATGTCAGACCCGAGTTGACTGCGTTCCAGTAAACCAGTAAGGTGGATGTGTCCAGGCAAACCTTTGTTGTGTTTGCTCTTTTATAATACAAACACATCAAAAAATTATATTTTGCACAGATAATGGCAAGTATCATGTCCACAAATTGGATGGACCACTGTGTATTGAGACAGACAAACACAGAAGTACTAATAAACATTGTATTACTGTTTCACCACAGATGATGTGCTGAGAATCCATATTAGATTCTGAAGACGGGGTTGTTACTCTTCCCTTGAGTTCCCCAGTAGCAAATCCTTCTTGAGGCAGCATTCCAGTTAAAAATCTCTTCTGGGGCCTAGGAATTTTCCATGGAACGCACCATAATCCACGTCCAGCTTCTTCTCTAGAGTGACTAGGATTACGTATTTGCCCTGGAGCGCCATCCAATGTTTTGGAAAAGGATATTGCTCAGCCCATTTTTGAGAATATGAAGATGAAGCCAAGAGTAAAAAAAAAACAAATGCAGCCTTGGTGAGCATAATATACTTTTTCCAACAACACCAAAACGACCTAAAACATTTTAACGGTAGTGTATATTGTTTTATATGCATTTACAAATTCATATAATATTCGCACGTCACAACGCATATGAGATATTTTTGATTAATGATCTAGATTTATTTTTCAGGTATTTGGGACATGGTTTAGTTTTTACTTTTGATGACAGCAGCATCTATTATATGTTCCTTCAGAAGCCAATATTAACGTCATAACATTTTTATATTTCTATATCTAGAGTCCTCCACAGTTTCTGACAAGTCCACCTCAAGAACAGTTGCTTATTGACAGTAATGCAAATGCTACAAGAGTCCTAGATCTCATTTAAATTCACTGGCCACATTCTAACATAAAAAAAATAATAATAATAAAAAAACTACCAAATCAGTTGTAACACAACAGCTGTAGTATGCGGATATTTGTGTATCTATTTTGCAGTAATTTAGTTAGGTGAGCATTAAACAACTGCTTTCAGCAGCTGTTGGCCTTGGGTTCCTCACCATTACCGCTTATGTGAGCCAAACCAAATTAGTGAATGACACGACACAAGGAGAGAATTTCAAGCCTAAGCCTCACTTAAAATCCTCTCACATCATGATAAAATCCTCAAGTTAGTTGAAGAAATGACAGAACGTCGGCTGTCTGTAGCAGGCCAACAAGATACGGTCTTTTCTGTCTCGGTCTGTTTGCTTGCATTCTGATTCAATGACTGTGAGTTGATTTCAATTAACGTGGTATTAATCACAAGCACATTGTGCTGTGTTCTTCAAACCATAGTGGCTTTCATATATAAGCATATGACTCCTCAGAAGTATGTTGCAGTGTTCAAGTAATGTAAAGATAACAACTGTAAGCACACATTAAGACCCAAGGACCACCAGCGTGACTAGACCACCAACCTCAGGGGCTGAGCCTTGTATCCTCCTTATACAACAGGATCTGGCTGGTTATCCCACTTACAGTAAATTGTGTGTGTGTATATATATATATATATATATATATATATATATATATATATATATACTATACTGTATATGTATATATATACTTGCTAGCTTCTTGCATTGTTTTTGTATATCAATACTTGAATGTGGGTAAGTTTAATTTAAAAAAGCAACATTTTGAACAAAGCTGAGAAAATTTTTTTTTTTCAAAGACTACATCCGTATCGAATTCAGAGTTATAATCAAAACATTGACAGTGTAGATCGAATCCATCAACACCCCCAAAGCTTGCACAGTCATATAGCCCTACCTATTTGTGGGTTCAACATTTCATTCAGTAACATTAGGCCGTTTTGATTTATATGCTGTTTAATGTTAAATGATTGCGTTATGTAAGCAATGCTTCTATTGCTTGATTCCGCTTCTTTTTCGCCTGTGTTTTGATCTGGAGATTCCGTACTATTTCAGAAGATGCGTAATAGCGGCCCCAATATCATATAACAGTGAAAATATGGATTGCTGTAATATTCCGTCAATACCAAATGTTTTAACTATACAGTTTCGTACTTATTTTGAAAATGTATGTGCAAAATGAATTTAGTGGGGAAAAATTAACCACCAGCTTTACTTCAAATAGAGAGAGCTGATATTGATGAAACATCGCGTATTTTACTATGACCTATATACTACTATATTAAAGGCTCAGCTAAAATGTGGCATTAGTGATAAGCCTGTGTTTAATGTCCTGGAATATTTGCAAAATCTTTAGAATTTGTCACTGGTGTTATTGCGACCTATGTTACAACTCTTGCCTCATTCATGAAATTAAATAATAAAATTAAGAACAAAAGTGAGCTATAAAGTAAGTTTAAGAATGACCCTTTTATGCTTGAAAAGTTTAAGCAAGGAGCTGCTCATTTGGATTCTTAGACTACCTCTATCCCCCTTATTTTAAGCTTTCTTTCAGATTCTTAAATATGCGAGTCAGTGCTCCTTTTGAACGTGGAATATTCTTTATTCTGAGAGATTCAAATATTGCAGCCATGGGATTCATCCTCTAATTGTCGCATTGTGATGACAAAAAAGGGAAAACTGCATAAACTGCAAATAACTCCCAGACTGGTGTACAGAACCTGAGCGTTGAACATTTGACACTGTTCGCCTGATGCATGTCAACATCCTCTTTTAGAGAAACGTATTCACATTGTATCCTCTGAGGGAAAACAGAGACAGAGAGGGGAAGCCGATGCTAGCGTGACGGCCATGCCACATTACTCAGTAAATGCTGACTGATTACATTTCACATGCAGCTCTAGCACATTTCAACAGAGCCGGACAGTAACGGAGTACATTTACTTGAGTACAGTACTTAAGTACAATTTTGAGGGATCTGTACTTTACTCGAGTATTATTTTTGGGGAGTACTCATGACTTTACTCAAGTACCTTTGAGAGGCAAATATTGTACTCTTTACTCCAATACATTTCTATCCATAACCGTGAGTACCCGAGTAAAAAAAAAAAAAAAAAAAAAAAAAAAAAAAAAAATCTCGGAAACCCTCAATTTGTTGTTTCCCTCTCAAACGTGATTGGATTGTGCAGGCGCCACTGATTGGGACAGCCTATCAGCAATCACCTTCAGCTTTCCGCCAAAGTCAACTCCATGGTCAGATTTTATATTACACATTAATGTAAGCCAAGCATTTGGTTTGATATTCTTGAGTATGTGGTGTGTTTAACACAGTCAGGTTCAAATGTGGCAGTGGCGTAGCCACGAGGGATTTCTGATTTCTCAAAAAAAAAACTTTAGGAGGCAAAATATATTTTTACTGATTATGTGAATTACACTGCGCAAACCAAAGTAGGCTACTACCCAGCGAATGAAGAAGGGTTGGCGCTCAGTCTCCACAGTACATAAAATATTAATTTTGTTTTATTAAATTTTTCGGGTTTGCATTTATGAGGAAAAAACAATGTTATGGACGTGTTCTCCGTTACGGACGTGAGCGCTCTGAAAGCGGCACTAAAAGATGCTTTAAAACTTTCACAGAGACATCAAACAGAAAACACAAAACCTTTCTTTAACCTGAATTTCGTTTTGCATTAATTGTATCTTAATTTTAATCAATGTTTCATCAACCAATTGCCTGGGTTTAATAAATAAGAAGTAAATAGCAGACGACAGATAAGAAACGGAGGCGCCGGCACGTGAACTGGATCTCGTCTCATAAATGAACCGAAACTCAGTGTATAAGGTAGCCTACTTGCCTCTCACAGACATGTCTACTTTTAAACAGAAAAATTCAAAACGAAAGAAAACAGACTACAGATTGCTCTCTGCTTATGTAATCCGTATGTAATGTGCATTTCTCTCTGGCGCGTTTACTACTGAAGATTGCGAGTCAGCATCGTCAACTTCATCTAGCCGACACTGACAAAGAAAACACTTGTTTATTAACAAGTGTTTATTAATAAACAATTAAAATATCTCCTTGCTATATTTTACATATTCATAATCATTCCTTTTGCCGGTTCTTTATGACAGCTTTTAGGTGCTTTATTGGCAGCGCCACCCTTACATGTGGTGTGTGTGTGTGTGTGTGTGTGTGTTGTCCCCACATTTAAAGATGGGACCCCCCAAAAATGTAATTAAATTAAATAAAGCAACATGGTAAAAAGATGAAAATGACTTGATTTTACTTTCAATACCTTTTACATTCTCCAAGGTATTAACATTAACATTTTTCATAACTCCATGTAGGACGTTTCTGTGCATAAATGTAAGCACTGTGGCAGTAGTAATGCAATATTTAGAAAATCTACTCTTGTACTCTTGATACTCAAGTACTTTTAAAAACAAGTACTTTAGTACTTTTACTTAAGTAGACATCTGAATGTAGTACTTTTACTTGTACTTGAGTAAAATTTAGCAAGGGGTATCTGTACTTTTACTCAAGTAACAAAGCTCTGTACTCTGTCCGCCTCTGCATTTCAAATTGCTAACCTACTCTTGTCACATTGTTTCCACTGTAAAATAGATAAATATGTCCTGATTCTAAAGACTCTCAGCGATGGATCTTTACTCAGTGTCTGTGAATAGGATTCAGAGCAAACCCTTAAATTAATTCTCAGTATACCTGGGAAATTGATTCTGTGACAGTGGAGAAAACATAGAGTACCTTCTGTTGTGCTGCTGAGAGGATCCTGAAAGTACACGTTTTAAACTAGCTTTCGACTGGTATACTTGCCTACACAATACTGTTTATCTGTAGAATATTGTCATGTGTTGGTCATTCAAGTTTTTGTAAAATGTTAGTTAAAAAGTTAAAGGTGCTTTAAGTGATGCAAGTGTTCTGTAACTTCCTTTAGATGTATCCAATCTATTAGACACGCCCCTTTTCCCAAAAACTCCGCCATTAATTAAAAGAGATTGTTGTGAGCGTTAAGCAGAATCGTTTTTTTTTTTTCTTTACAGCCCCAGGGACTTGATATACATTTTATTTTTGAGATAAAATTGAACATTAGGATGGCTTAGAAATGCTTGCAGCACCTTAAAGGGTTAATTCACCTAAGAATGTCACCCAGATAACACGTCAGCAGCGTCTTACGTCATCAGCGTCACTGAACGCGGATTGACAACAGAACCGGAAGAGAATACAATGCTGGATAAAGTCGTAGTTTTTGTTATTTTTGGACCAAATTGTATTTTCGATGCTTCAAAATTCTAACTAACCCACTGTCACATGGACTACTTTGATGATGTCTGTATTTCCTTTCTGGACAAGGACAGATGGAGGGACAGAAATGGAGGGACAGAAAGCTCTCGGACTAAATCTAAAATATCTTAAACTGTGTTCCCGAAGATGAACGGAGGTCTTACGGGCTTGGAACGACATGAGGGTGAGTCATTAATGACATAATTTCTGGGTGAACTAACCCTTTAAGACTCAACTTCAGGAAATAATTAAAAAATGAAAATGATAAAAAAAAAAAAAAAAAAAAATGATTTATAATTGTGCAGAAAAGTTCTTAGGCTTTCATCAGGAGCAATCCAGTCCTTTTTAACTTTCTCAAATGTCAGTCGATGAACTTTCTGTAACCACAAAGGTGCTACAGCACATACATAAACTGTCTCAATTGCTTTCTTGTTGCATCATGGGTCTGATGCCATGCTTTTCTTTATTTTCCTTGTATTTCATGTTTGGTGGTTTATTTATTAATGTATGTATCTCTGCCTCTGATCATATTGATCACAAAGAATATAAAAAACTGGACTCTTTTAACACACCAAAGACTTGGCCTGGACCTTATAAGCAGTAGAATTGTAAATTGATATTTGGTTTGATTACACTAATGGGCCTGTGTCTGGACGAGACATCAAGACACTGAATATATATAACTGATGAATCATTGCAGTACAGTATCTCAGAATTGACATAAATTAGTTCATAGAAGTTTTATTTTGTTCACGTAAACTTGTTCAAGAATTATTATAAAGAAACTGTAAAACCACTTCATATAGTACAACTATGGAAAATATATGGAAAAATATATATATCTCTTCCTATTGAACTAATTCATACTCTCCTCTGACTTCCTCCCTTCCTCTGAAAGCAATTAATTGAATGTTAAACTGCTTCTAGGCCAGACATATTTTAATTAATATGAAAAATGTCACATTTATGGATGGACAGACTAAAGATATTTGACACTGATGCCAAGTTTATATTTGAAAGTTTTTTTTTTTACAGCTTTAGTTAGAAAAGAAAAACTTTGTAAAAAATTATGTAAAAAACAACCCCCCCCCCAAAAAAATCCTCAATATATATACTCAAATACATGTACTTTTTAAACAATTGTTGACAATTACTTTTTGTATTGCTCTACTACTCACCGTTTCGTGGTTCACATCTCTGCAAAACCAGGCTCATGTCAGGCAACAATAGAAACGCTAATTGCAGTGTTTCCAGATGGATGAGTCGATAGCAGGTTACCTTCACCTTCTTTACACAAGTCACCCATACTGCTCTTGTGTCAATAGACCTTCTGTGGATTGAAGAATGGTCGAAGAAATAAAAAGTGTGCCTCGACTCTTGCTGTTCCCTAGCTGGCCTAAACCAAGAAAGAAAAGATGCACGTATCAGAGAGCAAGTTCATATCAAATAAAATAATTCACAAACAGTGATATGGGTTAATTTTGGTTGGAGGCACATTTCACCTGAAAATGAACATTCTGTCACCTGGGTGTCCTTATGTTAAGAAAGAAAGTCATATGTGTTTGGAGCAACATGAGGGTAAGTAATAACAGAATTTTAATTTTTGGTGAACTGTTCCTGTAAAACAAAGGGTTAGGGTTAATAGGATTAGGAATTTGGAACACATGCACAAACATGCAGAAACAGAATGGACTGAGGTCCCCTTAGGGTTCATTGTGCATACATAATCTCAAATTAACACTTTTTCTCAGCTCTCTGCTTTTATTAAGTAAAAAAAAAAAAAAAGTAGGACTGCTGGGACTTTTGTGAAAGAACAGAATGGCACTTTATCCAAATTACATTAGATATCGCCATGATACACATGAGTTCCGAGATCATTTAGACGTTCCTTATTTAGTTCATATCCATCCATCCAGAATGGATTCAATCTTGTTTCTTTCTTCTTTCTTCAATTAGTTGCAGTCTTCCTGATTTTATTTTAAAGGACATTGTGAAAAGAGGATTGTTGAACCAAAAATGTGTGAACTGAGGATAATTATCATATAATCTAGGCATTAATTTTAAAGATGAAAGAAGTTTCCATATATGAAAAAATAAACATCCACATAATGGAGTCTCTTCACAGACAAATTGGTTTTCAAATTGGTCTGGAAAATAAATACAGAACAGCGAGAGGGGAAAAAGAAATCAGCACCGACAAGCTACTTTAAGGGAAAACAACCAACACACACACACACACACACACACTTGTGCATTATCACAATGACTCAATCTGATATGATGTTCCATAATGGGAGAGTGTAATCTCCACAGCTCTATTGGTCTAATCTCTGTGCCTCAGCTTTATGCTTTCTGTCAGGTAGACAAAGTTGTCAGTCAGGTTGGCAAAGCCATTTTCGTTTGTCAATAGGACACAGGGGGAGTGCTGAGCGTCTCAATAGAAACGGAGAAATTACAGCGTGACTGAGCTCAGTTGAGACCCGTCCTACTGATGATGGATCGACATTCCAAGGAGCCTCTGCTCGTTTCTCTCACTCTTTCCCTTTACCACTATGATTGAAAGACACTCCAGGAGAAAAAAAGGGAATGTAAGAGAGAAAGAGAAAGGACAGTGGGAAATCGGAATAATAATAGTATTGGTGGTTGTTTCTGTGCAAAGAGTGAACGGTTCTGTGCTTCTGGTGAACGGTTTGAGATTGTTTCGTGCAGAATGTCGTGTCAGACATCTATATTGCCTTCTGAATGTCTTTTTAGTCTGTGGTATGTACAGATTTTTTAGTCATTAAACCTATTATTTTGATATATTTTGACTGAATTTGTTCACTAACCCTAGTTAAAAAAAGAAAAAGAAAAAAAAACTATAGCAAAATCTATTTAAAATAAATGTATTTCGTACACTTCAAACCCATTACCATATCGACATATCACTTAAGACTTACTAATATAAAATTATAATTAAACTTTTTTTGGAGTATTTCTTTATTGCACAACACACATTTCTTAATATTAAGTCTAAAATGTGTTTTAATACCATTAATAATCAGGATTATATGATCTATCTATAATCAGACTTAATATTTAAAGCGTACATTTTGTTGTTGTTGTTGTTGTTGTTTTATACTTGCAATAGTCCCACTTTAGCACAACCAATTACTCTTAAAGGGATATTTCACCCCAAAATGAAAATTCTATCAGTAATTATTCACCCTCATGTTGTTTCAACCCCGTAAGACTTTCGTTCATCTTTGGAACACAAATTAAGATATTTTTGATTAAATCTGAGAGCTGGACCCATAGGCTTCTATTGGCCAGCATCACACTCATGACCAGGGGCGGTTTCTTCATTAGGGCGATTGGGCGACGCACCACCAAAGTGTGAAAGTGAATTTTTTCAATCACATTCACAATCTCATTCAACAACAGAGTTACGCTAGCCGTCACTATAGTCCAATCAGCGTCATGTCACGTTCTGTGGAGTACCGCCCACTGATCTATATAATGACTGGATAGCTCATGACGTTCTAAACTGCCACCAGGCAGTGAAGCCACCGGAAGTGTTCGAGCGGCCATCTTACGATTCCCTACCAGCAGAGGGCTCCAACGGCCGTTATGCAGAGATCGGTAGCTCTGGTGGCACTTTTTAGATGACTCGCTGTGCATCAACAAGTGTAAAACGAAGATCACAAAAGGATCTTGAAAAACTGCTCACAGGTTGTACTTTAAGCCCATATATAGTCATTTATATGCACAATTGTCGCTATTTCCGTGTTGTTTAAAAAAATGTATAGCCTGCTATGTTCTTTCCTACATTCTTTCACAGACGTATTCAAGTTTAAACCCAATAAACGTATTATTCAATGCATTACTTCTTACAAATTTTGTTAAATGCATTTATTTAATATTTTCATGTCAATCCGTGTTCAGTTTGACCACGAATCATGCGCTGGGACTAATTCAGCGCCTGCAGCACAAACGAACTCTGCACGCACCGCACTTGGACCTGTTGACATGGGTATGGTACAAAAATATGCACTGCAAACAGAGTACTAGGCCTATGTGTAAACCCCTTATTTACACTGCACACTTCTGCGGCGCATTACGGCTCCGACAATGTTTTATTCCTACCTTCACGCGGTGTCAACTCACACCAGGAGCATTTCCACGTGATTTGCCGATTTGTGGGCGCGATCAGCTCCGGTAGCCGTGTGGCGCCGCAGACGTGTGCAGTGTAAATAAGGAATATAGTAACCCATACAATTCGTATTATATTAAATATTTCACTCTGGCTGAGAATCGCCCCGAGTGTTCCCATAGACTTCCATTCAAAGATGTTTTTTTTCGAACTGGAGGCACTGCAATGCATTCTCTATGGGTTCCGGGAGGGCTCGCACTAACGTGCTTACGTCATCATACGTATCCTTAACTTGTGCAGCGATTGGTGGGAACAAACATACACTATTCAATATCTTTAAGATTAAGTGACAAATAATATTTAAAAACAATTTGAATTTGAATAACAAGAAAAAATGAAACACTACAATAATATCTTTATCAAATGTGATTTAAAAAAAATAAAAATAAAAAAGAATGAGAGCGAGAGCTTGAGAAACTGTTGGGATAGGGATCTCGCGACTCGCGCGTTGAGGCCAGCTGAACTTGAACAACGTCATGGCTAACGCAGTCATTTATCGTGTCATTAAAATAA
Source organism: Tiaroga cobitis (assembly GCA_030578255.1). NCBI lineage: Eukaryota > Metazoa > Chordata > Actinopteri > Cypriniformes > Leuciscidae > Tiaroga > Tiaroga cobitis. Next base: position 36,001,271 of record CM060602.1, on the reverse strand, counting down.
ATACCAGTCAGCCCGTCGTAGTAATCAGCATACATTGAGCAGGAGCAAGTAGCAACAGGAACAACAAAATCTAGGCGGGCCTTGGGAGAAGAAGACAAGCGGAGGCTGTCTAAAGAGGTATTGCTGAACATTTTAATACTCGAGTGTTGAAAAATCTCACTTTGTTTTTACAATCAGTTGAGGAAAGGATGGTAGCAGTCTTTTTTACTCCTAGCATTTTACTTTGAAATTTGTACATTTCCATTCGAACACCAACACAATCTTGTATGTCCAAAACTGTTACTTTTCAGGAAACGAAAGAAAACCTTTTTTTCCCCAAAATAATTTCCAAGCTCTTTTAATGCTTTCCATTGGTAAAATATTTGTAAAACACATTGACAGATGTAAAGGGTGACCAATAGCATTAATTTTTGAAAAAATAGGGAGATAATACAATATGGATTCTGCCTGATACATTGTTGCTGTCGGGATGGAAACCTTGTATCTCTATATTTATATTATAATAAATAAATTATTTTATAACTAAAATAAATGTATTTATTTTGTCAGGTCTGCGACACAATCTTAAAGTAGTGAAGTTGCCTTTACATGCTTAAGCTGTTAATTTATCCATTGCATGGGTGGACCTTATCCTTATCAATCATCCAAACATTTGCCCCCCCTGAGAGATTTTGCAGGAGCCGCCACTGCTCATGACCAGTAATTACTGACAGAATTTTCATTTATGGGTGAACTATCCCTTTAAGCAGGGACGTACTGGGACTGAAATTCAGCCCGGGACTTTAAGATGGGGAGGCCTTTTATGCGAGTGCCCTTGGTGCACGAGCAGAAGGATTTTTTTGCAGTTATTTTAATTCTAATAGTGTTTTTATGGTATAAAGAGAATCAGATTACACTGAAGACATTCATGAAATTTTTGGATGACACCTGCCTCTTCAGGTTGTATTAGCAAGTCACCACTGCACTAACGCAACCAGGTCAGCAAAACCTAATCTCGAACACATAAGTCAAGTCACAGTATGTCACGTGTACAGTCAGTATATAATATATCTATAAAAATATAACATATGTAAGGGATAGTTATCTGTTATCAAGAAACCGACCGCATTCTACATTGGAATTCTACCAAGCCATATAGGTAATAAATACCTATATTTAAATGCAAATATAAGCAATTTCAGTGTATAATAAATCACTAATATATCACTAATTGTGCACCTGTCCTGTCCACGCTGCTGGTTCCTTCCTCATCTGCACCGCTGGCTGCTACAGCACCCTTTTCAGTACGGAAAAGGTCTGTTAATTTTGGCGCATAGCTGCCTCTTGTGCCAACATTTTTTTCTTTTTAATTCTTATATTTTCGGCCCCACCCATTTCTTTCTCTTCTTTACTTCTTTTCGCCATGTTTACCGTTCGTCTCTGTTGCATTCACACAAACCCGGCCGCCAAACATGACCAAAAGTAAACTTCTTGATCGGCGCCTAGTTTGAGCCAATCGGATGTCAGGAAAAACGAGGATCAGTCCAAGTTGGGAGGCGCCGCTCGTATCCCCCCTCAGATTGAAAGTATTGGCGTGGCCCGGTCTGAAACACACACACATGCTGCAGATGAGCGGCCGGTTAGGCCGGTCGCGTATCATTAAAAAAAATAATAATAAAAAACTCTTTGCCCACCGGCCTGTCTTCGACCTGAAATGGACCGGGCGTTCGGGATTGCTCCCGGTATTCCCGATGGCCAATCCGCCCCTGCCTTTAAGTATATATTTACTTAAGCACTACTTCTGCACAAAGTGCATTTAGTACAAAAATTTGTTGTTCCAATTTAGCAGACTTTAAGCATACCAGTTTAGTACACCAAAAGTGCAATTGCATGGTATTTTTATTAAGTACATAAATAGGTAAATGTATTTGTAGTATACTTTCAATTATTTAGTATTGCAAATATAGTTAAGTATAATTTTTTCACTAGGGAAATGCAATGTAAAAGATGGTTTGTCATTTTTTGTTTATCAGAAAGCTTGCAAAACTGTCACGGCCCCTACTAGAATATTTCATGTTAGGTTCGATTTATTTGCTGTTGAATATTTGATGATCACATTAGCTTACTTGTGCGTAAGCAACTTCTATCTGCTCCTTCTGGTTTATGCAGATCTTCTTCTTGTTTTTGGATCTGGAGATTCTGTGTACTATTTCAGAAGATCCATAACATCACCCCTACTGTATAACTGAAAACGCGGATAACTGGAAAATCTCATCAATGGCGGGGAAGCATCGTGTCAATAATTTGTCAATGGAATTCTGAATGACACACAATCCTGTTATCCACATAAACAACATACACATATAGGCCTACAATTAATGTACATATAATAACAGCACAAAATATTGAATTTAAAAGTGCAATGCACCAGATACAGAATTAGTACTCATTTTCTTTCACGTTCCTCAGATATGTGGATGATAGTGGATGGATGTGTCATATACTCAGTGATATATCTGACACAATGTACAGCGATCATAGCTCAGAGATGACATTTTTCAAAAGGCAAAGGCCGTTGCTGACATGTTCAATGTGAATACACCATCATTCAGTGGGTTGAGGAACTCTTTTTCAGACATGATGATCAGGATCTGGCGAGTAAATGCAGGAAAAGTACTTTCATTCAAAGGCATCTGGTGATTTGTTCTGTATCTGATCAAATTCGTGATCTCCACCATGTTCATGTTAATGATTTCGCCAGCATATTTGTGCAGGGCCTGTTCTTCTGTTCAGAAAGACCTTCTGATCCATCTGATCCAGATACCAAGAAACTGAACTGAGATTAAGGTTTCGAATGAATATTTCATTAGAATTACCAGGGGGCCATAGAATATACCAATTATTACATTTCCCCAGTATAAAGTGCTGTACATGAGGCATGTTTCAGAATCCAATCCATAGACATTCGTGTTCAGACTATAGTACAAAAATGTTATGTTTTAATTGAACAACATTTCATATGATGTCAAGCACTTTCCCTCTCCTAGGATTGTCTGAGTGAAGTTTCACTAAGCTTGCGACATATTTTGAGTTGTATTTGTCTGCGTCAGGGGTTATGATGTTTAGTTATGTTTATCTGCAGGGAAATACATCGCTGTAGATTTGATGAGTAGATGTATTTGGAAGTTAATCTATTTCACAATAACGTAACTTGTAAAAATCCATCTCCCTTGCATTTTTTTTCCATCCAAAATGTCCATATGTTCAAATCCCAAATGTAATTTTCAAAACATGAAAAGAGACAATTCTGCTGCAAGTCAAAAGCAACACTAACTATTAAAACTATTTCTACCAAATCAGCAAACCACACTTGTTTCTAAGCATACACTTATAAGGAATTTATGAGGAGGTTTCTTAAAGGAGTCAAATCTTATTTTTTATAGTCTTAATATTTTATACTTTCGTCTCTCAGCTCCACCAAATAGGTGTGGTTTATGTGGAAATGTTGGTAGTTACACTACAATAGTCTCATCCGTCCTTCGGATGAAACGTTAAACCTAGGTCCTGACTCTCTGTGGTCATTAAAAATCCCAGGATGTCCTTCGAAAAAGAGTAGGGGTGTAACCCTGGCATCCTCGCCAAATTTGCCCCTTGGCCTCTGTCCATCATGGCCTCCTAATCATCCCTATATACTGATTGGCTTCATCACTGTCTCCTCTCCACCAATAAGCTGGTGTGTGGTGGGCGTTCTGGCGCAATATGGCTGCCGTCGCATCATCCAGGTGGATGCTGCACATTGGTGGTGGTTGAGGAGATTCCCCCTTCCATGTAAAGCGCTTTGAGTACCCGGAAAGGCGTTATAAGAATGTAACGAATTATAATTTATAAATTACTACTATTCAAAAAGTTTATATATATATATATATATATACCGGTTAATCGACGTGTGACAACATCGGTAATACATCGGTAATAATCAACGGCGGGGGCTTTTAAATCGCTAATTTAAAGGCAAACGTAAAATGCGCGCGTTTGCACAGATATTAATAATGGTTCGGTCGTGCGGAGCAGTTTTGTACTTTATGTACTTATTTAAGCGAATTTGTCATTGCATTGTTTTGTTGTTGGGTTTTTCATTAAGAATAATAGGCTAATGAACTAACCATTCAAGTAATCCACCCTGAATTGGCGCTAATTTGAAAACGAAACTAACATCTGCACGGCCGCACATGTCAACCGGAGCGGAGCGAGCAGAACAGAGCGAGAATTTTTCCATAGGAATAAACTGAAAACGCTCGATCTGTTCTGCTCGCTCAGCGCCCGTTGACAGTGGCCTTGCACATTTTGGTGACCTAACAGGTAACCTAACAGGTGCCGCGGTGGGCAAGAGATGACACCGGTAATACAGACTATCGTAGCAAGCCTAATATATATATACAGTATATATACATATATAAATTAAGACTTTTATTCAGAAAAGCTACATTAAACTTCCTGACATGACCGCTCTGAACACATCTTTTGAGGAGAAAGGCAGGTCATCCAGTTAAGAAATCAAGGGACTATAAATTGCACTAAAGATAGTTTAAGCAGAAGTAAGTAAGCTTTATTTATATAGCACCTTTCACAGATAAAAACACAAAGTGCTTAACATGTAGCAAAGTAGCCAGAAGTCAGCTAATTACTATGAGCCCATATTACTTTCATCACTGCATTTACAGAATAAAACATCCCTCATTTTAATTAAAACACGAGCAGCAATTCCTGTGTCTCATTCCTCATTTTCAACTCCTCTTCTTCTTTCTTTCCCCCTGCCCCTCTTTTCTCATCGAGCTGTGCGTGTGACCTTGAGCCTGGACTCCTCCTTCTGTCTGCTGCAGTCATGAGAGGCTCAAGTGCAATGATAATGAATCCATCAAGCACCTGAAGCCACAATCTAAAGCTGTGATAACCATGACAAGTGCACACAAACACACAATTGAGGCATATCAATATGATAGAGCTTTGGATTCTGGAAAGTTAGAAGACCCATTCTCTTAGGAAAAGCCAGCATGAAATGCCCTTTCAAAGTAAAGTTCAGTCAGTGTATGTGATTGTAAAAGCAAGTAAAGCTACTTTTTAGTGGCACATACTTTCTGCAGAGATCTGTGCTTTCAAGGAGCAAATTCCTGTTTGCTGAGAACCAGTTTTCTTTGATCAGTTGAAAGAGCACATGCCGTTTCTGAATATAATGCAGGTCTTCAACCTTTTTTCAGGCTGTGGATAGAAAAATTCAACAGAGACACTCTGACAAATAGTATGTGTAAAATTGTAGTTTTATCCTCGTGTCATGTGCTGGGCTCCGTAAATAATTACTATCTCAAAAACATTTTTTTTTATTTTTTTTATATTTCATTATTTAACAAATGTTAAAAAAATCTTGTTTTTATAAAATGTATACATACGAAATTTAAGATTGAACTTTAAAAATCTCCCATTTTACATTGATAGAATGTTTAGCATTCAAAACTGATCCCGATGACATCATCATTTTTGCATAATAAATAGTGATTAGTCAGTTCTTTCTTGCATCTATTTTTACAAATGTCGCATTTGTACTGCATTTGTACTGTTAATTCTAAAACAGTGTCTGAAAACAAGACGCATAATGAGTGTCATGAAAGCAGCAAAACATGTTCCAATGCTAAAAAATGAACCTACAACTTTAGCAATATTATTTGATTCCCTTGCAAGCAATGCTATTTTTTTTTTTCTGGAAATGCAAATCTTTTAAATTAGCCCTTTATCCTCACTTCAAAACATTTTCCAGGTAAATACAATATCAGGCTTATGAAGCTCTGAGAAATAAACCCATCGCCTTTTTTTTTCTCCTCACTAATGTACCTCAGAAGAAATATTCAAAAGCTCTATTTGCTCTCAGCGGCTCCAGGTCTGTGCGATTCATGTGTGTTACACTGATCCTGCCTTTATGAGATGGAAAGGGTGAGGGTGTGATTCACAGATCGAATGCAAATTAAGATAATGAGTATCGGGTTAGTCACGGAAGGGATAGCTGTGTGTGTTTTTCATCAAGGGCTTTTTAGAGATTTCTGGTGCTCTTAGTAAAGGGAAGCTAAATCAAGGTGATGACTTGTTTGTGTGTGTGTGTGTGTGTGTGTGTATTTGTTAGTTGCATATCTCAATTTGTGAGTAAAGTCTTATCCTAGTGCAAGATTGATGACGTTTAATGGGCTTTAATGCCTAATGGAGATTGACAGTAACTCTCTACATTTAGCGAAGCAACCATTTAGCATGCAGTAACGACAACCATGCTGCAGTAACTCATGCGTCTCACTCTATATCCAGTATATCCTCTGACCTTCGATGTCGTGCACACAGAAACTCTTGCAATCTTCTTCTTTATGTCCGTCTGTGCTACAGGACACATTGTATTCCACCGGTTGTGTTTGGCTGCATGGGATTCGCTTTAAGTCCTCTTTGAATGTAATTCGCTAGGTCTTCTTAGGCCTTCCACGCCTTCGGCGTCCGTTGGGCGGCATCCATGTCAGTGCAACTTTTGATAGGTTTGCTGCAGAATGTGACCTGTATGTATTCATATTTTTTTTTTAAATTGAGTTTTAGTTGTTAGTTTCTACTATTATATTATAATATATTATATTTTATTTTATTTTATTTATTTTATTGAGTGATTGTTTAATATTATTGTTTATAATTAACCTTTTTTCCCACTTCGAAAGGATTTATTGTTTCACTGAGCTTGCCTCATTGGGTGCTCAATGGATTCCCAATGAATCTCAGTGGATTCTTAGAAATTTACCCTAAAAGAAGTGATTATATTATATAATCCTGCTCATCTTTTGAAACAGCCTTTGCTATTTGTTCACTATAGGTTTTGGAAGGAAGCCATAACTGTAATTTACAAAATTATAATTTATTTGTACTTTATTTTCTCATGTATCTGTAACATGTTATAATCTACTTGTTATGTAAATTGCATATTAACAATTTCTGTTCCAAAAATAATATGTTCAGTACATTGGTGCATGCAATTAAACCTGCGCTAAATAAATATGTGGATGATCAGCTGGAGCGTGAGCAGCCGAAAGGAAAAGAGAGGGTATGTTGAGAAATATGGATGTTCAAATCACATATTCAGATGAGTGAAATTATAAATGGTAATACAATACATAGTGAAATATTTTGTAAGCTCAACTGTGACACATTCTTTAAAAATAGATAGATTGTCAACAGAGCCTAAAAGTGTGTCACAAGCCCCATATGTTTCCGTAAACGTGGACAAAGAAAGAAAGATACGATTTATCTCTCTGCATGCAGGACACATTCTTTCCCACATGGAGTAGACAACAGCTGTGATGACTAACAGCTCAACTTTCACTCTTAACCTCAGGACAGTGACCTTGTTCTTTCTATCATCCCCTATAAACTGCATGTTGATCGCTGCATACAGACTCTGACCTTGTGCAAATCAGTTGTTGTGTTTATTTTCATGTAGACAGTAGACTAGACCGCAGCCCTTTTCTTTTGGACAGGCCTTGTATGACATAGTCCAGCATTAAGATGAACTCTTGTAATTGTTTTGCTTCGACACAACCATTTCTCCTGACCTTCAGCTCTTAGTGTCCGCATTTTTTTATAATGGTAGCAATCTAGTTTTATTGTGATGCTCACAATGAATATGTGGATAAATGTGTGTGTCTCTGTGTGTGAGGGATGCTAGCAAAGCCAAGGTCATAGCTTCAATTCCCAAGGAATGCATCAACTAAAAAGTGTGTGTGTGTGTGTGTGTCTACCTATAACCTATGCCCCTACCTACTTACCTACATGTATAGTTTGCTAGTGACATGCTCTCTCTCTCTCTCTCTCTCTCTCTCTCTCTCTCTCTCTCTCTCTCTCTCTCTCTCTCTCTCTCTCTCTCTCTCTCTCTCTCTGTATAATTATATATATATATAAATATATATACTGTATATGAGAGCATAGAGCATGGATCTAGCAAACTATATACATGTACGTAAGGGGTATGGGTTATACATAACTATATACTTCGTTTGCTAGATCCCCGATCCCCCCCCTCCCCCCTCCCCTTCTCCCGCTACCGATTTGAAGTTGTTACATTTTTTAATTTATTGATTGTGAATAATTTATGTTGCTCTCTGGCTTATGTCACATAATTAATTTCAACACTAGGTGCTCTTTACCACTGAGCTGCCTGCATACACCATATGGGCAATTGGGCACGTGCCCAGGGGCTCCACGTCCGAGGGGGGCATCATGCTGGGCCGTATAAATGTTTTCAAATAGTGTGTGGGAACAATTTAACAGCCAAAGATGTTTTAGTAAATGTTGTGTTTTTGCAGCTCATTGGGTTCCTCTGCTGCTCTCAGGCCCTGGGCAAATGTGTGACAGGTCTGTGCGTTAATCTTTCTCTGGCTGCAGTTGTTGTCTTGATTTAGCAAACAGTGCTGTACAAATTTACACAGATCACCGTAGCTATTCAACAGAATTACCACAAACAAACAATTTTCATCTATAAAAAACATGTACTTTGTGGTGTTGTTGTGTTGTATTGGCCTTGCATCTCTGTCCAGAAGTGGGACACTAAGGAGATGTATGTCTGAAACCTTGAGCGAGCACAAAAGCCTTTGTCTCATTTCACTCCTGACAGCATGTCATCCCTGTGATGCTGTGTTTATTTTCATGTAGTCAGTAGACTAGATCACAGTCTTTCCCTCTTGGCCAAGGTGTGTACGACATATTCCAGAATTGTGATGACTTCTGGTAGAGTAATTGTTTTGTGGCTCTACATAACCACTTTTTGTCAGATGTGTCATACCCATTGAGACTTGAGAGGGGGCATGTAACACCTCAGATTTTTCTTCTGTCTTTTAACCATTTTTAGCTATTTTTTTTCTTACAAAAAAGTTTCTCAAGAAAAATGGTAACACTTTACAATAAGGTTTCATTTTTTAAAGGTACTATGTCATTTTATTTGTTCAAATTTATATCATGAACGAGTTATACATCATGAATCCATCTTCCAAATCACGTTTTTGTCTTTTGCAGTTTTGTTTATTAACCGGTAGAGTGCCCAAAAGTTGCAGAGTGTAACTTTAAAATGTTTAAGGTTAACAGTTGCATCCATTAACATTAGTTCATGCACTGTGAACTAATATGAACGTGAACAATTATATCAATTAACATTGACAAAGGTTATTTCATTCCCCGCAATTATGACAATTTTCGTAAATTATGACACAACGCTTCCCTGCCATTGTCAGAATTTACCGCCAATCCATGTTTTCACTGTTATATCAGCCTGTTCTCACGTAAATGCGTCTCTATAGCACGCATTGTGTTTTATCGTGCAATTTATACGTGAAAATTAGTTTTTACGTTATTTCATACGCAGTTTTCGCATGCATTTGATACGCAGTTCATTTGCGTGTAATACACATGCACCCCACACCACTAATTCTACCCAAACGTATAATACACACGCACCCCACACCACTACTAAACCTACCCTAACCAACCCCTGCGTATCCTATGCACGTAAAAACTAATTTTCGCGTATAAATTGCACGATAAACACACTGCGTGATATAGAGACGCATTTAGTGTGATCGGGTTGGTTATATAGTTAGGGGCTATTACGCATCTTCTGAAAGAGTTCAGAATCTTTGGATCAAAGCACAGGTGAAAACGAAGCAGAAACAAGCGATGAAAGCATTGCTTATGTAATATAGCTGTTTGTGAATGTAAACGGTCTGCAAAGATTTACATTTACATTTATTCATTTATCAGACGCTTTTATCCAAAGCGACTTACAAATGAGAACAATAGAAGCAGTTAAACTAACAGTAGGACAACAATATGCAAGTGCTATGACCCTTCCCAGTTTAATCAAACGCAGTCCATGAGGTTTTTTTTTTATTTTTTGGATAGAATAGAAGAGAAAGTGTTAGTGTTACTGGATCAAGTGCTGCCGAAAAAGATGAGTCTTCAGCTGTTTCTTGAAAGTGGCTACTGACTCCGCAGCTCTGGATGAGTTGGTCAGATCATTCCACCAGCAGGGAACAGACATGGTAAAGGTCCGAGAAAGAGATTTTGTGCCTCCTTAGAGATGGTACCACAAGACCACATTCGCTTGCAGAGTGCAAGTTTCTGGATGGCACATAAGTCTGAAGTAATGAGTTTAGGTAAAAGGGAGCAGTGCCAGTGGCCATTTAAAAATCAAAGTGCAAGATAAATAAAGTTGTTGTCTCCTAAAAGAAAGAATCGATTCTGAACTGCTGAAACAAGTCGTCAATAATTCCAGTCTCACTTCCTGCTACATATCTACATAATGTAACAAATCTGCATAATGCCAGCCTATGGTCTTCATTGGCTGCCCTGCGAACGACGTCTACTTTGACCCGCCCCTCAAACACTGTAGTTGTAGCTGAGGCCTGGAAGAGCTTAGTTCGTGTCAAGAAGACAAATCCACTTTGCATGCATTTCTAAAGGATAAGGACTCGCGCTGGCATTAATACGGTAAAACCAACGCCATCATTGCTGTTCATATCACCGTGTATCAAACACTGAGGAAGCCCTTTGGAGCTGAAATTCAAATATGGTTATATGCGTTTCGTTTCCGAAGACAGAGAATCTTTGAGAAATGAGGTGATGTGCAATGCATGTTATGAGAAAATCCAAGTGTTTTTTTTTACCTTGAATGCATGTAAACTTATTGTAAGAAACCTCCTAAACAAAATTAGGAACCTTTAAAATAGCATAATGGGGCACTTTAATGCATAAACTAACCTTATTGTAAAGTGTTACCAGAAAAATGTGTATTAGTTAACCACTAAGTTGTAGGCTAAAAAAGCCTTAAAGAGTTTCTCAGGACCGTCAGCCTGATATAGGTGTTCATATTCTCAGGTTATTCACTCTCAGTCGAACAGCGTTCTTAAAATCACACAGATCACAATTTAGCTCTATTGAAGTCGAAGTGTCATTCAACAGAATTACCACCAAAAAATACGTTTCAGCCAGAAAACAACCTGAACTGTGTGGTAGGGTTTTTGTTGTTATTTTGTGCATGCCATTTTCCGGCATTGCAATGACCCCTGGAAATAGTTTTGTGACCGTGCATAACAATTTCTTGTGATCTTGAGCTCTGGTGTGGGTGATCATGTTCTCAAGTTATCCACTACCAGCAGCGGCCATTCTCTTGAGTTAGTGAACACCGCTTTTCAATTTCATACAGATCACATTTGAGAAGAGAAGGTGTTATTCTGTTGAAAACAACCTGTACTTTTTGTGTTTTTTGGCTGGTCTGCGGCCATTATTTTTAGTCCGGCTTCTCTGTTCTGGAGTGGATAACTAAGGAGTTTGTCTGTCCGAGGCCTTGACCGTGCTCAGAAGCCTTTGTATCATTTCACTCTTGACAGCATGTCATCTCCGTGACTAACTAAATGACCGCCTGCCACAGCTGACAAATCTACCAAAGCCCAATGACACCCACCATGTCAAAATTATTCCAGAGAAACAGTGAAAGTAAATGTACTGCCCCTGGGGTGGGGTGACTGTGGGGCCAAAGTTATGGCGAGATGACAGCAGATTCAAAACTTTAGCTCGCTGAGCCCTGAAAAGAGGCTATTTTTTCTTCTGGTAACATTGAGTATTTGGCAGGACCTTCTACTGGGAATTAATCTATCTCTCTCCTCCTGTCCGCCTCACTCTACACAAATACACACACCTAGTGCCTTCATTTTTGTCTCAACATGACTCTAAAATATGGATACTGTCCCTACTCCCTACCCTGATTTTCAGCTTGCATGCTTCCAATAAATAAACCTGTCACAACACTGTATACTTGTTCTATTTCGGGACCAATCACTCCCAAGGTAGAGAGACACTTTCATGTCATAAGAAAAGACACTTGTGTGTGCGTGCGCTCGCAAATGTGTGATGCAAACAGCTGCAGATTGTGGTCTTTTGAATAATATAACTGTTTTTAAGGCTTTACAGCATTCCATACTGGATTGAGTTTCTTGACCTGTCATTGAGAGTGGAAATTAAACCCTGGGAACTCTGGCCTCAATGAAAATATCATAATGGCACTTCCCACCTCTTATATATATATATACGTCCAGCAGTAACTATTTTAGTAATCAGTAATCTTTTTTTTTTTTTGTGAAAGTTTTGTAATATTTTTACCCAATTTGTGTAATGGAGGAAAATCATTTGATAATGGTTGCTCTCTGGACGAAGTAAAATATTTGGATTATACAAACATTTTGGATTTAATTATTAAATAAATGAATATTATAATAATACATATTACAATGTTTAGATCTTTTGTAACTATTTTGAAACATCTAGGATTGTTGCCTCCAATACTACTGCAATACAATAAAAATGTAAGTCAAGGACCAAAATTGTCACCATAATGTTCAGTTTAGTTTCATTATGATGGACTTTTAGTTTGTTTTCATTCTCATATGCTTCTTTGTTCAGTTTTTCCCACTCCTCATTATTAGTCAATTTGTGTCAGCTGTGTTCTACTAATCATCCTCGTTTGTTTTTGCTATATAAGTTGGCCCCTCACATTCATTCTCCGTTTGGTCTAAGTTGCTTTACAGGTAGTGTGTTTGACTGCCTGTTTGTTTATTCATTGTAAAAGGTCTGCAAAATTACAAAGCACAAAGTCAATCCAAAGGGAGTTATTCTCTACTACATCAGTAAGCACTGTTACTACACTTACACATCAAAATATTCCGCATTTAAATAATTCCTAAAGGCATACATAAAATAAAGGGGCAAGGCCTTGTTGAGTTAGTTTGTAGTGTGTTAAAGCTTCTGGTTGTGAAAAGTGAGTTACATTTCCAAAACGCACTCAAAGCTGTTGACCAATCACACCACACTGGTCCAGTTGACCAATCAGAGCACATTGCGCTTTTTGGAAGGAGAGGCTTCATAGAGACAGGAACTAAACTAAAGAGCGTTACTGACAGACTGAGGAGAGAGGTGCTGCAATAATGTGAAATATGTGGAAAATAATATTGTTGCTCTTGTTTACCATTCAAGCATAAAAACTAGTGCTGGGCAAGTTAACGCGTTATTATCGCGTTAACGCATTTATTAATTAATGCCGACAATTTTTTTATCGCGTGTTAACGCAGTTTTTTTTATTATTATTATTTTGAAAGTCCGTTGCACTGGCTCTGAATACACATAGGCCTACAGTCAAACCATGATCACAGTAGGGGTGGGATGTTGGTCAGCCAGCAAATAACCCACCCAAACAAGCAGTGGAGGGGCTTTGGCAGGTTCTCTCAGGTGAACAGAAAGGGAGACAGCGCTCCGCGAGTGAATGACAGGCGCTCTATGGATAGTAACCATGGCAACGGCTACTGTGCGCTACGCAGCTGTAGTCTTTTTAACTTAAAATTATACATAACTTTACCTGATAGGCCTGCGTTTAGTTTAGCGGGGATGCTCTGCCATGTGAATTCCCTCCTGTTGATGTCCTGATAACTATTTAGATTCTGGAAACTCACAAACAGCGAGCCGAGGATCAGTCTCTCTTCCAATGATTTGTGCTGCGCGTCGTGTACAAAAAGTTAGACAATTCAACTTCGGCAACGCGCGGGCGCGTGCGTGAGGCGAGCATGACCGCAACAGTTTCACAGGAACGCACCCGCTTGTCGCTGCACCTGTGCTCGACCACTTCACCTCACTCTAGGCTGATTTATAATTCTGCGTCGGACCAACGCCGGAGCCTCTACGCTATAGACTACGCGTTGGTTAGTTTTCATTATATATCTGTCCGCGTTGACGCGCAATTACACATGCAGAGGGAGTGTGAAACCCGGGGAGCGGTTCTAGCAATCACAGCGCTTGCGGTACGCGTAGAATTGACGTTACATTTTTGGAGAGATGCACGGGTACGCGCGCTACACAGCTACGGCGTGAGTTCGACGCAGAAGTATAAATTGGGCTTTACCTCTGTTTAATGTAATCTTACGTGGGAAACCATGGCATGCCATGACCAAACCTAAGCTGCTATCAGAGAAGTAACGTTGGTCGACTTATATCTGTAGTAGTGATCATGACCCTTTTAGACTGTTTCTGCTGCTCCCTGATACAAGATACCTGTTCAGAAAAAAAAGAAAACTGGACTCGTTTTAACAAGCTAGCTAAAAAGTAATGCCTTGGCAGTGGCAAATAGCTTTGTTTAAATATTTGATTTGATTACATTAATGTTTAAGTTGAGATTTACAAGAAATATTTTATTGATACTGTGTAAAGGGAATACTGCTGGTATAAAAGCACCTTATTTGTTTAAAGTTTTTGCAAAGCACATGTTATTGCACTTTTGTAGCAGTACATTTAAATCAAAAGTGCGCAATACAGTACTTTAGAATTCATTATTCAATTTTGCGCATAACAATGCGATTAATCGCGATTCAATTTTTTAATCGTTGCCCAGCACTAATAAAAACCTATTCTAGTAGACCTCAAAAGCAAAATCAAGACTTTGCATAGGTCTTCTTTAAGATTTCCCCCACATTATATCTTAGATCTTATTAAATGTCTCGCTGACTTATCGTCATTAAAATTAAACTCTGGATACTCTGGTCTCAATGGGAACATGATGATAGCGTTTGTCATTGTGCTTGTCTTTACTTACTAAATCTTCATTCTCCGTGTCTGTCCTGTACCCTTCCAGACCTCTATATGAAAGCCACTGTGTTCAAGCCACTGGGGGCTTCACTGTGCCAAGTAAATATACTCTATCTCTCAGTTCCACTCACCTAAAACCCCTCCTTAGAGGCAGTGAGGAAGCTTGTTTCATAGACAATATCATTATGGCTTACAATAGCACTGATGAATATTTCATTGTGGGTATGTTGAGCATTATGTGGAGGTGTTTAGAGTTCCCACAAAGTATGAAAGGGACACTCACACTCGCTAAGTGTGTGCGTGTGTGTGTGCGTGTGTAAATGTCCTTAGTGTCTGCTGTGCTGAGACCACAAAGCTGTCAGTCCAATGTGGCAGCGGGGAACCTTGGAATCGTGTGTGTGTGTGTGTGTATGTGTGTCTGCCACCCTTTTTGTCTGCTTGCATCATTCCTATTCAGACAGCAACATAAACACTCTCCCTCATAAACACTATTAGATTATGGAAATGAGAGCAGGGAGCATCTATTCCAGTGTAATTCCTTTAGGGAGGCGTTTAATTTGAACAAATAAATAAATAACAGCCCTGCATCAGGTGTTTCTTGAAAGGTATTGTGTAAATATAGCATGGAATACAAAATAATAATCACAGCGTTTGATGAAGAAAGTTCACGCAGATGATGCTCGGCACTTTTAAAGTTGCTCGCTGAATCTTATTATGCCAAAGACTCTCTGTATCTGAAAAAGAGCTGACATTTGCTACACTGCAGAGATGCTTTTCAAAGAATGTTGAAAATGACCTTTAATTTCTGCAGCGGCCCCACCTTCTTTGTCTGAACTTTCTGCGATCTAACACATGTTGGTTAGCTATAACTCTAATGACTGCCACTGCACTGTTTATTCATTTTTAATAATGAGGGTAGGTGATGGTTTACATTGTATGGTGTTCATAGGTTTATACTGCATAAAGCGCAATTTACTGAGTGTTTTGTACAGTAAAAAAAAAGTGAAAAGGTTGGTTATTCGAGTTTAGTTTTAGATTTTTTGGGGGGGGAAATCTCAAAGTCTTAAATATCTTATTTAGTTTAAATTTTAAATATGAATAATTCAAGTGTGGTTTCACCATGAAAACAGCCAAAACAATGTGAATGGCATTACAAAACCAACCGACAAACAAAATGAGCATTTTGTAATGCAAATCACTATTTAGCATGCATGTAGAGATTTCTAGAGAGACGCCTCTGTGTTCAGTTACTTCACATGGTCAGTATATTTCGTTTTATTTGAATCATGAATGCACAGATTTTAAATTGGTCATAGTATGAGAAATGCCATTTCCCCTTAATCATTTGAGGTAAACAAAACATTGATGCACCATAAACACATACGTCATGTCAGAAGTTCCAAACATTATTGTTTTTCTTTGAAATGCAGAAGGAGAAATTTGAACTAACTAGATCTTTCAAGCTTCAAATGCACCATAAAAGTATCATGGCAGTGTTCCATATGACTCATGCACTAAACTGTATGAGTCAAGTCTCTAAAGCCATGCATATAACCCCTCTGAGTGATGAACAGAACGACATTTTATTTTATGTTTTTGGTCACATTTTAGTTTAGGGTCCAATTCTCACTATTAACTAACTAACTACGACTTTTGCTTAAATAAACTCCTAAATGCTGCTTATTAATAGTTAGTAAGGTAGTTAAGTGTAGGTATTGTGTAGGATTAAGTGATGTAGAATATGGTCATGTATAAGGAATGAATATGTGCTTTATAAGTAATAAACAGCCAATATCCTAGTAATATGCATGCTAAGAAGCAACTTAATAGTGAGATTTGGACCCTAAACTAAAGTGTTACCTTTTTTCTGATTTAATGAGATCATCCCCTCTTGTAAACTTGAGAACAGTGACTAGATCATTGAGTAAGTGATAAACGATCAATGATTTCCATAAATTAGTCAATGAATCATCCGATTGTTCGGTTGAATCGGTTGATCCAATTTTGTGAAGTTTTGGAACGATCTGACTCAAAATAATGATTTCTTAATTAGTAAGACCTTTCTTATGAGCACTATTGAACATGAGAGCTGAGGTAGATCAAGATTTTTGATACTCAAAAGTCTTATATTTTCATGAAATATTTCATTATTTATTACAAATGATTAGTGCACATCAATATTTTTCTTTTAATTCATGTGCCCTCATAATCTTTACACAAAATAACTTCTCCCTCTTGCCAGCGACAAGAGGGAAAAAGTTTTCTCTTATAGCGTGTTTACTGGCGCAAAGGTGGAACAACCTGTCACTCACATGAGATCGACCAATAGCAAATCACTACGATCCAACCATCCAATCAACTCCAGATGGACAAAATTAAGTCCTGCCATACATTTTTCCGTTTCACTTATATGTCACAATAGGCAAGAGAAGACGTTTCGTGTCAAATTTAAAAATATTGCTTCTTTAAAATAAACACAATCAAAATAAGGCTGATTGTCATTAATGGCACTGAATTGGCCTTATTAGTCCACTATATACACACAACATATTGATTCCAAATCCAATTTATAAAAAAAACTACACTTGAATAATAGCCATTTTAAACATATTATAAGAAAAAAAAAAACTTTTAGATATACTGTACATATCTTCACTGCTTTTTTAATCTTGTCTTTGGGTCGTCCGCCTGCTCTCTTCAGAAACACTGGGGTAATCTCTGCAGCTCGGTCCTCACAGGAAACCAGGCCAGTGCGAGAGTGAAAGTCACATGAATTATGCAGCAGGGACACCTGTGTGTGTGTGTGTGCCGCGGCAAAGAGTCCAGAATGAGAGATATTTTACATTATATCTAGATCAGTCTGTCAGGACAAGCATATGCCCCCATTTTCCCCTGCTACCTGAAAGGCAGATGAATCATCATTTGGATTCCGTGTTAAGATGTAATAACAAAGATGTATGCATGTGTGTTTGTTTACAGGTTGAGAGTGAGGTTATGTCTCTAAAATCATATCTTGTGCTGTCACAATATGATTATGTTCTGGGGTTTTTTTTTCCTGACTTGTTCAGATTTTTTTTTTTTTTTTTTTTTAATCTAGGAACTAAAGATTTATCTTTTTTCACTTATTTAGCACTAAGGTTTGTCATCCATAAAATCCTGCATCTTGTCCTAACCATAAAGCAACTGTTCACTCTAAACATGAAAATGATTAAAGCGGCGTTGTTTACCCAGGAGTCTCCATAGCAATGAATGTGAATTTGAGTGAGGTGGAGGAAATGTTTCCTTCACACAGAAAGGAAAAACATATTAGTCAGCTACTTGAATAGTCACATACTGTAGCAGGTGAGATGAGATTCCCTCAACCGCAAATGTTTTGATAGAGAGTAAAAGAAAGAGAGAGCATTAAAACGTTTCACTGCCTGAAAATTCTGTCATTATTTACTCACTTGTCTTTCATGTCGACTTACTTTCAACCAGAACAAAGGTTGAAAGAGCTATGGCCGACCGGATATTTTCAGTCAATAAAGACTTACATTTTAGTCTGTTTTAAAGTCAAATTATCAGATTATTTGGGATATTTGCATTTACATTTAAATTGAGGCATTTAGCAGCAACTATAGAGGAACAAAGTATTATATACTTTATGATACTTTTATGGTGTTTTTATGTTCCTTTTAAAGCTTCAAAGATGTGGTCCCTGTTCATTGTAACTCAATAAAAAGCAGAATTATTGTAATAGTATTTATATACTATTATATAATTTAATATTTTGAATGAGCTTTACAGTACAGATCAAATGTTTGGAAACATTACTATTTGTATATGTTTTTGAAAGAAGTGTCGTATGGTCTTCGAGCCTGCATTTATTGGATAAAAAATACAGAAAAAAATGTAATACTGTGAAATATTATTACACATTAAAATAATGGTTTTCTATTTTAATATAATTTAAAATATAATATATTTGTGTGATGCAAAGCTGAATTTTCATCAGCCATTACTCCAGTCTTTTTTGGAACTTTTTTCCGGATTCATTGATGAATAAAAAGTAAAAAAGATTTGCATTTATTCACAATATAAATCTTTATTATCACTTTTCATCAATTTAACACATCCTTGCTGAATAATATAGATTTAAAAAAAAAAAAAAAAAATACTGACCCCACACTTTTGAACGGTAGTGTATAATATTGTTACAAAATATTTATATTTTAAATACATGCTGTTCTTTTGTTTCTTTTTATTCATCAAAGAATCCTGAAAAAAAAAACTATCACAGGTTATAAAAATAATATTAAGCAGCACAACTGTTTCCAACATAGATAATACATCAGCATATTAGAATGATTTCTGAAGGATCATGTGACACTGAATACTGGAGGTAATGGCTGATGAAAATTCAGCATTGCATCACAGAAATAAATTATATGTTAAAGTATATTAAAATAGAAAACCATTCTTTTAAATTGCAATAACATTTTCACAAAATGACCGTTTTATTCTGTATTGGCTGAGCATTGATGAGCCTTGAAGAGACTTTCTTTCATAAACATTACAACTAGTAATGTTTCCAAACTTTGTATTGTACTTTTTTATTTCAGTTAGTTATTTCAGTTTCTTATTTTCATTTTTGTATATATAGTTAATCAAATTTTAATATGAAAATGTTTTTTCTTAGTTTACTTTTAGTTAACAATAACAACTGATAAAAAGAGCATCGGAAACCGCTCATCTGCAAGTGTCTCTAATCTCTTCGTTTAGAGTTGCACATTAATTTGACTGTGACATTTGGGAAAAGTCAACAATGACTTTGGATTCAGCAGCAGCAGTTTCTGCTATAGTCCAGATGAGAGAATGCAGTTTCACCTAATGCTGGCTTTCTACAGGGTCTCGCTCAGCAAATTAATTAAGTTTTGCCTTAGGCCAACATTAAATTTAAAGTTATATAGTTATGATTTTAATTATTCTGTAAGATGATAAAGTTGTACATCTCCTGTGATTTGTTATCAGTAATGCAATCCCTTTATATGGAATTCTTCAGTCCATATTTTATATATTTGTAGAAATCAATAAGAAAATGTGTTTTGTTACTTTACATTTCGCCGTGTATGTCTGGACTTTGTTGAAATCAAAGAACTCTAAAAATCTCTATTTCCTATAAAACATGATTGCATTTATAAAAAGGAATCCAAGGAATGGTTCATCCCAAAATGGAAATGATGTCCTCATTTACTCACCACATGTTGTTCCAACCCTGTGTTATTATTAAAAAGAAAGTGGGATGACGATTTAGATTGCCAAAATTACATAATCTGTATGACTCGTTCAATATTTTCAAACTCTTCTAATACGACAGCTATACAACAGCTTTTTGTGAGAAACAGACCGAAATGTGTGTTGTTAATGTTATATGCTGCTAGTCCTCCCCTCTTCCAGTGTCATTAAATTCCTTTTGTAGTCTCTATTTTTAAAACTTATAGAACCAAAGACATTTTGCATCAGTGAAGTGAGATATGATCTAAAGTAATACTTTTTTTTTAATTGAACATAATGAGAAAATATACTTAAGACTCAACTTAAATTTTGATCTGTTTCTCGTAGATGGCTATTGCATGATTTCAGAAAACTTGGAATATAGCACACATGTTAAGTGGATTACTATTATGAAACTTTTAAATTGGATTTTTTGTTGCTTGATGATATAAATACTATCCACTTGTATGGAAAACAAGAACCTCTCCTTTTGTGATTCTCTCTCTCAAAAAAAGGCTTTATAAAAGACTGGCTTGTAATTTCCATGCACCATTATGGATTATAAAACCACCTTGTTGTCTTGCTCTCCGCCTCTTTCAACCTTTTGCAGTTCTGACATAAACCATAACTGCTTGCGTACTGCAGCTTACTGTGTTGGGTTTAGGGCTGGGACAACGCGTTGACGTCATCGCTGGAAGTCAACGCAAAAAATACGTCGACGCAAAATATGCGCGTCGATTCGTCAGACCCAAAACAAAGATGGCGGCGCCGGAGAGTAGCTGACTGGATTGTTGACTATACTGCGCGCATAACATACATAGCGCGCGTACGGCAGAGAGGGAGAGAGCGAGAGACACACGCAAGGTCTCTCGCTCTCTGCCGTGCGCGCTATGTATGTTATGCGCGCCAGTATGTTCTGTCCCGCATGCGCGCTCTAGATCCTGGGAGATTTGACCGCTGACGATTCCGGACTGTAAAAATGAATCGTTAGATTAATCGATGCATCGAAAAAATAATCGCTAGATTAATCGTTTAAAAAATAATCGTTTATCCCAGCCCTAGTTGGGTTTATATATTTGTTTTTGCTTTTCAAACTTTATGACGTGTAACTCCACATCTGCTCATTCCACAAACAATGATTAATATCTCATGTTCAAGCACCTTGTTTTTATCGGTGCGAGCTGTCAGCGAGATGGATATGAAGAGGCACAGAGCATGATGTATTCGAGATAGAGTTCCTGACATGCAACCACAGTGTGAAAATACAGGCAGACTACCTGTCCTCCCTAATATAGAATCTGTCATTCATTTCTAGCAGAAGAACATTGGTTTAGGGTAAAGTGCATAAGGGGTTTAAAGGTGAAGCATGTAATTACTGCGCCACTAGTGGCACCAAATGGAATTGCAATCTCGTCCTGCTTTAGCAACTGTCATTAGGATGATTGCAAATGTTAACGAATGTATTTCTCCAAGAGTGTCCATTATGTTTGCAATTCATTTTGTGTCACTAGTGGTAAACGAATGACTCACTTCACTTTAACGTAATACCACCATTCAGTCCAGATGGAAGCAAAACAAATGTAACATGAAGCATTTAAAACATCACACTCAGTTACGTCCTTTTTTATTAGCATTGTATTGTAGAAATCAGTGTATTACATCTTTTACACAAAGCCAGAATGCTTCATTTTAGATAATATGACAGAAATAGAAACAAATGCCCTGCAGAGTGTGTGTGTGTGTGTGTGTGTGTGTGTGTGAGTGTGTTTAAGGGTGTGTGTGTGTGTGTGTGTGTGTAAGGCTGGCAGCTGAAGGACAGTTTGATGGGTGCTTTGGGACTGCGGCATGCCAGGGAAAGGATTTACATCCCTGAAAACACACAGAACATCCTCATCCAAGTGTGATGATCACACACACACACACACACACACACACACACACACACACACACACACACACTTTTTCCACACATGCATTTAATTGGCTATTCAATAAAAATTAGGCCAAAATTGGATCAGCAAGGACCTCCCTCCTGGCTTTCTTGTCTCCCAAACACTTACCCGACAGAAGCAGAATTGCCAGTTTGATAACTGAATGACAAATGTCAGAGAAACAGTCTGAACCATGATCACATCCATAATCCTTCCAGGCCTGTCAGAGAGAGTGGAAAAAAGCCAGAGAAGATGAAGACGTTCCTCAACAAAACTCCATATTTAAAGGCATTTAAAATGAACTCCTCTTGTTTAGAAGTTGTGTGTGTGTGTGTGTGTGTGTGTGTGTGAGTGGAATCAATGAATTGCCAACCAACCTCCACTACCAGACTGTCTCATAGGGAAATATGACTAATATTTTTTTTTTTTTGACAAAACTTTAAATATCACTCAAGCTTTCAAAGGAAATGTCCAGTAGTGCTAATGCTATATCTTGATATTGGATATTTAATTGTGCATGCTCATTTACCCTATTTTTGCTTTTGTCATGTAATGCTCACTTAAATCTTATGATATTAGAAATAATTGTATAACAATGACCTTAAACAATCTCGAAATTAATATTCATTTTATTGTACTGTACATTAAAATGTGTGCTTTTAAAACTCACCTTTAAAATGGCTGATTATTATTGTAATTGTTAGAGAAAAGAGTATTTTTGGCAACGTATATCATGACTGAACTTAACTATAAGGTACATTTCAGCAGGAAAAGATGTGCAATAATAAAAGTTTTGAGTATGAACACTTTCCCCTAAAATATCCTCATATTTTTCTTTGGCGTAGGTGATTTTTCCCCCCCTTTCCCTCAGGGATAATGTGAATTTGAGAAGATGGCATTGATTTATGGGATTGCCATTGCGTAAAACTCTTTATTGGGATTTCCTTTCATATCTACTTTCCATCTTTGTCCTTAAAGGGGTTTTCCGGTAACATTATAGCTCATCTGACGAATGCTTTTCGTTGTTGTTGTTGTTGCTTATCAAATTCATATTCAAATTTATATAGCAAATGTTAGTTGGCCCAGATCGAAGGCATGCGAGTTCAGGATGAAACAAAATCCAAGTGAACAGTCTTAACTTACCATTTATAAGCAATTCTACAGTCTAAAGGAGGGTTATTCAACCAATACACAGCTTTAAGACGCTCCATTAGTCTTCGGTACATTTGTTAGCCTGTAGGGTGTCATTTACAGTAATGGGTAGGAAAGGGTAACATATTAGGCGTGATAAAAATAGATGGTTTAAAAACACAGCAAATGGCTCAGAACATCAACAAAATCGAAAGCATGCTGTGGAAACCTCCATTTGGTAAGGCGAAACAGAGGCATTCTAGAAGCTCGCATGCCCATTTTATATCACTTTACCATAATCTATTCTCACATGGGCTCTCAGGAAGACAGCGATGGCGGGTGAAGAGTTATATAGATTTAGATGCGTAATCTTACAGGAGGGTGTGACGGGATCGCAGCAAAGGGCCTTGCTGTGTTGGCTAATAGCGGACGAATTGGCCCCATTAAAATCCTCTGCTGTGCTCCTCTACCTGTCAGCGAGTCTGTAAGGAGACATGTTACAAATGGAGGCTGAAATGATTTCGCGTTCCCCTCCTCCTTATTTCCATCCTCCCTTCCTGAGCAGACCATCAGCGGAAATGAGGCGGAAAATAATGGCTCTTCCCCTTCTGTTTTCCACCCTGACCCTCTCAACGCTGACGACTGCCACTGTTCACAGGTCAGTTCATCCCACTGCCCTCTTCTCTCGGAAGACAGTTACCTGCCCACATGACTGTGCAGCTGCATTTCTCAGCACGCCAACAAGACACGGAGGAGACTGGATGGATAGCGGTCACCAACCTCAACAGGTTCTGGAATTGTAACTTGAAACCTTTTTGGTGAATTCAACAGCAAACAGAAATGTGTAGAAACTAGGGCTGTCCGAATTTATGCATTAAAGAGGCCATATCACAAAGTCTTAATTTTGGAGTCTATTAGAATGGGTTTTCATGCTTGAATATTCAATAAACATTATTTTTCACATATTTTTGATTATTGCAGCACCTCTCTTCCCATGCAGTCTGTCAGTAACACGTAACTCGCTGCTTAACTACCATGGTACGATGCATCATTGAAGACATCAATTAGTCACGACTGTTTCCCAAAACATTATTGTCGCAAATTGGTCGTTTATGGTTAATGATGTCACGCAGGTGTTGGAGTATAGCTTATTTTAATTAATCTGTTTGAGATCGAATTAATGCTATATTTTGCTATAAATTACGGATAGGGCATCTGAGGACTATTTCTCATTTTTCTCAGTTATTTAGCTTTATTTCCAGATCCAATCATAGGCTCATTCTTACGTAATAGAGCACGTTCGCACATGCACACTCTTCAAAAACGATTTTTTAAATCTCTCGACAAACTGAAATACGTAAATTACATTTTTATGTATTCTAAATAAAATACATCGATTGTACTGAATGTCAGCTTGCTTATTTTGCTCAAGATAAGAATTTATTGAGTCCACATGTCATGCAAACAAGAAACCATGCTTCTAACCACAGGTCGAGAGCTGTCCTTCCAACCACACAACTTTGCGATGCTGTTTGCGAATGTTCGTTAGAACTATATTTTCAGATAACGACAGAACCTGCGACCACAGTTGGCTAACGATGCTTTTGGGAAACGCACCCCTGTTTAGTTCCTGTTTCTATGAAGCCCCTCCTTCCAAAAAGTGCATTGTGCTCTGATTGGTCAGCTAGAACTGGAACTGAGAACTGACTGGCTCTTCTTTTTTGAGTACATCATATTTTTTTTTTTTTTATAAATTCAATTATCTTGTCCATTACGTACTCCTGTAAGTAAATGCTCACATTCCCTTGTCAATAGCTTGGAAAAGCTTCCTGTTATTTCTAAATGCTGAAGAAAGAATCTTTGAGCAGTAAGTAACTTTTTTTTTTTTAGAAACATACAATACAGAATGCTAGCAGCTCTTATGTGCTGGTCAACAAAGTGCAGTTTGAAAACCATCGATCAGGAAGAACTCTCAGCGGTGTTTACCCATCATGTTTTCTGTTCTTTTCTAAAACTGCTTTCAGTATGTCGAGCTGGAGTGATACATGATTCCGAAGGCTCTTCTGATTTGAGCTGCCACACGGACATACAGTGTGTGCAAAGAACACGCTTCTAAAGGGAGGTGAATTGCAAAGTATTGATGGGATACAGAGAAAGCAATGCAGGCAATGATGGAGAGCAGGATCAAAATACGTGCAAAATGAGCATCACATAAGCCTTCTTTTGCCTGTTTTATTGCATTCATATTCTACAGCTCTATTGAGCTTTTCCCCGCACAGTCTGTCACTGGCTCAAATGCACAGCGCTTTTATTGAGCTAATGTTTTTCATAGGAGGTGTTGGTGTGTTTTAAAGGCAATCTACAACTCTGCTCCAGAATAGCGTGTGAAATGAAGCTCACCGTCGAAGATTATGACCATACCGGCAGTCAATAGGCGCGGAGTGTAGGGGTCTTTTGTGTGCCTCCTGGCAGCATGTTAGATTGCTTGCCTGCCAGGAAATGACAGATTGGGTTTGAACAGTGGGATTCCCTCCCCATCAGAGTTTCTTAAAGACTTTGGCGTGGGACGAGCTGAAAAAAAAATTGCAGTAGGATATTAGGGCAATCCATTAAAATGGTATTTTTGTTGAGGAAAAAAAGTGGCTTTGATGGAAAAAGCCAAGAAAAAGTGCTACATACACAAACAAGGCGTGACATCCTTGGAAATTATAGAGAAATGTCATTGGATTTTGAAAGGACATTTCCACGCACGCACGCATATGCACACGTTTTTTGGTTTAGCTGTGATTAGTGTTTTGGTCTCGGCTGAAGGCTGAATAAATGGGAGAGTGAGGCCTCCTGCAGCTCTTCAGAGTTATAATCACCCATCAGCAGGACTCAGGGAGAAATAAGGAGGGTGGAAATACGGGGCCGTTCTCACAAACAGCTTCAGAGTTAATTACCTCTGGAGATACTGACTGTCCTGAAGTTTGGCTTGCAATAACCATTCTCACTCTAATACACGCATTCTTCAGATGTTCTTTATCTGAACCTTCTGTTGATTGTGTTTGTGTTTGTGCTCTGAACAGATATGTCAGAAAGCACTTGAAAAGTCCAAACCGCCTTTACATGAAAGAAATATACAGCTCTTCCCACTGAGATGGAGATTAATGCCAGGTTTTTCACTTCCACATTGCAAAATGAGACTCTTTGAAGATGACCAGTGAAGGTGAAATTAAAGAAAAGTTCTGAAGCTATTTATTTGATACGGAGCAGACTATGTTCCCTCTTTAGTGTTCTTGACAAGAATTAGTTTGCATGTGTAATGATGATAAAAATGATGTAATAGCCTACTAATACATTGAATGGGTTGATACAAGTTCAAAGATACTTAAATACTGATAAAAGTTAAAAAGATACTTAATATGGTTCATAAAAAGGGGTTAATAATAAGTTAATAATCTTTATTTTATTTCTTAATTTTAAAAAGTGAAAATGCTTCAAAAGTCATTGCATTGCTGCACTGTTTGGTTAAGAAATATTTAATTCATTTCTTTATAAAACAGGAGAAAGAAAATACACTTATGGTCGGTAGATCAGTAATCTATTGCTTTTTGGGTAAAGGAGGCTAAAGAGATTAATAGGATAAAAAGACGATATGCGTTTAAAATGCTGTCTTATTTAACTTCTATAACATTTTGGGGAAATGCACCTTAAATTACAATATGCAGTGTTGAAAGTTTCACTTTCTTTTGCCGTAAGTTTAAGTACCGGTTTGTGATCGGAGGATCTGTTAACGATTGCTAATGCCTCGTTCAGCCTGTCTGCGGAACGCGCGGCTTGCCGGCTTACCTACGTTCGTCCATTACAATATTGGACTTGACTGAAGCCACATTGTGTCCGTGTCGTACTTTCTATTTCCCTTTTTACAGGTAAGAAAGTGGGCTGTAGTATGTTTGAACGATTTAGATATGTGTTTAATACCATAAGGAGGAACATGCATGGAGTAAATGTTAGTGATTATAGTAATTGATATATGCACATTTAGCAGGCTAACCGTGAAGTGTTGCTCCAGTGTAGCCTGTATGCTAGCTATGTCATGTGGACCGAGGTTAAAGCGTGGTGGTAATGTAATACCGCCGGCGCCGCCGTTTTCTATGTGTATTTGTTTTATATCGTAGGGAAAAGGTAAAAGCGCTATTGTTAAAGTTTATAAAAAAACTAGTTTAATGTGAAGAGGCAATGTACTTTCTGTTTAAGTGCAACGCTACTACTGAGGTTTAAATGTTAAGTGTATTCTGAACGAATAACTATAAAACAGCAGTAGTTAGCATTACAGCATATTCTATATTGTGCTGTTTATTTTTTCCAAATAATTTACAGGGTTAAGGTAAATCTCCTTTGTTTAAATAGTCTGTTTTATTAATGTACAATTTCAAGGTTATTTGTCAATGCTGTTTTAAGATGCAGTAAATATATTTTGATATATTTTTGGTAACTCACTTTAAAGGGTTAACTCAGATATGTTGTGAAATGGAGTTATAACTGACCAGTTGGTATTTTTTCCTAATCGTGTAGTTCTTAGAGGGACATTATTATGTCGTGTAAAGGGAAAATTACATGTTTAATTGTGATACTGAGTAAACATGTTATTATGCTGTTCATGGTAAATGCATTACAACATTGGACTTGACTGAAGCCACATTGTGTCCGTGTCGTACTTTCTATTTCCCTTTTTACAGGGGCGCAACACATGTTTATTACACTGTAGTCCCCAAATTGGACGCTTGGTGGGTATGGATAGGATGTGATTGTACATTTTACTTTATGTTGATCCTTTTGTATTTCTGTTTTGGTTTTGGCCTTTTCTATTCATAGTATTGAAAGGAAAATAATGGGGAGGGGAAAACAGAACTTGAATTATCTTTGAATCCACACATTACACTATTTTCTGTGTTCAATTCTCAGTACTATAAGACAAGTGTCAAAGGTGCACAGACATCTGTAGTTTGGCTTCTTCTGACTGGAAGACTCTTGCGCAACCATTTTTTTTTTTTTTTTGCATTTTTTTTTTTGCATTTTTTTTTGTTGCATTTTTACTTTCCAGTAAATGTATTTCGGACTTTCACAACTTTTTATTGTTCAAAACCTGTGCAATTTGGCATACCCTTGGAGAAGAGTATCACATTCCACCATGCCAAATTTGGGTTCTCTATCTCAAAATATTTAGCAGTTTTATATATGACAGGTTGTAACATTTTAGACATTGTTCATGAAAAGGTGGAGCAGTATCTTAATAATTTTGCTTATTTAAATGACCTTGTGACTAGGGCTGCAACAACTAATCGATAAAATCGATTATAATCGATTATGAAAATCGTTGTCAACGAATGTCATTATCGATTAGTTGGTCTGCTTACGTCACGGGGAGCGTTTACTGGTACGCACACACACGCAAGGTCTCTCTCTGCCGAGCGCGCGCGCTACACGGTTTGGAGCAGTCTCTTCTGTCTCGCATGCGCGCTCTTGCTTGCGCGCTCTAGATTTCGGGAGTTTGAACTAATTCGCGGGCATCAGGGAGCCGCAATCAATATGAGGGAGACTCCCGGGACTTCCGGGATCTTGGGATGTCTGTATTTTGTCTCGAGCATCAGGTTGCGCAATCAGTTCGCTCGCAACGTAAGTGATGGATTAAAATAGCGCTACCGCAGAAATAGGTTAAATTAAAATGGTGTTTACAAAGTGAAGCACTAAATACAAAGGCAGTTAATAACAGCAGCAGTAAAATATTGTTTTTTAGTCACTGTACTCAGTGGTTTTCAGCGAATGCTTGTGCACTAATGCATCATTTCTCCTGTCCTTTACTCAAGCCTGTTAGCTTGCTGGGTAACGTTACCTCCATTCCGTTCTCTTTTTATAGCATTAGTCTACTAAGTTTTAATTGTTTGTCAAACGCGATCTACTGCGGCTCTACGTTTACACAATTGTTTTCAGTCTTTCTATATTTATTTAATCAATTTATCCTTATATTATATTCTTTTATATATTATATATAATATATATTATATTCTTTATCCTTATATTCCTTATATATAATTAATTTTAAATAAAAATTCAATGAATTATATATTTTAGATGTTTTTAGTTTGTTTTTAGTTCAGATATTCACATCTGAACAACATGTCTGTGTAAATTTGTTTTAACAAAAATTGTGTTAAAACATAATATGTTGGATATCATTTTTTTAACAATAATCATGTTTGTCAACTTGCCATCAGCAATTATCATTAAAAACAATGCAAATATTGATATTAGTAAAACTCAATGTGTGGCTTTTGCACTTTTTAAAGTACACTTTTACACATAAATACCCTGATTTACGGTTTTATTTAGTTATAAAAAAAATATATATCTAATTTTAATTTCTATCCGATTAATCGAAAAAATAATCGTCCGATTAATCGATTATCAAAATAATCGTTAGTTGCAGCCCTACTTGTGACCACACCCTTGAGTACAATAAGTGTGTGGTTATAGCACCACCTACTGGTCAAAAGTTGTTAAAGATATTCTTGCTTATAAAATTTGAGCTTTTATACTTTACTTTTACTTTTATACTTATATACTTTTAAACTTTAAGTGCTGCTGTCCTATGATTCTACAGTTAATTATTGTGTGTTCGCACATTCACTTTGGTTAACTGGGTGTAAGACACTCCAACGGCTACTAAACAAGAGGTTGATATTTCATGAAATGCCTGAAAAACACTTATCACATGTGAAAATGCATCCTCAGTGGGAGACTGTATACTACACAATCTAAAGGATGTGACCTATAGGCAGCACTTCAGAACTGTTTATATGTCTGCTTCTGATTTCTGACGGCTTTGTGACGGTGTAAAAAAGGTGTTATGTAATGAAAGTGTATTATGGAGGATATTATAGTTTTGTACTGTACAATAAAACAACTCAATGTGAGTAGATATTAACTATAAAATGGTCATGACTTTAAATTCCAATTGGATGAACCGTGTTCAAAGTCATTGTAAAAGGCAAATGCTCACTTGTCACCATGTTTGTATGTTGCTTAGCAACTGCAAATTAAGTTAGGTTAAGGGACTATAATTGTTGGAATAAATTATTCAGTTATGATTATTGATATGTTTTACAATTTATTGATCAATAGTGTCTTAATATATTGTTGTTGCCACCATAAAAAAATGTTTTGCAGTTAAAATGACATTCCTACAGCTAGTGTTTACCTGCCTATTAATGAATGAAACCACAGCTCCTCCATAACCAATTTATCATCACATTCATTTGAAAGACATTTTTTTGTTATGACAGCATTTGCACAGCACTGTACTTTTGTGGAATTGTGGCACTGCTAAAATTTACTCCTCATGATTAATGGGTTGTGTTTCTATTTTTCATTATTTCTAAGTCACCTTGAAAAGCGATTGCTAAATGAATAAATGTATATGTATAAAAAAAATGTTTTACTCTTAGTACTAGTCTAAGTGAGATTTAAAAAAAAAAATCCACACGGAGTGTTCCTCCACACTTTCAATTATTTTACTTCAATAAAATTTTAGATTTTTGTGAATTTTTTGAATGAAAGATAAAAAAAGGATAAACAATGCAGATTTATTTTTACAGCCATCTTTGATAATATTTACCAGGGGTGCCAAAAATGATGACCACAATTCGCCTTTGGCTAAGCCCCGCCCCCCTTAGTTACTGTTGCTACATCCGACAAACAAAGTTCATCTGGGCTCTGGTATCAACATGGCTTATGCTGTGACAGCTCTTCCTGCTGAAATTTTTTCAAACTTTTAAAAAGCAGCAAATAAGTTTTCGATAGAAGTAGGCAAAAGGGGCTGCAATATACGTTCGAAGGCTATTAGGGCTGCAACAAACGATTATTTTGATAATCGATTAATCTGACAATTATTAGAACGATTAATCGTCGATTATTTTGCCGGCTAATCAGTAAGTTTGGAACGATTATTCAGCTTTTTCAATTATTTAAAACATTGAGTTATACATATTCTTACTATAATATAAAAAAAGAAAGTCAGTTCAGCTTTTGAAATAGTTGTTTTAATGAACTTTGAGCCAACTAAACTCTTTATTCATTCTCTAAGTTTTCAGATTTCGGTCCAACTCAAATCACACACAAATGCTCTCTAAGCATTGTTTAATAGGCCCACTGCTTTTCTTAGAACTGAAACAGAAAAAGGGTCATTTACTTCAGGACACAAAGAATGGTAAAATATTCATCTGAAAACCATTATTATAATAATAAAATTACAATATTTTTTTTACATGACAATTGAGCTGACAGAGACGTTCTCATTCACCTTTTAATTTACAGTATGAAAAATAAAAAGTAACTGCCATGATATTCTTCCTAACATCTCCTTTTGTAAGTCTTCATGATTATGGAACAAAATACAAGCAAGTGATAAGACTATAATACCTAATAGTGTTACAATAATAAAAACAGCCCTGACTCCTAAGCTCGATCAAGCTTTATTCTATGCAAAATAAATCATCACATTACTGTAATTATATTATTATTGATTATATTCTTACTATTATTAGTAGTATTGCATTATCTAATAAAGAGATTTACCGCTAGTTAGTTAGCTCCAGCTGCAGAACACCCAATGGGATATGCACGGCGGTATTTCCGGTGAAGGTCTAAGGATGCTCGATAACTTCCGCCGATCGTAGAGTCCAATGCAATACCGAGAATTTATATTGAATTTTATACTCCATGGTTATACTAAAGAAACGTTAGTCACAAAAACAGACAAAACAGACACCCCTCGTTGTGTTTATGCTTCTTTCTAAAATTATATTAAATAAACATAACGATGTATAAAATGACATCTAAACGTATGAAAGTTTCGTTTCGAAGACGGGAGGACAGTAAATTTTGAAGACTCTGCCATAATCCCGTTTTCCTCGGTTTTCCTTCGCTTTAATCTCCCCAACCGGAAACTAGACATGTGCCGGTATTCGGTAATGCGATAAATCGCGGTAATGAATATGCACGATATTGTTATCGCGGCCACTTCAAAATACCGTGAAAAATAATAGATTTGAATTTAGACTTTTAGAACACGCATTAGCTAATTTTCTATCAACCGCTTAAACACTGCTTATATGCTCCGCAAAACACGTGCGCACTCTGATGTAAACAATCCCCACATGTATAAGCACTGTGTGCACGCGGCGCAGAGCGCACTCTAGTCTAATGTAAACAATCATCACATGGAGTAGAAGCATGGCGGAAGGAGGAACGCTGCCGACGATTTACCCCCCGCAGGGCTGCCAACTCTCACGCATTCAACTTGAGACTCAAGCGCCTTTCAGACAGGACGCAGAATACTCGCGGGGACGTTTTGTTTGCTGCGTCGACCAAAGCACGCCGGGGTCAAAGTTAAAAATAGTTCAACTTTTTATTTGCAAAATAGCAAATCGCGTTCCGCGTTCTGTCTGAAAGCCGCTTTACGGAATTGACACTTTTCACACGCTCTCACGCAGAGAAAAATCGCGGAGCAAAGAGGACACTGACACCGACAGACTAGACAGAGCAGGTTACTTTTGATATGAAAAAAAAAAGTTCTGTCCATTGTGACAGATCGCTGCGCCTCAGTTCAAGTAAACCGATCATCTGTTACTTTTTATTTAAAGATACAGTACAACTTACCTTAAGGTTTATGCCTCATACAAAATGTCGATCAATCAGTGTTTTTCACGGAAAGAGGTCAATAAAACTGCAGGAGAACAGTTATGTCACAGAACGTTACATTTACCTCAGGAAAGCCATTTAATGACCAGCACTTTAGT
The DNA here is from genome assembly GCA_030578255.1 of Tiaroga cobitis. Lineage (NCBI taxonomy): Eukaryota > Metazoa > Chordata > Actinopteri > Cypriniformes > Leuciscidae > Tiaroga > Tiaroga cobitis. The sequence goes on along the minus strand of CM060602.1, from coordinate 35,968,450 downwards.
TGACTAGAAAAAATGGTCATTTTGCTAAATATGTGCACTTTATTATATATTAATTATATGTTTACTTATTACATAATTGTTATTATAATGAAAACCGCATTATATTTAATTTCTCTCTGTTTACAGCATTATGTGAGATAAATTTTTTTCTTGAGAAAAATTAACATGCAGACTGTAGCCTACCTAATATTTATCCAAATGAGTACAATAATTTATTTGAATAATACAAACAGTAACCTACCAGTCATTGTACCATGTAAACATTGTAACACGTTGTCACTAAACTTAATAAAATTCTGTTTAGTTACCATGTTTTGAAAATCACAATTACACATTGTGATGCAAGTTGTTTTTTTAGATACCCGCAATCCATCTGTTTCTCTTGAGCAATTAAAATATCGTGATAATACCGTATACCGTGATAAAAGCTCATTCAATTAATCGCAGCACGAAAATTTGATACCGGCACATGCCTACCGGAAACTGAAGAGCATCCTTGCGTCAAATGCGGAACATATGCCCATTCTCACCGGCTCCTCTTCTCCCGGGATGTTTCCTCTTTAAGTGCTCCGACATGCATGTTGTGCTCCTGTGAAAAGCAAGTTCCACCTTGCGTGTATTGCACATGACAGCATTGTTGAAGTTGAAGTTTTGTGAAACTTTCCCGAAACCTTGCTAGTTCGGATTCGTTTGCACTCCGTCATAATTCGCGCAGTTTTTTCTTTTACCGCAGTAGCATTTGTAAAGGGCTGCATTACACTCTAGCGCCGTAGCGGTCAAATCGTGATATTGCACGCCCTTACATTAGGTCACGTTAGATCAAACGACTACTCGACAACAACGATATTTGTCGACAGTTTTTTATTGTCGACGTTGTCGACAATGTCGACTAATCGTTTCAGCCCTAAAGGCTATATTCACGACATACAGGTGAAACGCAAGGAACAACAAGGCATCCAAATAGAGGCAAAAGCATACTATTTTTTACCATAATGTGACCATTTTTTGGTCACAGTCAAAAAATGAACCACCACATATCCTACTAATCGAGACGGAGGCTGGGACTAACAATATCAAGGAGCAACACTGTTCATGCAAAGCTGGGTAGGTCTCTATTCACTTCTATAATCGTTATTACAAAGCAAACAGACTACGCGAGTATAACGTATTTATTAGCAGCGTGTGCCAGACGACACTTGTCAGGATTTCACTTCGGTTTGTGAAGGGAAAAAAGCGGGCACCCCCCTCCAACCTCTCTGGGTAACGCGTATCTGTGTTACAAATGCCCCAGGCACAACATTTAACCATATTTTTGATAAAACTACGACGGTAATAGCCGGCCGAGACCAAAAATATGAGACGCCTGTGTTAAAGTCAATGGAGCGCTGTGAAAAAGTGTCGGACCACTGTGGGAGCTCGCTCTTGGCTGCGCTATAATTGGTCAATCTACATTCTAGGGTGTGGCTTAGCCAGGCGGATTGTATGTTTGAGAGTGTAATTCGGCAATTTCTCTCAAAAAATAATGTTATCACTGGCGCGCAATGAATTCTGGGGTAGGCAAGGCCGTGAAGTATCCATCTGTTGTATCCTTCATTTCACAGGAAATGAAGGACGTATATGGAGGCTGCATTTGAATTGGGACATTTTCGTTGTGGTGCGATGACGCAATCAGCTTTCGAATGCGGCCTTTGAATTGGGACGCAGCAATAGACCTTATGTGCCAGTTAAACAAGTGCGCAGTCATCTTTGAAATATTGTGTTTGAACTTCTGTCTTTGCGGTAGCTCTGTATATATCTATGGCATCGCTGTCGAAAAGTAATTACCTGGTGAAGTGGATTTACAAACCTTAACCAGCATACAAATCAAAACTGCCTAACGTTACCGAATGAAAAGTCGAACCCACGAAGAGGTGCAGGACCGTGCAGGCTCAGTGATCTACTATACTACTGGGATCTACTATACTATCTCCTATGTTTTGATCATCATTCTGAAAATTTAATTAAATTTACCCACAATGATGAAAAATAATGCATGAAGCTAGATTATATATATATATATATATATACACTCACCTAAAGGATTATTAGGAACACCTGTTCAATTTCTCATTAATGCAATTATCTAATCAACCAATCACATGGCAGTTGCTTCAATGCATTTAGGGGTGTGGTCCTGGTCAAGATCTCCTGAACTCCAAACTGAATGTCAGAATGGGAAAGAAAGGTGATTTAAGCAATTTTGAGCGTGGCATGGTTGTTGGTGCCAGACGGGCCGGTCTGAGTATGTCACAATCTGCTCAGTTACTGGGATTTTCACGCACAACCATTTCTAGGGTTTACAAAGAATGGTGTGAAAATGGAAAAACATCCAGTATGCGGCAGTCCTGTGGGCGAAAATGCCTTGTTGATGCTAGAGGTCAGAGGAAAATGGGCCGACTGATTCAAGCTGATAGAAGAGCAACTTTGACTGAAATAACCACTCGTTACAACCGAGGTATGCAGCAAAGCATTTGTGAAGCCACAACACGCACAACCTTGAGGCGGATGGGCTACAACAGCAGAAGACCCCACCGGGTACCACTCATCTCCACTACAAATAGGAAAAAGAGGCTACAATTTGCAAGAGCTCACCAAAATTGGACAGTTGAAGACTGGAAAAATGTTGCCTGGTCTGATGAGTCTCGATTTCTGTTGAGACATTCAGATGGTAGAGTCAGAATTTGGCGTAAACAGAATGAGAACATGGATCCATCATGCCTTGTTACCACTGTGCAGGCTGGTGGTGGTGGTGTAATGGTGTGGGGGATGTTTTCTTGGCACACTTTAGGCCCCTTAGTGCCAATTGGGCATCGTTTAAATGCCACGGCCTACCTGAGCATTGTTTCTGACCATGTCCATCGCTTTATGGCCACCATGTATGTACCCATCCTCTGATGGCTACTTCCAGCAGGATAATGCACCATGTCACAAAGCTCAAATCATTTCAAATTGGTTTCTTGAACATGACAATCAATTCACTGTACTAAAATGGCCCCCACAGTCACCAGATCTCAACCCAATAGAGCATCTTTGGGATGTGGTGGAACGGGACCTTCGTGCCCTGGATGTGCATCCCACAAATCTCCATCAACTGCAAGATGCTATCCTATCAATATGGGCCAGCATTTCTAAAGAATGCTTTCAGCACCTTGTTGAATCAATGCCACGTAGAATTAAGGCAGTTCTGAAGGCGAAAGGGGGTCAAACACAGTATTAGTGTGGTGTTCCTAATAATCCTTTAGGTGAGTGTGTATATATATATATATATATATATATATATATATATATATATATATATATATATATATATATATATATATATATATATATATATATATATACCGATTTAAAAAAAAAAATATATATATATATATATATATATATTAGGGCTGTTTTCGACTAAGGATTTTCACAGTCGAATCTGATTCGTTAGATTTTGACGTAGTCGACTGATAGTCAAACTTTTAGAGTTAGAGACCAGCCTCCGATCGCACCACTAACTCCGCCTCCGTTTCCCTCGTAAGATGATATTAGTATTTAAACGTTCTCTATGAAAATGTTTGTAAAAATATTTTAATAGCACGGTTTTGGCGGTTATAGAGTTCTAATGAAGGTGTTCAACTATAACCGTCGGTCTCACGGTTATATAATAACCGTCACACCCCTATAACACTTCCCTACTATTCGACTATGAGGTTCATAGTCGAATCAGACCTCTCCGAATCCAATCGTCGAATCCTCGACTATTAGAAGTCAGCCCTAATATATATATATATATATTGCATGTTCAGATATTCATACAACAAACTATTCTGGGGGCCATGGCAATTTTCTGGCAGTGGCTGGCAACTTAAAAAAAAGCTTTTGGGGAAAGAGTTAACGTAAGGTTGTACAATATACATAATATGAAATAATATATAACAATAATTATGTTATATATAAAACATGTTTTTTTTTTTCTCTCTATTGCACATTACAGCTAGTACTAACCTTATTTGCCCTTGATTAAGCTCATTTAGAGTAATTAACTGTTTACAGGGAGTTACACACATATTTTATGTAAAGCACCATGCTATGTTAGTTTTATCTCTGAAAAAAAAATAGATGTGAGAACATTCAATAAAGAATAACTATTCCCCCATTCCTGACATATGTCTGTACCCCGGTGTCCTGTACCATTTTATGTTTGTAGTGTCTCCAGACCACTCCTGTGATCAGCACTGTCATGAATACCCCCCTCCCTGTCCTCCCCCTCCCCCTCTCTCTCCTCCCCCCTCCTCTCTACAGTCGAGTCCAGGTCTTTTGAGGCTCTTATCTGTCAGCTGCTGAGATGTCAGTCACATATTGTGATAATGTTGCCTTCTGCATCAGAATTCTCAGATGAAACAGAATGCTTTGATGGACAGGAGTGTTGTGGGAGTAGGCCACTGAAACTGCTGGTGTAGGTACTCAGAGAATAACGCTGAATAAGTCAGACACGGATAGAGAGTAAAAGAGGCTGAAGGAGAAAGAAAAGCTCACTCATAGAATGTTAGAGTGTAGAGTGTTGACATGTTGAAAATGTATTTTTAGATTTAGGCAATAATGTATTTTTCTCTTAAAATATTATTATTTTTATTATTATTATTCCCACTGACAATGCATTATGTTATAATGCCCGCAAAAAAACACAATTAAGGTTGTTGTTTTTGACCATTTTCTACTTTGCTTCTGTGCCTGAAAATGTTCCTAGATAAACACACTTTTTGTTTGTAAAACGAGATGCAGAACTTTTGTGGCTTCCAGTGCAGTTTTTTTTTTCTGGTTTAATGATCCTTTAAAAAAAAGGAGTCATCTGCCATGAATTCAAATGCAGAAGCACAGAACAGCTTTTTTTTGCAGCTTAGTTTTGAAAATAACTGGACTGGAAGACAATTTTCTGAAAGCAGTATATTTCTATAGTTCATTGAACTATTTTATCTCAAAAGATGAAGGACAAAATGATTGTGATGTGATCACTTTCATGTCCATTTACAAAACGAGAAATGATCAGTGCGTTTCATTTACTTCCATTTCTTTAATAGCATGCATTCAGTGGTTTTCAGGAAATCAGTAGGTCTATTTCATTCACTAGCACTTGTTATGCACTTAACACAACTCTGAGTGTGGTGTGTTTTGTTCTCTAATGAATGGCCTCTCTTTTTAAAATCTGTGGATTATTTCTCTCAGAAGCATATATGAGAAAGTTATGGTTTTGACGTTGAATGATACTGTGGAATGAATCTGTATTCAGGGAAATGAAGAGCCCTTTATGGCCACAATGACACCTATTCAGGTCCACATCTAAAATACTCTTCTCCATCTTCTCATTATCTCACACACATCCCCTCCCCCCCCCCCCACCCCCCCCCCCCCCACACACACACACGGGTTCAGCTCACTTTGGATATGTCATTAACACTGCTATTGCACCGGGACACTCAGAGCGCAGGAAAAAATGATAACCTAATATCAGATGACACAACTGAATTGACACGCATGAGTGTATGGCTTCATGTGGTTGTGTGTTGGAATGTGCAGCATGTGGACAAACGTGATTATACATTTGGATACAGAAATGAACATGGCATTAAACATTTAGGTGAGCCAATGCAGCACTTTTAAGACTAATTTATTAGAACTCCACTGAAGACTAATTTATTAGATCCACTGAAACAGTGTTATTTGAATATATAACCAATCATGAATCTTAAACGATATGGGGGGCATCATCTTCAGTCATAATTCATCCACCCCATGAACAGATGGCCCTCTAATCATTGTAGACACTTGCACCTGCTAGACACAACAAGCGTTTCACCAACACCGTAGACAGCCGGCAATTCACAGAGCATCTCAAGATTGCAGAAGTCATGTGTTTCTGTTCTGCTCTGCTGAACATAACAAAACTCTCAGTATAAAGATCAGTGGCAGCTGCCTTTGCATAAAATACAAGCTCTGAAAGACTAAGATAATGAGATATTTGCAGAAACATGTTGCTTTTTATTAGTGGTTGACTGAAGTGTGTTTTTTTGAAGTGGGGGACGCTGATAGCAGTGGTTGATATAAAGCCAGTACATTACAAAAATGTTTTACAAATAGGAGTTTGTTAGGTTTGAAATTATATAAAAAAAAAGGTTCATTCAAAAACTAAGAGGAAAAATATTTGGATTTTATGGTTGTCAAATGTTAGTTGAACACTTCCATAGCTAATGTGATGAACTGTGTTTGCTTTGTTAGGACATCTGTGTGAACTTGAGACTTCACACATTCACTTAAAATCACCTTGACACCAGCTGGTTATAAGTCCTTGCAAAAATGATGAGAAAAGTGCAGTTAGTTCTGAGAAAAGGCAGCATTTGTTTGCTGAGGCCACTGGGTTTGATATTTTGTATCAAATGGCATTTATTCATTTTATATAGTTGTTTGACAACTTATTTTTTCTTCTTCTTCTTCTACTTATTATTAATATTATTATTATGATTAATGCAGCACATCAATGTTGCATTTAATCAATCAAAAACAGTGAAATTGTGAAATATTATTACAATTTAAAACAACTTTTGGTAACACTTTACTTGAAGAGGTGTGCATAAAACTGACATGACACCTTCATAATCATAACATGACACATGTCATGAATATGAAGGAGGTTTTATGCATGTTTATGACAACTCTCAAGTGTCATTCGCTCAATTATGACATTTTAATGCAAATATGACATTGTTTGAGATGTCTTTGTTATGACAACTTGACATAAACCAATTCATTATCAAACTTAAGAAACCACATAGCTTTATGGGTTAACATTACATTAAACTTTCATGTGGTTGGTTTTGACATTGGCTGTCATGAGGCCATTATAACTGTCTCATGAATATTTTTCTTGACTACAAGACTACTTGACTACAACTTTTTCTCAACTACAGTGGTACGTAGAATTTGAATTTGTCATTAAAATGTTGTAATGGCCTCATGACAGCCAAAGTCAAATCCAACTACCTGACAGTTTAATGTAATGTTAACCCATAAAGCTAAGTGGTTATAACTGACAACGCATTCTCATCCTTTGGCGTCATATAAGTGACGCCTGACAAAACGTCGAAATACTACGCACATGGCACCCTTTAGCGTGAATATAACACGCGAAGTGATGGGTAGGTTTAGGTGTGTTGTAGGGTCTGCGTCTCATATTCACGCTAAAGGATGCCAGTCAACTTTATGACGCCTTGGGTTCACGTGTTATATTCACGCTAAAGGGTGCCATGTGCGTAGTATTTCGACGTTTTGTCATATAGCGTCACCTATATGACGCCAAAGGATGAGAACGGGCTGTAACTGACAGGTTATGATGTATTGGTTTATGTCAAGGTGTCATAACAAAGACATCTCAAACAATGTCATATTTGCATTAAAAATGCCGCAATTGAGCGAATGACACTTAATGGCAGTTGTCATAAACATGCATAAACCCTCCTTCATATTCATGACATGTGTCCTGTCATGATTATGAAGGTGTCATGTCAGCCTTATGTACACCCCTTCAAGTAAAGTGTTACCCAACTTTTTTCTATTTTATTATATTTTAAAATATAATTTATCTCTGTGATACAAAGCAGAATTTTCAGCATCATTACTCCAGTGTTCAGTCTCACATGATCCTTCAAAAATCATTCTATGTATATGTAATATGCTGATTTGCTGCAAGAAACATATTATAATTATAATTTCTATTATTATAATTATATTTTTTTAAGCTGAAAACAATTGTTCTGCTTTTTTGTGAAAACTGATACTTTTTTCTATTATTTAATCAAAAGTTAAAAAGAACAGCATTTATTTGAAATAGAGATCTTTTTAACATAATAAATGTTTTGATGTCATGTTTGAGCAATTGCATACTTACAATAAAAGTATTGATTTATTTCAAAACAACAAAAACAAAACACATATTACTCTTAATTCTACTGTTAATATAATTAGTAACAAAATTTGTTTTTTTATTTCTTCACAATTCATAAAAATGTTTGGAAAAACAAAATATACATTATCCATTGAATAAAATTCTTTCAAACTCAGAATGTCCAGCCGATTAATAAATGGTATGATGGTCTTGCACTTTTGGAGTCTCTCATCTTGATGTCTCTCCAATCTTCCTGACAGAGTGCGAGAGAGAAAAGCAACATCGGAGCAGGCTATCAGGATCTAGCTAGCCTTCAGGGAGAGAACCCCCGCCTCCTTGATATTATGGACTATTCTCATGCAGGACAGACTGTACCATGTCAGACAGTGAAGACTGCGCTGGAAGTTTTAGGTCTAATGAGGAAAAAACCTGCCACTGTCCCCTGTGAGGCATTTCTGGTAACAACAGAAAACTTGTTTGATGGAGGAGTCATTAAACCTCTACATGTCATCACCTGTTTTCACTTCTCTACATACTACCTCTCGCTTTCTCTCTACCTCCCAGCAACTCCTGAACACCCACCCGCCGCATCATCCCCTCCCCTGCGCGCCGTGTTCTCTGTGGGCTGTGAACACCGGTGTCATGGGCAAAGCACCACACAAGACCTTTTCCAGGTAATTGAGTCTTCTAGCTTACACCACTAATTTGTGAAGCTCAGCTCTCCCTGGCAGTTACCCGAGAGACAAAAAAATTATAATAACTGGCCTGAGTACAATGTTAATTGGTTTCTTTTAGGTGATCAGATCAGAAAAAGGTCATTGTTCATTTTAAAATATTCTGAGGCGAGCATCCGTGTTGTTACTAAAACTATCACAGCATAACACTTTTATCACCAATAAGATTTCCTTTTCTTTCTTCTATCTAATCTATCTAATCTATCTAATCTATCTATCTATCTATCTATCTATCTATCTATCTATCTATCTATCTATCTATCTATCTATCTATCTATCTATCGTGTTCAAGGGAGGTGTCTCCTCAAAAAAAAAATTTGAGAAAATTATCGATAATACAAAAATAAAACAACACAAATATTACAAAATGTGACATTAATAAGTATATATATATATATATTGTTTTACCTTGAAGTAACACTGTACAACAACGACACCTGCAGATAAAGTTACAGCCTCTCTTGCCTCCCCTGAGCCCATTGACTTTTAACAGAGCCCCTTATGCGTGCGGTGGGTTTGGTGGGGGCTGATTGAGAATGAATGGGGGCAAGTCACGTGAGAGGAGGCAATGCCTCCATTGCTCTATGATTGGATATGATCGGTTATTGTTGGATATGATTGGTTAGTGCGATAAATCCCACCTTGTTTTCGTGCGCTTTCGGAAATCGGCCTGAATGAAGATAATGATGCCGTTAATGGGAAGACTAATTAAAAAGCAAGTAAACAACTCACCCAATTAGATATCCCTGCTTTTTGTAACGTCAAAATCAAACTTGAAATGGTCTGAAAACATAACTGTGGGGTGGGGTGGGAATTAAAGACTACGTTTGTATGCCTGTGACCAGTGTTTACCGAGCTTCATAACTGATGAAAATAAGTTGACTATTAAAAATGAACAGCTGAACATCAGTTCACAAATAAAATATATATTTTTTAAATGGTTACTTTAGTTATTATTTTGAAATAAATGTAATAATGCGTAAAACACTAAGTTGATGAGATTAATACTTTGTTTTAATAAATAGAACATTAATTGCGCCCTTTGTCTTTATGTAATGTTTTACTTAACCAGGAAAATGTTAGAACATTAAGTGTAATAGGGACATGAATTTATATATATATATATATATATATATATATATATATATATATCTGTATATATCTGTATATATCTGTATGTGTGTATATAAAAGATTATTTTTTCCATCCACATTTTATAACAGATTTGCACGCCACTGGTATGTAGATGGAGATAAAGCATATTATAATTATGTTTAATGCTTTTGAATTTAGTTGATAAAACCAATGCAATAATGGGTTATTTAGACCCATTGTTGCTTTGTTTCAGGTTCAGGTTGTGACAGTGACCAGGTGACTAAATTATTACACCTATCAAATGATTACTTAGTAAGCACATACATCATTGTTATCTCATTAGTAAGGTATTCAGGTGTGATTCTAGCCCATGCACACTGAAACATTTAGGTTAATTGAATATTAAATTCAATCATCACATTTTTTTATCGTATTTTATCTATGAGATTACATGTATTTATTATACTCTGCTGTCTCTCACAGCTATCTTCTAGATCGGTTACCTTCAATTATAAAGTTTAGAAGTCATCAAACACAAATATTTGGCTGAAGAATGTCATGTTTGACCTATCAGAATCAAGTTTCCCAGAGAGCCACGTAATAAGGGCATTTCACAAATGTTCTAATTATGTCGGAGTGAGAAATCCTGCTGTTATTTCCTAATTTTGGCACTGTATGTGTGACTCTGTAATCAGTCTAATGACCCCATGAGTCCTGGAAAGCCTCTCACGGCTCCTGATCTACTGCTGACCTCAGGGGTCGACGTCTGACTCAGTGGAGGACGCCATTCCCAATCAACTGCCGTAAACCAGTGTCATTCAGAGAGATGTCTGCAGTTTCCTGGAGTTTGTGCTGAGATTTGACATGAGATTCACAATGAGAAAAAGGGTATGTTCCAAAACCATAGGCCGTACTTTAAAGTCAGCATGAAATGGAAGTTGCGATAGTCTTTTCTTCCCTGTTGTGATGTATATCTAGTGAAACGGTTTCTTGAAATATAAAAAAAGTGTGGGGCGGGACTTGATTTTGTCCATGGGGAATTGATTGGATGGTTGTGGTTTGCTATTGGTCGATCTTATGTGAGTGACAGATTACCCCACCCATATGCCAGCAAACACATCTACACATCAAGAGGGAGGGGAAGTTATTTTGATTAAAGAATATGAAGGCACATGAATTTAAAATCAATATTGATGTGGATGTATAAATCTACATTTCATGGTGACTTTAAGGTATCATTTTAAATTAACTTTAATAAATATGAATTTGTTAGGTTACACCAACAAAAGTCATTTTTATTGGTTCGATCAAGAGTCTTCTCACAAGGTTTTAAAACAAAGCCTAAATATAAAAAGGAGAGAGAGAGAGAGAGAGAGAGAGAGAGAGAGAGAGAGAGAGAGAGAGAGAGAGAGAGAGAGAGAGAGAGAGAGAGAGAGAGAGAGAGAGAGAGAGGTATTGTATGTATTGTGTGAGAAAGTGCAAGAGTATATGAAATAGTACTGATCACTATGGGAATTCACATCTAGAGAGTGACTGAAAGTTTAATTTCGCTCTCTGATCAGGGATGAGTTATTTCATCTTTTGAAGCTCACTCTCCCCAATTCACACCATAGCAGTGAGAAGCACCTATTCAGTTACAGTGCAATAACAATGCCAAGCCAAGTGTGAACTGCATCATGGGTAAGTGGGTAAAGAGCTATTTCAGCCCTCTGTGTTAGTGACACTTCAGCCAAAGCTCCATCACATCAGTCAGAGCTGAGATAATGAAGTCTGAAGGGGAAGGATGGAAGCGATGCTGGCTTTTAGTTCTGAAGCAGCAACCAAGTGCCTTCATCATGGGCCGTATTCACTTTCTCTGCCTTGCACTCGCTTTTACGCTCCTTTTTCTCTCACAGTCTGTCTATTTGCTGATCATTTGACATCTGCTAAAAGACGCTATGAAGAGTTCTGCAAGTAAAAAGGCTCGATGGAACAGGTCATTGATGTGTGTCACGAAGCGGCAGTCAGAATATTATATTTAGAGCTTTTTGATGGAGAATTCAACAAAACATCTTCATTAAGTCAGGTGATGTACACTTTGTTCATTTAATTAGAGACTAAGTTGCTAATTTAGACCTCGATCTAAGATGTTTGCTTATATTTCAAGTTCAGCCTTGCAGGATTTAATTCATGGTGTTCTGAGTTGCTGTTGGTGGGCAGAGTTGAAGAACAAATAGCAAATGATCTCAGAAACAGCCATGAACTTTAAGCCTAGCTATTCTAAATACTGAATGAGAGATATTGCCTCATGTCTGTATTTGTTCTAGCTTTTATGTTTAAGAATTTATTCTTCAAACCACTGAAGTTTAAAACTCTGATTTTGCCGTTAGGCACAGAAGTGAAATCAATTTTGAAAACTGACAGATCAACCGGTGAATAGGTGGAGAGGAAGACAATATGGCAGATAGACAAAGATTGTCCATCTTTTCTTAACTATAAATAAATGTATCATGAAGATGGAGACAGGAACTCAGACAGACTTGAAAGTAAACATTGCCATCTCTGGTAGTTTTTGGTACTGCATACAGTTTATGTCCCCAGTTGATGTTCATAAAGAAAAAGAAAAATATCCCCCACAAAATACGTTTATATAATCAACGACATCATCATATAAAAACTGAATGTATTGAAAAACTATTGCAGATAGGAGAAAATATGTTTCAACAAGCGCAATGCAATGCTAGAATTGTGTGAAATTACATATTCTGCATGTGAGGTTGCATCAGGGATTAAAAAAAACATTTGGACAAACGTAGATTTTGCAACATCACACATAATTAACGCCCAACGAGTGTAAATAAGAATGCAATTATAAAATTAACAAGGCAGTAAGGTCTTTTTTCACAGAGAGCTCATTAGTGTTTGTCTGTCTGTGTTTTTGTAGTAAACTCTGGCACGAGCTGCCAACAAACACAATTATATTATACAGTTAATAATTTAAGCAACACCAACACAGAAGAAAGCATAAATACCTACAGTACAGTAAGTGGTGCTAATTGGTCTATATGGCGGACAGTTTCAACACTTTTCTGTTAGTTAGTCTCTTGTATTTACTTTGAGATTAAGAGGCCACAGTTAATAAGACATTCTCGCTGAAATGCAGAGATCAGCATGAGAAAGTCATGCAGATATTCCGGCTCATCTGCAGATATTCCGGCTCATCTCATCTTGTGCTTCCTCTGCTTTTTCGGTATATGTTCAAATATTAATGGGATGATAATTTCCTTACCCTCATATGCATGTGCATGGAAGTGTCTCTATCAAATAATTTATTAGAGTCACACTGCAGAGGACACGCACACACACAATATGTGCTATATACAGTCTTATTCTATTGCTCTCTCTCTCATATCTGGATAATAACCATGGCTGTGGGGTTTAAAATGACCCTTTAAACTGAGAGCCATCAGCAGTTTAGAACACATGAATACGTTCTTTAATGCAAGCAGTAATAAAGTAGCACAGTCTGTACAAATGTACCAAAATGTTCATTTTGCATTTACAGTTACATGTTTAGTTTTTATGCCTTAGTACAAGTGTTGGGGAGTAACTCACTAAACGTGGCAATGCTACTAACTTTACCACATTTTCTCTGTAGATTAACCATATCTCAGCTGTATCTCGATAGTGCTTGTATAAGTCATTGCCTGGCTGGACAACAAAGCCTTCGGTTTAAGACACAGTCAACATGTATCTTCTCCAGCACTGCCTATACCATGAGTGCTAAATGAGCGTGCAGGACCAACATTAGCTGATGTATTGGCTATAAATGCAGTGCCCTTTGGAGTAGTTATCTGGCATATTGTTTTACCCTCATAGCTAACCAGCACTTAAATGTTTGTGTTCTATCCGGCCGGGCTTCCATTCAGGTCAGGAGATTGATTCCCTGTGAGGCCAAGCCAAGATGTTCTAGTGCCTCGGAGGATTCTGGGCAGCCACATTATACAGTTACGTTGTTAGGGGTTACTGAAACGTGTGATTTTTACTTGTAGACATGGGCAAGAGAACTTGTTAGAGTTACAAAATGTGTGAGAATGCAAATGTGTAAAAGAGTCCACATTTATAATCCAACAATTTTTGAATGTTCTGCTTTTCAAATATAGGAACTGTTTGATTATGGAAACAAGGGCTGTTAAAATAAAGATTAAAACTAACTCTCTCTCTCTCTCTCTCTCTCTCTCTCTCTCTCTCTCTCTCTCTCTCTCTCTCTCTCTCTCTCTCTCTCTCTCTCTCTCTCATTTAAATTCTCTATCAAATGCTCTGCTGATATGTTCAGTTTGACTGTGCAAGCAAAACTCTCACTTTTCTCTATTGAGTTTGCTTAATGTGATGTGATGTACTGCTGGTGAAAGTGTATATATTGCTACTTGGCTGCTTTTCCATAGCTTAGGAGACTAAATTGAGTTCTCAGTTATAATTTTTTTATTAACCGTGCATTACAAGTAACGTGAGTTTCGTAATCAGATTATTTTTTTTTCAAGTAGCTAGTAAAGTAACACATTGCTGTACAACAAAATATCTCTCACAATATCACAATGTACTTTTTCCCATTTATTGACTGACAGCTCTCCTGTCTCCATGTTAAGAGAAATCAGCAGTAAATGCAGAGGCGTTGTGTGCGCTGTGTAAACATGATGATTATTGTAGTTCTAGACTAAATGTAACCAGGCATTTACTCATCTCACTTGCACAAAAACAGATTCAGTATTCCTCAAAATTAATAAAAACTGTGAAATGCAAACTCATAAATATTACCCAAACCAGTAAAATATGTTAAATAACACAAATATACTTTATGCATTTAAACTCACTTTATAAACATTGTCTTGGTTGTTACTGACCTTCGATGATCCAATTCAGCCATACCAACCACCAAAAATGAATGAATAAAAATAAATAAATAAACACATTTTTGCTGAAGTAAGAGTGTTTCACCTGTGCCCTATTCTTCTGCAATCCAGAATGGCAGCACAGCTGAATGGTTTGTTTTTGTTTTGGGTTTATTAATGCAAAAGTAATATAATGCATTACATTCCATAAAAAGTAACTAAGTAACACAATTAGTTAAATTTTAAAGTTAAATGCATTTGCTATTTAAAAAAACGTAGCGCAGGACGTGAAAATGATAACTGTGTCGGGCTGAAACAAGCAAAAAACACTTGTCGCCGCATTGCGCCGGGTCTACGATAGGGCCCATTACTTTTAAAAGTAACTTTCCCCAATACTGTTTATTAAGGTTACAGCTCGGATGTCTTTTACAGTATGTCAGAGAGCTATACAACATAACATATACCATAGAGAATTTGCTTTTACGAGAAAATTATGAGAAATGTTGATTTTATATTGAGATTTTTGACTTCGTATCGCAGAATATGCTAAATTGAGCAAAGTTTGAGATGTTGCTGAATATCTTGAAGGGACATTTGCGAGATCACTATGGGTCTTAAGCTGGAAAATAAAGCAGTTTGTTTTCACAATGGAGTCTATGAGAAACAATTGAGATATAATGTAGGATAATGACAGAATAATGCCTTGACATTGTTCTCTCCAGGAGGAGTCATGAGAAGCAAGAACAACCCCACCCCCACCTCCGACCAGCCTCTTCTGCCTGTTTCCTAGGGTTGATTTACTTATTATGGGCTCTTTCTCCTTCATTCCAGTGTCATTGCGCACAGATTAGATGGGTTTCGGATTGGACATCATATATCAGTAAGTCAATCCATCATGGATGTTTTCTTTTTTAGGTGACTTGCTACTGCCATCTGTTGAAGTATTTTGTGTCCTCTGGGCTGTATTTTGCCACACTTTTAGTTTAGTCTCTCAAATACTGTACAGTTTAGCCTCTAGTTTCAGTTAAAAACTTTTTGCACCATTTCACCATGTATGCATTTGACTAGCATTATTAGAAGCAACTTGCATTCAATTTTAAATATACATTTCAGTTCAAGCATTGCCTGGTAAAGCAAACCCAGGATCAATAATTTTTTTTTTTTTTTTCAATCTTCACAAAAATTGGGTCAGTTCATTTTTAGACCAAGCCTTACAAAAATGACTGAATAGATTTTTAAATTTTCCTCTCCTTTTCCTTAACAAATCTATAGTGAATTTGACAGCAAGGCCGCCAAACTAGAAGGGCGGTTGTATCTTGGCAATGCTGCTTTTTGAAATTTAATATATACTGTAAAAGGTTGTAAAAATAAAAATAAAATAAAAAAAAAACAGCTGGTGGGTGTTCTGGTGCAATATGGCTGCCGTCGCAACATCCAGGTGGATGCTGCACATTGGTGGTGTTTGAGGAGATTCCCCCTTCCATGTAAAGCGCTCTGACTACCCAGAAAAGCGCTATATAAATGTAACGAATTATGATTATTATTAAAAAAGGTTACATTTCTCCAATAGCCTAAAATTATGATTCTGCCATTATCTGGCTCTTTCAGTCATGCCTAATGTGGGTATTTTGCATACCTGTGTCTGGCCTAGGGATGTCAATTTTCACAAATTCCCATGATCGGTCGTTTAAATTGACGATCAATTAATCGTTAGCATTAATGGCAAACGGCATTACAGGGTCTGCAAATGATGCTCAAAAAGCTATGTTCCTCACCAAATTAATAATAATGGTTTTTAATCTAAATAAAGGGTTAGTAGGATTGTAAAATGTTTTGATGTGATTGATAAATTAAATTAATATATTTATAACGACAAATACAATGTGTCACCAACGCCGCCGCAGATGCGTGCTTGTCAGAATGTGTGACTGTTTACGTGCTGGAACAACGCACTGAAAACGGCAACTAAACCCAATGAATTCACAACCATTTAATAAAATAGTGTTCTCATGTTCTGTAATATGACAGTCCCAAATTAACCATCGTTATTATTAGTCGTGCATTCTGCTTTAGCGGTGCTCGCTGAATGAATAACCGTTGAACACTTTGTTAGCGTTTATTTAACTCAAAGAAACGCATCCTATTTGATATTAATCAGATATATACAAAATAAACATAATCTTACAAAATTATATCTGCACAAAATGACGTGAATCCACAAGTGAACTTAAACTAAGTTGCGTGCCATTCAGAATTACTCATGTTGTGGTGGACGCACTCTTCCTGGAACAACGCGACATGGCATCTAAACCCAAATAATTCACAATGTTTTATTACAATATTGTTCTCTTTATAATCTTGTGTAATATGACAGTCACAATAATCATTATTAGTCGTGCATTGACATTTGAGCTGAGCGCGCTAAAGATCACATCAATTCTTAACCAAATGCATCCAATATGAGATAAATCAGATATTGATAGGCATACATAAAATAAACTATTACAACTTACATTTGCACAAAACAAAAGGCTGCGAATGCACACGCAAACTTATAGTCATGATGAAGGTGTAAAATAGTCCCAAACAACTCCGGTGTGTGTCATTCCGGTGTGTCATTCAGTGGGACTTCACCACACCGACCGGCGCGCTCGCTTGCATGTTTCGCGGTTGAGCAGCACGCACGCGCATGATCCTGCTTAATCGATGATCGATAAGTTTTATCGATATTATCGACAATTAATCGATCGTCGATTAATCGTTGACATCCCTAGACTCTGGCCTCAAAATTTTCATTAGCCATACCTTATTACTGTATCTTGTTCAAGAATAAAGGTCCACGGCATCTCCACCAGATGAGCGGTTTGGCTCGAACACAAAATGTTCCTCCCACTGAAGCAAAATATATATAAAATCGTCCTGCACATGCTTGGAATGATCGACAACCTTGATCTGTGAGTGACTGTGAATGGTTGTTGAAGGCTAAGGTTTTATTTATTTTTTTGCCCTCTCCCACACTGAACTTTTCCAAAGCGAGAACATTTTCTTCCAACCAGGGGCCTTTACATTGAAAATGTAGAATATGTCAGCATGCAAAATCAGGTCAATATGATCTAAAAAATAATCATGGTTGAACTGCTGTTCTAGTATAGATAGAAACTGACCAGTCACAAAGTGCAAAAATGATTCAGAATTCACGATTTTACGGTCAATGATTGCTTAATGTCAAAACGTCTTAATTCGTGTCCTGCTTATTGAATGCAGGGTCGTTTACTCTAAAGGTACTTAAGGTAAATAATTGTATACTTTGAGTAATTTTCTCCTCTCTTCTTCGATCTGTCTGTCTGTCTCTGCGGCTCTCAGACAGATGAAGAGAAGTTTCTGGTAAAGAGTGTGGACGTACATAACCTATTCTGCACAGGCTGAATTTAAAGATTACCAATGCTGAGGAAATACATCATGTTACACCAGAGGAAATATTTGATTAAATTTGCCTAGAAATGGGTTCAGTTGTGCTTCACAAATGGAAGCGAGGGCACGTGACAGGGATTTGATAAATTAGTTCCTTTCGCCCAAGTCTCGAAAGACAGATTCTTGGTGAGCTTTTAATGTGGGAAACCTGCAGTGTGATGTCAGAATATGATCTTTTTGCGGTTTGCTACATATCTCAGTCACAGTGTTTTGACTGACTAAACTGATTTTTTGAGCTTTTGCTTTTATGCAGCTGAAAAATATTAATAGTTTGAATAGTTTGTTACATTTTAGTTTTTTTATAGTCATACATAAATGTATATTCTTCTACCAAATTTTGCATTTAAGCATAATACTTTAATTCTAAAAAGTATATGATGAGTAAGTTTTTTTTTTAGTTTTTACATTATTTTGACTCATCAAAGTTAAGCAATTTCAACTTTTTGATGAGTTATATAAGAACTCCACAATGTAAGTCAGTTAAATATAAGTTTAGTTGAAATGACTTGTACAACCAAGTTGATTATACTTAAACATTAAAAAGGCAGCAACTGGTGGAAAATAAGTGGGCATTTGTAAGTGTGTTTGATTTCTTCTTCGAAAACAACATCTTAAATATCATAGTTTTGATTTTGTTTCTTCCAAGAATGCAATAATAATAATGATAATTATTAAAAATATATTATTTTTTAATACAATTCAATTTAAAGTGGTAATTAAAATGATTTTAATAATGCAATAATAATAATAATGTGATGTGATTAATTATACCCCTGTCCATGTGGATAACATTAGTTATAACAATACTCTACTGACAAACTGACTGGACAGAGAGAGAGAATATGTCAGTTCTGTACTGTACAACATAAGGGCTGTACACATTTTGGCTGGCACTGAGAAACTAAAGTAGAGCGGAAATGTCAGCTGGGCTCTCAAACAGTCACACATTCTAAAGTCTGAAGAGTCTTTGATTGCTGGGAATCTTTTTTTCCTTCAGACTTCATTATCTCAGCTCTGACTGATGCAATGAGCTTTGGCTGCAGTGTTACTTGCACAAAGCACTGAAATGACACTGTAACCACTTACCCTTGATGCAGTTCACACTAGTGATGGCACTGGTATTGTCACTCAAACTGAATAGATTCTTATCTGGTTGTTCATAATAGACAGAGAAGGAAGAAACATTAAACAACTTGTTGCACATTATAAACTGGGATTCAGGATCCTTACAGCAAAAAACAAACAGAGAATAATGCATTCTATTGGATAGATGAAGATGATAATCCAGAATTCAGTCTCAATTTAAACCCATTCCTTTTGTATCCCTTTTTAACAAACACACACACACACACACATATATATATTACCACAACTACTATTTCTACTTGAACTAATAATAATGATAATATTGGGATAGGGGGTGGGGGAGAACACTCGAAATCACATTCCAGTCTGATGTTCAAGCACTGGTGTAGTTCCTGTGTTGTATCAAAATAATGATTATAATAATGATTAGTAGCTCTGAACTTTGTTATTCTTCTGTGGAAAGTTCTTCCATAAAGTTATAGTTAAGTAATATATTCAGAGCCAGACTCGAACCTGTGTTGTCCATATGAGCACTACAGATCAATGAGTTGTTTCATATGTGCTGCCATTTACTGTAGGCCACAGTTCAGATAAAACAGTTATAATATAATATATGCTCATTATTCTTGTTTTTTTGCCCAATCCAAACTAGTATAGAACCCTTTGAACCATTGCAGTCAGAGACAGAGTACACACCAAGGTATTTACTTTGCATTCACAGTGTGTTGGATTACAAAACCAAGTGAAAAATAGCAGGTTTAGTTGAGGTGCATGATGGTAGAGTCTTTGTTGAGATTCAGAATGAGGAGCTGGCAGAATGATCAATCAACATGCACTTTTTTGAGAAGATGGGACTTGAGGTTATTTTTTTATTTTATTTTTTATTTTTTTTGTAAACAGTTATGTGGTTTGAGTGGCAGGAGCGCTCACGGCTTATCTCTCACTTTGAACTCTTGCTTATTTATTCTCAAACATAAGCACCAACTTGGTGAGTCATTGCTGTGCTTCCTTATGCGGAATAACAGCAGTAATTGATCGTTACCACGCGTGAATCCGACATTCACTTGACGGTTTTAGCTACAGTCCCCTTTCAGTTCCCGCCGAGTAAAATGCTTCTTGCTTTCCTCTGAAATACCCAATGACCTTTTCAAAGCCTGTCAATTACGGGAAACCAATTAACATATTGTACTCAGTCCAGTTATTTTCTCCTTCTCACTTTCACTCCTTCTTCCCGTTTTTGTCTCTCGGGTAACTGCTCGGGAGGCCCGAGCTTCGCAAATTAGTGGTGTGAGCTAGAGGACTCAATTACCTGGAAAAGGTCTCGTCCATGACACTGCTGTTCACAGCCCACAGAGGAAGGCAGGGAGGGGATCGGAACTGGCGCTGGGAGGGAACGGTTGTGAGAGAGGAAGAGAGAGAAAGATAAAAAGGAAGATGGACGGATAGGGGGTGAGAGAGGAAGTGGACGTGGATAAAAAAAAGAAAGAAAAGAAAGCAGGTGATTTGATGTGGAGTGGTGTGGTTTGCTTTGCGGCGGTGCCAAAAATTTGAGTGGGACTTTTTGGTCGCTGTCCATGGTGCTGAACTGCTTAACAAACCACTGGCTGTTGTCCACGGTGCTGAAACCCTCGTGTCTAGCATGTGCCAATGTCTGCAATGATTAAAGGGCCATCTGCTCCGGGCTGGATGAATTATGACTGAGGGGAAAGTCCCTTCTATAACGTTTGATATGCATAATTGGCTCCGTTGTAACTCGTCTTTGCACTTTGGATGATGTTTGCTGTGGATTTTCGGATGTCGTGCGCTCTGTGTCGGTCCATTAGGTGTTATTTTGAGGATGTATGAGTTCTTTGTTGGAGCTTACTTTTGACAGTTAATTCATCTTTCTCCCTCTCTCATTTTATGTATTGTCCTCCAGTAGCTGAATTAGTGTTCTCTACTGTCTAGTGTTCTCTCTCCATGTCCCCATTCACATGTGTCATCCTATATTATTGCAATAATTGTTTCAGCCCTCTGAGTGTACCTGCCGCAATAACAATGTTAATGACCTCTCCGAAGTGAGCTGAACCTCTGTGCGTGCATGTTGAGATTATGGGGAAGAGTTTTTTTTTATGTGGAAATGAAAAGGTGTTATTGTGGCCATAAAGGCCTCTTCATTCTGCTAAATACAGATGTATACACAGTGTCAACTGCAGAACCTTTCCATACATCACATACTGTATATACTTACAGTCGTAACCTGTGGAGGTTCAGAGAGCTTTGTTAGAGAACAAAAACTAATGGTAATGATTCAGTGGTGGAGAAGAATGTTTGAGTGTTTTATTTGAAATGTAATGACATTGAACTTTGGATGACATTTATGAAAATGGACAGAGATGTTTCTTTGTAAACAGTCTGTATTCAAAGAGCTGGTTTATTCAATTTGAGGGTTTAAAGAAAAATGGTACTCAAATAATACGTGTATATATATATATATATATATATATATATATATATATATATATATATATATATATATATATATATATATATATATATATATATATATATAAATATGTTTCTTCATAAAAAATAAACATTAACCTTAAAAGGATAGTTTACGCAAAAATGAAAATTCTCATTTAATCACTCTCTTGCCATCCCCAATGTGTATGACTGTCTTTCTTCGGATAAACACAAAGATTTTTAGGAAAATAATCAATCTCTGTGAGTCCATATAATGCGTGAATGGGTGAATGGGAATGGGTGCCGCTTGGTTGACGCTTGAAAAACCACACACAACGATTGTGACAGTAATCCATACAACGCCAGTGGATGAATCAATGTCTTCTAAAGCGAGACGATAGGTGTGTGTTATAAAAATACTAATATTTTAAACTTTATTTCAAAGTAGAAATCATTGCTTCCAGTCAACTGTCATACAAGGGTTCATAAAAGGGACGTTGTTATATGAGACGTGGCGGTCATTTGTGCTTCCTTGCAGTGGTTTAAAGTATCTGAGTAAATGTAATTAGTTACTATATGTCTGGCTACTTTGTAGTTTTACTTTATCAAAGATATTAGGAACTTTTACTCTCTACTTGACTACATTTTAAAACAAGTATACTGTATGTCCTCTTTACTCCAATACATTTGTGATGAGGGATGTAATTACTTGTTACATTTTACATCTACAGGGCATTGAATGCACTATGTGCATTGCACTTACTCACACAGACTTGTCAATAAGGCAACTTTAGGTGAATGTGAGTGCATTAGCAGGTAGTTGTTGAATCACATGTGTTTCATAATAAGTGATGAGGACGAAACCAGCACATCCAGTGCTTTGACTGTTTAATTTCCCCTGAAGAAGCTTTTGTTTCACTGAAGAAAGAAAGTCATATACATCGGGGATGGTAAAGGGTGACTAAATGATGAGAGAATTTAAATTGTTAGGGGAAATATCCCTTTAACTCTAAACATTGTTTTACCAGTGCCTCCATCCTATCAGAAGGACAAAAAATGAGCAAATGAACCACCTTTCACATCCAGTTACTAAATGACTTGCTGTATTTTAGTAGGCCAGCTCCCTGCAGATCGGTGCAGAGCATGTCCACCCTCTTCATGCTCTCTGTTCCTCTAAGTGCTTTCCATTCTATGACATTGATCGATGGAGAACAGTCATAAACTCTCCCACTGGAGGAGTTCTTCACTCATAATGGGAAACACCAGGACAGTGTTTTCCTGTCATTTTGTCACCCATAAATCTGCTGGTTGTAGATGAGGGTTTCATCAGCTATGGCCACTTTTGGCCTTGCGGACGAATTTTTCACACTCCGACTAGTTTATTTAATTTGTCTATTAATAATGTCCAACAGTGGACAGACATGCCTCACAGGATAATTCTGTCATTTTTTGTCATTTTGTTGTGAAAGTCGTGAACGTTTTCCCCCCAGTGTCATTTCCATCACATTTCAAAATATGTATTGTGCTTGAAAGCCTTCTGTGATTATCATTTTGTACCAATTGTGTGTGTTTTTTTTAAATGCACTTAAATACTCTATTGCTAAGACTATTTTCATAGCTAGCTTTTTTTTGTCCTAAATACACACAGAAAAATAATATTTTCACACATTTTGGATCTGACAAACGTATCTGACAATGTGAAAATATTCTATTCACCACTTATATTTACCTTAATATATTTCATATTTGTCATATTTCTTTAATTATCTCACATTTAATCTCAAGCATGCTCTTCACTGTCATATTTCTCCCTCTCAGTGGGGTAATTAGGGGTTCAAGCGCGTAGTGCTGAAACCCTATTGTTATTGTTAATTTTCCCATGATGCAGCATTCTCCATCTAAAACTGATTGAGCAGACCGAAAGTCATAGAGACTTAAAACTTTGAGGGCTGGTAGTACTCACACCGCCTACAAAGGTGCGCCCCGAACGGCCTGACGGGGCGCTACAGCGGTCAAAAGTACGAAATGGCTCATGACTCCTAAACCGTTAAGCATTAGGCTCAAGTGTCTTATATCGTTGGAATCCTTGACTCAAGCCAGACAAAATGCATGCATTGGAGTAAATTGAGTTTTTTCGAAAAACCTACTTTTGTGAACTACTCCTAGGTTTTTGGCCTGATCGGAACCAAACCACTGCAGAAATATTCTCTGGAGAGTGACTATCAATAATCATCAAAACAATTAAACATTTCAATTCACAGTCGCTAAGGGGATCAAAAATGTTCGATGTGACAGTGGCCACTTTTACTAAAACAGCTATAACTTGTGAACAGAAAGAGATTCGCTAAACTCGGGACACGTGTTTATGAGCTCACTCTGAGGTCACATGGAAAAAATTGCGACAATTGGCCAATTGCTGGTGCTATAACGGGGAAAAAATCATTAAAATGGCTATAACCACACCCAACCATTAGTCCGATGAAAATTGGCATGCAGTGTCTTTTTCCAGGGTGCCATGATAGTCTATGAGAACATTGGCGTATCTCTAAAAACTCAGTAACGCGTCATCAGCACATTGCCCTGAAGGAGCCTGAGATGTTTCAAGCCAGCGTTTTTCATGGGAGTGTCCTCCTTAGACTCCTGAATCCTTGCCGAGTCCAACAATACCAAACATGCCAGGTTTCGCCTTATGCTTTGTATAACTGTGTCATTTAGCGCTTAAAAAAACTTGTGATTATCTTCGAAACCGTTAGTCCGATCGAGACAAAAACCACCACAGGAAATTTTAAAACCAAGGTCAATAGCTAAACACCCAAATAACACCCAAATGTCAAAATTATGATAGGAACTGACAAAAAAATCCAATCAATGTCACCCATGGATCATTTTTATGCTCTCATAAATATAAGTTTCTAATCTTCAAAACCAACTAAGATATTTACAACAAATTTGACACACATACTGTATGTATGGGCGCACTTTGAGGACACCTAATAAAAGTGGTGGAGATCGTGCAAGACTTGGTGCTATAACTGTCAAAAAAACTATAAAAACCATATTTTTCCTTAAATTAATTTCCTGTATCGGTTGTAAATGGTCTTTTCCATCTATGATCTAGGTTTATTTGTTTATTTGGATCCCCATTAGCCACTACCTAGGCAGTGGCCACTCTTTCTGGGGTCCCAACAAGTAAAAAACTACAAAACTACATGTAATCAACAACAATAAAAAGTCAAGTCAATGAAACATACTAACCCAACTTTCATTCCAACAATTTACTATATAGTGCTATTAAATGTTCCTTTAAATATTTTTTTAAAAACTAATTTTTCTTGTTAAAAAATATGTAATATCAACGGTAAATCCCTTTTATGCATGCCTGGTGTCAAAATTATGACTAGTACTACTATACAAAAGTTGAGAGTACAGGACATTAGGAACATACAGAAATATTTCTTATAAAACAAAGCAGAGAGACAATCCTTCACCAGTGCATTATTATTATATTAGCCCTTCTATTACAGTTTAAAGTGAGTCATGTCGCTCTGTTCTGGACTAATTGTAATTTTTCAATTACTTAATTTTTTTGTCTTTACTTGATGCACTCGACCACACCACTGGGCAATAATCTAAGCAAGAGCCATTGTTTGCACAATTTTAGAAATACAGTGTTGTGGTAAAAAGTGTACACATCTCTTTATAACTGACAAACCTCTTCACATACCTGTTACCATATTTTATATCTGGTTTGACCACTTCAGCCTACTGTCTAATATAACTCCAAGAAGTCGTACTTCCTCTACCTGTTCAATAGGCACACTCTTTACAGACAAATTTGAACTTTTGATGCAATTTGATGCAAACACAATGCTTTGGGTTTTTATCAAGTTTAGAACCAACTTATAATTCCACACCTACTTTATGACCAATTGTATTCCCTCATCCAAAGCAGTGGACAACTGCTTAATTGATATTGCAGGTTAATATCAGTGGCGCAAAAAGTGGGTATGCGCTATATGCGGCGCATAGGGGCGCAGCACCATGGGGGGCGCCAAAGCGATGGTAAATTATTATTTTCTTTTAATAAAAATTTAATTAAAAAACAAATATATGTATATATATTGTATTTTCTTTATGTAGCTGCTGTTGTGTGTTTCTAAATCATTTCTGCATTTCTTCAATGTTAAGATGATGCGCAAAAAATGTTGCTGCATACCCCTCTGACACTGGGTAGTTGCGCCCCTGGTTAATATAATGTAGTATCATCTGCATACATGACTGTCCATGCACACTTTAAAACAAGAGAATGATCATTGGTCTTAAACAACGTCCTTGAGGCACACCACATTGCAACTCTTTCACATCTGAATAACTTCCATTATAAAATACTCATTGTCCCATTAGACAGTTAACTTTTAAACAAATGTACAGTTTGAGAAGTAAATTTGTAACATTTCAGTTTATCCAACAATAATTTATGATTTATGATACATCAAAAGCTGAGGTAAAATCTAACAATACTGCTCCTACTAAGTTATTGTCATCAATCTGTGCTTTCTCAATATGCATGCTGAAAATTAGGGTACAAATTATTCTCCTTAAAGAATAATTGAATTTACTCACAAACTATAATTTTCAATACTTTGCTAAGAACTGGTAGCAAACTTATTGGTCGACAATTATGACCATTAAAACCCAGTGCTGCATTTTGAATAACCTTTACATCTTTCCAAGCTAAAGGAAAAATTCCCTTTTCAATATTAATATTAAAGATGTGGCAAACTGGTTCTGCCAAACAACATTTTTTTCTTTTAATTTATCTTTATTCATGAAAAAATCATTAAAATAATTTCCAATTTCATATGGTTTCAAAATAGTTAAAAATGAGTCACCTGTATCAATAAAAGGAAGGAATTTGACTTGATTTCCTATCCATTTCATTGAGGATTCTTTTGTCTTCAAAGAAGACAATTATGCCTTCTTTGAATATCAACTTTGAATGTCTTCAAAGAAAACATTCTTTTCTTTTTCCTATTCATTTTAGTTACTTGATTTCTTAATTTGCAATAGACGTCCCAATCCTCCTTGTTCCCAGTTCTGATGCTGCCGCATCTCTCTCAAACATAATGTGTTTCAACTCATTAACAATCCATGGTGCCCTAAGATTCTTCACTGTACATTTTTTTTTCTTTGGTGCATGTTTGTCCACCAAAGAGTAAAATAATCTTTCAAATGCTGATGCATTATCAGGATGAACTTCCTTATAAACATCAATCCAACATACATTATATACGTCTGTACAAAATTGTTCTTGACTCTTATATGATCTTTTATAAATTACTTTTGGTTTCCTAAGTTTTCTAAGTGTTTACATGCTTGCTAAATAAAACATAGTATCTTTTTACGCATGTGCTTAAAGGCCTTACATCGCTTGAACCCCGGTAAATGCTGCTTGCAGCTTTAATTTACATCACAACCAACCATTTTGCCCCTGAAAACGTTTTTTCAAAAGATATTTTAATTGGTATTCAAAGAGCAAATATGTCAGTGAAGAGTATACTGAGTCATTATTATTATGTTTTATATCAATAAACACTTCCCATCATATTCCCTACATTATGGGGACCAAAATGTCACCACAAGTATAGAAATACCAGTAAATTTTTACCTTCTGGGTACATTTTTTGGTCCCCATGAGGAAACAATTTTATAAATTATACATAATTATCTTTTTTGAAAATGTAAAAATGCAGGACGTTTCTGTGATGAGTAGGTTTAGGTTTAGGGGTAGGGTTAGTGTAAGGGGATAGAATATACAGTTTGTACAAAAACCATTACATTTATGGAATGTCCCCATAAAACATGGAAACCCAACATGTGTGTGTGTGTGTTAATATTTATTTATTGGCAATATACAGTGCATAATTCCTCCAAATGTGCTTCAACAATTGTAGTTCTTAAAGCATGATGTTTCACCACCCAGAAATCCACAGAGATCGCAACAGTGGGTGCTGAGTGAAGTTTCTGAAACATTCACTGAACAGAAAACAGGAATACATTTGGGACTGAGGCAGGGAACAACAATCTAAAAGAAGATAAAACTTAACTACTGTTCTCTTCAGAACCTTAACTGTACATAAAGGCTACTAATAATATTAAATACTAGAGACAAGGTTATTAAAGGTCATTTATAATCACACTCACTGCAGCTTTATAATTAATGGCGCATAAACTTCTAGTTTCATCCAAAAACAAATAAACAAATAGATAAATAAAAATAGAACAAGGGCCCATGAAACCTCCAAAGCAAGTCTCAGAGGAAATTTTGTATTCAAGTGCTCAAATCTCAGAAGAGTCAGTGCATCCAGTGGTAATTAACTCTAAAACAGTTTGCGAGAACGGCGCCGTATTTCCACCCTCCTTATTTCTCCCTGAGTCCTGCTGATGGGTGATTATAACTCTGAAGAGCTGCAGGAGGCCTCACTCTCCCATTTATTCAGCCTTCAGCCCAGACCAAAACACTCTCTAATCACAGTTGAGTGTGGATCTTTGCATGTGTGTCTGACTGACTCTGAGTCTATTTGCACATTGATGCTTTTTCTGCTAAATCAATTCACTATCATGAGAGAGAAGTACCCGAAATAGTGTCTATTTTTCTAGTTGTCCAGTAATCCATTTAATCATTTTCTGTCTTATTTTTCCACACAGCATATTTATTTATTATTTGTGTGTGTGTGTGTGTGTGTGTGTGTCTGTCTGTCTGTCTGTCTGGTATTTGTTACGTTATTGGATCAAATTTCCCCACAAGGATAGTAATACCAGTAATCTTTTTAAATTAAAATTATTATATATATATATATATATATATATATATATATATATATATATATATATATATATATATATATATATATATATATATATATATATATATAATTTTTTTTTTTTTTTTTTTTTTTTTTTTTTGGGCTACATGAGGAAAACTGCTTATAAATCATACTAAATGGAGTGTTTTCAAAATGTAAAAATGCAGAAAGTTTTCTGTGATGGAGTTTAGGGGTAGGGTTAGTGGTGGAGTGGGATAGAATATGCAGTTTGTGCAGGATAAAAATCATTATGTCTATGTAAAGTCCCCATAAAACATGGAAACCAGTGTGTGTGTGTACGGCTGGGGTTAGTTAAAGGTCCGAGGCTGTTAGTGTTTAATGGGGTGAACAGCACTGGAAAGAACGTTGAGTTTAGCTTGGTATTCTCAAAGAACATCTCCATCTTTCGAGAAAGACAAATGAGTCTCACAAACAGAAGGGAACAGTTCGTTCTGACTTCTCTGCGGGTTAAATACTTCAGTTTAGTTTTTGTGAGAGTTTAACGTCAAGTCGGCAGCAAAAAAAAAAAAAAAAAAAAATTAGGGTGAACAACAGTTTTCCCTTCCACTTTTCCTAGTTCCTCACTCTCAAAGTGCCAAATACTGTCATAACAGCCTTACACATCACAATATAGATGCAAATGTGTCTTTATATTGTTTCTCATTTCAATGAGAAAACTTTTTAGTGGCGTTATTTGTTTTTAGTAAATCTCTCAATATATCCTGATAATTTTGGTCGCTAAAATATGTTCATATTTCTTATTATGTATGTTTATTTATATTTTTTTATTTATTATTATTTAATTTTATTCTGTGCATTTAATCAGCCGTTACTGTATATAAAAACAGTAGCACTGAATATATATGCTTGGGTATAATTTTTCAATTTTAACTAGCAACATTTGTTAACTCACATAATGTTATGGGGCCAGATTTACTAAACAGGGCAAATTAGCATGAGAGCGCAATTCTATAAAAGCGCTGATAGGAGTTCTGTATGTATGCAAATCAAAGAACACAGACACTGCCGAATCATATCCATAATGACCAACGCAAAATACCAAGAGCAGCGCAAATTAGCATCTGGTTTAAGACATGATGTTTTGGGGTGGTAAATAATGGCGCAAATACCAGTAAATTGACTAGCACAAAAGCTTAGTAAATCATCTTGCATGATTCATTTAAATAATCTCCTCCCATAAATGTTGTATCTGAAAGGGAAACCCCTACAAATACATATGCAATAAGGTCAGCCGCAAAAAAAAAACAACACAAAAAAACAGTGTCCACGCCTTTTCAGCACAAATTTTTTATTGCGTGTCTTTAGTAAATCCTGACTGTAGATTTTTACACCAAAAGAGGGTTTGCTAACAGGCACAAGCTGTTAGTAAATCTGACCCTTTTTCTGTTGTTTTCTGCAGAAGTTCTGCTCTGCTGAAGTGTCTTGTTTCATTAGAGTTTTCTTTCTTGGTTGGCTGACTAAAATATAAACCTCATCAGCATCAACTTTCATCAAATATACTTCAGGCTGCCGCTGGTAAATCGTGTTCCATGCCCAAAGCAGCACACTGGGTTCTGTTTTAATCGACCAGATGAAAAAGAAAACCCTGTTCCTGACACAACATGCCAGCAGAGCAGTACTTCTACAAAAACAACACATTAAAACATGTACCACTGAGTTCCAAATGAAAATTACACCTAAAAAGTATCATCACCACTTACTTCAGGTGCGGGTTCACCTGATTAAGTGTAGAATAACTTCATATTTACTGTAAGTGTAAATGTATAAATTCAAATATGTCATAATAAAATACATAAGTAGTTATACTGATTTTTCTATTTTCAAATAGAAGTTATGCATCAACATAAATACCACGGCATTGTATTTATTATTATTATTTTATTTTAAATAGTTTTTTTCCCCCCACAAATATTTCAGTCAGGGGTTTTGTCGATGTAATAAAGGAGGCCCACCCAAACGCATTGCTCATTAAATATTCTTAATCATTATCAGATGGTGGTCCAGATGGTCCGTGGTGCAGTTCATATTACCAGGTCATTTTTACAGATGTGCTTTCACATATAAATCATCCAGGTTATCATGGAGAAAAGAAAACCCATGATGAGATTTTTTCTTAATCATTTTGATTTCACAACATGATTGAAGCTGAGAGCTGACAGCCGTCTGTATCCTCCAGGTGTACAGAAACAAATACACAAGTATACACCTTCACTGTTAACATCTATTAAAGAACAAGACGGAGCT
The DNA here is from genome assembly GCA_030578255.1 of Tiaroga cobitis. Lineage (NCBI taxonomy): Eukaryota > Metazoa > Chordata > Actinopteri > Cypriniformes > Leuciscidae > Tiaroga > Tiaroga cobitis. Next base: position 35,937,660 of record CM060602.1, on the reverse strand, counting down.
GTACAGAACAGAATTCCTTTTTCCTCCCAGTCCTGAAAAGCTGCACTTTGGGGTTTACAAGGTTTTCATCTTGACAGCTGAAGAGAAAAACACACCTCAAGTCTAAGACAGAGAGACATAAGATGAGAAATATGGGCAAAGCCTGAGAAAGGAAACCAAGTGATGCACTGAAAGAATGGGGCGGAATGGAGTTTGGAGTCGTTGACATCTATTTCTCTACCTCATATGTCCTCACAGGTTCCATCCATCCATTAATCACCTCCACCGATAAATACTTTTCTACCACACTCCTCTCTCTCTCACTTTCTCCTCCCTGCAAATGGTTGTTTGCAGTTCCGGTGTGTGGCCTTTGTGAGAGGAGTCTGGGGAGTCATGTATCACTTCTGCTAACACCATTCAAGGCTGTTTCAGGAGACAAACAAGGATGATGGGGAAACGCCAGAGACCTGCTCATGATACATGGCTCTGCAGCTCCACTTTACAAAGACAGATTAGCTCTATCCAGATGGACAATGTCAGTATTCAGAGAGGATGGCGAGTTAAAGGTGTGTATGTTTTATTGAAATTCCCAGTATATATCAGTAATTGACTTATTCAGAGATTGACTTGTCCATGTGTCAACTTTTAGCCTAATCAAAACACTTTGCATATCTTTTGTATTTGAGCGTGAGCCAACAGAGAGATTTATACTATGGATGGATGGATGGGTCTTTTTTAATGTCTTTGATCACCTAGGCTGCATTTATTTGATCAAAAATAAGTAAAAACAGTAATGTTGTGAAATATGATCACAATTTGAAATAATTGTTTATGTCTATCAATTAAAAAAAATAGAAATATTTTTTAACATAAATATGAACTGTCACTTTTGATTAATTTATTGCATTGCTAGATAAAAGTATTAATTTCTTTCAAAAACACTGTTGACCATTCATTCATTCATTCGTTTTCAGTACAATTCTGTTTGCTGCTGGTATACTGAACAAAAAAGGTGTTTATTTGTTATTTTAAGGAAAGTTCGAACCAAAGGAAAGTTTGAGTTCATGAGTGTAATATTTTTTAAAGCTACACTGTGTAACTTTTTTAGTTTATTCTTAGCTAAAAACACTTAGTTCTTTCAAAAATATATGTGCTCATTAATGTATATTTACTTAGTTCAAGTAATAAAGTATTCTCGTGAGTGTATAATATGCCATTGAAAATACATACGGGTAAGGGGTTCAAATGTAGGTCGCCATGTTGCCCCTCCATCTTGAAAGTACATTAGCCAAAGAGGGACATACCCGTTAATTCAAGCTTCGCCTTTCGCGTTTTAACACTCGATGGCACCGTGTCGAATGTGAAGAGGGGGATTGCTTGAGACTGATATATAAAAACCTGAAAGCCTTTTTTAAAAGTCTGTTGCTGATGGAGGATCACTCTTATTCTCGAGGATACGTATCAGAGTCGCCAAGGAAGCGAAAAAGAGTTAAAAGTTAAAAAATAAAAGTTACTTTGCTTGCATTCGTCTGGGAACCTGATAACTGATGTTAACAATGAAATGGTCAAAAAAAATACGAAAACATAAAACTATTATTCATTTTACATAGATGTCATAACCTATATGTTACCTGACAAATTGAATTACTGCAAATTATAATAGTTTTCTAAAATAACCTCATCACTTGAAGGAACACTCATGGACGAGGTCGAACTGGAAGCCATGTTAATCTTGGACTACATTCGCCACCGTAGGAGTTAAAACGAAATCGGAATTGAGAGGAACAGAAACTTATATTCACTGGATGGTCATATACCTTTTCACCGCTAGATGGGGGTAAAAATCACACAGTGTAGCTTTAAAGGTTTAAACACTCCTATCTCAGATATATATATAACTTTTGGAGTTTTAAATTCACCTGAAATGTGCAATCAAACTATTGATTGAGCAACCTTGTTGCTCTCTCTTTTGTTAATTCCAGAAATGACATACTTCATCTTTAAAAGTACTATTGGTGGTGAAACTTAATTTAGTGTAGAATGTAGTGATAACTGTTCACATTTTTAAGGATAGATGTACAGTAGTTTTCATCCATGAACTCTTGTATTTGAGTGCAGCGCTCACTTCAGGAGCATGTGAATACCCTTGCATGTTGAAATGTGTTATTTGATCAAATTAATGGCAGATTTCCATTGCAGCGATGGTGTTTGAGAACTCTAGATCAAAATACCTGATTTGAATGTCAAACACATTAATTAAGACGCAGATCTATAATGAATCACTTTGCATGCAGTTTCATCCCGTTGACAACACAGCTGCCATAGATTCTGATCATCCATGAGAGCCTGTTAGTTAATATACTGTTCACTTACATAATCCCAGACCAATCAAATTAGATATCAAAAGTGTTGATCTCTAAAGGTTTACTTAACACAACCGTACCGATGATAACGGAGCCTATTACGTTATAAATTGGAAACCGGTAATAGTCTTATTTAGACAAAGTAATTATAATTAAGCCTTGTCCATTATGAAGCTTGAAATAGCTTCGTTCTTTGTAGTGTTTTGCCTCATACTTTGTCAGATTAGATCTCCAGTTGGACGGCAGCACCTGTGACAACTGAGTCTGCAGAGCAGGTACTCAACATCAGCCAAGATAATTGAAATCATCAAATTATAAATCAAGGTCCTACTCAGTAATGAATCAATTTCTATGCGGTTTTATTCCTCTGCCAGTTAGGTTGTGAAAATGTCTAATTAACGATATTATGGGAAGTTAATGAATTGTTTTCTGTTGATCTCGGGATAATCTCTAAGCAATCAGTCGGGGGGTCAGAATTGCACTGGCAAAGGTTAACTCATTCAGCACAATCAGACGAGGCCTGTTATATTCCTGTATATTTTTAACAAACCCGCTCACCGATAATTCATTCCTTGACATTAAGTAATTGTTATGAACAGGTGAATGTCAATCGGTGGGTTGTGACCCCAAAAATTAAAAAGCGAAATGCAAATAATAAAGTAACTAACCATATAGTGTACAGGACCGCAACTTTTAAAAGAAAAGAAAAACACTAAGCATATCTTTTGTATTTGACATCAAAGGTTTTCTAATTCAACTTTTTGAATCAAATTCATCTGCCCATGGTAGAAGTTATGTAGATACCAAAATGCATTTACCAGTATGGACGAAACTGTTATTTTAAATTGCAATATTATTTCACAGTATTGCTGTTTTTACTGTGTTTCTGATCAAATAAATGCAGCCTTGGTGAGCATGAGAAATAATAAAAAAAAGCATTTAAAACTCTTACGACCCAAAAGTTTTGTACAGAAGTGTAAGGTAGAAGAAAACACAAGACTACCATAATTACCAACACATTCTACCAGCAATATCACTTATTAATTGTTTGCTTTTATATGGTAAACAAAATATAGTATTGTGTTAGGTTGCCATTTGATGTCCACTGGAAAATTTTAGTACTGAAGTAACATTACGACATTCAAAGTCACTCCTGGGTTTAATGTTATAGGCCTAAATCTACAAACTAGAGGTTTGGACCCAATCCATTTTGAAGAACCTCAATGCTTGGATCAAAACTGCTGTTTGCAGGAGTGTTTGTGTCCAGTATCCTGGCTTCATTGGGATGAAAACGATCCTTTATACAGCACTAACATAACAATCCTGCACAGTTTTACTTTGTGTAAGGATGATTCAGATAAGAGTGCACTACTCCTTGGGTAGCGCATCTCTTTGAGGTATGTGATAGGTATTCCACAGCATGGTGATGAGAGAGGGTCTCCATTAAGCAATGAATCAAAACACGGAGTCATACAAAATCCCACTATTTTCATTAGAATGCTAATGCACACTTCTCTTCATCAACACGCTGTTTTTCCAATATGAGCTGTCACAAACAATTTCCTAGATGCGGTCTTAAATAAATAGATGGCGATGAAGGGGCTTAACAGGACAGAATAAGCAACTGTGGGGAAGTTTGAGTCCTTAATGTATTGCACGCATCGTTACTTCACTGGAAATTGTAAATTAAAAGAGAAGTGTGTAATTTATGCACCTCTAGAGTCGCCAAATGCAAGGTAAATGACATATTTTAGTTACAAGGACTCCAATTGAAAGTTAACACTCTGCTCTTGATCTTTCTAATAAAAGAGTCAATCGGTTTTGATTTGTTTCGTACAGAGCCCCTAAAGGGACATGGTGATGTGAAAAAAATGCTCTTGCGTTCTTTCTCACAAATGTTTTGCGTTCTCTCTTGCAATCAATTTTTTTCTGTCACCATTTAGGGGCTTTAATTTCGCGATTAGAGTAAATAAACTATAAACAAATAAAAAACGGCTAAGGACCAGTGTTGTTATTGTTAACTAAAACTAAATCTATCAAAATTGTTTGTGTTAATTGAATTAAGGCTGAAATAATATACAATAAAATATAAATATTGGATTAAAAATAAATGATGAAATGTTGCCTTGGTAAGCCTTTGGAAGTTTGAGTTTAAGTACTAAATTTATTACAAAAAAATCTAAATAAATGAAATACTAATAGTGATATTAAAAAAAAAATACATTACTAAAACTTAGAATAAAATGAAAACTGAAAATATCAAAATAAAAGCTAATTCAAAATATGAATACATAATGTAGGTAACACTTTACAATGAGATTCATTAGTTAACATGAACTAAGGAACAATACTTCTACAGCATTAATTAATCTTAATTCAATTTAATTTCAACATTTACTAATACGTTATCAAAATCAAAGGTTGTACTGGTTAACATTAGTTAATGCACCGTGAACTGACATGAACAAACAATGAACAGCATGAATAAATACTGTAACAAATGTATTGCTCATTGTTAGTTTATGTTAATACATTAACTAATGTTAACTAATGAACCTTATTGTAAAGTGCTACCATACTATTTAAATAAATATAAAACAGATGCCTGAAGCATTACTCATCTCGTTCAATTTCTCTCACACTCTAGTATAGTACAAAAAATATATCATAAAGTGATAAATAAATAACATTTAGGATGAAGGTGTACATTTGCCGAATGACTCACCGGATTCAGTCAGTTTGGTTTCCCCTGTGATGTGGTGAGAAGTAGAGCCTCACAGTCGTGTGTTTCGAGAGAAGAGGGCGGTGGGATGAACTGGCCTGTGAACGGTGGCAGTCATTTGGGTTGAGAGGGTCAGGATGGAAAACAGACGGGGAAGAGCCATTATTTTATGCCTCATTTCCGCTGATGGGCAACAAGAAAAAGGTGACAAAACCGTTGAGGTAAAAATCCTCAGGAAGTCATTTTAAACTCGATTTGGTAACATTTCCTCTCACAGGCCATTGGTGGTGAGAAATCGAGATTTTTAACGCTGCTGAATCATATGCTATTAGCAGACATGGCAGAGCCTTCAGGAGATAAACCCTGTATCCTAAAGGATTACCACTTCCTCTCTTTAAGTTCAAGCCGGTCATGCTTTTTGGGAACACCATGAAAATAAGTTCCACAGATAATTTCCTCTAAATGAGTGCTGGGAGCTTTTACTCTTTCTTTCTTTCTTTCTTTCTAAATGTTTTATTCTCAATAACCTGCAGGTTTAATGGCCAGAAAGTCACTTCGGTCAATAGCTTTTTTTTTGTCGCATAATTGTCAGTGCCATTGCATATGCCAATGAGGGTGTTTTTTTATTAATATGATTCAAGCTAGATGTGCCCTGTGGAGCCCATTACTGTTAATGATGTATAGCTGACTCACTGTAACAAAAAAAAAAAAAAAAAAGACTTAATGGGGTAACACTGGGTAATGACTCATTTCAAAACTCCCCCATGGACATGAATTATCATGAAATATATAGAACCATGGCATGTATAATATGGGCCATAAGGGGAATTATTTAAGGCATAATCTACTTACATGGATCAAACTTGAAACACATGAAATTATGCAGTTCACACTTTGCTTATGCCATATATTTTGTAATAAGTGGGTGGCCAAATTATCAGTCACTGACAACACTTGTTTATAATGGGGCTAAAATATACTTTTTTCCCTATATTTTAAAATACATTAAAATTGAAAACATTTCGGTAACACTTTCTATGAAACCTATTATTTCTATGAAAGTATTACTATTCTAAAATCATATTTATAGACACATCAAGACTGCATTATAAGAACAGTTAATTTATATATATATATATATATATATATATATATATATATATATAATTACTTATAAGTGATGCATTTGCTGTTAAATGTGCATGCTCATAATCCATTGTTCACTGATTTATAAGTATTAATTAGTCAAATGGTTCCATGAATGTTATTATATTATAGCTACAGTGACTGAATAATTCAGATTTATTTCTGTCGAATTGTTTAATATTGTTATCAATGGCCGTGTTGTGTTGTCTCATAAAAACGTATTGAGTGATAATAGTTATCTGTATAAATGCATCATCTTTCACTACACGCATATCAAAACAAAAACAAGAGTGTTTTAGCCTGATTGTACATTTTTAGCAATGACACCAAAATGATCAGAGGATGATAACCCAATGAAACGCCATTTGTGTGGCAAATCATTTTTACAGCTGTGGACTCTTTTTTCAAAGTAAGTGCAAAGTAGCACTGTAAATAGAATAATAGATTAAACCAAATCATGTCTTCATAAGAAATGTTTTTTTCTTTGTTTTAGGGTCTATTATAGGATATCCATTGTGTCTGGCTTTGTTCCACTCTCTCTGACAGGCCTGGAAGGATTATGGATGTGATCATGGTTCAGACTGTTTCTCTAACATTTGTCATTCAGTTATCAAACTGCCAATTCTCTTCTTTGGAGAGGGGTGGAGGGTGAGAGGATGGTGGGTTTGAAATGGTGCGAGAGCCAACAGAGAGATTTATACTAATCCAAATCTTGGATTGATGTTCATAGAATATCACGACCGTGCGCGCGTTTGTGTGTGTGTGTGTGTGAGGAGGGTGAGTCATTCTCTTTAGATTAGGAAATTCAATGTGTATTCAAGGACCATTTCTTGGAGTGTCACAATCCAAAATCAGCAATTAATTGCCAGAAAATACCACCCGCGAGCTGCATAGTACATCTGTCATCTTCTTCATGACGTCTTTTTGGAAGTGTCAGCATGTGAATATTAAACACCTAATCTCAATCCAGCGTATTATTCTTCTAAATATCCACTGGACGTTAATTTGACATCCCAGCTCCTTGAATATTAGAACTAACTGGTCTGGCTTCATATTTAGATGCAAGAAACTGTTTAGAATGCATCATGCTTTTTGCCTTTAAGTATTAATCTCAATTACAATTTATTGATGAAATCTAAGGAGCTTTGAAGTCAGATATTAATCATTGTTTGTGCAAGCAATGCTAGTTCATCTCTGCGGATTTGAAAAGCAAAAGGCTCCACATTAAGACATGAAACAGACCAAGACCAGCTGCAGCTACAGCCGGTCCTGCTAATTAATAATGCTTCATATCAGTACCATGAGATTCAGTTTGGAAGTGGCAAAACAGAAAGAACGAAAAAAACAATGGGGGGTTTTGAAATGGATTCTATGTTGAGCTTCACAGCCGAAGAATACTGCTTTCGTGAATAACGAATTGTTTTTCTTTAACTGTTTTGGTCCCTTTCAAACACACACACACACGTGTATCTCCCACATTGAATCTGATAATTACGAAAAACAATGCAAAGCTGACAAACTGTTTCTGGTGGCTTATTGCATGTGATGTTGTTTATGTTCTGCTAAGCATTGCTTCAGATCTTTGCTTGGAACATTAAAGTCCATTATGTATTTTCTAAACATGCAGCATAAATAAAACCACAGCGTTTTAATCTGGTCTACTGTATTCCGTATTAGCATGGCTTTGATTTCTATCCCTTGATTCAGTCACACGGAAGGTCATTTGAAACATCTTTGATGCACAGCTACTCCAGTCTTGTAATCAGATGTAAAAACAGATGTAGTCCTCCTCATTATTTTTAATAAAAGGAAAAACAAACCAGAAGAAGAAAATCATGCGGCAGAGGTATATAAACAAAACCGCAGTAATTAAAAAAGAAGAAGTGGAAAATAAATCAATAGAAAAAGTTTTCACGTATTAGTCAGATGCCGAACTTCATGATTGCACATGCCCAGATTGTTAATATGCAAATTTGAAAGTAATGATGGCACAAGAGAAGAGAAATTTCTTCCGGTATATGAGCCATTTGGGTAATCCATCAAAGTAGCGAATAACAAAACCATTAGATACAGCACTTAGTTCCTTCTACTGGGCGTCACGCAACCATATGTATCTTATCAGATTCATGCATGACGCATTTGATGGGCACACTTTAATGGACAGAATGATTATGATGGTTATTATTTGTATGGAGACGCATCTGTTTTTCTATAATTTAATTTTAGAACTTGCACGTAAACGTACAGTATGTCACTCTTGTATAATTGTCCTTAACCAGCAGAACAGATTTTGGTATAGTACAGATCAGTTTATGAAATAAAAGTAATATATGCAGGTGTTTCTCCATCTATAGGCACTTTCGTTTAGTGTAACTCTTACAATATGTTTTACACTCTCACTAGTTCATTTAATTGTTTCAACAGTGTAGGCCTTCAGTATGACACCTACTGCATGCATCCAGGAGAAGTTTGTCTTTTGTTTTCTGAAACATGAACATTTCCACCACATTTCTAACTGGGGTTTAGCATTAAAATTATAGGTAACACTTTATTTTGATGGTTCCTTTTGAACGTGCTGTTGACTATAAGTAACTTTGCAACTAAATGTCAACTAACTCTCATCAGAGTATTAGTCCATTGTCTGCTTAATATCTGCAAACACTTTATTGTCATGGTCCTCCAACAGACACTCTACTGACTATAAGTAGTTTTGAAACTACATGTCAACTTAATCTAACCCTAACCCTCCCAGTCTATTAATACTCAACTAACACTCTAATGAGAGTTAGTTGACATGTAGATGCAACGTTACTTATAGTCAACAGAATGTGTTAAAGGAACCATCAAAATAAAGTGAAACCCAATTATATTTTAAATATTTCATATTTTTGCAATAAAATAAGGCTAATTTCATTCTTAGCATTTTTAGCAATACACAATAAATATTTCCGCACTTTGACAAAATTATAGATTGATGCAAAAAAAGCATTCTGTTTAGAAGTGATATTAACCTTGATTATTTTTCTTATCATACTTTTTTTTCGTATGTTCTTCAGTGACACTGTTGTTTCCTTTCGTAGTCACTCCGAGTTACGTCGGATGACGGAGAATGGGGGTTTCGCCAGAAAGCCTATCATCTTCAAGTGTTATAAAACGAGCCAATGGCAATGAAATGCCTTGGGTCTGGGGAATTTGCATAGCGTATCTCCGCCCCACCGCGTGGGTATTTAAGGAGAGACACCTGCAACAGCAGATCATGTTTTCGCTTCGGAGCCAAGAGGATCTCTTCACTCCACAAGCCAAAATCCTGAGTTTCAGTGACATCTTCTCTTCGAGACGAGCGAGCTCTCCGGTGTTGGTGTGACGGCGGTACCCACCGAGTGCACATTGCCTGCGATCTGAGCAATGGTCTGCCAGTCTGTGTGCTTTCGATATTTATCTTCCTTTGATGGGCACAATCGCTGCTTTGCGTGTCTGGGCTTAGAGCACGCTAGAGCAGCGCTTGTGGATGACTCATGTTCCTTCTGTGGGAACATGACCATCGCAACACTGAGGTCGAGACTCAATGATCTCATTCGAGAGAGAGTCCCCTCAGCCACACCCCGATCTACCCCCTCCACGAGAGGTGGTACTTCGGCTGGTGGACAGGGTGACTTGAGGGTGACGGTGTGGAGCAATCCGAGGATGTGTCCTCGGACCACGCCCCCCTCTACAGTATTGCAGTGTCGCGAGTGCTGCAGTGATTCAGGCGGGTCCGTCTACGGTTGCCCCGTGTTTTTCTTTTGGCGCTCCAGAGGAGGATTCAATGTCGATCGCGGCATCACAAGGCGGGCATGAGTCATCGGGAAGTGATGATGCGGCTGCGTTGCCTCCCTCGGGAGCGCCAGCGTTGCCCGTGTCAGATCCCGAGATGACGGCCATGCTTTCCTGGGCCGCCGTGAGCGTCGAGCTAGAGTGGAATCCTCCGCCCTGCCCCGAGTGCTCGCGGTTGGATGATTGGTTTTTGGGTGCGGCTGCCGCTTCACGGCCACAGCCAACCCCAATTCCATTCTTCCCGGAAGTGCATGAGGAGCTGTCGAAGTCATGGAAGGCTCCTTTGACCTCCCGTGAGCGTTCGACAGCTTTCTCCGCCTTTTCTCCCCTCGATGGCGCGGTCGCCCATGGGTACACTGGGATTCCCCTGGTTGAACGCTCTGTTGTAATGCAACTGTGTCCTCAGAGTGCTTCTTCTCGTGGTACTCCTGAGCACCCGTCTAAGGCCTGTAGATTCTCGTCTACCCTGGTGGCGAGATCTCACAGAGCTGCAGGACAGGCGGCCGCCACCCTGCATGCGATGAGCACCTTGCAGGTCTACCAGGCCTAGCTGCTCAGAGTTATGCACGACGGCAGGACTGACCCCGAGCTCTTCGATGAGCTGCGTGCCGCCACTGACTTCGCTCTCCGAGCGACGAAAGTGGCCTCACGCTCCTTGGGTCAGGTTATGGCCGCCTCTGTGGTCCAGGAGTGTCATCTGTGGCTGAACCTGGCCGATGTGAGGGACGTTGAGCGGACTCGTCTGCTCGACGCCCCCATATCCCAGGCCGGCCTCTTCGGCGGAGCGGTTGAGGACTTCGCCCAGTAGCTCTCGACCGCACAGAAGCAGTTTGAGGCGATAAAACACATTCTGCCCCGACGGCCCGCTGCTGCCTCCACCCAGCCGTCGGTTTAGACGCCTCAGCCTGCTCGCCGCCGAGGGCGCCCTCCTGCGGCTCCCACCCCTCCCGCACGGCCCCATCAGCAGCCTTCACCCGGGCCGCGTCGTGGAGGAGGCCGCAGGAAGGCGCCACAGCCCTCTCCAGCCCCGCGCCCTGCTAAACGCCAGGCTAGCGGCGCTCCTGAGACGGGCTGCTCAGTGATGGAACCGTTTTTTTCCCAGGAGGCGCTTGCAGGCCCCCTCCTTCCCCCGGTGGAGGGCCGGGGGAGAATCCTTTGTTCTCAGAAAGAACCGAAAATTCCATCACTGAGCACACAGAGCCGGACAACAGTGCGCGACGCCCCCTCTATCGCCAGACCCCTGGCAGAGCAGACCCCCGTGGAACGCTGGTCCTTCCCTGGTCTCCTCTGTCAGGATGCGCAGCATTACCGCGCCCCTTCTCAGGGCCGCTATGCTACCCTTGCCTAGGCCGGTCACTCCGCTTCGCTGCCCCTCCAGGGGGACGTCTGTGGTTCAGATGATTCCGCTGGTTCAGTTTTTGGGAGCTTGGTTAGAGCTTCCCAACCTGTCCCGCTGGGTCGCCCGAACTATCAGGCTCGGCTATGCGATTCAGTTCGCACGGTCTCCTCCCCGCTTCTGGGGAGTCCGCTTTACTGTGGTCGGTGGCAATGCGCCGATCATGAGAGCGGATCGAGACTGTCCCTCCAGCCGAGATGGAGTCAGGGTTTTACAGCCCGTACTTCATTGTCCCCAAGAAAACCGGTGGGTTACGGCCAATCCTGGATCTGCGCGTCTTGAACCGCTCTCTTCACAGGCTGTCGTTCAAGATGCTCATGGCCAAACGCATTTTCGAATGCGTGCGGCCACAGGATTGGTTTGCAGCAATAGACCTGAAGGACGCCTACTTTCATTTCTCCATTTTACCTCGACACAGACCGTTTCTTCGGTTTGCTTTCGAGGGGCAGGCATACCAGTACGCGGTTCTCCCATTCGGGCTGGCTCTGTCTCCTCGCGTCTTTATGAAGGTCGTCGAGGCAGCCCTTGTTCCCCTACGTGAACATGGGGTTCGCATCCTGAATTACCTCGACGACTGGCTAATATTAGCTCACTCTCGAGATCAGGTTTGCGAACACAGAGACCTAGTGCTCCGGCACCTAGCCCGTCTGGGTCTTCGGGTCAACTGGGAGAAGAGCAAACTCTGCCCCGTGCAGAGGATCTCTTTTCTCGGTATGGAGATCGACTCGGTCGCCATGTCCGCGCAGCTTCCGAGCGAGCGCGCACACTCACTGCTGACTTATCTTCGACAGTTCGAGGGCAAGAGCGTGGTCCCACTGAAATTATTTCAGAGGCTCCTGGGGCATATGGCATCTGCAGCCGCGGCAACGCCACTCGGATTGCTTCATATGAGACCGCTTCAGCTGTGGCTGAGCGATCGAGTCCCGAGGTGGGCATGGCATCATGGCATGCTCAGAGTCCCAGTGACTCCGACCTGCCGCCAGACCTTCACCCCATGGCAGAACCTCAGCTTTCTACGGGCTGGAGTTCCCCTAGAACGAGTTTCCAGGCATGTTTATGTCTCCACAGATGCCTCTGCCACGGGGTGGGGCGCCATGTGCAATGGACATGCCGCCGCGGGCTCCTGGACAGGACCCCAGCGCCAACTGCATGTCAATTGCCTCGAGTTGCTGGCAGTACGCCTTGCCCTGCACTGTTTCCACACGTTGCTCAAGGGTCAACACGTACTAGTCCGTTCAGACAATACCGCGACAGTAGCGTACATCAACCGTCAGGGTGGTCTACGCTCCCGCCGTATGTCGCAACTCGCACGCCACCTCCTATTATGGAGTCAGAAGCACCTGAGGTCCCTTCGTGCTATTTACATTCCGGGAGATCGGAACTTTGCAGCCGACGAGCTGTCGCGGTTTCGGCCCATCTCCGGCGAATGGCGACTCCATCCCCAGTCGGTCCAGCTGATTTGGGACCAGTTCGGGGACGCACAGGTAGACCTGTTTGCCTCCCATGACTTATCCCACTGTGCCCTGTATTACTCCCTGACCGAGGGCACGCTCTGCACGGAGGCACTGGCGCACAGCTGGCCGCGGGGCCTCCGCTTATATGCGTTTCCCCCAGTGAGCCTTCTCGCACGGACCCTCTACGAGATCAAGGAGGACGAGGAGCAGGTCATTCTGGTTGCGCCATACTGGCCAACCGGGACCTGGTTCTCCGAACTGATACTCCTCGCGACAGCACCTCCTTGGCCAATTCCTCTGAGGAAGGACCTCCTTTCTCAGAGACGGGGCACCCTATGGCACCCTCGTCCCGATCTTTGGAACCTCCACGTGTGGCTCCTGGACGGGACGAGGCAGGTTTGAGTACGCTGCCACCTGCGGTGGCGGCTACCATCACTTCCGCTAGAGCATCGTCCACGAGACATGTCTACGCGTCGAAGTGGAACCTCTTCGTCAACTGGTGCTCTTCTCACCGAGAAGACCCCAGGAGATGCTCGATCAGTGTCGTGCTTTCCTTTCTGCAAGATGGGTTGGAGCGAAGGCTGTCTCCCTCCACCCTGAAGGTGTATGTGGCCGCTATCGCCGCATATCACGATGCAGTTGAAGGTAAGTCTCTGGGAAAGCACGACCTGATCATCAGGTTCCTGAGAGGAGCGAGGAGACTGAATCCTCCTCGCCCTCCTCTCGTTCCCTCTTGGGACCTCTCAGTTGTGTTAAATGCCCCCTTTGAGCCTCTGCAATCGGTTGAGCTTAAGTTCCTGTCAATGAAGACAGCGCTCCTGGTTGCATTGGCCTCCATCAAGAGGGTAGGGAACCTGCACGCATTCTCCGTTGACGAAGCGTGCCTGGAATTCGGGCCGGGTCACTCTCACGTGATCCTGAGAACCGGCCTGGATATGTGCCCAAGGTTCCCACCACTCCCTTCCAGGACCAGGTGGAGAACCTGCAAGCGCTGCCCCTGGAGGAGGCAGACCCAGCCTTGGCACTACTCTGTCCATGACGCGCTCTCCGTGCTTTCGTAGACAGGACGCAGTGTTTCAGGACCTCAGACCAGCTCTTTGCCTGTTATGGTGGGAGACTGAAGGGAAAGGCTCTCTCAAAGCAGAGGTTGTCTCACTGGATAGTGGACGCCATTGCTTTGGCTTACCAACAGCAAGGCCGACCGGGCCCCCTTGGTGTGACAGCGCACTCCACACGGAGTGTGGCTTCCTCTTGGGCTCTAGCGCATGGCACCTCGCTGGCAAACATCTGCAGAGCTGCAGGCTGGGCGACACCCAACACATTCGCCAGATTCTATAATCACCGAGTGGAGCCTGTGTCCTGTCGTGTACTCACTTCAACCAGCTAGTACTGGACCCGCTCAGGTGTCTTCGCTTGCTCGCCATTCCACTCCACGGACTGGATATGTGCGATATTTCCTCAGGTGAGCCTTCCTTTCTGAAGCCCTGAGTTACTCCAGCACTGTTGACGCTGGCGCCAGTGTCTATTGCCTGTGCGTCGGCTAGCTGCCTCCGTGTGCATGGTTCCTCCCCTGAGTAACCTCCACATGTGTATTTCCACTGTAAGCCTCATTGAGCATGTGTCTTTCCCTCTGCAAGCCACCTTGCCACTCCTGGAGTTGAAAGTTGCCACCCCACGGGCTGGTTACTCCAGTGTTCCTCCATATGAAGCCCCCCTCGGGCCATATGTGTATTCTTAAGTCCTCCCTACGGGTAGGCGTGCTGCAGCATATTTCCCCTGAGATATGCTTCCCAGTGTACCTTGGTATTCCTGTGTAAGTAGGACTCCTTCGTCCGTGCCTATATCACGGCAGGGAGGTCAGACTTCGCAGGGCACTGGAAGACAGCTGTGAAGGTGGCGTGATTACACGGGTACCCCCATTCTCCGTCATCCGACGTAACTCGGAGTGACTACGAAAGGGAACGTCTCGGTTACGGATGTAACCCTCGTTCCCTGAGTAGGGAACGGAGACGTTACGTCTCCCTGCCACTTCCGCTGTACCGCTGGGTAGACGCCTGAGTTCAGTCTCGGCTCCTCAGCGAAGACATGATCTGCTGTTGCAGGTTTCTCTCCTTAACTAACATGAGTCAGGTATCTAGAGTTTTCTAGCCTGCCAAAAATTCATCAACACTGCTTGCAAATTCCATTTCCATGGTGACAGTGAGGTCTGATTTGTGGATTTCACTTCAAAATCGTCAGTATTTTGGGAACTGGATCTCTTTTAAAAATGAATCTGATTACAGAAGCATGTACTATTGCTTAGCAGCCTTGGAGCTCATGGTAGTTCTGTCTCAAAAAAAAAAAAAGTTTATACAATAACTACAAAAATCAATTATGGGTATTCTGAATGACATTTCTACATCCAGACCTTCACAATCTATTCAAGTCCAGACGCAACGACCTCAGAAGCACTCCTACACAAACGTTTCCGAATACACAAACACACACAGACGGCCTGAAGCAAAAACAGATGTACACACACACACACACACACACACACACACAGTTGACCACAAAGCCTGCCAATTGTCAATACAATTATTACACTCAATTGTTTTGATGAATATTTCATTATGTGTGCATTTCTTGTTTAGCCGGAGCGATCAGGGGTTCTGGCTCTGAGTTCAGATGAGAGACACACAATTACATTCAGTTGCTGAGAAAAGCAACTGCACTCTGTCCCCTTCTAAACTACATTAATGAAGGAAATAATATTTCATATGGGAACCCCAGTGAGACATCGCTACTAAATTATTAATACATGGCTGTATGCGTGTGTTTAAGAGTGTGTGTATATTTTTCAACGTCTACTGAGACTAACAATGCGGCTTGAGGAGGATGTTAAACACTCTCTTTCTCTTCCTCCTTCCTTTTCCCTCTCTCTCTCTCTCTCTCTCTCTCTCTCTCTCTCTCTCTCTCTCTCTCTCTCTCTCTCTCTCTCTCTTTTGCACTCGTTTTTTGTCTGCTAGCATCATTTCTATGCAGACAGCGACATAAACACTCTCCCTCATAAACACACTATTAGATTATGGAAATGAGAGCGGGGAACATCCATTCCAGCTTAATTCCTAAAGGAAGGCTTTTTATCTGAACTAATAAATATAAAACATCCCTGCATCAGGTGTTTTGTGAAGGCTATTGTGTAAATATAATGCAGAATATGGAATAATAAGCACAGGATCTAATGGGGAAACGCTAACACGCCTGCCACAGTGCCTCATTAATGCTCTTCAGAGACTTTGTTTCTGATGATCAAAAGACTATCAACAAACTCACTGAGGCGACGCTATTACTGAAATTACAGAATACATCTGAGGTTATGATATACTGTCACAAACAATTGGTTGGGAATGCAGAAACCAGTTTCAAGAAGCTTGCACTAGTGAGTTATTGTGTAAGAGATGGAGAACTAAGTTATTCTTAGTTCTCTAGCTAGGGTGGGTTTTGCCTGGAGGTTCAGCGACTAGCTTTTTCTAACGAGACCTGGAAAATTAGCATGTAGGAGTTATAATGAGTCATTTTGTATCACAGTAATCTGTATATATTACACACTTTCTTTGTTAAATTAATGAACAATTGGTAGTGTCTATTTTTGGAAAATCAAGATAATTAAACACAAATTAAAAATATTTGTGTCCTTGTATTTGAAACTTAATGAGCAAAAAACAAACAAAAAAGATAGAGAAAAACTAAAAGAAAGGTAACACTTTTTTTTCAGTAGTTTACATTAGACATTCTACTAACTATAAGTAACATTAATTTGCAACTAAATGTCAACAAACTCTCATTAGATTATTTGTAGACTGTTAGGTTAGGGTTAGTTGAATAAGTTGACGTTACTTATAGTCAGTAAAAAGTCTTTTGGGGAGCATCAAAAAAGTGTTAGCAGATATTAAGCAGACTTACTCTTATAATATTCTTAACAATATTATTGATCTGCCTGCATTGACATGAGAATTGAACTAAGCTTGGCGATGACATCACTGTTTTCTCCAGAGTGGCTCTATATATATATATATATATATATATATATATATATATATATATATATATATATATATATATATATATATATATATATATATATATAATCTAAATCATTAACTTTTTTACAACAAAAATGAACCATCACTGATCTTACTTAAGTTGGACTATTTTCTTCTAAGATCTGCTGTACAGCCGAAACAAACTTTGTTGCATTATTTCCATGTCATCACTGTAAAGCTGCTCTGAAACAATCTGAATTGTAAAAAGCGCCATATAAATAAAGGTGACTTGACTTGACTCTAATAACAGGTATTTGACATGTAGTTGCAAAGTTACTTACTGTATAGTTAGAATGTCTAAAGTGGACTATAGAAATAAAGTGAAACCAGAAGATTAACAAATTGCACATGATTATGTCTGGAAGCAGGGCAAAAAGTTTCATTACATTTCTGATTGCATGTCATTTCTAAAGTCATTGTAAAAGCCAACGAGTGCACACCTATGACTGCACTTTATTTGAATCCTATATTAATGCAAAACGTTCTATCTTCCCATATATACATCGTGCTGTTAGTATAATGGTCTGTCTTATGGTATTCACCTTTTTCTTAACATAAGAGCAGCGCTGCCATTGTAACTTGATTATTTATCGAGGCTTCGGGTCTCATCTGCCATCAGTTATTTTATGTGTATGTTATGCAGCCTGATATTGCAAACTGTTATTTGTTATCATATTATTTTAATTTATTACTGTAATCATAAAATAAAATCATAAATATTCGACCATTTACTGCATTTAGTTATTCTTCCAGTTATTTACTATAGCAGCTAATGAATCGGAAGTGCCCAAACAATCACAAAAAATAGCTTACTTCTGCATTGCCAAGGTGAATAAGAAGAATTATATCTTTGGTAATGTAGTACTTGGATGCATGCTTAATTACAATATGAGGCATTCATTGAATTTGTAACATTAAATGGTAATAATTAAATGGTCAGATGTACCACAAAATAATAATGTGTTTTTATTTTCTTCTTGAAGCACATTACTAGTGAAATTGTGCTCACTGTATAAAGATAATACATAAAGTTAATCACATGCGAATGAGATACACCCGAGGGCGTAAAATGAACAGTTGCCAGCTGTATTGAAATGTGTGTCAACTTTTTGGATGGGATGGATGGATGAGATGGAAAGATAATGCATATAGAAAAATGTAATCATAAAATGTTTACCAGCACCAGGAATCCTAACTTATGTTTATTAAATGATGGATTGAGGTTACACTTTAGGCGTCTTTACAAAGCAAACATGCTTTTCACTGTTAAACTGTTATACAACACTTTGCTTCTCTTTATACATTCAAATCACATAGGTACTTCTTCTTTAAAACTTTGCTGCAGAAACGACATTAAATGCCAGGCTACAGAAGAGGAGCCGGAGAAAATAAATGGCGTTCTTTTGTCTAGTCTCCCACAGAACACACACGAACCCTAGACCTTCTGTCTGCTCTCTCTGCAATCAGAAACACTGGAGTAATTTCTGCAGCTCGGTCTTCACAGGAAACCAGGCCAGTGCGAGAGTGAAAGTCACATGAATTATGCAGCAGGGACACCTGTGTGTGTGTGTGTGTCTGCCGCTGGAAGAGTCCAGAATGAGAGATATTTTACATTATATCTGGATCAGTTTGTCAGGACAAGGTTTTATTCTGCATCTTTTTCCACCTTAACAGCAGGTGCATCACGATAGAAGTGCCCTGTTAACTTCCAACAACTTTGTAGCATTTGTATCTCCTTTGAATCTTATGTGCAAGTAAAAATAATACCGCAGTTTTCTTTGCACATTGCACAAAAACAGTCAGTTAATGTTTAATCTGAATTATTAAAATGAAAGGGTAGTGATGGGGGAGGGCACAACTATCTATTTTGAACAAGTAAATGTGATTATCAGAATAAATATATTCACAAATTTGAAAATCAGTCTTTGCACTTGACACATTTCATTTACACCTTCAATATTTGTAGTGTGAAAATAATTATATAAATGTTTCCAAAAGTCTTTCCCCACAGGTGTAATTTCCATCAAAATCAGCAATTTTGCTCTTAACTCTTTCCCCGCCGTTGATGGAATTTCCCGGCAATCCATGTTTTTCGTGCTATAAGACAGGGGGTGACATTACGCATCGTTTAAAATAGTACAGAATCTCTGGATCGAAACACAGGCGAAGTAACAGAAACAAGCTATAGAAGCATTGCTTACACATACATGTAAGTTACTGATCATCAAACATTAAACAGCATATAAATCAAAACTGACTAATGTTACCAAATTAAATGTCGAACACACAAAGCTGTGTGTTAAGGGGTGTTAAGCTTTTTGTTTAAAATGTTGTTTTTGTTTTTTAATGAAACCTACCCACACGTGTTGATAGGAAAATAAGGCATTAAGAAGGAATACAATTGTTGTTTTGTTCTTGCTTTTGATATCACATGTTCAGATAGTCATACAACAACATATTCTGAGGGCCTTGAAAGTTTTGTGAAATTGATCAAAAATGCTGGTGCTGGCAACTAAAAAAAAATAATGCTGGCAGGAAAAGAGTTAATAATTTAAAGAAAAAAGTTAGTGTGCTTGTTTACTAAAGAAAACGTCTTGGTTACGGATCTAACCCTCGTTGGGAACGGAGACGTTACGTCGGATGAGGGAGAATGGGGGGTTTCACCAGAAAGCCTATCATCTTCGAGTATTATAAAACGAGCCAATGGCAATGAAATGTCATGGGTCTGTGGAATTTGCATAGCGTATCTCCGCCCCACCGCGTGGGTATTTAAGTACATGCAATGTGTAACAAAGACACTCTAAAAAAATGTTTAGCCAAAACTAACATACTGATATCAATTTCCAGATAGAGATGTAACGAAGGCCAGCTAGTAAGAGCTGTGTCCTTTTTATCGCGCCTCCCATACTGGAGAGGCCAGTTTGAATCCCGCTTGGAGTGGGTTGAGTAGGACTGGTAACATTGGTGCCGTGACCCGGATGAGGGGAGTGAGGTTTAGGGGGGTGAATGTAACGGAGGCCAACTTGTGCGGGTAAACCTTATTTCTCCCTGATCTCAAGGATGCATCAGCGACAAATGCTATAGAGTAGAGACTGTGGTCTTTAGTGTATGCCCGCCTACCATGCCAGAGACGGTGGTTCGAATCCCGCTCGGAGCAGGTTGAGTAGAACCGGTTACAGAGAATAATACATTTCTTTACTGGTGGATATCTAGAAATAACATGTCTTCTCACTGGAGATTGATACCACCAGTCGTAGGCCGTACTTGGTGCTCTGGTCCATGTTATTGTAAACCATCAGAAAACCCTATAGTGCAGACTTGCAACAGGGCAAAACACCATAGTGCATTCTTTATAAATTGGGTGCAGAGCTTTACAGCAACATCCACCATCAAACAGCTGATGTAGCCTGAGATTTATGTTCAGTCGAAAAGCCAAAACTACATCTCCTGGGTTTCATTTGTAATGTCAAAAAATGAGGAGACGCAACGGGGATGCCAGAAGTCATTATAAAGCTAATCAATGAGCCATGGCGAAAGGAGTGTGTCCACTTCAAAGCCTCTTTATGTCAACCTTGTGACACCTTTAGCATACAGCAATTTCAAGCAAGTGACACCCAATGGCTAACATCAAGACTCAGAGATGTTTGGTTCGATTCAAGTTGTACCACTTTTTTTTTTAAATCCACTTTGACAAAATTGATGGGGGAAATCATTGCAAATGCAAACCAATGCCACCGAAATGGTGAGTGGTAAATAGAAAATGCTGGAAAAGATCAACATGTATTTGATATTGCAGGTAATTTGTAATGTTGTCTCCTTGCTATTCCAAAGTTTTAGGAATGTACAACTTTCAGTTTTTAAAGTTTCAGCTTTTTCCCTTTTTGCAAAGAAGAGTCTTATGTTCTCCAAGGCTGCATGTATTTATTAAAAAATAGAGTAAAAAATGTGTAATATTGTGAAATAATATTACACTTTAAAAATAAACATTTTCTGTATTATTATGCTTCATTTAATTTTTTACTTTTTTTCTGTAAATTAAAAGCTCCATTTTCAGTGACCATTTCTCCACTCTTCTGTCATGATCCGTAAAAAAAATAATTTAATATGCTGATTTGGTACTCAATAATTATTTCTTTGTATTACTAATAGTTAAAAATGGTTATTCTGCTACTCTAAGCAATAGAGTATAGTGGATATATATTATATTCCTGATCCTAAATAAAACTTTTATTTTATTTCTACAAACACCTCATTTTTCCTGTGTGTAACAGTTACGGTCAGCAGACACTGACTGACAAACACTATCACTGTTCTTGCTGAAAGCAGATACCTCACTTTTAAAGACAGATTGGCAACTGAGACTGACAAAAGAAGGTAATTGTCACTTATTGATTCATGTCTACAATTACTCTCTTTAAAAGCTCGACAATGCTATAAAGCATGCTCCTTCAAGCTCGTCTTTTCTGTCTGATAATCGAGAATATGTCTTCTTAGAAAATTTGTCAAATCGTGTCAATGTCTATGGCCTTGGTTCCATCTGAAGATGTAGCTACATGCATTATTTGCATGTTCTTTGGGGAGATTTCTCTCCAATAGCATTAGTAAAGCTCTTGTTAACGGCACACATCACCTTGGCGCTAATGTCCCCAAGGAGTTATTAGTCTTGTT
Organism: Tiaroga cobitis; assembly: GCA_030578255.1. Classification (NCBI taxonomy): domain Eukaryota; kingdom Metazoa; phylum Chordata; class Actinopteri; order Cypriniformes; family Leuciscidae; genus Tiaroga; species Tiaroga cobitis. Next base: position 35,916,034 of record CM060602.1, on the reverse strand, counting down.
TAAAATAACACAAGTTTAAATAATTCATAATTCAGGCTCATTTAGCTGAAACAGGGTGGGTGTCTCTTACCGAGCAGGGGGACAGGTCTTGCATTATAAAGACTATTAATATTCCATAAGGCACATAAGCAGCTCGACTCATTTATCGGTCACGTCATAATGAAGGACTAACACCTGGGAGCTTCCATGAAACAGGCTGATGTCAGATGACTATATTAGTGTGTTACGATGATGTGTGTGTCTGTGTGTTTGTGCATTTAGGCGATACTCAACAGATTGAGTTACTCCCAAATTCCCAGAAGAATACCCTGCCCAAATTGCTTCTTTCTCCCTTTTTTCCACTCTGCCACCTAAACAGATGTTGACACTCTCTATCCATCTAAGAGTCATGGACAATGCCCTGTGGAGGACTGACAGGGGAATTGTGGCTGATACACATATTGCTCCGCTCACGGTCACTGTAGGCACAGTTTGAAGTCAATATCCATCATTTGAATTGCAAATTGGTACATACACCAAAATCACCTCACTGTTTGCAGAGGATGAATGTGAGGACAAGGTCATGGTTATGGGATTAGAAACCCTGACTAGGAACTTGTCATTTACAGTACAGAGATTGGCTCTGCTGTTATTATAATTAAAACTGTAACGGAGTAATTTACTCAACGGTCGCGTGTCGTATTGAGCACACGAACCTGCTTTTTCTCTAGTGACCACACACAATACAGCTTATAGGAATTGAGTTTTATTTTCTATTATTTATTTATTTTTCGTCATACCAAACCTTTATGCTGTTATTTTCCCTGTTATATGCAAAAGAATTGTGAATTATCCCACAATGCTGACTTTTTTTCATGCAATTGCGAGTTTTGCAATTATCAGAATTGCAGAGAAAATGTCAGAATTGTGAGCTGAATTTTTTCTCAGAATTGGACTTTATTACTCACAGTTGCAAGTTTATATCTCACGATTCTGAGAAAAAAAAGTCAGAATTGTGGGGTATAAACTTGCAATTGCGAGAAAAAAATCATAATTGTAAGACAAATGTATTTTGTATTTTGTGTTTTTTTTTATTTTTATTATTCCGTTGGGGAAACAAGCTTCCATACTTGTTTCATACTGGTCAAAAGTATATTTTAAAATCAGCTTTGCCATCACAGGAATAAATTACATTTTAAAATATATGACATATGTCAAACCCATGAATTTCACCTCAACGTCTTTTCCCGGTCCAATTCCCCTCTCTTGTCTCCCATGATTTCCTGTCTGTCCTACATTAATTAAGGCTAAAAAAGACCAAAATGTATGGTGGCCGAGAGAACTCAATGCACCACAACTGAAGAAAACATGCAAATAGACAGAACACCAGCAAATTAAGAAAACAGCTTTATTAGTTTGACAACACATGGGCTGCAAATACTCTCTACAAAACCAAATGCAGAAACGCGAAACCGGTAATGTACATTGATGTTTATAATGACCTGTCAAGAAAAGAAAAGAAAAAACAACGATAAAAGTAGTCCATGTGACTTATGCAGGAAATTATATGTCCACCGAAAGCTATCCCTAGTTTAATGTGATGAGCAGACTGTAATTTGATTGTGATTGTGATTGAAAGTGAGTATTCACTATCAAATCAAATCACAAAATATTGCAAAACATTTGCAAATAAACCGGAAACTGCAATTCTTTCTTAAAATCTATGAATTTTACAAATAGATACCATTTTTTCTTTTTTTTTTTTTCTTTTTTTTTTTGTGGGGGGGATTTAACTGCAATAAAAAAATGGCATAAATAGCATGACAAGATGTTATGTTTCTTAAACTCATTACATTTTGTACACCTGTCTAAAAGTAAGTTGTGCTCGGCAGATGCTGTTTGCAGAAGATTAAGCGCATATCCTTTTCATCCGAACCACCCACCTGTTTCTGACTAAAGCTCATCTTTTGGAATAAATCTATTCCTTGATGGCTCCCCACACATGAGAAGAAGAAAAAAACACTTTTTTGCACTCTTAATTAGTAAGAGTGGAACGCATTTGTTTGGATCACTTTTCATTATGTCACTCATCTGAAGACATTTAGAAATGATCTAATGCGAGAGTATAGCAATGGAAATCTAATTACAATCATGCGCCTGTGGAGTGCATCCAGTTTGCCAATGCGCATCTGTATAAATCATTTATTTTGAGTTGGATGTCATCCAGCTCCTTGTCAAATCAAATCTCATGATAATCAAGATAATCACAATAATTAAATTTGGTAAAATGTATTATGCGATGCAAGAAGTCTAAATTTATAAGCAACTTTTTTCTCTGAGGAGACAATGGAGGCAGTGCCTTCTCAAAAACAAACATTAGAATAAAATGTTAAAAATTGAAGAGGAAAGCTGTCTCTCTTGAGCTTTTTGTGTTCTCATTGAGATTCTGAGGCATGAATGTGAAAAGAAACTGCCAAAAAGTCACACGACAGGAGGCAGTGTCTCCATCTTGCTGTGATTGGCTGAATGTTCTCAAATGGGTGGAAATGGGTGGACTAATTACAAATTAAACGGCACACCCACACAAAAAGGGAGGGAGGGAAGATGGGGGGGGGAGGGAGGGAGGGAGGGAGGGAGGGAAGATGGGAGGGAGGGAGGGAGGATGGGAGGGAAGATGGGAGGGAGGGAGGGAGGATGGGAGGGAGGATGGGAGGATGGGAGGGAGGATGGGAGGGAGGGAGGGAGGGATGGAGGGAGGATGGGAGGGAGGGAGGATGGGAGGGAGGATGGGAGGATGGGAGGGAGGATGGGAGGGAGGGAGGGAGGGATGGAGGGAGGATGGGATGGAGGGAGGATGGGAGGGAGGGAGGATGGGAGGGAGGATGGGAGGGAGGGAGGGAGGGAGGGATGGAGGGAGGGAGGGAGGGAGGGATGGAGGGAGGGAGGGATGGAGGGAGGGAGGGAGGGATGGAGGGAGGGATGGATGGAGGGAGGGATGGAGGGAGGGAGGGATGGATGGAGGGAGGGATGGATGGAGGGAGGGAGGGAGGGAGGGATGGAGGCAGGGAGGGAGGGAGGGATGGAGGCAGGGAGGGAGGGATGGAGGGAGGGATGGGAGGGATGGAGGGAGGGAGGGATGGAGGGAGGGGAGGGAGGGATGGACGGACGGAGGGAGGGAGGGAGGGAGGGAGGAAGGGATGGAGGGAGGGAGGGAGGGAGGGAGGGAGGGATGGAGGCAGGGAGGGAGGGAGGGATGGAGGGAGGGATGGGATGGAGGGAGGGATGGGATGGAGGGAGGGGAGGGAGGGAGGGATGGACGGAGGGAGGGAGGGAGGAAGGGATGGAGGGAGGAAGGGATGGAGGGAGGGAGGAAGGGATGAAGGGAGGGAGGGAGGAAGGGATGAAGGGAGGGAGGGAGGAAGGGATGAAGGGAGGGAGGGAGGAAGGGATGGAGGGAGGAAGGGATGGATGGAGGGAGGAAGGGATGGAGGGAGGGAGGAAGGGATGGAGGGAGGGAGGAAGGGATGGAGGGAGGGAGGGAGGGAGGGAGGAAGGGATGGAGGGAGGAAGGGATGGATGGAGGGAGGGAGGAAGGGATGGAGGGAGGGAGGAAGGGATGGAGGGAGGGAGGAAGGGATGGAGGGAGGGAGGATGAAGGAAGGGATGAAGGGAGGGAGGAAGGGATGAAGGGAGGGAGGAAGTGATGAAGGGAGGGAGGGAGGGAGGGATGAAGGGATGAAGGGAGGGAGGGATGAAGGGATGAAGGGAGGGAGGGAGGAAGGGAGGAAGGAAGGGAGGGATGAAGGGAGGAAGGGATGAAGGGAGGAAGGGATGAAGGGAGGAAGGGATGAAGGGAGGGAGGGATGAAGGGAGGGAGGAAGGGATGAAGGGAGGGAGGAAGGGATGAAGGGAGGGAGGAAGGGATGGAGGGAGGGAGGAAGGGATGGAGGGAGGGAGGAAGGGATGGAGGGAGGGAGGAAGGGATGGAGGGATGGAGGGATGGAGGGAGGAAGGGATGGAGGGAGGAAGGGATGGAGGGAGGAAGGGATGGAGGGAGGGAGGATGGAGGGAGGGAGGAAGGAAGGAAGGGAGGGGAAGGAAGGAAGGGAGGGGAGGGAGGGGGGAAGGAAGGAAGGGAGGGGAGGGAGGGAGGGAGGAAGGAAGGAAGGAAGGGAGGGAAGGAAGGGAGGGGAGGAAGGGAGGGGAGGGGAGGAAGGGAGGGGAGGGGAGGAAGGGAGGGGAGGAAGGGAGGGGAGGGGAGGGGAGGGGAGGAAGGGAGGGGGGGGAGGGGAGGAAGGGAGGGGGGGGAGGGGAGGAAGGGAGGGGGGGGAGGGAGGGAGGAAGGGAGGAAGGAAGGGAGGAAGGAAGGGAGGGAGGGAGGGAGGGATGGAGGAAGGAAGGGAGGGAGGGAGGGATGGATGGAGGAAGGAAGGGAGGGAGGGAGGGAGGGAGGGAGGAAGGAAGGAAGGGAGGGAGGGAGGGAGGGAGGGAGGGAGGGAGGGAGGGAGGAAGGAAGGGAGGGAGGAAGGAAGAAAGGAAGGAAGGAACTGCAGTACTTTGGCCTTAGGCTGCTACATGAATACTGATTGGCTTTATAGCAAAATGTGAACTTTTACAGTGAATTTCCTTCAGTGTGAATGCTCTGTACTGGATTGGGACACGCACACACACACACACACACACACACACACACACACACAATCCTTTTCATGATTTCTTTCAGACCTCAACCAAAGAAAGTTTCTCACCTTACATTGCTAAGACTGCAGAACTAGTGTATTGTACTGTCTTCACACAAACTACAGAGAACGAGATACAATCTTTAATGGTAGAGGGGTAACGGTACACAAACTTGACGGTTCGGTACAAACCTCTTTATTGAAGTCATGGTTAAATACAGCAGGGGGGAGTAAACTGAACACAAAAAAATGCTTATATTTTTCTTCGTTTTTTATTAAACAGTTGTTTATTGAACAAACTGTGTCTCTCTCTTTAAATACATTCAATTATAATTAACATTTTTATAAAGATAAAAAAATATATCTCATCTAGCTAATGTTGTACACTATATATAGGGAGCCCTTTCATTACACACTACAGTTAACAACAGAGCCCAAACTATTAAATGCAGTTGCTATTTATTTTTAGATACAGTTTTTCTCCATTGCTAAAACACTATAACTGGTTCAGTTGGCCCAATTTCCCAAAACATTAATTCAGTTCTAGAAACAAAGACACGTTTCTCAAAACATTTAACACATTTCACCTGTTTTCACACACTTTCCAATCCTCTCAATGTTTTCTGCAAAACTCTACACATAAATGCCCTCATTTTGCACAGGTTTAACCATGTTCTCATTCAGAAAACACAAACACTTAATATAATTACCTCATTTGTCACACTGTGAACTCAAATAGCACACATGTATCCATGTGTAAACATCAAAACAGATCCAGAAACACCAATCAGAATCTCAGGGTAATATAAATAGGGCCACGGGTGATTATGTGCTTTGGAAAATGAATCCTAGTGCTGGGTTACAAAGAGGAAGAGAAGGAGGAGGAGGAGAGGAAAAGAAAAATTAAGGGGACGGGGCCAAAGGATGAGGGAAGTTGGTCAACAGGGTTTTTATATTACTTACACATACAGTATAATCAGGGGTACGGCCAGGGATTTTGGGCCCCATGAAAAAAATAGGTACTACTGCACCCGTTCAATTAATAAAATCGATCTCTGGGGCCCCTAAAAGTGTGTGGGCCCTTAGAATCGTCCTAACTTTTCCCCCCTTAGCGGCGCCCCTGAGTATAATTACAGTACACAGTAACAGTACTTTAGATGAGAGACCTTTCACTATTCTATGTACAACAAATTCTGTGGCACATCTTGTCCAACCTCAAACTCGTTATTGTCAAATTGATTTGTAGCCCTGTACTTCCTACATTTCATATTTTTGCAGAAATATGAGAGATGACTCCCTAGGGGATGGAGAGAAAGTCTGTTGTCAGAACACTAAGAAACTGCTCTAGTATAGTCATGTCAGTACTACAATGCAATTTGGCTGAGGTTGCAGAATTTTCTTCTTTTTTTTTACTGTATTGTAATTGACAGTATACTGTATTGTATTGCAATTCCAAGTTTATGTTCAATTCTTTGGTATTTCACCTTTTCTAATCTACTGCAAGATCTCTTTACAATAGTGTAATGAAAATAAACTTTTCTCAAAGTTTATTGTTGCATTTCACTGTATATGCACCCCTCTATTTATTAGGGCTGGGTATTGACACAAATTTCACAATTCGATTCGATTTCGATTCACAAGCTTGCAATTCGATTCGATTTCGATTACGATTCGATTAGTTTCAATATTGATTATTTTGGATATCAGGTACAATACATGGCAATTTTTTTCAAGGAAAACAAATCTCTTAACAAATGCTGTAAACTATGGGAGTCAGTTGTAGCCTACTAGGCTTCATTAGCCTACTATAATTTTGAAGGTAAAAATGAACTGATTTGTAGCTATACAAACACTTAAATTACACTTATTTATTTTTATAATAAGAAAGTTATATGAAATATAAACATTTAAATGGTGGCTGTCATAAAAACTTGCCAGATTTATTCAAACATGCATTAAATATTGAAGAACATTAAAAATTATAATGAATATGTAATATGGTGCATATATTTAGCAAAATTCTCCTCTCTAGAGTTATTTTTTCTAGCTGACTAACTGACTAAGTTACTAAGTTTAATGTTTTTTTCTTAGGTAAATGTGACGTTACATGCCATTGTTTACTTACTGTTTAACTGACGTCTTTCCACGGATGAAACACTGATTGAGCGATACCACGTTACATGATACGGATTTTGAAGTTGTACTCTATCTTTTAACACACTTTCAGATGCTCATTTATGTTTATTTGGCGCTGTAACTGGTATTATTAAGGCGGAGTAACTGGTATTATTAAGGCGGAAGAGGAGAATGAGATCATGTGCGCTCCGTGCTGCTGCTTCTCTTGAGCTGAGCCAGAGCGATCTCACGCCACAGCGCCAAAACGGTATTTATGTTTTTGAATTTCGTAAGAAAATGGACGTAATTCGAAATTTGAGACTTTATTTCATAATAATAGTCACAAAGCACAAAGATTATTTCGATTTATTGGATGGGATGCACGATACAATGTTCTACGCGATCATTAAATGAAAACAGGATGACTAATCGATTCTTGAGATTTAAGAATCGATTAATATCGAGAAATCTATATTTTTTACCCAGCCCTACTATTTATGTTGTATACTGTAATAGACATTGAGCAGTAACATGATACCTGATTGACAAAAGGAGGTTTTTTGTAACAGTGTTTTGATCTCACTGGTGTTTAAGACTGTGTTGAGTAGGGGAAAGTTTGGTTTGTTCAGCAAGATTGAATGGTTTTGAGTGTAAAGCTTCATTTTGACCTGAAAATAGGAAGTATGGGGAATTGGGTGAGAAGTTGTGGATTTGTGTTTTGAGTTTCGAGAAAAGGAGGCATAATTCCAAGAAATGTGTTAAAGGAATGGAGAAAAACTGTAATAATCAAAACAAAACAAAAAAAACTTGCAAATATTCCACTTAAGGAAAGTTTTTGCATTAACTTCTTCAATTTATATTTTGAAATATAATCATTAACATAACTTGTTTTCATGACAAATTTATTTAAACATATATTAAAATAATTATGACATAATTAACAGGTAAAACAAATATAAGGAATAAGCTAATATAGTGCATATATTTCATGAGATGCCCCCCTCTAGAGTTAATTTCTCTAGTGAACTAACACGCTGTGACAAATGAGTTGCTTAAGTAAAATGTAATGCTACGTGAGATATTATTCTCAAGCTGTTTTATTAATGTCTTTCCACGTTTGAAACACTGAGAGATTACACGTAAACATGAGGCTGCGTTCCAAACCGCATACTCAATGAGTAGGTACTTAATTTCAATAAGTACTTACTCAACGAGCGCTAAAAGAGTAGGTGCTTTATAGCCAAATCTCGTTGAGTATGAATGCGATCCGGACATCATCCGCCATGTTGAAGTTATCATGTGACCTATGACGTTATCACAAGCGCAACAATTTAAAAGTTATGAGCAACAGGTGCACCGACATCTCACTGCATCAGTACAACCTAACTAGAACTATTTTCATCAGCGTCTGAAATGGTTGGCGTGTCTGCAATAGCTAGACGAATGTGTGCACAAAGGAGACGTCGGGCTGCTGCTCGGAGATCTCGCCTTTGGAGAAGACTGATGATTTTATACTCAAACAAAGCAAGTATTACTACTTAAAAAATTAAGATTACCCCAGAATGAATTGCATTACGAGCCCACCCCAACACTTATGCACAATAATGACAAATGCTGACCAGCACTTAATTATATATCATTTTCTTAATTAAAATGATATATTTTGGTAAAACAAGCAAACTGTTGTATTGTCATATGACATAGATGTATTAATACATACAATTTCCTTCAAGCAATGATTAATGCAAGAATTCATGAAATGAATATTTTATTGAAACATGAATAAATATTTAATATGAAACATGAATAAAAATAAATGAATGAATAAAAGATATCATATCACAATAAAGAAATGCATATACAAGTCAATACCATATGAAACATTGCTTAATTCAAGCTTTTTGTTCTAACAAACTATGATGTATTTACAGGCGGTGAACCCCACATCATACTGCCATCTCAATAGAGCGGTTCCCATTCTGCGGCTTTATCTTGATGAAGCAGCTGACCACCGTGCCCACCTTCGCCTGTCTCTGCCGTCCATCAGGTCCCTGATTGCTGCAGTCAGACTGGAATCAGACCATGGATGGGAACGGGAGATTGAGGTCCTTGTGTTCCTGCACTGGCTGGCCCATGCAGCGTCATACAGGGTGGTGTCGCAGGCCTTCGACATCCCAAAGACCTCTGTGTATAACATTGTGCACAGAGTGAGCAAGGCCATCGTGGGAATTTTGAGGAGGGTGATCTGCTTTCCGACCGGAGATGACCTGGAGGCAGTGGGAGCAGGATTTGCACAGCTGTCTGGGTCACCAGCTTTCAGCAGAGTAGTTGGTGCAATAGACGGCTGTCATATCCGTATCAAACCTCCAGCAAATAACTCCCACTGTTACTTCAACAGGAAGCTGTTTCACTCCATCCAACTCCAACACCCATCTGCCTCATCACCCCTTACAGAGAGCCTGTACAGAACCCTGTGCAGGCTCGTTTCAACAGCAAGCACTCCCGTGCCCGCAACATCGTGGAGAGAGCTTTTGGGATGCTGAAGACACGCTGGCGCTGCATTTTCTTCAAGGCCTTGGAGGTGAGCCCTGCCTTCGTGCCTGAGATTGTTGCGTGCTGCGCTGTGCTTCACAATCTCGCTCTAGCCAATGGGGACATCGTTGAGCCAGAGGATGAGGAAGACCATGATGACGGCCCCCCTGATCCCCACAACCTTGCAGCAAGAGTGGGAGAACAAGTGCGGGACAATCTGGCTGCTGCAGTGTCTGCTCCAAACATCCCTGTGCCGGCTCTCCATGAGCATGACTACCTTTAAAACATTAAGAAAGATAAAAATGTTTTAAAATTCATGTTGTCAGCATTCAGTTTCTTGACAAATGTCATTTTATATGTTTACAATTACATGCAAATATTTGTTAGAGCTTTAAAACCTTTTGTAGTGTAGAGGGATAAACCAATGAACTGGTTAGAAGAAGATTGCTGGTCAATCAGCAAGACTCTTTACTCCAGGTTTGTCCAGGGTCATTGTCCCTGTAAATAAATGGAGTTAATCACTTTTGATAAAAAATATGTCAAATGCATAAATGTGATTGATATTTGTAAAGCATTTTTTGAACCAGTCATGGGCATAAACAGTCAAAGCTGCTTAGTTTGTCAAGGAATTACTATAATGCAAAATGCATACATAAATTTACTACAATTTATATTTGGTGGGTTAAAGGGTTAGTTCACCTCAACATATAAATACAGCAATTATTTACGGTTTACTATTTACTTATTTAATGTTTTTTATTGTTTAAATACAAAAGGCAATTTTTGTCAAGTTTGTTCTGCTGGTTTCATACAATATCAGTCAATGGAGCCCAACTTTCAGAAGCTTCATGGCATTATTTAATGACGCTTTTGAAGCTTCTGAAAGTCCATTGACTGATATTGTATTAAACCAAACAGTACAAACCTGACCAAAATCACCTTTTGTGTTCAGGAAAACAAAAAACAGAGGGATCAAACAACATCAAGGCGAGTAAATAATGACTATTGAATTATTACTATTATGATTTATTTGCTTGGGTTAAGTAACCCTTTAGTCACTATTTTACTGTGTGTAATTTGTGTAAACAGTCTCAAGTTCAGCTTTGGTCATGGAGGGCTATTATCCAGCAGAGTTTTTCCAACCCTAATTATACACCCTTGAATCAATTTAAACCAATTAATAACTGACTACTTGAAATTTACTGACAGGTTTGCTGGAACTTAACCCTCCATGACCTGCCTTTAAGATCCTTGCATGAACTCTGTAAACCTTTAAAAGTCATATAATACACTCCAGTAAAACAAGTGTTTTAAAGTGTTTTTTCTTCTTACATTACACCATACATTCACTAATTATTAATCAACGTTTCATAAATATTTAATTTATGAATTTGATTACAATCTTAAAGTTTCACTAAATTTCTAGAAGTCTATAATGTACTGTGAATGCCTAGGAATAGTTTGTTTTATATACATATTATTGTACAAAATTCTTAGGCCACCATTTGTAGTTGTTGCACAGTACTGTGTGTGTATATATATATATATATATATATATATATATATATATATATATATATATATATATATATATATATATATAGATTCCCATTTTTATTCACAAATTTAATTCACATCAACCCAAATGTGCAAAAGATCAGAAGATGTTTTTTGTCAAATAATTTATTTTTTGGCGAGCATCTGAAGAACAGAAAGGAACCTTTCATCCCTTTCGTTGGTTTCTCTTTCTCTCCTTTCCTCTCTCTCGACTGCCTCCCGGTGCCATCTCTCTTCTCTTTCTCTTACTTCTCTTTCTTGTCTCTCCCGTTCTCTTCTGTCCTCCTTCTCCTCCATTTCTCTCCACAGCCTCTCCTCCCTCTCAGCTGCCTTCCGCTCTCTCTCCTCTTCTCGCTCCTCCATGTCCCGGATCAGCTCCTCCACATCTATAGCCCTTTTCCTGGCTCTTGCTGGCTCTGGGCTCACTGAGGATGAAGAGACCACAGCAGCATCCGGCCCACATGAGGCAACGAGGGCAGGAGGAGAGATGGGGGGTCTGCCCCCAATTGCCTCATCCATGGCAGTGTACCACTTCCAGGATGCTGCTGTGGCCTCTCCATCCTCAGTGCTCACCCCCGTCTGCGGACATTTCAGATCCTGCAAAAATGCACAAGCATGATACAAAAGCAGTCATTTTAACAGCACAATATTTAATCATTTAATTTATGTATTAGAAGTAACAAAATGATCTTACTTTGTATTTTTGTTTCAGGTTTTCCCATTTTTTTTTAACAAACGCCGCCGTCACCCTGCCTTGCAGGCTCTGCTCCTCCACAAAAGATCTGCAGCAAGAGAGGAATCAAGAATGAAAAAGTTATATCTCTGTTTGAAAATACAATAATTGAAATGTACTGCAAATAAAGTATTCAATTGATTTTTAAATATTTCTGTATACTCACTCAAAGCCTTTGATGGCAGCATTACGCTTTCCGGTGAAGAGCGCTTCATGATCCACTCTCCACCGGATAAGCAGCCGCGTGTGCTCATCCGTCCCTGTAACATCCAGACAAGACTCACGTTACCTCTGTGATTTATGAGCTCAATACTACATTTACATGTTGAGGTTGTTGCTAATAAATAGCTTTTTATCCATCATAAATGTTCAACAATTTTTCAACAGTACTAATGGATAAATGAAATAGATTACTTATGTTTAGTTACTTTATGTAAAATGCATTAAACTAATAAAAACAGTGTTAACAACAGTGAATTCTCCTAAACAATAGTACACACACGTCACTCAGATGTCTATTTCATATCAGTTACACGTAGTAATCTTGCCAGATTTTGAATAAATATTTAGTAATGGTATTTCAGATGTATACGGTTTAAAATGTATGCAAATACAGTTTAAAGACGTATGTGTCCTTATGGAGCTCCTCTATCCAATAAAATGTGATTTACGGCAAAATCACAAATTTACCATATTATATAGCGTCTTTGCACCTTCAACAGTTCAACAATTTACTGTACAGAAAGTTAGTTCAACACATGCGATTTGGTTTGTATTTGTAATACTCACATTTGAAAACACTCTCGTCCACCCTTTCCGTCATGTTTGAGTATGAAATATCTACTTCTTGTTCTTTTTTATATCGTATCCTCTCGCGTGGCCTCCTGGGATAGATGAGTACAAGCTGAAAAACACTCAAATGTCTGGGCAAAGCAGGAGATCATCCGGGAACTTCTCGCCTACTCTTTTAGGAATACTGATGTTTCGAACGTACTGCTTCCCTCACGTACTGTTTTCGCCTACTATATAGTAGGAAAGTAGGCATATTCGAACGCACTATCGTCCAAATATCGCGATAATTAGTATGTCAACCAGGTAATTCTCGCCTACTCTTTTATGAATACTGAGGATTCGAACGTACTTTTTCGCTCGCCTACTCTTTTCGCCTACTATATAGTAGGGAAGTATGCGATTCCGAACGCAGCCATACGCCTAGCTCGTCTGTTCTTCTTCTTCTGCTTTCTGTGCAAACAGTGTTGCATTACCACGCACGCCCCCTTCTGGATTGGAGTGTGGATCGCCTGTGACTGACTGTATTCGTCGTCTGACTGTATGCATCGTGACAAATACATGTACTGTATTCCAGGACTTTGTTGTCCTGTGACATTTGTTGAAGCCCAAGTTGAAATGTTTATTTATTTATTTTTATTTTTTTTTTGCTTTCCTCTCAATAACGAAATGAACACAAATTACAGCGGTAAATAAACTGTAGATAAGAAAGCTTCTTATCATAGTGATGTGGATACGTTTGCACCAGCTCTGGAATTCGGCACTCCAATCACGTCACTTCATGTTTATTCATATAGCACTTTATACAATAGTGTAGAACAACTTTACAGTGACATATTTTGTCAGTGTCTCTTTCAATTAGAATTACAAATTCAATTTCAACTATAAAGTATGCATGTTTTACTTGCAGATATCTGATCTCGACAGACTGAACAGAAGAAATGAACCAGGGGATCTTTCCACATCAAAGAAGGCGGAGCCTCAGAGCACACCTACCTATTACATAATCGCCAGAGACCAATGGAAGTACAAAGATGTTTACCAGCCAGAGCAAACTTTTCCCGGAAAGCTGGTTTGACCCGACAAATTACAAGACAAATATCGTTTTGGCCTGATTTTGTTCAAATGACGTCACACCAGTTCTTCGTTCTTCGATTTTGCTTGAAGTATATCGCGGCCTTTAGTTTAAGAGATTCGGGCCCAACTTTGTACTCTATTTGTGGCAAGTACACCGGGACCAAATGTCAGACTGAATGGGGGTCACACAGACAATGTCATGCAAATCTTTACAGACCTGCTTATCACTTTAAAGAAATGCTATACTCTCAGAGATCTGGATCACTAAAACAAAGCAAAACCCACAGCATGTCAAGGAAAGCATTTATCGACAAGCGGTGTAAAGCATCATGCCAAGGCACATTTAAAGCACACAAAAGAAAACAAAAAAGTGAAAGGGTTACGTACTTTGGGAGAACTGCCTGCATGATCTGTTTTTGAAATGGTCATCGCCCGAGGAGTTCTATACAGATAGTCAGAAAGCAGACCTTTTTCTGGACACAAGCGGGGAAGAAGAGAACAAAGGTCAAACCTATCTGACATGAAGCTGCACGGTTGAAACACAGCATTGAGGCATCCAATGCACTGGACAGATTTTAGAGGGAATTATATATAGGTTAAAGTCAGCATGAAACAGAAGTTGGGATAAACTTCTTCCCTATTTTGCAGCATAGCCGAGTTCAATGGCTTCTTGAACAAGAAAAAATCTATATAGACTTGATTTTGTCAAGTTTTGGGGAATTGTTTGGATGGTTGTGGTTTGCTACTGCTGTGATCTCATGTGAGTGACAGGTTGTCCCGCTCTCGCACCAGTAAACACGTAATCAGAGAAGAGAAGAAAGAGGAAGGGGAAGTTATTTTGTTTAAAGATTACGAGGTCACGCGAATAAAACATTAAAGATGTGCACGGATAAATCTTTTATAATAAATACTGCAATATTCCATTTTAAGGGGCGCCTAGAGGAATGTGGTGATGGAAAAAAAACTCCCTTACAAATGTTTGGCGTTCCGCAAAGGACTCAAAAGTTTTGCAAGCGAACGCAAAGTTGCATGGGGGAACGCAAAACATTTGCGAGAGAACGCAACATCATTGACATATCTTTTTCCTCACATCTCAGATTTGTTTTTCCATCACCATGTCCCTTTAGTGGTTCCGTACATAAATTGTTATTGATGTTGTTGTAAAATGAATCCAGTGTGTGAATATCACTCATATCTAATCTACAGGATAAAAATATAACCATCAATCAACTGCAAATAAGAGCAATCTGAAAAATGCATCTTTTTGAAAGTCTTATAATAGGAAAAATGTGGGGTCTACATGGTGTTCACATTCACTGAAGCAAATTCTCTCAGGCCACTTTTAATCAGAAAGGCCCTCTTAACTTCTCACAATAATTCTGACCCTTCACACTGACGTTTCATCGTGTGTGTGTGTGTTTGTCGTGGTTATCACAGCTTTAGACTGTGGCTCTGAGTTCTTGATGGATTCATCATCATCGAGCTCTTGCCCCTTGTGACTGCAGCAGCGCAGATGCTCAAGGTCACCGGTAAAGCTTATCAAAAAAAATAAATAAAAAATAATAGACGAGGGAAAAGTGAGGGGCTAGAGAGAGAGAGGGGATGAATGGAGAATAGTTAGAGATGATAGGGTAATTTGAAGTGACAAATATGTGTGTATGAGCTTTAAAAGCCGTGGGTATGTTAAGTATGTAATTAACTAGCAGTAATTGGCTGCCATTTAAAAACTGTCTATTGATCCTCTTTAATGCCGGGATTTATAGCCTCGGAAGAGATTCTTTACTGGGATTCCTGATTGCCCTTCTTCCTAAATAAGGCCTTTATGGATTTCCCTCATAAATATTAGGCTATATACCGATGCTTGAAGTATGCAAAACAAAGTGCTGATTCAGGAATACCTTTCAAACTTTCAGCAGAAATTCTCTTTTTCCATGTTTCTGAAATTACATTTGGGATTTGAGCATATTCACATTTGTATTCTCATAAATCAAATGCATTCAGTTTTAGTTTGGAAAAGTATTTTGTTGTTCATCTTTCACAATAGATAAAGGCCAAACCCATCAATTTATTGCAAGGACTGTATTTCCCCTGAGAAATCAGAACATTTAACCATCAGGAAGAGAAAACATACAGTACAGCAAAACTAAACTGAAAGATAAGTCAAATTCTGTGGGGGTGGCAAATATTATATTAATTCAATCACTGTTGCTTCACTTGTATAAGCCAACGTCAGCATTTGCTATAAATAGAAAATGCATTATGTGAGTAATTGTTTTTATGTTCCTATAATGCAGGAAAACCGATGCAGTTTAAGGTCAGTGAAGGAGCTTGACCTTGCAAGAAAATGATGCAAATGGACACTTGTAGAAATACATACTGTAGTTTGAATCGAAAAGCTTTTTACAGTTCAGACTTCAAATTCTGAATCGATGAGTTGAGTTCAAAGCAAACCAGTAATAGCCATGCATTACAGGAATTCACTGGAAGTTTTCAGGAAGAACAACAGCATTTTTTTTATCTCTGAAGAACCATATAGCCAACTCAAGAATCATATAAGCTTGGAGTAAAAATGTTTCTGATAAAAATATGGGTCATTGAACTAATGAGAACCTTCATTTTTATGAGTATACCTGTATGTAATGATCCCGGTGTTGTTTCCCGGGCCTGTGCTTTTGGACTTTTAAGGTGAAGTGTCCTTTACCATTGTTTCTATGTGTATTCAGTTCCTGTTTCCCTTGGTTTGCCTGTCTTGTTTGTTACCATAGACACCATCGTTAATTTCCATGACAACTAATTACATGCACCTGCCTAGTCAGCCCCCTTGTTATTTTGTGCATAAATACCCTTGTGTTTCTCTGGTTGCTGGAAATAGTTCCTGTCTCGTTTCCTGGTTTAATCTGGCTGCCCAATGTGTGTTTATCTTGTGGATTATTAATATTAAACCAATCAGCACGTGGATCCTCTTCTTTGCCTGTTTCAACCGTTACACTTTACCTGATGCATTGCAGTTTGTCAGAATAAAGCGAAACACATTTAGGAGAATATGTCCTAAAGTGAAGATAATAAAGATGCATATTTTACTTTAATACATTGTGTTAATAATTTTTTTTTTTTTAAGTCCTTGAAAATGATCTAAAAGAGCTTTCCATGTCACATCAGCATATCAGGAGCCCAAAGCTGTTCAATTAATTGATAGATGAAGTTTTTGTCTGTGGGAAGAATTGAAGAGAGGATGGTATGGGATATATCTGATAGGACGAAAGACTCTTAAAATGCTGACATGATCATTAAACTGTAGATCAGAAAGTGTGATCACAAGTGTGGTGGAGTGCTCCTCTATCAGCAGATGAATAGATCACACGGCGTCTTTGATTCAATGTGCTGCTTCTGCATTTTTTCTGAGTTTAAAAAGCTTTTGATCGTGATGGTCTGCCAATGCAATTGATCCGACCTTTGGACACTGTTGAACTATTTCTTTACAGGGTAATTTGAAGATCTCGGCCAGTTTTCTGTTGCCCTTCATTGACACTGCAGATTAACATCAGTTATACTGTATTTATTATAAAACGTGAAAAGCTTGTTGCCTTAAAGAGTTTCCTTGATTTGACCCTTAACATGTGTGTGTTTAACCGATGTTCATTTGTTAAAAATGTAAAAGGTTACCTAAAAAAATGTTTTTTTTTTATTCTGTCAGATTTTATTACATTTTGCTATGTATGATAGTTTAACTTATTAACATGGACATGCAGAGGCAAGGGAATATTTGAGTTTAACTTTACTATACAATAAACTGTATGATATGCGCTGGCACATGTTAAAAAAATGCAAATGGGTAAAATATATAAGCACAAAAAAAGTATTGACCAAATCATCCCATTTATATACACATCATTTTGTCATTCTAACAGATACAGATAATGTATTTGGTTTATAACAGTGCTATTTTAGTTTATACAATAAGCTTTTATTTTTATATTTTGGTTTTATCCTAATTCTAATTTAATTTTTAGTCTTTTTATTGTGTACTTTTAGCGTTATATTGCTATTCAGGTTTAATTAAATTTTTAGTTTTTATTTATTTCCAGGTAATCGCTTTATTGCTTTAGTCCAGTTAATTAATTTACGTTTTTCAACTAATATTTATATTTGATTAATTTCAGCTTTATTGCTATGAACTGAAATGTTTTAAATGGCTTTAGTTAGCGATAATAACCCTGTTTCATACCCCTTGTTACAAAAAAAAAGAAGAAACAAAAAAATAAAAGTGAAATGTTTTGTAGTATAAACTTAAAAATGGTCTTTGAAGTGCCTGTCAATTCTGCTTCACCACCTTCTGATTAGTTCATAACAGAAACAGTACAGTGTCAGTGTTACTCAATCCAATAATCCAAAGCCCTTCCTAGAAAATGGGAGAAAGTGATGTTTTTTCCCTCCTTTTTCTTCTCCTGAAAACTACATTAGCCTTTCACCTGTAGCTCACAGCACTGTTTGAATAGCTCCATTCTTCTCATCTACACAGTCAGCCTTTACTTACATTCTCACAGTCCCTCTATTTCTCTGTTTCAATCTATCTGTAGCCCCCTGAATGTCTTTCAATCACTATGGCAGAAATGGGGTGGAAAGAGAGACAGTGAGAGAGACGAGCGGAGGCTCCTTGGAATGTCGATCCATCATCAGTAGGACGGGTCTCAACTGAGCTCAGTCACGCTGTAATTTCTCCGTTTCTATTGAGACGCTCAGCACTCCCCCTGTGTCCTATTGACAACCGAAAATGGCTTTGCCAACCTGACTGACAACTTTGTCTACCTGACAAAAAGCATAAAGCTGAGGCACAGAGATTAGACCAACAGAGCTGTGGAGATTACACTCTTCTATAATGTTGCATTGTATTAGGGACGCCATTGTGGTGATTTTTGTGGTTTTGTGAACTATTTGTGTTGTCT
Source organism: Tiaroga cobitis (assembly GCA_030578255.1). Taxonomy (NCBI): domain Eukaryota; kingdom Metazoa; phylum Chordata; class Actinopteri; order Cypriniformes; family Leuciscidae; genus Tiaroga; species Tiaroga cobitis. The sequence goes on along the minus strand of CM060602.1, from coordinate 35,897,630 downwards.
GTGTGTGTTTCGATTGTGTGTGGGTTTCTCTGGAACAATCTCTTTGTCTGTTTTCACTGTACTTTGGACCTATTTAAAGATGTTACTTCTACCTTTCTTGGCCCTCATAGAAGCTCAAAGTCATGGTCTGAGAAATCTCATTTCACTTTCTAGATGGAGGTATGAATGGACTGAAAGGCACCGATTCCTTTGAATAGCTTAAAGCTATTTTACTGTCCCTTTAAAAAAAGTACCCTTTTCTTTATATTTTTTAAATCAATTTATTACACAGATCTCTGGAACACTTGATTGTGATTGGTCAGTTGAAACATTGAGCAGTCAAATATTAATCAATAGTATGCACTGTATATTTGACCATTGCCCAAGACAATGTGATACTGTTTCAATATATATATATATATGAAAGAGCACTGCAGACTGCTAACAGCAACACTACCAGTATTTGAATGTTCAGCCACAGCTGAACATTCAAATGATGTAGACGACGATGCGATTGCTACCAAATGTTAAATGGTGCGTTCAAGTCATCTCGTAAAGATCGGATTCAAGAGTTGAACGCACTTGAACGCCACCACAAAGTCGTAAATACGAGTGGGAAGCTCTGGGTTTTCTTTAAGCCCCGATCTTTACGAGTTGGGGGCGTATCAGTAAGAAGCATGGCGGAATTCCACAATACTTAAAGGTATCTAGCAGTGATAGTGTCAGGCTTTTCTATTTACAGCGAAGTAAGCTAACTGGCTGCTCAGAATATGATGGCATTATAATATAACAGTATAATATGCAATGATAAAGTTTGCAGTAGCTTCATAAATGAATTAAAAGCAAAAAAAAACAATGCACCTGATGTCTTCATTCTTCATTTTCTTGCTGTATTTTTGTGTAATTAATTAAGAGAAAGTACACCGGCGCCATCTTACTCCGACGAAAGTCACTTGAACCAGAGACTATTTATATAGAGACATGCCACTTCCTCAATCCTTAACCCTTTCACGCGTACGTTCACACCGGTGTGATCAGTCTTGGCTGGTCCCTGGGGCGTACGATCACACCGGTGTGATTAGAACGGTCAGTGCATCACGTGATCAACTGCTAAATTCAAACGTGCTTTCGCGCGTTGGCTGGCGCTGAGCCAGAGACAGACGCACTCAGTGCTGTCATATATCACAACTATTCAGTGTTTTCAACCACATAATGTTTATTTTAGGTTTCAGACATTTAAATACACATAAGTACTAGCAAAACAATGATTTTGAGTTTGTAAAATACACACTGATGTCTATGGAAGCGGCAATAATAATCCTTTCTATAATAAGACGACACATTTTATTCATATCAGATACACATTGTGAAAGTAGCTTTACATTTGACCCTATTCTTCTCCCAGTTCACCGGCCACTTACTTTCATGTATTTCGTGAGAAGTGGAGGAATTGACGTGTTGTAATCCAACAGATCCGATTCTCTGAACTGTAAAACAAACTAAAATGGTGCCGCCCATTGTGCATACAGATGTTTAAACAACAAAACCCATCCACTTGCATATATTTGACAATCGGAAAATCAGTGTTTCATGCTATAGCTAATACATTTGTGAATATTTTTAATAAAAAAGGAAAAATGACATAAAAGCAGATCATCACTCATTCAGCGCTGTGTTGTGGTTGTGCTGTGTCACGTGACAAGCAATGACGCGTCACCATGGAAACATTAAAGTGACAAGTTCTAAATAACGGTCACCTTGAAAAACTCACGCTGGGGGATCAGTTAGAATGTTTTAAAAATACGTGTGAAAGGGTTAATACAACTATATAGGGAAAACCCGTAACGCCAAAGATGGCGGTTGTCTGCACATGCTCCGCCCCTCCCGCTGGAAAGCCAATCGTCTGCTTTTAACAGTCAAGCCGGAAAACATTTAAGCCTATCCTCTGGTTCCACCGACGCATGCGCACAGTTGAGGTTTGCGACAGCGGAAAATATGTTACTGTTTGAAAAGGCGGCAGATTTGATATGTGTTAGTTGTGTAAATATCAGATATTCCAAGTCTCCCGGAAGTTCCGGGAGTCTCCCGCAGATTGATAGCGGCTCCCTGATGACCGCAAATTAGTTCAAATCACCCGGAATCTAGAGCGAGCGAGCAGTAGCGCGCGCACGACAGAGAGCGAGAGAACCCTTGCGCATGCGCAGTAAAAGTATAACCTGTGGGGAAAAAGGCGTTTTAAACCTTATTTTGGGGCAAAGTCATCAAACTTTTTCAGCGATTTTTATCATATTTTATTAGTGTTTGTATACATGCAGTTTTTATGTCCCGGTGACCAGTGAAAGTGCAGTTCTGAGTCTCTGCCCATTCATTTAGATAGAAGCCTGGTCTTGTTAGTCCGAAATAGCTGCCCGGAGGCGTTGCCAAGATGGCGGCCGAGTGGCATGACTTGCCTAAAAGGACTTTGCTTGAATGCACTTGCCGTCGTAAACACGACTTCCCACCTCGTAAATATGAACTTCCTAGGAGGACTTGAACGCACAGAAAGACAGCCTGCGCCATCTAGAGTTTCATGTCAGAACTTGTTTTTTATATACATTTTCTTTTTAATGCTTCTCAAACCTGTCCTTGATTCGTGCACCAAATATTTTTGATGCCTCGATTTTTCGGACACACCTATTTTGAGTCTTGGAGTCTCTGCTAATGAACTGATGGGTTGAATCAATGTGTTAGATGAGGGAGACATCCAAAATGTGCAGTGGTGGTGGTATTGTCTCCAGGACAGATTTGAGAGGCACTGTTTTAATGGATTGTTTTTCCTTTGAGAGACAATAAATACCAGTTTCTCTGTCCTATTACAAACAACAACGCACCAACGTCTAAGACGGTCTGCCATATTGATTCATGTTGCTTTACTGTCAGTCAGCTGTGTAGACAGGCTGATCGCTTGTCGAGCCTCTTGTGAAAATTACATTCATTATGTCCTGCTGCAGAGCGTGATGTTCATGCTAACAATATAACACTGCAGGTATACAAAAAATGGAAAGATAGGTTTCCTTGCAGCATCCTCACAAAATAATACCCTGGGTTTTTTTTTTGTCTTCCCCCCCCCCCCCCCCCCCCCCTTGTCCATATTTTTTTTGTGAATAGGACTCTAAACCATGTCCTAATGGCCTAGAATCCTCGTCTCTTTGGCCTAGATGGGTTTCATCCCATGAGAGTAATTAAGTTACCTGTAAATATCCACATCCTGGTCATTCATCCCTGCAACATGAGCATGTTTCTTATGGTAATTACATTATGGCTGCTCTTCCATAAAGCAGTTTAAAAACAAATTAATTTGCTTCAGTGTCAGGAATGTAGTTTGGTAGACCGTACAGAATGGATTATTGTAACAAGAAGCGCACATTTAAAATCCTGCTATGCATGACCTTACTCAAACTATTTCAGACAATGCATCAACACATTTAAATTTAGCAGAGAGGATGACACAATGGGGCGAATTTACTAAAACCTGCAAATTCATTCACAGCATATAGATTAAGCAGGTGCTACAATATTTGTCGTTCTTTTTAGCACAAACATGCCTCCTTTCCGTGTAAATTAGCTTAATTATAGAGTGCAAAAGTCAGTACAAATTGCCTGGATCAATTACCGTTGTAATATTGCCACCTACCAAAATCAGGCAGTAAACAAGTTGGATTTAAAAGAGACGATTGTGTTCATTTTCAAGTGATTACGGCTGCCATCAAATTGTGATAAAATTATAGAGATGAGTATTATAACTGGGCATATATCCAGACTTAATTTAAATGTACCACTTCAATCAAATACACATCCACCATGTGAAAACAACTGGCAGAATGTTTTAAAGAAGCAGCACACCTGGAGCAAAAGAGAGAAGCGAATGAGCGAGTAACTGAGCATGTGCAAAAGAACTTAAACAAATTGGTTAATTAAATACTTAATTAAGTTCACAATTAAACGCGTTTTCCGACACACAATGAACACCATATGCCATTCAAATTACCACATAATAATATGATTATTTATTGTGGTCAAGTAATTGATTTATAAGATACCGACAACAGCTATGATATGATATTCTGACCACAGAGTAAAGTATGGTACTATTTCAACATCTTCACTTGTGTCATTCATCTGCTGGGATCCTGTTAACAATGCAGATAGGCTGACTAGATATAGGCTCATAATTATCTCACTTACTGTCATGCTGAGAAATATATTGTTGGTAAGACCAATTACATGGAATATCATTTGATGCCTATAAAGATAAATACATGATCCCAGCAGCAGAATGGTTATAATTTATTGGACTATACACATACACATGGTGATAAAGAGTCATAAAATTGACACAATTAATGTTTTCGTTTCGAATCAAATGTAAGGTTTGAATTTTTTTTTTTTTTTAAAGCTACCGTTTATCAAATACATTTTCGTCCTTCCCAATCAGGGTAACAATGAATGAATGAGGCATTTATATAGCGCTTTTCATATACTGAACACTCAAAGTGCTTTTGACAACAATGAATGTATGGATGATTTTTTTTATGTTTCAGATATTGTTTAAATCACACGCACACGCACACACACAAATATCCCCACATGGTCAAAAATGACTGATATTACTGGTCCCCACAACCTAGGGTTTACCAGGACCACACACACACACACACACACACACACACTTTTTGTAGGTTGCATGGTCAAAAAGCACCATGAAGATTCTTCAAAAATGATGTGTTCCACAGATAGAAAAACAACATATAGTTTTGGAACAACATGTGTGGGAGTAAATAATGTCAATTTTGGGGTAAACTAATTCCTCCAAAGGAATTACCCTGTGGAGTCATGGAGAAAAAGGCACGCGGTTATTACAGACTGTTTTACGATAAGCTCCATAGATTAGACAGTGCGCTGAATTCCCCCTGTGGTCATAGTTCAGGAAAGCCAGGTGATTGGATATGCACCAGTAGAGGAGACAGATGCAGAGTTGTGTGCAAGGTTGTTCTTATTTCCACCCTCCCTCACTCACTCGCTCTCATCCTCCAGGGATCTGGGAAGAATCTAGCTCTCTCTTCCTCTTCCTTTCAGTCCCGGCCTCTCTCTCCTGCTCTCATTGGCAAACATTCTCCCTTTTCTCTCTCTCTCTAACTATAACCTTAGACTGACGAAAGTCAAATCCAGGCCCAAGCTGAGAGAGCTCTCCCAAATGTCATAAAAAGAGGAAAAGAGGGTGTATTGGGTCAAAGGTGGAGCTATCTAAAGAATTCTGATATTTATTTATTTTTCTTGCAGGACATGCTATTTGTATTCTCTGTGATGTGATCAGAGAGAAAGACTTACATACATTAATAAACAAGCCCATAAAAAAATCATGGCATCACACCGATGATGCAATAAGAGAGAAACAAAGGGCATATGTGTGAGAGAAAAGCTTTTTGTTAGGCAGCGCTAATTAACACATAATCTGAAAAGAAGAGACCAGCTCATCACTCGCTCTCACTGAATGATTTCAGACTTATGTTCTCGAGCTGCGGTCTCGCACATCTAACAAGAGCCAAGCTTCTTTCTCAAGACATGTTTCACAGGGCTCTTCAAGATGGCATTTGCAACTAAAAAGACACTTTCTTCTAGTCAGAATGACTTTTTTTATTCTGTCGAGTCATTCTTTAAGCTCGTGCTCCAGGGAAGATAACACGTTACGGATCATGTAAGTAATTGAAATGAGACAATTTGAAAAGTTAAAACTTGAAAAGATCTCATTATTGAAGCAAACTCTGTAACGCTTTACTTAAAGCCCTTAATTATAATGCATTATAAAAGTATTTTCATGCATTAATTATGCCTTGTAATGCATTTTATAATCCATTGTATGATCTCATGAATAATTGTCACTATAGTTATTATACTTATCGATTCATTGTTACACCTTTAGAAAGTATAATGCATTAAAGGGTTAGTTCACCCAAAAATGAAAATTAAGTCATTAATTACTCACCCCCATGCTGTACTAACCCCGTAAGGCCTTCGTTCGTCTTCGGAACACAAATGAAGATATTTATGACTAAATCTGAGAGGTTTATCATTCCTCCATAGGCTCCCTAAGGGATTGAAACTTGACGGCCCAGAAAGTCATTAAAGAAAATGTTTAAATATTCCATGTCGCAACAGTGGCTCAACTATAAGTTTATCAAGTGACGAGAATACTTTTTGTGCGAAAAAACAAACAAAAATAACGACTTTATTCGACTATTCCGAGAGGAATAGGAAGAGGTGTTAGTGAGGCCAGCAGGGGGCGCTCACCCTGTGGTCTGTGTGGGTCCTAACGCCCCAGTGTAGTGACGGGGACACTGTACTGTCAAAGAGCAGCGTCCTTCGGATGAGACGTTAAACCGAGGTCCTGACTCTCTGTGGTCATTAAAAATCCCATGATGTCCTTCGAAAAAGAGTAGGGGTGTAACCCTGGCATCCTGGCCAAATTTGCCCCTTGGCCTCTGTCCATCATGGCCTCCTAATCATCCCTATATACTAATTGGCTTCATCACTCTGTCTCCTCTCCACCAATAAGCTGGTGTGTGGTGGGCGTTCTGGCGCAATATGGCTGCCGTCGCATCATCCAGGTGGATGCTGCACATTGGTGGTGGTTGAGGAGATTCCCCCCTACCATATGTGAAGCGCTTTGAGGTCCCAGAAAAAGCGCTATATAAATGTAACGAATTATTATTATTATTCCTTTTCTTCCTTGTAGGCCTGAAACAACACTTCAAGAGATTTCCACGACGCATGCGCGAGAACTTAACTGAAGTAGTTGAAGGAGATCGCAATTCTCGCGCATGCGTCGTGGAAATCTCTTGAAGTCTCGTTTCAGGCCTACAAGGAAGAAAAGGAATAGTCGAATAGTCGTTATTTTTGTTTGTTTTTTCGCACAAAAAGTATTCTCGTCGCTTGATAAACTTATAGTTGAGCCACTGTTGCGACATGGAATATTTAAACATTTTCTTTAATGACTTTCTGGGCCGTCAAGTTTCATTCCCTTAGGCAGCCTATGGAGGAGTGATAAACCTCTCAGATTTAATCATAAATATCTTCATTTGTGTTCCGAAGACGAATGAAGGCCTTACGGGGTTGGTACAGCATGGGGGTGAGTAATTAATGACTTAATTTTCATTTTTGGGTGAACTAACCCTTTAAGATAAACATTCAATATGAAATGGAACAAGAATCTGCAATTAATATAATGATTTGTATCTTTGGTTATTATTTATGAAAAGATATGATGCATTATAACTACATTATGAATACCTTTATAATGGATTATACAAAAAGGCTTTAAAGGGGTCATGTCATGAAAAATCAAATTTGCCTTGCCAACATATACAAGTTTTTTGTACCATTAAAACATCCTGCAAGTTTCATAACTTAAAACATCCTACTCATTATGAACAAAGCATTTATTTAATCAAAGCAATTATTTAAGGGCAAAAAAACCCTGTCAAAATAAACTCAGAAGGTAGCACTTCAGTGACCAAGAAACATAGTGATTATGCAGCTTACACTTCATTAGAAATCTGAGTATTTTAGTAATGTGGGAGGAACGGATATATTGGAGGAGAGGTCAGAGGTCAAATCCAGAGCTAATTGCAGCTGAAAAGAATGCCAAAAAAAAAATCTTCTTTATAAAACTCCAGTATACTCAGGGAGATGCCACCTTCAGGGCACATTACATTCGGCAAGCTGTCTTTCACAAGTTCCTTCTGCACTTCACTGATTTAGAATCACTAACCTCCAAACGAAACCTTCCTGTAACGCCCCTGGTCTGATTCCCAGGGGATACTGATAAAAAATGTTTCTTGAATGCACTATATGTTGCTTTGCATAAACGTGCCAAATGCATAAATTAAACTAAAATGGGTAACGCATGAAACAAGCCGACAGGCCAGCAATGCTTTAGCCAATTAAACCCCAAAATCAGAATAGGCTGAAAACCCATTCGCACACAATCCTGTCGCACCTAACCGTGATGTGAGTCATCAAAAAACACAGCACTTGTGGCGTGTGCCACGGAAAATATCCCAGCTTGAGAAGTATATATCCCAGAGGGTCAACAACAAATGAAACATAGCCAATTCAAAATAAACTACACAACGGGAATTTTTCTGTCCTAGCAGGTTTGTCCCCCTTGTGTCACAATGGGGAGCGTGTAAAGAGTAGGTTAGCAATTTGAGATTTGCTAGTGCTGCATGTGAAATGCAATCAGTCAGCAGCTGCTGAGTAATGTGGCGTGGCTGTCACGCCAGTACCACCTTTTTTCTCTTTGCCACTCTTTTCCACAGAGAGTGCGGCAAGAATTTCAATGGCTGCTCTCATCAAAAGAGGATGTTGACATGCATCAGGCGAACAGCACCGTCGGCTCTGACAGAATGTTAAACGCTCCCGTTCCGCGCGGCAGTCTGGGATCTATTTGCAGATTTTGCATTTTTGTCATTTTTCATCATCAACATTTTGGTAATTAGAGGAGAAATCCCACTGCTGTGGTTCCTCAAGCACTCACAGACAAAAAAAAAAAGAATATTTTACATTCAAAGGGAGCTTTGAGTTGCACATCTAAGAATCTGTGAGAATAAAAAGAGCTTTAACAAATGAGGACTCTTAGGAAAAGTGTAACTCCCACCATTATTTGAATATCATAAATGTCTATCTATAGCACAACAAGCACTTGAAGAAAACGTTTCAATGCCTCATGATTGGGTCATAATGTTCAAATGTGATTTTATTCTTTGAGAGACAGGATTTTGATTATGATTTTGATATTATGATTGCCCTTCGCTAAAGACAGAATATCTTAATTTCTACAGAAAGTTCTTGAATGTGCATTTTGTTAGTTGTTCATGAACATATGGTTAAATGAATAGTTCACCCCATATATTATTTAATATTTTAATTATATTATTATATATTTGTTATATAAGAGAAAAAAAATATATGAGTTAAATGTAATTGTAATTAAATTATTTACTCACCCATGTCATTTCAAACTTATATGCTGTCCCAAAACCTTGAAAGAAAAAACTTTTATGGTCCTTTTTGGACTTTGATAGACATGGTCACTATGAATTGTCACTGTATTCTGCAAAAATCCTCTTTTTTAAGGGTATAATGCGAATAATGACAGAATTTTGAGATGACAGAATGTGTCCGTCGCTCCATCCGAAATCACATACTGTCTGACTAGGTACTACATTTGAATTTACTTTGCAACCGTTAAAAGTGTACGTTCTAGAATGAAATTTGGATGTACTACATCCGCCATGTTGCTGTCATGTGAGCTACATGTGTTGCTCCACTGTCATACATAAATCCTGTCCCGTGGCCTGATGGGATCGTAAAGTGTCAAATGCGCACTGCAGACGTAGTAGGTCATCCAGGGACTTTTCTCTCTATTCTTCGAATACTGACATACTACTTTTGGTGTACGTTTTTTTGCATATTATATATATATTTGGGAAGTATTAAATTTTGGATGCAGCGCATGTGTACTTTAAGATCTTAATTGAACTATCTGGAGAAATAATGATGCTGTACTCAGAGTTAGGTGAATGCACAAAATGCCTCAGTGCGGTACCAGAAACAAACAAAAACAACAAATGGTATGGTAGGGGTCAAAGGTTATGCTTTCTGGAAAGTGTGAAGGAACACACTGCCATACACTCACCCTGGAAAAGAAGAATAAAATACGAAGGGTTTCCTTCATAACTTTTCCTTAACAGCTAATAGAATTCAGAAGACCCAGAGAGAAATCTCTGTCTCACTTGTTCAATAACATAGCCTTTATTTGTGAAGTCAGCACATACAGGTGATCAGGTTCTGTGGTGGAAAACCCATTCTGAGCCCCATTAATGCAATCTCAGGTTTACAACTCTGTGCTGCAAAGACCTGGTTTCATATCTCACGAGACAAAAGAAGGTTGATTAAATTGAGGGTTACCTTTCTTAACTTTTCAAATTAGTATCGTGGCTAAGGGGCGCTGCAGGTGATTGTGAAGGAAAGAAATCTTTGTTGTCCTGAGAGACAGATGGATTAAAACAATGAAAGTCATTGACACAGATTTGTAAAACTAAGCTGTGGCTGTTGCATGCAGGCAATACCAAGAAAGAAAAAAATGTGAAATCACAAGGGATGAAGATCAATTTAAACCTGTGTGTACGTGAGTTTGTGTGCTTGACCTAAGAAATTCAGAATGACTTCTGCTAATAATCACAGATGAGGATACTAGGGGCTGTAATTAAAACCAATCATGGTCTAGTAGTCAGCACATTATGGCATATGCATATCAAACTAGAGCAAGCTCAAATGGTTGTTTCACTTTTTCAAGGATGAATGCAATCACTGATGACATCTAGCTCATTCAAAACTACAACATACAGGCCAGAAGTACATAATATATATGGGGAGGTCGTGGCCTAGTTAAAACAAAATATATTGCACAATATATTACACGGATTACAGCATATATTAAATTCTCAATTATGTATTGTAAATTAAGGAGGTCCACGCATGACATGCGGGAAAAAAATATGTATATCGTGGCCATGAATTAAATCGTTCCCACTTTCCCTCGTTTTCAGTAAACCGTGCTTAATACAATAATTTGTTCCCTCGTTTTCCTAAATCGTGCACACGAAATAATAATTTGTTTCCTCATTTTATTAAGCTAAAACGTACATGAGAATCTAAATGGTTCGCATCATTATTATCTAACATTGCTATTTATATTAAATATATCTCTCATAGGTAATTTTAGAACATTGAACGTTGTGGTCCTTCTAAAAGACCAGCAGTAGTTGCTTGAATTGTTGCACCTATTTTACTTCAGATTTAGCTCATTTTGAATTTGTGTGCAATTATGTTCAGTGTAGTACATAAACAGGTTGAGCTATAAAAGTGCAGCACACCATGATGGAGAATAAAACAGCAATATTACCCTTTGCTTAATAGAGGGTGAACTGTCACTTCCCATTGTAATGAACTGGAAGATGGCCAAACATATGCAATCAAAATAATGGAGGTTATAATAATAATAGTGTTTAATAAACAACTGCTCGTGGAAGCAGCAAGCTGTGGTTCTAGATGTATAAATATAAAAGACAATGTAATGGTGTAACTAATGGTGACAAATGGATGATGATATAAAATACAATTTATGAAATGATGACTTGAAATGACAAAACATGTGCATTTTACAGTTCAAAGAATATAAATAGTCAACTACATGAATGGTTTGCCTTGATTTTTATTCTTGCAATATTACTACACTGAATCTTTATGATCCACTTTTTATATTTACTTATATAACTTATATTAACTATATTATATATTAAATATAGCCAGTAAAATATGTGTATGTGCAGAAATGTGTCCTTGCAATCACAGAGATTAATTTCACTCTGAATGCTGTTTGTGCAACAAATTAACCTAATGTTTAGCGGGTAGTTTAGCTAAATGCAGCTCGATATTTCCAATTTTGCCACAGAAAACTGTTTTCAAACACAGCCCCTTGATTTCAGTGAAGATCAATTCAAATGTTTCCTGACATTGACAGCTTTGTACATATATTTGTTATCATTTAATTGCTTTAAGCAGAAAGATGTAGTGTTTACAGCCATTCACAAATATCAGACATACACTCAGCAATAAGAGGGGAATATATGTGAATTATGTCAATGAAAGTCCTGAATCATGTTTGTTTTCATGGCACATGGAAACGTCAGCATCAAACCTCAGCTGCTTAAAATGTTTTAAAATATGTCTGAAGAAATCAAATGGATCATCATGCTAGTAACACATTGCTTGTCACATGTTTAAATAATTTACTTTCCATCCCCTGTAGCTGAATAAAAGACTATAGAATTATTTATTACAAATGGTGTGGTAAAAATCCAAATCAAGTAGTGTGTTTGGACACTGGATGCCAAAACAGATTCCGATCAGCTACTGGAATCTGGAACTCACTGTACACTGAGTATGCAACATATAGACAGTTAATTAAAAGGAGCCATTTCTATGCTTTTTGTGTTGCATGCTTAATGCACACTCTTATTCATCAGGGGATGTTAAGTTGCTGAATATATGTAAATAAGTATGATCATGGCCAGCCATATGTTAATGTGCTTATGATTCCTTAGGGGTTTCTGAATGCCCCTTATTTGAAGCATACGTTCCAAAAATGATCTGCGTGGAAGCTTATGGGTATAGCAATATTCAATTTGAAATGTAATATGCAAAATGGCAATGCAATATGTAAAATGGAAATGTATTTCTGTATTTAAATTAAAAATGTCGATACCATTTGATATTTCCTACATTCAAAAAAAAAAAAAAGATGGGTAATAATAGATTATGACGGAATTGAACCTGTCGATCAAAATGATGAACATATGCGGAAGTACAGTATAACTTGACCTCTGGTTTCTAATAACATACTGGTTCTATCACTTATGGACGTGCATAATCTTTGGGAACATTGACATTTCTCTGTTCTTGTTCCACTTCATCTGCCAGTAAATGCCTCGATCTAAATAGCTTTGTACCCGCCATGTTTCCAACACTTGGCCCCGCCTTGATGAAGTGATTGACAGGGCAGAGCGGGGATCGGCTCGGATTGCATTTTCAATTCCAAATAAAATTTCGATACATTCATTGCGTACATTTAATGAAAATGCAATCTCAAGTGTGATAACTGAGTCTAAATGCAATTAAGAAAAATTATATTTAATTTTGTTATTTTGCTTCAATTTTTGCTTGAACATGTTAAACCTATCTAATAATTGCTTTAATACATTTTTGGAGCTTATAAAATGTTAAAATATATGTTAAAGCTGCAGTCTGAAGTTTTTCCTCTTTGTCGCCATCTCTGTTCGAAATCTGCAATTGCAGTCATTCGCGGAATGATCAACTTTACGTGGGTTGTGCCTCGGCACGGCACAGCGCGGATGAATCCAATCTTTCGAGGAGAGTGTGCGGCTGTCAGTCATCGCGCCGGTGTGGATACTGTCATTCAGAATCACAGATTCTATACTTTTTCGAAGTGTGACCAACATAAGAATTTTCATCGGAAAATGTCATCTGAACAAGTAAGTAACATCCACTTTTGTTCTTATCATATCACGTCAAACCGTGCTAATTATACTTTGTTCTCAAATTGTTAATCTTAACAACATCAGCATGTGTAATGGTCTTGTCTCCAGAGCGCTATTTTCATCCTGGCCAGTAGGGGTTGCTCTCCTTGAGCTCTTCATATCATGCTTCCTCCAGAACTGCGGATGGCGCTTGTATCGTGAACGCTAGACTCTCCACTCCTGAAGGAGTTACCCCTAACCATGTTCTAACTAAATCCTTCTCATCAATCCTGATTTCCCACACCTGTGTTTGACCCTTTATAAGTCTGTTTGTTCCCTGCCACTGTGTTCAGTCTTGAGCTATTTATCCTGTGTATCCTGCTGCCTGTCTTTGAGTTAAGTGAATCTCTTGTGGGATATTTTGGACCCTTGTGTCTGTTTTTGTTTTCACGGTTTAATGGAAACTTGGCTCGCCTAGTTTATTTGTATTTTGTATCTTTTGTTTCTCCAGTAAAGATTACTTTTATTTTTTGAAGACTCAAGTCTCCTGGCTCTTTTGATCTTCTGCTATTGGGTTTAAGTATTGGGGAGTTATCTCAGTGTGTAACCACTCACACTTAGAGCACCAGACCCGGGTTCAACCACAGCTTCTTACAGCGTGACTGCATTTAATGTGTATTAGGGCTACCTGTAGTTCAGTTTCCATTTCTGTGCAGTCTAATTTCCAATTGTCATATCAACAAATGAATGTTCATTAGGACTGGTACTGTAATCAGATGCATATTTATCCTTGTTTTTAGCATGGGCCGGTTGCTGTCTCTTTTTTTCTGTAGCCAGTCCGAAGTCTTTTGCATTTTACAACGGGTGAATCTCCAGTTTTCACTGGTGATTATCATTTGAACCTTTCTGGATCCACCATCAAATTGATACGTTTGATTATATCAAGTGCTGTGAGAAAAGGCTATAAATCTCCACCTCCAGCATCCTCACACGCAATATAGCCTACTAGCTGAGACTCTTCTTTATGTGTACAGATGTGACGTAATGACTCAATATAGTCTACTAGCCGAGACTCTTCTTTATGTGTACAGATGTGACGTAATGACTCAATATAGTCTACTAGCCGAGACTCTTCTTTATGTGTACAGATGTGACGTAATGACTCAATATAGCCTACTAGCCGAGACTCTTCTTTATGTGTACAGATGTGACGTAATGACTCAATATAGTCTACTAGCCGAGACTCCTTCTTTATGTGTACAGATGTGACGTAATGACTCAATATAGTCTACTAGCCGAGACTCTTCTTTATGTGTACAGATGTGACGTAATGACTCAATATAGCCTACTAGCCGAGACTCTTCTTTATGTGTACAGATGTGACGTAATGACTCAATATAGTCTACAAGCCGAGACTCTTCTTTATGTGTACAGATGTGACGTAATGACTCAATATAGCCTACTAGCCGAGACTCTTCTTTATGTGTACAGATGTGACGTAATGACTCAATATAGTCTACTAGCCGAGACTCTTCTTTATGTGTACAGATGTGACGTAATGACTCGATATAGTCTACTAGCCGAGACTCTTCTTTATGTGTACAGATGTGACGTAATGACTCAATATAGTCTACTAGCCGAGACTCCTTCTTTATGTGTACAGATGTGACGTAATGACTCAATATAGCCTACTAGCCGAGACTCTTCTTTATGTGTACAGATGTGACGTAATGACTCAATATAGTCTACTAGCCGAGACTCTTCTTTATGTGTACAGATGTGACGTAATGACTCAATATAGTCTACTAGCCGAGACTCCTTCTTTATGTGTACAGATGTGACGTAATGACTCAATATAGTCTACTAGCCGAGACTCTTCTTTATGTGTACAGATGTGACGTAATGACTCAATATAGCCTACTAGCCGAGACTCCTTTATGTGTACAGATGTGACGTAATGACGCAAAGACATGCTCGAATCTCCCGCGGAAATCCACCAGTACCACTGGAATTAAAAACATTATTACAAGCTTACCGTTTTGAATCGAGCTAAGGCAAGCAGAGAGTTTTGAACACTGGCTGGTTATGTACTTGCTCAAAAGTATTTTGGATAATTTTTAACCCCAAAAAGTTACGGACTGCAACTTTAAAACATCTAATATAAATACAAAATAAATAATGTCAATTATATTTACAATTATACATTCCCATGTTACATATTGAATTTCTATTTTGCATATTACATTTCAAATTGAATATTGCTAACCATAAGCTTCTATAGATCTGAGGGGACTGGAGAGGGAGAATTGCATTGCTTGTGACGGCAAATTTATGCCTGAATCTCGTTTATTTTAAAAGTACAAGGAAAAACCCGTTGTCCAAAGTATCTTCTTCATCTTGTTTAGAAAATGTTTAGCCAATTTTTCACAGTTTGGGAGATCAGAATTAGCAAACTGTTATTTCCTTTATTATATACCGTAAAACTTCAAATAGTAGCCCGGGCTTTTATTTTCCCAAACCGTCGAATTGCACCGGCTTGTATTTGAGACAGGCGTCTATATGAGTCAGGCCTTTATAATTTAGTGTTGAGATGTTGGTCATTGAGTGTATGTCTCTAATCTATAAAAATCTCCAAATGCTCCACGTTAAACTGCGGTCTTCCAACCTTTTACTGTCGCGTCGTCAATTGATTTTGATTAATATGCGCGAGGGAGAGAGAGCAAGACAGCGCTCGTGTTGTTTGAAGATGTGAGAGTGCGCGCGCGCGGCCGGGGCGCTCTCTCTCTCTCTCTCTCTCTCTCTCTCTCTCTCTGCTCGTAACGCGCCCTGTCAAGCGCAGCAGTCATTCTATTCTACATCACTCATCGATCAAAAAAAGCTTTGGAGGGACAAAAAATTGCTTTGGCGGCCGCGAAAAAGCGGACGATCTGACGGTTTTAGAGGATTAAATACAACCCGAAACTAAAAAACAGACCCGGCCTCTATTTGAGACCGGCCTTTATTTACCCAAACCTGCAGCCACACCAGGCGTGTAAAAGAGACAGGCGTCTATTTGGGACTCGGCTATTATTTGAAGTTTTACGGGGTATTCTCTCAATGAGTATTTTCTTCTTGTTTTCCTTTTAAAAAATATCTAAACATCCCTACAGCAAGTTTGTTTTTCATAGACCATTAGCATTTTTTTCTTCTTGTTTTAATCAGTAATCCAACAACATTTAGTGTGCTGTATACTTAAAACAACAAGAAAATATAAAATGATTTGCCAGTGGCAGTTCATTCATTCCCAATACAATTTTGCTGTTCAAGTTTACATCTAAACATTTTCAAAACAAGATAATATATTAAATAAAACTAAGACTAAAATATGGTACTTTTCTGCAATTTGTTAACCGATATTTATACTTATTTATGCTTTAAAAACGGTTTACAATGTCAAGCTGGAACTATTACAATCCAACATGACTCAATCAATAACTCGATTTACATCCTCTCCTTGTGCACTTTTATTGAGATATGATATTATGATACTGTGCTATATTCAATATCAGGCCCTTCAGCTTCTTTTTGATTCTTTTTTCTCTTTGGTCTGCCTTTGAGTCTTTGAGGTGAGTCTCTCTTTGTGTTTGGCCTTTGTGGAGCATTTTCCTCCTGACTTTGAAGCTTGGCTGAACGTCCCACAGCCTTAGTGTTTGTTTCTTTGCAAAAAAAAAAAAAAAAGAAAAAAAGTAATGCCTGTCCTACTTGGTTTCTCACCCCTGACAATATGCTCCTTTGGATCTCCTCCACAGCTGGAAATGGAAGTCTGTGCTAATTTTTGGGGTCAGTAAAGGATAGACGTTCTACAGGAGGATGGGATCATATAACTGGAGCGGATTCAAGACCCAGCTGATCTCTCGGGAAGTCATTATTCCTTCTAGGGGACCGCTGGGTGGTACAGTTCTTACAAGTGCATACATTTCACAGATGAGAAGGCCGATGTCTGATAAAAAAAGAAAATTGAATTTTTACATCAGTTACATAAAATCTTCAGCAACTTTAACAGTTTGTATCTATGATGTTCACATTTATATATCCATGTATATTTTTAATCAATTTGGAGGGTTTTGAAACTCTCGCTGTCAGCTTACATATTCCATTTCTCTTTGTAGTTTCTTTTGCGTAGCGTCTCTGTATATGGGCTATGTCAGATTTAAACAAGCTAGGCTGGGGGCAAATGTAATATCTTTGAATATCCTCTAAAAGTTTGTCTTTATTTTGAAAATGCACAGAGAAAGAGAGAGAGAGAGAACAAAGGCAGACCTTCTCAACATTCACACATCTATATTTAGAGCTTTCCTCATGGCCTTGCTTTTATAGGTTATATTGTGCTGTAAAAACAATGTCCCTGGGTGAAGAACTGTCATACATCAAGTCCAACATAGATCTGAAGGTATTAAAGGTACAGGAGTACATATGTTGGATATCATTTCGCCTCTAAAAATAGATCAAAACAACAATCAAGCTGCAGAAATCAACTTGGTCTTTCCTATGTACTACATTTTCATGTATTCATCATACATTCAATTCATATTAAATATATGTCTTAATATATTGGATAAAATATTTAAAGATGCAAACCATATTTGTTTGTTTTTGATCACAATTAAGTCATTAAATGTATATATTTTAAATATTTGTATGCTTTTGAGAGGTTTATTCTAATTTGTTTATACTATAACAAAATATTACTGTGCGCATGATTTACTCAAAACAAGGGAATGAATTAGTAAAACATACTTATGTATTAGTAATTTATGGGAAAGATTTGTTATACATATTCTTTTCCCTGATGTCATATGCAGGGCTCCGTACAAAACTTTTTCTCAAGCGAGTTTTCTCAAGTCACTTTTATTGTTAGCCCTGTTAGTTTATTATTATTTTAATCATTTTAACTATTAAAATGCATTTTCTTAAAGACATCTTCCCTCAGGAAGTGACATAATTTTTGGTCACAACAGTAGCACAAACATCAGTTGGTGAAACTTCAAATTGTTCATGATTTTATGATGCTATGTCAGATTTTATTAAATGTGATTGAAACAAAGAGCTACATATATAGTTTGTATAAATATCTCTTTACATTTGGTATTCCAGTCAAAAAAATTAGTGGGGCCTGAGATTGACCATATAATATTTCTGAAAGTGATTGCCTGCTTTACTGTACAATAATAACCACATTTATAAAACCAGTGGAATTGTGCTATTTCAAACACACTTCCAGCTGTGAAGCTGCTACTGGAAATGAGAATAATTTTCATATATTGCATGTAAGATGCTTTGGCTTACATGTGCATTCTGAAGTCTGTCAGACTCCACACTGCCACGAGCAAATGATTTACAACAAATCTCATTTGACTGTCACAGTTGATGCGTCGTGAGAAATAAGAGCAGATTCAGGCACTCTTCTGTCTGGGGGAAACTTCTCTCAACGTTTCATTAATGAAGCTATCACACACATGAATGGTTTTATATTACTAGTATTTCACTGTCCTCTCCTGTGGATATTGCTGTTTTAGAGTGAATTGCCCTGATGCAAAGGATCTCAGGCTGAAGTTAAGACTCTATGTTTCTGATCATTATAGGTCTCGGCTCATAAGCATAATATCTGAAAGAACCCCAAAATGCATGCCGAGACACTGCGGCGAATTGTAATTTTCAAGAGTGAAGATCAGATGCTGGATATCAATAGAAAAGTTCAAATTTTGGTCTCTACAATGTGGCTCCTAAAAGATCTTAAAATACTACTAAACTTTGATTTCTTAATATTTTTCTTAAATAAATGACCCATATCATATGTGCAAAAGACAAGTGAAGTGCTCATAATTCTGAACCTGAATCCCAATAAAGTGTTCGTTTTTCATTAAATTCTTATGTGTAGATATTTTACATTTACATTTTGGTATTTGAATGCTGCTGTTCACCGTGATATAAACATTGGGATGTTTCTCTTTAATGTACATGTATTGCTGTCTGCCTGCGTTGTTAATCTTCATTGTTTTAGTGCCAGATAAACGTTTCTCTAAATGTTAACGTTAATTGTATGTGTCATTGACTTTAAGATCTATCTCCTTTTTCAGTTTGGTAGGCTGCTTTTAGCTTTTTTTTTTAAATTAAATTAAATGAAATTGAGTTTAACGAGCTACAGTTTTAAAAAGTCACTCCCTTAACACTGATAGCTAATATGTAAAGTAAGGCCATCATGCTTGCAAACGTTCTCAGCATTGTTGTTTATAATATATATTTTTTTTTTAATGGCATGTGAGCTGAACTGAGATTTTTATTTTATTTAATTTCCTTGGTTTTGTTTCTTTTCTCATCTGAGAAGAATGAAACGGCCTTGAACAGAGTGGAGCTTCTTTGATACCGGCTTTCACTTTTGATTAAGAGTCAAGTGCATCTGGCACCAAAGAGGGAGGACAAATTTACTTAAGACGAGGTTCATCATGGCTGCCAAGGATGGAGGGACAGTGTGCTCCCCTTCCTACTTCTATTTTGTTTGGAAAATCCTCCAAAGACATGCAAGGCTATTCAGGAGGTTTTGAGAATAAATTTGTTGAATGAGAAGCAACATCCGTTTCATCATACAAAATACTTGACCTATCTCACTGTCTGCATCTATGACAGGAATATATATATACAGTGTATATATATATATATATATATATATATATATATATATATATATATATATATATATATATATATATATATATATATATGGCTAGGCCAAAAACAACCTTGTGCAGTTGATTATCCAGTATTATGATTTTACCAGCCTTGCCTTCAAGGCCTAATCAGTACCGTAACCCACAGCTTATGAGGTCGAACAGAATTTGAAGTAAGTTTTTCTTTTTTGTAATAGCTTATTTCCAAGGTACACGTGGATACATATTCATATGCTGAGTTTTCATGGCTTGGCAAAAAAAAAAAAAAAAAAAATCTGCTCTGTCAATAACTTCGCAAGGGCAGGTCGAAACTCACAAAATGATTATATATTTAAAAGAGAAAAATGTCTGAGCTTGGCAATCTTCTCCGCCCGCCGTACACTCAACAATATCTCTGGCTCTGGAAAGAGCCGAACTGTCAAAAACGTCGAAATCCAGCAGACCACACACTCTTTGGGATACTTTTTTTCTGTATTTGAATCCTACAATTGTGAACAGGTTCTGAATGGGAAACGTTTGTCACATAAATTAAATACTGTGTTTTTGAAAAATCACTCAGCATAGGTGCAATGAACCTCTCAGGCTCTGCACCTTTCACCATTCGAACGAAGCAGGGAGCCAGACATACAGATGATGGAATAACAACTTAAAAAAGATGGATGATAAAGCCTGGGCTGGATATAATGTACTTGTGAAGAGGTCCCCGTAGGTCTGCACTAAAAAAAAACATCTTAGAAAACAAGGCTTTTGATAGCAGTACCAATTCACAGTGGCTTCACCTTTCTGTGATGTAAGAGCCTATAACAAATTAGTGAGGTCCTCTCTGCTGCGGACACAAACACCTGTGCACCCACAGCACCAGATGAGATGGCACACTACAATTCACTCTCTCTTCAACAGGCACATATTTTTTAGTTTATTTAGTTTTAGTTATTGCAGTACTTCAACCTAAACTAAAAGAAGTTGCCTTCACTCTTAAAAAATACATCCATTGTATTTGTGTATTACAAAAAAAATATTTTTTAATAATAATCATTAGTAATATGTTTTGTATTACATCCATGGAAATGTTCCATATAAAATGTTCTTCGCAGTACAGTGTTTTATTTAATTTTGTTTATTTTTTTGCAAGTTATTCTGTACGATTTATAGGCTTAATTGTTTCCTCATGGGGACCTCAATTTACCACGGTGACACAAGTTCCCATGAGTCAAGTCCCCACCGGGATAGCAAAAACAAGCACACACACACACACATATATATATATATATATATAATTTATTTCAATAATGTAAGTTATTTTAATTTATATAATGAATTATGAACAGATGATGAACATTCTCACGGATTCACAAAAACGACTAAAAACACTGTATTATGCTGCCAGGTCGGTAGATAGCGATGTCACTACACACCTATAGACTGAACACGTATTACGCATGTGCATGACGTCACCATTTTCACAACTTTGCATTTTTTATTTTTTACATGCATGGGGACGATAACTGTATTGTTTTCAAAAACTTGCACTTTGAAACGTCTCGGTTACATATGGTAACCCTCGTTCCCTGAGGGAGGGAACGGAGACGTAGGTCAGACTGACTAATAGGAATCTCGCTAGAGAGCCAATTTACTTCGAGTGAATCTAAAACAAGCCAATGCACATTGGCGTGCAATCATTTGCAACAGCTGCACGTCCTCGTCAGCGCGGGTATATAACGAGCGGCTGTGTGATTGCACTTCAGTTTTTTGCTGAGGAGCCAAACTTGGGAAGCTGGCTCCCCGGTGGGCAGCAGCAGATGTGGCGACGGGACCTACGTCTCCGTTCCCTCCCTCAGGGAACGAGGGTTACCATATGTAACCGAGACGTTCCCTATCGGTCAGTCACTACAACGTAGGTCAGACTGACCAATAGGAATCCCTATCAAAGCACCACAGTCGCTGCACCCCATCCAGCGCCCCATGCAAGCCTCTACACCTTCTTGCCTGGAAGGACGATAGGAGGAGGGTTACACAGAGAGTGTCTGACACTGTTGTTCCTTTACAACCCATACAGTGAGACTTTGGATAACACTGGGAAAGCGTGCCCATTTTTAGAGGGAGGGGAACGCTACGGAAAGCCACTTTCTTCAGAGAGTTATGTGGAAATGCACATGGACTAACCTGAAGGCTGTACTGCATATGATATAATGGGTGACTTAGCCCAAGGGAAAGACACGGGCTTCCGACTTAGGAGCAGCCGTGGAACATATACACATATGGGATCCCCGAAGGGTCGCACATATGGAACCCAGCCCGGGTCCGGCTCTCAAGGATTCAGCAGACAGGGGCCTGGCTCTGGATGCTCCGCCATGTCCGGGCCGAGGGGTGTTGGAGGACTCGGCAGGTTTTTCACTCTGGAGCAATAAGGTTGCACAGTAGGGTGCAGCAAGCCGACAGAGCCGGGCCTCTCAGTGCTTCTACCCGTTTAGAGTGAGAACACGGGAGGAGACCGGCTCTACACGTAGGCTATCCACCTTATTCCTGCGCCCCATGACGCTTTGCGCGAATTATGGGTGTAACTTCCGTTAAGCTGTAAACAATCAGTGAAAGGCTCGCTCTATGATCGCAATACGTTAAAAAAGTGTCACAATGAGATGACATTAACTCACCCTTCAATCATCGAACATTAAAATAAAATTTAAAAGTTTAAAAGAATCAACAGACCAAAAATAGCCCCAAAAGCGTGAGTCTTTGGTTAAATATCACTGTAGTAGGCAAATATATATCTGTATTGTATAACAAGCCTTAATCAAAAATGTGCATTAACTTCAGCATTACGTGACGCTACATCAAAGTGATTTCCGTCATTTTGACAGATTATAGATTGCATTTACCTGTGAAAACAAACCTGGAAAGAGACGTGAGGATTTGAGAAGAATAACGAGAGATTCTTCGTGCATTCCAGTGAATAATTAATGGAATATCGTAAATTAAATTCGGGAGAACAGACCACAAATGTGCCGTACATGTTGTCCTTTTTCATACTTTTACAGCGGATTGCAAAGGAAAAAATAAAAATCATCATGAGGAAAAGAAAAAAGCAGCGACTGAAAAGAGCTCTTGCCGTAGATATTCTTGTTATAACATGTCACGCTAAAATACCAAGTATAACGTTATTCTCATGATGTCTGAAAATAAATCATGAAGGAAAATTGACAGCTCATCCAGTCAAACTGACGTATAAGCTTTATTTGTAGGGCAACCTTATGATTGGAAATGAATTGTTTCAGCCTTTTTGAATGGAAGTTCCCCAAACCGGAAGTGCCGCCCATAATTAAAAACGCAGTAAGCTCGTCAGGAATAAGGTGGATAGTATCTAGCAAACGTGTTAGGTGTCGCCCAGCCCGCAGCTCTACAGATATCTGTTAGCGAGGCGCCACGAGCCAGCGCCCAGGAGGATGCAACGCCTCTCGTGGAGTGTGCATGCAACCTGAGCGGGCAGGGCACGCCTTGAGCTTGGTAAGCCAAGGCGATGGCATCCAATATCCAGTGTGCCATCCTCTGCTTGGAGACAGTCTTTCCCTTCTGCTGGCCTCCGTAACAGACAAAGAGCTGGTCTGAGGTCCTGATGCTTTGAGTTCTGTCCACGTACATACGCAGATCGCGAACGGGACAGAGTAAAGCCAGGGCTGGGTCTGCCTCCTCCAAGGGCAGCGCTTGCAGGTTCACTACCTGGTCTCTAAAGGGAGTGGTAGGAACCTTGGGCACATAGCCAGGCCGGGATCTTAACCCTCTGGGGACCAGAAACGCGCTGGCACGTTTTGCTCGTTTTGCTCGTTTTTTTCACATAGCAGAAAAATAGACTTAAAGTACTACCATCATTTCTGTTCATAGTTAAGAAATATGAGAAAATAATCTGTTAAATGTCTACTTTTTTATGTGCCCACATACAATCGAAATAAAATATTGTGCTTTTGTAAAATAAAGAATATAAACAGAAACAGCGTTCCGCCTCTCAGTCACCGTGAACTTTTTTCCTGGAGCACGTCTCTAATCTTCAACAAAACTCAGCAAATACTATTCACCCAGCCATAAGCAATATATATTTTAAATCGTTTGAGTTTGTACTTTTAAATGATCCGATTCAAAATAATAAACAATAAATAAAACAATAAACAATAAATATTCTCCGTTTATGTCATCTATATAAAAAGAGAGACGTGTCAGCCATTCTAATTATCTTTCTCTCAGCTCATTATCTCTGGTAATGTGACACGCCCACGCAAATATGTGAAGCACCACATTGAGACACGTTAACGCCCATAAACTCTGAAAACACACTATATGTTTTAGTCAGATTAATCTACTGTCATCTTGAGCGGCTATGAGGAATAATCCTGGGACATTTACCTACCTCAGAACAAGTGCTGGTTTATTTTCACCACGAGGAGGAGCAACAGATTCAGCTGAGAAGTGTGTAAGTGTTTTATGCTTGTGCTTTGTTCTAATCGCGATATAGAATAACGTTAGTGTCTGTAAACGGAAAAATAGCATACTGTTTAAATGTGAATCATGTTTCTGTGTGTGTGTGTGTGTGTGTGTGTGTGTGTGTGTGTGAATGAATGAATGAATGAACTGACAGATACGCACTGTTATAGACGAAATAAAATACATTTTGTTGACTAGTTTTGGATAGAGTATAAAGTTTTTACTCTAAAATAGACATCAAATAAGCTTTTGTTAGGAGTTTCTGCTCATATGTTAAATGTATAGTATGTTTTGTCAATAAACTAATCAACTAAGATGTTATAGTTTTTGTTCCAATGCAAGCAAAATAATGAATCCTCAACTTTGAAATATGTATGATCAAACTAAGACATTTATGGAAAAAGACAATTTTCTTTTCAAGATGTTTCCAACTCTAACTTTGAACTGAAATAAAACCATGTCTATATGGTGAAGGGTGTGTGATAGAAGTGTCCAGACGTATGCACCCTGTATTTTAAAGAAGAACGTTTAATTATTTGCGATACATTATTCATTCACAAAGAATTCAAGGACATTATTCATGTCCCTAAAGGTTGGAGTTTTGCTCTTTTTTTTTAAGGCATTACGATTTTTTATTCCTCTTTTTAGTCAACTTTAGCATGGGTGTGTTCACTTATTCTAAGCAGTGTGTGTGTGTGTGTGTGTGTGTGTGTGTGTGTTGTAAATAAATCCAAACAATCTAAAAGCCATTCTTTTTTAAATCTCCTCATTCTTTGTGCAAGGCTCCTTATAATGATATGGCCTGATAGCACCTAATAGGGCCATTATGGGATGGTCTTTGTCTTTCTCAGGTGTGAAATGCATACATATTAATGAGAGATCACGCCTCCTCGCATTAAGCTTTCTCAAACAAAACACGTCATACACATTCTAAAAGACTTTATTGACTTATCTGAATGAGTAGTCAGGATGATTCTCACATAGTTTTGGAGCAAATATTCTAGACTATGTGATACAAGTTTCAAAAGTCTTGTGAAGAAATAATCAATATGTGTTTTGTGGCCTTATTTCAGAAACTTTTATTTTTAGTTTTTTCAATAACCACGCATAAATAATATTCTCTCAAAAATACAAACATGTACATACACGTTGCTTACATATTATGGTAGTTCGTTTGTGCTATATAGAGTGAATTTACACCTTTGCCATTAACATGTTTATAAATAACTGAAAAAAGCACAAATGTCAGTGCATGTCAAAACATCCCAAGGGCCCCAAAAACCCCTTGGTCCCCAGAGGGTTAATACCACATGGCTGTCACCCGGCCCGAGCTCTAGGCAGGATTCGTCGACCGAAAATGCGTGCAGGTCTCCTACCCTCTTGACAGAGGCCAATGCAACCAGTAGCAAAGTTTTCATGGAAAGAAGCTTTAAGTCCATTGTTTGCAAAGGCTCAAAGGGAACGTCCTGAAATGCTCGGAGCACCAGGGAAAGATCCCAAGAGGGTATGGAGGGGGATCGAGGAAGATTTAATCGTCTCGCCCCCCTAAGAAACCTGACGACCAGGTCGTGCTTTCCAACTGTTTTGCCATCGATGTGGTCGTGATAAGCTGAAATAGCAGCAGCATGGACTTTGAGGGTGGAGGGAGACAGTCTTCGCTCCAACCCTTGCTGCAAGAAGGAAAGCACAGACCCAATCGAACATCTTCGGGGGTCTTCTCGGCGAGAAGAACACCACTCGACGAACAGGTTCCACTTCAGGGCGTAGACGGCGCCTGTGCTGAAGTGATGGTGTTAAGTACCTCTGGGGGTAAGTCACCTAGAACCTCCGCGTGAACAGACATGGAGTTTCCAGAGGTCTGGACGCTGGTGCCATAGGGTGCCCCGTCTCTGAGTCAGAAGATCCTTCCTCAGAAGATCCTTCCTCAGAAGATCCTTCCTCAGAGGAATGGGCCAGGGAGGGACTGTCACAAGGAGCATGAGTTCTGGGAACCAGGTCCGAGTGGGCCAGTAGGGAGCCACCAGAAGGACCTGCTCCTTATCCTCCCTGACTTTGCACAGTGTCTGTGCAAGAAGGCTCACTGGGGGAAACGCATATTTGCGAAGGCCCCGGGGGCCAGCTGTGTGCCAGTGCGTCCGTGCCGAGTGTTCCCTCGGTCAGGGAGTAAAACAGCTGGCAGTGGGAGGTCTCTGAGGAGGCAAACAGGTCTACCTGAGCCTCCCCGAACTCTCTCCAGATCAGCTGAACCACCTGGGGGTGGAGTCGCCATTTTCCCGGGAGCACCGCTCGTGATAGCTCTTCGGCCACACGGTTGAGCATGCCGGGGACATACATGGCTCGAAGCGACCTCAGATGCTTCTGACTCCAGAGGAGGAGATGGCGGGCGAGTTGCGACATGCGACGGGAGCGTAGACCACCTTGCCGGTTGATATACGCAACGGTTGCAGTGTTATCCGTACGGACCAGCACATCCCTGCCCTGCAGCGGCCTTTTCAGACGGCGCAGAGCGAGGTGTACTGCTAGCAACTCGAGGCAATTGATATGCCAATGCAGATGAGGGTCCGTCCACACCCCTGATACTGCATGCCCGTTGTACGTGGCACCCCAGCCAGTGGCAGAGGCATCTGTGAATACCACAGCGTGCCTGGATACCTGTTCCAAGGGGACTCCTGCCCGAAGGAACGAGGGATGAAGGTCTGACGGCAGGCCGGTGTGATTGCCACCCGGTGAGTGCCGTGATGCCACGCCCATCTCGGGACTCGGCCGTGAAGCCAGTGCTGAAGCGGTCTCATATGAAGCAAGCCGAGCGGGGTTACCGCTGCTGCTGCTGCCATATGCCCCAGGAGCCTCTGAAAGAATTTCAGTGGGACCGCCGTCCTGCCCTTGAACATGTTCAAGCAGTCCAGCACCGACTGAGCTCGTTGCTCTGTGAAGCGCACTGTTTGTGCGACCGAATCCAACTCCATACCGAGAAATGAGATCCTCTGCACGGGGGCGAGTTTGCTATTCTCCCAGTTGACCCGAAGACCCAACTGGCTGAGGTGCCTGAGCATAAGGTCCCTGTGATCACATAACCGATCTCGAGAGTGTGCTAGTATGAGCCAGTCGTCGAGATAGTTGAGGATGCGAACACCCTGTTCTCTCATGGGAGCAAGGGCCCCCTCCGCGACTTTCGTGGGGACACGGGGGGACAGGGACAGCCTGAAGGGTAGGACCTTGTACTGATATGCTCGACCCTCGAACGCAAAGCACAGAAACGGCCTGTGTCGAGGGAGAATCGAGACATGAAAGTACGCGTCCTTCAGGTTGATCGGTGCAAACCAATCTCGGGGATGGATGCATTCGAAGATGCGTTTGTGCGTAAGCATTTTGAACAGTAGCTTGTGGAGGCTCCGATTCAAAACTCGCAGGTCCAAGATCGGTCGTAACCCACCACCTTTCTTGGGTACAATGAAGTATGGACTGTAGTGCCCTGACTTCATATCGGCTGGAGGGACCGGCTCTATCGCGTCCTTCGCCAGTAGGACTGCGATCTCTGCGCGCAAGACATGGGCATCGGCTGCTCTCACTGTAGTGGAGTGGATGGCCCGAAA
Organism: Tiaroga cobitis; assembly: GCA_030578255.1. Classification (NCBI taxonomy): domain Eukaryota; kingdom Metazoa; phylum Chordata; class Actinopteri; order Cypriniformes; family Leuciscidae; genus Tiaroga; species Tiaroga cobitis. Next base: position 35,869,745 of record CM060602.1, on the reverse strand, counting down.
CTTGGGGGGACGCCGGGCGGACTGAATCGCATAGCCGAGCCTGATGGTCCGGATGAGCCAGCGAGACGGACTGGGGAGCGCTAACCAGGCTCTCAGAGACCGTACAAGCGGGACCAAGGGGACCGTAGATGTACCCGGAGTGGGGCAGCGAAGTGGAACACAGGGACCTGGCTGGGGGGGGCTCTCTCTGGGAGGCAGCCCCCAGCGCGGTCTGAGTGTGCTGTGAAGCGCTTACCTGGTTCCACGGGGCAGGAGGTGTGGGAGGCGGCTCGGTGGCGTTCTCGGACCGTACACTGCTGCCAGCTGGCGATAGAATAGGAGGATGAGAGTGGTAAGGATTTTGTCTCCCCACTGCTCTCCGAGTCCTCTTCGGACCCAGAGATGGTAGAAACTGCTCTTTTATTGAAAATTTGGGTACCGCTGGAGCTCTGAGCTCAGAGCTCTGGGGCCAGCGGCGGAACAAACAAAGGATTTTCCACCCGGCCCTCTACCGGGGGAGGGAGCGATGCTGTCATCGTCTCCTGGAGAGCAGTCCCTGTCATCTCTGGGTTGCCCGTCCTAGGGCCGCTTGCTCTTGGCTTTGCCGCCCTTCTTGGCGGGGGCCCGGACGGGCGGGGCGTCCTGCCTGCGACTGGATCCACGGCGCCGTTTCGGTGGAGGCTGCTGCTGCGGCGCAGACTGAGGAGCCGCCGGCGATGGGGTGGAGGCAGCAGCTGACCGCCGTGGCAGGATGTGCTTAATGGCCTCAGTCTGCTTTTGTACAGCCGAGAACTGCTGGGTAAAGTTCTCGACCGCGTCGCCGAAGAGGCCGGTCTGGGACACGGGGGCGTTGAGGAACCGGAGCTTGTCGGTCTCCCGCATGTCAGCCAGACACAGCCAGAGGTGGCGTTCCTGGACCACCATTGTGGACATCGCATGGCCCACTGAGCGAGCGGTAACCTTCGTCGCACGAAGCGCGAGGTCCGTCGCCCGCCGGAGTTCTTAGAACACCAGTAGGTAGTGACCACCCTCGTCCAGTTTCTTCAGTGCCTTGGCCTGATGGACCTGGAGCAACGCCAAAGCAGCACGGCAGAGGCAGCTTCCCCACAGGCCTTGTAAGCCTTGCCGGTTAAGTCCGATGAGTATTTACAGGCCCGGGAAGGGAGAGACGGTTCTCCGCGCCAAGTGGAGTTAGGGCACAGTTGCATAGCAACGGCCCGCTCCACCGGCGGGACACACGTGTAACCCTTAGCTGCCCCGCCGTCAAGGGTGGTGAGGGAGGAGGAGCCACTGGAACGGTTTCGGGCAGTAAAAGGTGCCGTCCACGTCCCAGTGAGCTCCTCATGCACCTCCGGGAAGAATGGCACTGGGGTGGGTTGCTGAGAACCAGCGCGCGCCACCCCGAGATACCAATCATCCAACCTCGAGGGTTCGGGACACGGTGGATTGTTCCACACGAGCCCGACCCTCTCGGCGGCCCGGGAAAGCATGGCCATCATCTCCGGGTCCGTATCGGGCACCGCTGGCACCCCCGAAGGAGGCAGCGGCACCCAAAACGTCGTCCGCGGAAATATCTGACCCACCCTCCGATGCCGCGATCGACATCTGTTCATCGTGGGGAGCACCAAAAGATACGACTGGTACACATCTCGTGGATGGTCCAGTGCGCTCTCTTGGCAGCTCAAATGGTTGCGGAGGCTGAGAGGGGTGAGGGTTCCTAGGGGGTTGGTTCCCCGAAGGAAGCGCGCTCACCGTTATCCTCTGGTCACCCGTGCCAGCGGCCGAAGCAACCCTCGTTAGAGGATTGGAACGGGGCGCCGGCACGGGGACTCCGCCCCCTTGCAGGAGCGAGAGTCTCGACCGCAGCTCCGAGATGGTCATGTTCCCACAGTGAGAACATGACTCATCCACGAACGCCGACTGTGCGTGTTCAATCCCCAGACACACAATACAGCGTTCGTGACCATCCCGCGATCCCAGGTAATGACCGCATCCAGAAACACACAGATAGGACGTCATCTTTAAAAAGACGCGAACTATCTGTGTAAGCTCTTTTAGGGACTGCTCTCGCTGGCACTGAAGCACACAGGGGAACAGCTGAAGCGGACACGGACAGGAATGTGCACCCGCACGTGCGCTGGTTTTCTGTTAGTGTCGTCTTACCAGCTGTGAAAACAGCTTTTGGGTTTTGCTCACGAGAGAGAGAGAGAGAGAGAGAGCTGCTCGCGCTGAAGTGCCGTATCACCCGTGCCACGAAGCGAGAGATCTTCCAAAAGGCTTGCTTGAAGAAATTCAACTCTGAGTAGAGGCATGAAGCTTTGGCTCCGAAGCAAAAAGCTGAAGTGCAATCACACAGCCGCTCGTTTATACCCGCGCTGACGAGGATGCGCAGCTGTTGCAAATGATTGCACGCCAATGTGCATTGGCTTGTTTTAGATTCACTCGAAGTAAATTGGCTCTCTAGCGAGATTCCTATTGGTCAGTCTGACCTACGTTGTAGTGACTGACTGATAGGGAACCCATTTTCAAAAGATTGCGTTTTCAGGCCCTCAAAACTCCGTTCTTGTGTAATTGAACGGCAAAATTGCATAAAAAGTGTAAACGGCCCCCTCAGTTAACAATAGTAACCCTGCTGAGGACCACATTTATTTTTCCTGCATTTAACCATGGATATAAAGTGAACGTTTGGAGGTTGAAGAAAATATTTATTTAAATAGTGATGTAAATAAAGAAATATTTAACATGGACTATTTGAAGTTTATTAATCAAATAAGTGAATGAGTGACATCCAAGTATGTTAGATGTTCTTGCTTCCATTGAAGCAAAAGCTCTTTACACGTTCTCAAATCATGCTGGAGAACATGATCGAGTTTTCATGCTGCTCGAGTGCAGCTGTCATTTGTCATTAAGTTTTGTCTTATGGAGTCCTGTCATAGATGCATATTCAGAGGAAAAAGTGAAGGAAAGTTATCCGAGACTTCTTAGCTTTCATCTTCCATTTCCCAAATGACAAACCCGAAAGAAAATTAATGTTTGAGTTCAGGGAGATCATCATTTTCAATAGCAAAGGAAATAGTTTTCCAGCCAAAACATATCCTCTATCTTTGAACCTAACTTTACAGTATTTTATGAACAATATCAGAAGTTCATATACAATGCCATAGAAACTTCACTAAGCTCCTGACCTTTCTCAACATCTGAATTCAATAACTTTCTCTTCCTTTTTTTCTGTCTCTCCTTTTGACACTCTGTGGTTATCTCTTTCTAGCGCACATTTGTGTACTGCACACTTTCCCCATACTGAGAAAGACACCCACTGCTCCAAGCTGGAGAAGCCCATTGTAAACCAGTCTGGACTGAGCCAGACTGTGTTGACTGCTGTGTTTGATTAGGTAAGTTAGGTTTGATTGACAAAGGCTGCAGAGAGAGAGGCTACAGACCACAAGAATAGCTAAAAAAAAACAAGAACTTTGATCTTGATCTGGAAAATAGGTATATTCAGACTTATTGGTTCTTTTTAGGTCACAGACAGTTATTTAAACTGAAACTGTATATTAATTACATGTGCTTTAATCTAAAGTGCATGTGTTTAAATGACAGATAGACAGATAGACAGATAGATAGATAGATAGATAGATAGATAGATAGATAGATAGATAGATAGATAGATAGATAGAGACGCGACTCGCATGCGATTTATGCAAACGTGTCCAGACAGTATAGAAATCCAATTTTATGCATAATAAAGAACCTCCAGCGATCCTATGAAGAAGGAAAAAAATAACAAATACAGATGTCTGTGTAAAATCAAATGACTAAGGTGAACCTGTGTGCCAGCTGCCTTTAGTGAGGGCTTCTGTGTATTAGCTGAAAAATAAATCTCCCTTGCTGAGTTTTAAAGACATTTTTCATTTTACAGTGACCTGAAAGCTGGAGGGCTTGAGAATGTGCTCTATATGGTTATGAGAGTGAGCTGGCTGGTGATGCACTTGAGTGCAAGAGGGGATTTCTGCTGTGTCATTGTGCCATGGTTATGTTATGTTGAATATGAGTAATCCATGATTTGATGTTCCTCATCTTCTGAAACACTTGGAAGGTGCAATTGTCATGTTATCGAGGTCGTAGGATCGTGTTGTATTTCTGAAGGATATCAGAGGGATTGGAAAATAATGGGAGGACAGAGTAAGGGAACGTTCAACAATCCCTTTGGATTTCGTTTGATGGGCCAGATTTGATTCATCTGCCCAGAGTATTGATTTGTTTTTGTTGTAGAGATGCACAGCCCTAATAATGCTCACTGTGGTTCTTTCTGTATTTCATTTTCAACACAGAACAGTATCATCTCCTCTGTTTTCTGACATTTATAACTTTCTTCCTTTTCCCCCTGAAATACGCCATTGTGAAAATACAATTTCCAATGCTGTTCATCTGTTTAAATATGTATTTGGTACGATATAGGGCACTATTCTTCCTTCATCTTATTTTTCTGCAGTGTTGCAATAGCTCTAAAGAAAATACGTATTTACATTCTAACCCAGATTTAATCTTTTATTCTAAATGCATAGAATTTTAAACAAGTCGAGCTGTGCAGCTTCCTATTTCCCATCAAACAAACAATAAACATTGTTATACTTCAACATAAAAATTGAAAATAAACACATGAGTGGTACAGTACAGTAAACAACCTGCGGATGGATGGATGGATGGATGGATGGATGGATGGATGGATGGATGGATGGATGGATGGATGGATGGATGGATGGATGGAATAATTAGTCTATCGGGGGGGAAAAAGTGTTCAAATTTCTCAGATAACCTCTAGTTCCAAACAAATAATCAACAATATATTTCAACATGAAATTAACAAACTAATAATAATAAAAACAGAGCAATTCCAATAGGGTCCTCACACCATTGGTGCTCATGCCCTAATAAAGTAAAATTATAAATAAATATGGCAAAAAGCAAAAATAGGGTGTCACATCCTCAGTCATCTGTCACAATCCTCAGTCACCAGTGTATCACCTCTGCACACTTCATCCCTCCTTCTACTCACCTGCACTCCTTCAGCAATCACCCACACCTGGTACGGATTCATCATCACTCAGCCACCCTATTTAAGCACACACCTCACACTCAGTCATTGTCTGGTCTTGTCCATATTTCGAAGACACACGGCCACTTACCAGCTTACTCACCTGAGATCACTGAATCCTGTCTGCCATCTTCTGTCTTCAGTCATTCTCTGGAGCCTAGTAGTGATGGGGAAGTTCGGATCATTTTACTGACTCTCTTGTTCGATCTCGTTCATCAAAATGCACAGATCTTTTTCCGAGTCATTTCGTTCATTCAAGTGGCTTTAAATGTTATACTTTTAACAGCCAAATTCCCCAAACACATCCACCTACGCAATATTGATCATATTCTGCTTTAAGAAATCATTATAATGCAGTCAAAAATTATTTACAGGGAGCATACAAATTTATGTTATTTATTCCAAGTCTTTCGTTCATTTGTCACATGAAAGACACAATGAACGGTCTGTTCATGAATGACCCATCACTAGTGACTAGTTCGCCGGCCTTCTCTTCTCGATCTGCATCTGCAAAGGAAAGAACTTTTCCAACTAAAGTAAAAAAAAAAAAAAAAAAGCCAGAAGAATTCCCACATATGTACATAGCTGTAGGCTGTATTAAAGGACAGAAAAGAGCTCAAATGTCTTGAAAAACTCAAATGTTGAGCTGAAATGCATTTTACACAAAACAAAGTAGTAATAAAGAACTAAAGTACTAAAGGACTAAAGAATAAACACAAAATCAAGAAATCAACATAAAATAACAGCAAATTAAAACAAAGTAGGAAGCAAGAACAGCTTTGTACAAAATATTCAAATAAAACTAGGCAATAGCAAGAAATCAACAGGAGGCGAGCAGACAATCAAGCAAGAAATAGAGAACAAAAAAATAAAATGATGAAACGCCCTCATACTCATAACTAGATTTGATCAAAAGAGAGAACAGAGCTCAAATGTGCTTCATTTTCACACCAGGATGAATGTGAAAAGGTCACATGCCAACCAACAGTTTCCTACTAATAGGAACCACTCTAGCTGTAAGAGGTGTTATACAGGTTGTAAAGAATGAGACCATGGCATAAAGGAGACTTTCTTCATTCTCTGGACTTTTCTTGGCTGATCTGAGGACAATCTACATGTGTGATTTAACATGTTTCTAAAAAGACTAATTCAGAATACAGGGATTATTTGAAGGGTAAGGATATAACGTCGCGCTCTATTGGGTCTCAAACCTCGCAGTTACATATGCCTGATGAATGTTTGTTTGGCAAACATCACCACATGGAACAAAGCTGACCAAAAGTGTGAGCTGTTTAGTTTGGATCAATAGAGAGAGGCAGTCCGTAATGAGGCCTGCTGTTCAGAGGATTAGAGTTTTGCAGCTGTGTTTTAATTTAGACAGTGATGGAGTAAAAGCAGCAGGTAGAACCATCTACCCATATATTACTACGTAGGGTTTTTATTACATTCATTTGTTTGTATTTCCTTAAAGAACCTTTCTGCACGTTTTACGGTTCCTTTGACAATTGTAGATGGGCTTGAACGCTTTGTTGTTTGGATCTTAGAATCTCTGCAGTACAAGAAAGATTTCCTACATGAACATCTTCTAAAGAATTAGGATTAGAGCTAAATATACGATACTGATGTTTACAGATTTTTAATTCAGATGTATTTGAACGTGACAACCAAAACATTTTTTAGAATTTTGACAATAAAGTCACATGTTCATGGGAGGCAAATTAAAAGAGTCTAAAACACATAATTTACTTTTAACTGAAAATTCTTCCTTTTAATCACCCTCATGTCATTCAAAAGTTCAAAATGGGATACGTTTTACCATTAAATACATTTATATCTACTGTACACACACACACTCACAAAAGTCTATATTTAAATTTAATAGTAGCCTACATATACTGTACATGTCCCCACAAGGCTAGTAAAACATGACTTTTAGACCTTGTAGCTACAATTTTGGTCCCTATGAGGAAAACAGCTTATAAATCATACTGTATGTGTGTGGTCCAGGTATACCCTACGTTACAAAATGTCCACACAAAGATGGCAATATCCGATATCCTGGTCCGTGTGGGGACATTTTTTGGTCCCCATGGGGAAAACAGCTTATAAATCATACCAAGTGATGTTTTTTGAAAATGTAAAAATGCAGAAAGATTAGGTTTAGGGGATAGAATATACAGTACAGTATAAAAATTGTTATGTCTATCTATGGAAAGTCCCCATAAAACATGAAAACAGAACGTGTGTGTGTACCTACAAATGTCCCACCACAAAAGGACAACCTAAACAATTTTATTTACACATTTTGTTTTACTAAATTATGAAAGTGTTTTCACAAAAATACAAGTTTTGTCACCTGGCCCACATGCCTACAGACTTCCACTTCAAGTGTATTGTTGTACAATGTAAAGTTGTATTATGTTACCGTTTCTCAGTCCTTTTAATGGATGAGCTGAAAGGATTGTCTTAACATGCAGCATATGCCGTTACATGAGGTTGAAACTAACCTAGTACACTCTTTCAATGCATTTGCGTTGTTGTTGTGGGCATAAGTTCATGAGCGTGAGGTTAAATGTGGTTTGGAGGCAGACAGCCACTGTAGATCAGCTCTGATGCCCCTGCTCAGAGAGATGTTACACTGCAGGGTGGAAAGAGAGGTTATCGAGTGCAGATAATGTTCTATTCATCAACAGTGCTATTTTCTTTATACTCTGCCATTTGAATACATTATTTATTTTTTAAGGTCAAGGCATTTACCACCACAGCCCCTAACGTGAGCAGAGCAGAGCAGAGCAGGGGTATTCAATTCATCTCTATGAGAGCCGAGCACAGCGTTTGCACGGTGGATTGTGAGATTGACATCGGAGAAAGAGCTGAGAGCATTTCAAAAGTTGTTGAATGGACAACTTAATGCAAATGAGGAGTTAAAATGATGGCCGGAGTTGCAGGTAGTGAGTAAGCCAATGTGCTGAAGTTTCCACTGAATTTTGTGTGTAACTTGTATTGTTTAGAGTTGAAATAAAAGGTCTACAGCTGGTTTGTGTGATAGAAAACATGAAACAAAGATACGTTTGCATCTTTAATGTAAACATTATAACATAATGCAATGCCAAAGTGAATTCTTAAGTCCTTTAAGTATTCAGGGGTGTGCACACTTATGTGCTTAGTTATTCCAAGTTTCTCTTTAATAAATATCTACATTTTTAGACTTTTTATATCCACCGTACATATTACTACATTTCATTCAGATTTCTAAATGGAATCTTTCATTGCAACCAGACTGGCTGAGTTAGCAAAAGTGAATTAAATTGACACCATATCTTGAAAGTGTACTCAAAAGTTTATTAATCTGACACTGGCGTTAGTGAGTGAGGTTATGGCTCTGAAACATGCATACTAAAATGTCCCTCACAACTTAATTGCAAAATGACTTGCTATTTCTTAGAAATTATTCTTTGAAATGTATTATTAAAACACAGGGTGGCTAGATGAATGCACCGCAATAAGATTTGTTCAATCGTTCTTTCAGATAATCCCCAACTCCACATTTTAAATATGCATGCATTATTAAATATAGATCAGACTTCGGATTAAGAAGTTTTAAGAGCTCTATTATTTTGTGGTGCAGACTATAAAATGTCAATAAATATTGAGCTTTGTTTCTTTCTTTGCTTGAGATTTTTAATTGCATGACAGGTATACACATACAATATACGAGACTGTGGTATTTTGTGTTGGTATATGAAGAGGAATATGGATGCACCATAACAGGTCAAGGCACACTTAAACCTGTGAGAGTATCTCTTGCTGACAGTGAGGTGGAAAATGTGGAGGTAATTTGATATTGTGTCTTTATTAGATTAAACTCAAAAAGGTTGCCTTGGGTACGTTGGCTCAGCTGTATCGTGTAACATCATCAATACACGCAGGAGCAGCACAATGACCTTTCTTCTGGCAAATAACCTCAGTTTACACACCCATTTAGTCATTAATTCTGTCCTCATTTGTCTAATCTTTAGAGGTCAAGTCAAGCACAAAGTAACACTAGAGGTAAATCCGCTCCATACACATGGAGTTTGACATCTTGTGTTTTACATTTTAGATTCTAGAGGGCTAAATTGACATTGTTTTTCAAAAGGACTGGATCCACCAGGATCCAAAATTAACAAAAGCCAAATGCAAGAAAAAAATGTTGTTGGCTGGTAATTAAAATATATCTTCACTGATTTTCAACCTGCTTTGTATTGTTAATGTCAGTAGTGTATGTAAATGAACAATGTTTACTCTTACCTGGACTGCAAAATTCCCATTTATTTGTCCGCAAAAGTCTGACTTTTGAGAGGGCTTTTGTGAAAACTATACACTTTCGCATTGTTATACCCCCGCCCATTGACAGTTGTATTGACAGAGGGTATGTTTATCACTAAAAATTGTACCGTACTTTCTCTATTTCTTTAAACACCATTATGGTAAAAATTTAACACTATGGCAACAGCCTTCTTACCTGTAGGCCTAGGTGACAGTGTTTTGCTTCGGTTGCTTCTGACAGTTTCTTTCAGTTTTCTTTCCAGTTTAAAATGTCGATTACAAACACAGAGGTTTTTCAGATTTTCAATCATGCTGTTCTCTCCATATTCTTAAGCCTTTAGCCGCTGCCTAAAACACGCTGGATCCTTCAATGGAAACCAAAAAAAAAAAAAAAAGTTCACTTACACTAAATATTTACTCTTTGAATTCTTGCACTCGAGAATACAAGTCAACACCATTATGAATAAAAGTTTGCTGAAAAGTATTTTCTTTTCTTGTTTTGCCATTTGGATAGGCAGCCAATTTTTTGCCAGCAGTGAAGTACCCCTTTAATATACTATACAAGGGTGGACGAAGCTAACAAATTGTAATAGCAAGAAAAATGCAAAATACACTACCAGCCACATAGCACTTATATGAATAAAATGAGTATGAAATGTTGAAAGAGAGCAAGAGTATATGTTGTATAGAGAGAGCAAGGCGAATAAAACAATTTTTGTTTGTAAATGTGTATTTTTGTTTGCATTTACTACTAAAAGGTGCTTATGAAAATGAATAAATGTCATCATCATTGTCATTTTCATCATCATTATAATCATCAACACCAAAATCACCAAGAGTGACAGTATAATTTACCTTCTTTACCATCAGGTGGATCCACTTGTTCTCCACAACAGCTGAAGTTTGACGCATACGTTACGACTGCAGCCAACATGACTCCACTTTGCGTGCCACGGCGGAGAGAGGGAATGTCAGAGTGCAATTCAAGCTGTCGAACCTCAAAAGTGATGGGAGCTTTTCAAAGCCGACACTCATTAAATATAGACCCATAACATGTACGTTTTGAAGAGCCTCTTTGAAAACGCAACCTTATGGGAATGTCACAAATCAATGGTTTCAGAAAACTAGCAGGTGGAAAGATGAATATATGGTCTTTTAAAACTTGCTGCTTGAGATCTGTCAGTGCTAGTGGCCAGTGTTCATGGCTTACTGCATCTGACTGTTTCAGTATTAGCAATATACACTGAACAAAATTATCAACGCAACAGTTTTGTTTTTGTCCCCATTTTTCATGAACTGAACTCAAAGATCTAATACTTTTTCTATGTACACAAAAGGCCCATTTCTCTCAAATATTGTTCACAAATCTGTGTTAGTGAGCACTTCTCCTTTGCCAAGATAATCCATCCACCTCACAGGTGTGGCGTATCAAGATGCTGATTAGACGTATTGCACAGGTGTGCCTTAGGCTGGCCACAATAAAAGGCCACTCTAAAATGTGCAGTTTTACTGGATTGGGTGGGTCCGCAGGGGTCCGAAAACCAGTCAGTATCTGGTGTGACCGCCATTTGCCTCATGCAGTGCAACACATCTCCTTCGCATAGAGTTGATTAGGTTTGATATTGACCTGTAGAATGTTGGTCCACTCCTCTTCAATGGCTGTGTGAAGTTGCTGGATATTGGCAGGACCTGGAACACGCTGTCGTATACACCGATCCAGAGAATCCCAAACATGCTCAATGGGTGACATGTCCGGTGAGTATGCTGGCCATACATTGTTTTCAGCTTCCAGGAATTGTGTACAGATCCTTGCAACATGGGGCCATGCATTATAATGCTGCAACATGAGGTGATGGTTGTGGATGAATGGCACAACAGTGGGCCCCAGGATCTCGTCACGGTATCTCTGTGCATTCAAAATGCCATCAATAAAAATGCATCTGTGTTCGTTGTCCATAACATATGCCTGCCCATACCATAACCCCACCACCGCCACCATGGGCCACTCGATCCACAACGTTGACATCAGCAAAACGCTCACCCACACGACGCCATATACGCTGTCTGCCATCTGCCCTGTACAGTGAAAACCGGGATTCATCTTTGAAGAGAACACCTCTCCAAAGTGCAAGACGCCATCGAATGTGAGCATTTGCCCACTCAAGTCGGTTACGACGACGAACTGCAGTCAGGTCGAGACCCCGATGAGGATGAAGAGCATGCAGATGAGCTTCCCCCCACATAGCAAATGTTTTCTGGCCCAGCTCCGGGCCACACAATCACTTTTCCCTCGGCCCAAGTACCGCAAAGAATGACGGTACTGAAGTGGCCCAGAACTGGATTAAAGACAAGGGTCACACATGGGCCATAACCGGCCCGAATCTCAGCCAGTTAATCACCCTTAACTGGCCCTGAAGTGGCCCAGAACTGGATTAAAGACATGGGTCACACATGGGCCATAACCGGCCCGAATCTCAGCCAGTTAATCACCCTTAACTGGCCCTGAAGTGGCCCAGAACTGGATTAAAGACATGGGTCACACATGGGCCATAACTGGCCCGAATCTCAGCCAGTTAACCCTTAACTGGCCCTGAAGTGGCCCAGAACTGGATTAAGGACAAGAGTCACACATGGGCCATAACTGGCCCTGAATAGGACCAAAACAGGTTTTATTTTTGGTACCAAGTCTCAGCCATAAGTTAACCTTATCAACACCAGAAACCCCAAAACTGAGCCATAACCCAGCCTAATCTTACCAAACCATATGAACAAATAAGTCACAGGAAAATTCAATTCTGAAAATTGCTTTATTTAACAATAATGTACACGCCAAAAATACATTTTTAAATTACATCTAGAATTGTGTAACTGTGTGAAGGCTATTTTAGTACATTCAAAGCATAACATCTTATTAGCACCTCAAAAAAGTGCATTTCATTTCAAAATGTTCTTGTCTGTCTTTAACAGTTACTTATTGTAGTAATGCACAAGCCAAAACATTTAATAATAATGAAAATTCACATCTAGAATTGTGTAACTGTGTGAAGGCTATTTTTTTTGTACATTCAAAGCGCAACATCCTATTACCTCAAAGTGCATTTCATTTCAAAATATTCTGGTCTGTCTTAAAGGAACACTCCACCGTTTTTTCATATTAAACTATGTTATTCCCTTAACTAAGACGAGTTGATACATACCTCTCTCGTCTCAGTGTGGCACTCAATCGCTCTGGCGCGCGGCAACACTTTGATAGCACTTAGCTTAGCCCAGTTCATTCATTAGGATCCAAACAGAGATGAAGTTAGAAGCGACCAAACACCTCCACGTTTTCCCTATTTAAATACAGTTACACGACCAAGTATGGTGAAACAAAATAAAACATGGCGCTTTTCTAAGCGGGTAAAATGGATAATAATGTATGGCGGAATAGCACTTGGACTCGGCGCAGTAATATAACTATATCATCGGGAGAGGATTATGAGTGATGATATTACTGCACCGAGTTGAAGTGCTATCAAGTGCTATTCTGCCATACATTATAGTTATCCATTATATGTTCTAAGGCAATAACATAGTTTAATGGTCTGTTTAATATATTAATGGTCTGTTTAATAAAAAATAAAAAAAGTTTAATATGAAAAAACGGTGGAGTGTTCCTTTAAACAGTAGCTTACTTATTGTAGTAATATTGTAGTAATACAGCTAGAGTTGTGTGAACACTATTTTAGTTGCCTGAACTGCCAAGTATACAACATTTTCCAATTCTAACTAAATTAATCTATGAATGAATCTAGCACTGAAATGTAACCATATTATAATGTAATTTTACTCTCAACAAACATAGAGCAAATTAAAACAATTACTTAAAACAAATTTACACATCAGAATTTTTGTATGTGTGAGGGAGAAAAAAATAGTTCTCAGGAAGTGAAGTACAGCTCTGCAGCCCCTCTTTTCTCCTCAAGCGCTCTCTCCTTCCTCCATCTCTATCAGGAGCAAGCTGAAGCCATCTTGTATAGTTGCTTCTATCTCCTGATCGGGAGCATGTTGTGTCATACGATTTTTTTCTCACAGCAGCTAAAAGACAAAATATTAAATTAATACAAAATTAATAAATACATATACAAACATTAATCCACCTGTAAATAAATGTAGGTAACAAAATAAAATAAGGTTGCTTTGGTTACATTTTATACAGGAAATGGTTGCTTATAATGTGGCACTATTGAATGACTGTCAAAATACTGTTGTCAAACTCACAACAGTATTTTGACAAACAAAACCTTTTTAGCAAACAAAACCTTAAAAATGTTTAGATATGAAAACTGTGGTGTAAACACATGCTTATCTGTGAATTAACTTTTAATTTATTAACTGTTAAAATAAAACGGCAATTATCCACTAAAGGAATAGTTCAACCAAAAATTTAAATTCTGTCAACATTTCCTCACCTCCACTTGTACGATGCCTGTATGAGTTTCTTCCTTCTGTTGAACACAGCAGAAATTTTAAAAATAAATGTTTAATCAGTAGAGAACCCCTTTCCAATTTAATGTTAAATTCCAGTTACCTGTCTGGTCACCAACATTCCTCAAAATGTGTTCTTTGTGTTCATCAAAAGAAACCAACTCATCCAATCTTAAGAGAAAATGATGAGTACATTTTCAGTTTTGTTTGAACTTCCTTTAAAAAAACAAGAACAGACATACACACACACACATAAAATAGCAGACATATCCTGATTATCAAAGTCACAGATTAGATTTAGATATAATTAAATCTGATTATACAACCATTGAATCACTTTGAGCTTTAAAAGTCAATTACTGTTGTTTGTTGCTGATTTCGCTGTGATTTTTCCTATCATTTTAACAGCATTAACTTACATTACATCCCGCAGGCCGGTCTATCGCACCGGTCGCGTCAGTCTGTACTCGCATTCTCAAGGGGCAGTGGATCCGCTACCATATAAGCAACAGTTCACTTCAATAAAGAACAAAGTGACATCCGAGTTTGAATTTTGGTATTTAAAAAAGCACAAAGAAAGAGAGCGACGAACTTTACTTACCTGAACAGCAGTTGTCTGACAGTGACAGACTTCTTCACCCTTCAGCGGGAGAAATTTCAAACGACGCATACATCACGTGAACCTCATTCACCAACCAGAAAAGCTGCTGTTACCGTGGAGATCGCGCCAAAATAAACATTTTTTAAATGATATTTTTTTTCAAACGTTTTTTAATAAACTGCGATATATATATATATATATATATAGTACGTTTTTAACATGATTTTGTGGTGCTTAAACTAAAAAGTATGGAAAATGTTGACTATTTTGTATGTGAATTATTTTTTCTTTAAATTATAAATTTATTAAAAAAAAAAAATCAATTATCATGTTAGGAAAATGTATATTTTGTTCAGGTCAAATGGATTTGGGAATTGTTTAATGATTATTGAATTTTGTGAACATTGCTGAAAACTAATAGGCCTAGCAGCCCTAAATACTTATAACTGTCCAGTACACAAAGGCCCATAATCGCTACACTGATCTGGGCCATAATCGCTAATCTGATCTGGGCCACACACCTCCCATCCACAATCGGCCCAAATGTTGTCTGCCGTCATGCATGCAGTGCCATCATTGCCACGCATGGCCCAGAGTTGGCTGACATGATCTGGGCCACACACCTCCCATCCACAATCGGCCCAAATGTTGTTTGCCGTCATGCATGCAGTGCCATCATTGCCACGCATGGCCCAGAGTTGGCTGACATGATGCATGCCAGTGCCGGCAACACGCCAGCAGTGCCATTTTGAGGCCACATTTGGGCCAAGTCTGTTTGCTATGTGGGCCTGAGACGGTTTCTGACAGTTTGTGCAGAAATTATTTGGTTATGCAAAGCGATTGGTGGAGCAGCTGTCCGGGTGGCTGGACTCAGACAATCTTGGAGGTGAAGATGCTAGATGTGGAGGTCCTGGGCTGGTGTGGTTACACGTGTTCTGCGGTTGTGAGGCCGGTTGGATGTACTGCCAAATTCTCTGAAACGCCTTTGGAGACAGCTTATGGTAGAGAAATGAACATTCAATTCAAGGGCAACAGCTCTGGTGGACATTGCTGCAGTCAGCATGCCAATTGCACGCTCCCTCAAAACCTGCGACGTTTGTGGCATTGTGCTATGTGATAAAACTGCACATTTTAGGGTAGCCTTTTATTGTGGCCAGCCTAAGGCACACCTGTGCAATAATCATGCTGTCTAATCAGCATCTTGATATGCCCTTGATATGCCACACCTGTGAGGTTGATGGATTATCTCGGCAAAGGAGAAGTCCTCACTAACACAGATTTAGACAGATTTGTGAACAATATTTGAGAGAAATATGCCTTTTGTGTACATAGAAAAAGTCTTAAATCTTTGAGTTCAGCTCATGAGAAATGGGGGCAAAAACAAAAGTGTTGCTTTATAATTTTGTTCAGTGTAATACACCACAATTCATAATCAGTCTTTATTTAATTGAAATCAACCCTTTAGAGTTTTTTTAAGAGCTCACAAATGTTCACACCCTCCAATTTCAATAAAAGCAGGAGAAATTTGTGTCTATTAACTTTTTCCCTACGCCACAAAAGTAGAAATATGCGATTCATCAGACAAGTACCACAAGAATATTGCTCATGCTATTTAATTACAACGTGACCTTTAACTACTTTTAATTACAGTTGATTTGACAAACTACAACATGGTATAACAAAAGTACAACTTGTTCTATAGCAACACATGTGCTTGTGACAAAATTACAACCCGCACTATGCATCATATAATTCATGATTTTTTTTTTTCAGTAAATTTAATCCTGCAAGTGGTTAAAACAGGTTCTAGAACTTTAAAGCAGCTGTAAATGCAGTATTGTATAATATGAGATATTATTTAAAACAGTTAGAGACTCAAATATAATGTTATATCTGCTTTATTGTCAGGTATAAATAAAATAACTAAAAAGATCCTTTTTAAAGAAATGTTCTTATTTTCATTGATTATCTGCTTTAGTGTCAGGTATAAAGAAAATAAGTAAAACGATCCCTTTTAAAGATATGTTCTTGTTGTCATTGATGAAAAAGATAAAATCGAATTATGCTGGATTTTTGTGTATGCTGATTGAGTGCAAAGGGAGAGGAAAAGGAGTCATGCCAAATACTAATATATTCTGAAATGTATGTTAATGTTAAAAAAATGTATGCTGATAATAGTTTGTAATGAAAATAATTGTATTTAAGAGATAACTCACCCAAACAAAGAAAATTGACTCACCCTCAAGTTGTTTCAAACCTGCATTTTTATTCTGATTAACACACAAAATAAGATATTTTGAAGAACATTGGTGACCACAGACTTCCAATG
Source organism: Tiaroga cobitis (assembly GCA_030578255.1). Classification (NCBI taxonomy): domain Eukaryota; kingdom Metazoa; phylum Chordata; class Actinopteri; order Cypriniformes; family Leuciscidae; genus Tiaroga; species Tiaroga cobitis. The sequence goes on along the minus strand of CM060602.1, from coordinate 35,852,966 downwards.
TATTGAAAAATATATATATACATATATATATATATATATATATATATATATATATATATATATATATATATATATATATATATATATATTTTTTTTTTTTTTTTTTTTTTTTTTTTTTTTTTATCTTCTTTTCTCTTCCATAAAGGAACGAAAGTCATGCTGTTTTGGAACAATATGAAGATGAGTAATGATGTTAGACTTCATTTTCATGTAAAGAAATGAGCAAAAGTGCTGTGCAAGTAAACCCACAGAACACATTAAAAATTTAAAGTTAAAATCATGTAGCACTATACGAAATTAGATTAAAAAGGGGAGAAGCACAAAAGTGCAGCTGTGTCACTGACTTCATTAAACTGCAGGAGTTCATTGCCGAATAATTCTTGACAAAAAATGTAATCAAGTTATCTCGTGTGAACCCCGTGTACTCGAATAAATAGCTGTTCAGTCGGAGGGCTCCCCTGATAGGTTCAAGCTGTTATCAACTCCAGATTAATTTAACTGCAGATCACTACATCCACTTCTGAATGAAACACTGAAAATTATAAGACGCTGCGCATCACATTTGACCATGTTAACTAAATTTCCTTTTCTTTCAGTGAATCTAAATGTACTGCAAAATGAAACAAACAATGGTCCCAGTAAGACGGTAGTAGCCTTGTGGCTAAAGATACAGGCCATGCGGGTGAAGTTCAGTGAGCCAGAACATCAAGAGCAACCCAGGATCACGATCTTTGTTACACCACAGAGCTTTAGTTCAGGGCACTTAACATTCAATTACTCCAATGGGTCTGTTTATGTGACTGGTTCACAGTCTTGGTGGATAAGAGAGTCAGCTAAACAACAAATGTCACTGGACTAAGATTGCTGATAGATGTGCCACTGACTTTTGATCTTCTGTGTCAAACTTAATGCTCTGGCTTGATAGAATTGTGTGTGAATTGTTTTCCACCAGGCGGTTGATGTTATATTGTGTGGTGGAGTGAGTTAAGCTCAGGGATAGTAACCGTAAGGTTGGTGGTTCAAGCTCTGTAAGGAGCCACCACCATCGTGGCCTTGAGCAAGGCACTTAACCCTGGGTTATTCCAAGAGGATTGTCCCTCTGCTTTGGATACAAGTGTCTGCCAAATAACTACTATATACTGCTATTGTAGTTTACTGAGAACATGTTTTCAGCTTTTTCCTCAAAAAATTAATAAATAAATTGTAGCCTTAGTGCTTCAAAGAGTTTCAGTATTCTAAAGCTGCCAACATGTACCAATAGATTTGTGTTATGTGTCAATGCATTTGCATTCATAGGTATACATACTTAAAAGTTTTCCCACATACTGACATGGAAACAAACAAAACAAACAAGTGATGGAATCAAAGTAAACCATTTAACACACTTTAACAAATCATCCGAAGACTCATCAGGACTGGAATTACAGGAACCTGTGAGGTGCTGCAACAGGTAAGTGAAGAGAGTTTCAACCAGTATAACAATGAAACACATTGTCTACCTAAGCTTTAAGTGTGATGCCATTATGTAAACACAACAAAATCAACCTATGAATTCAATATTTTATAAACCTCTAATGATTCATTAATGTGTACTTCCAACGCTATCTCACGACCAATTCGTACGAGTGAGTAAAAGGTGGCTAATTTGTACAAATTCGTATGACCTCACTAGAACGAATTCGTACGATTTGTCTAAACCTCAGTGATGGGTAGGTTTAGGGGCGGGGTCAGGGGTAGGTGATTCGTTCAAATTCATATGAATTGGGAAACTCGTACAATATGTACTTTTTAGCAAAAATCGTAAGAATTCGTACGAGTGAGGTCGTATGAATTTGTGCGAATTGCCGTGAGATCGGGTTGGTACTTCTCTAACATTTACTAGTAAATGTTTACATTTTAGTAGCTGTATGTTGATATCTCTTAAAAGACATACAGTATTTTCCCCTGTCTGCTGCCTTTGACATCACAGCGCAGGATAGTTGCTAGTTCTAGTGGTGCCATCAGACATCATTGTTGTCCTGACATAATCTTACTGTTGCGTTTTCACATGGCTACATATACATGGCTTTTACAGCTCATGTTATTGGGTCAGAACAACCTTTTGACCGAACTGGGCACCTATAAGGGTTTTTTTATGTTTGTTTGTTTTTTGTTACTTGCATACTTATGGAAGTCGTCAGCCGAGCAACCGCCACTGAGCTTTCTCTTAATATTAAAGATTTTCTTCATCTAAATTGCCTTGTCTGTGCAGATGTGCCCTGCAACTTGAAATGTTGCACTCAGCATTGTTTCTGCATTCCAAAACATCCAAAGGAGATCTAGAAGCGATCAAATCTGGCAGTGGTCCTTAGCCCCGGGATAAGGCCAAAGACCAAATACAACAAAGATGGAGGGGAGATGAAAAAGTATAGATAAATCTGAAGGAGGAGGGGTGGTGGAGAAGAGAGCAAACACGCTCTGGGCGAGTGCTTGTTCAGTGCCATCACTGAGGGTTTGAGAGGATTCTCTCTTGTGCAGTGCAAAAATAATATTTGCTGTTTCATATTTCAAAAAATATACTTATATGCGGCTGCACAGTGTGTGGAGCAGTGAGAGGCTTGGGAAGGAATGAGAGAACTAAGGCCCTAATGTCTACGGAAAAAAGTGTGAAAAATTGCCACTGTCCCTTTCATCTTTTTTTTTTAACCGCTATTGAATTTTGTTCAAAAGCAGCAGACTTCAAAGAGTTGGGGGAAAGTCATGAATGTAAGGAGTAATGTAATTTATTGGAAACTGAAAGAAGAACACTACATAGGGCTTCAGCTGTAGTGCCCCACATTTCCTGGGCAATGCATGTGTTTAAATTTCATTATTAGTTACTCATCATCAATCTGTTTATTAATAAGTTTATAATGAAATAAGTAATTAGCTAAATAGTTGAAATAGTACTTATTTTTTGTTTGTATATAAAAAAAACATTTAATAAAATAACAAAGAGTGTACACATGTAATGCTAGCCTGACCCATAAGTAAAAAGAAAAAAAAATGTTCCTACCAGTGGCGGTTCAAGACCATTTCAACTGCACAGTAAAAAATGATCGTGATTTTAACGGTAAAAGACTGCAAAAATGCTACTGTGAAAAACTGTTAATTGGTTAACAGAAAGTTTCCTTACTATATACGGTAAATAACTGTGATATATATAATGGTACATTTAATGTAATTTTACAGTAAAATACCGTTAAATTTACAGTTTTTGGAAGTGAAAAAGAACAAGTCATTGTATAATTTACAGTGAAAAAATGGCAAATGCCAAGCTGGGGCCAGTTGTAATGTTAGAGGGGCCAGTTACATTTAGACCTTATTGTTGTCATATCATTTTCTGCAAAATACCATGTTTATAATCATTCAACAATGTATTTGCATTTCCATTATCTTTTTACATTTACATTACATATTCAGTATTAGTCACAGTAACTGTAATTGACATGATGTCCTTCTTTCTCTTCATTTTGGTGAGAACTATAGAGCAAAAGCAATGGGGACCAAGAAGCTTATTATTCATTTACTGAAAATAACTGACTTGCTACTATGTCTAACCGTTTACAGGGTTCCTGCACACTTTTTATAGTCAAATTGAAGTCTTTTTAAGACCTGAAGAGATCAAAATGAATACCGTACATTAGGGGTGTGCAATATTTACACAAATATATCTCAATATTTTCAACGTTTTGTTGATATTAGATAATATTTTAGTGATTGTGTTTTTGTGCTGATGCCATATTAGGCCTGTTGTTAACAAATTCGTATTGTTGTCGCGCTGCTCTCCTTGACGTCCATCCGCCTTTTTTACGATCAGCGCATTGCATGATGGTATGTAGGGCTTGGGTTAGTGACCATCGGTTGTACACTACTTTTCAAAATGCATTCTGGGATACATTGAGTGGACTATATAGGGTATAATAATCATCACTATACATTCGGACAGCACTACAAAATGGCGAGCTCACTATATAGTCCACTATATAGTGAGTAATGGGAGATTTCGGACACAGCCAATGATTACATATCATAATTGAGAGTGAGGAGTCACGTGCCGATTTGGGCGGGGTCTGAGCCGGTCGGCCATGATGGTAGGAGACGCTATCGGTTGCCAGGGGCAACGCCTTCAGAACTTCACAGAGACGCGACTAAACATTCCAGAAATAACGAAAGAGAGACAGCGCAGCTTAGTATTTGTTTACATTTTTCATTTTAGCGATACGCCGCAGTTTCTTTGGAAGGTATGGAGAAGAAGGAAGAGAAATGAAAGGGGTTCCATCGGGAGAGACTAAATACCAATGCTAGCCAGCTTTATTTAGAGAAACTGCTTGTCAATAAACTGACAGCAGCAACAGCGAGCAAAGCATGATTTCAAAAGGAACACATTTCAGCACAGTTCGCCTTTTATTTAACACAAACGAACGAAATTAATACTCTGTTATTCAACTAGAGTTGTTTAATTTGTTATAGATATATCTGTACCGCGAAATGTTTTAAAAATACACTTTTTTTAATGACGTACGTCTCGCAGTGACGGGAATGTCCGATCTGTCCGCTTAATGTTGCACGGCAGGTGCAAATGCACGTATCTGATTCATATCAGATTTATTTCCACATATGAATGAGGCCTGAAACATCAAGTGTGACTGAACTCTCGCAGTTTAACGTTACAGGTTTGGGGGTTTCTAAGTCTTGCACCCAGCCGCGGCAGAATTGTTCATAAGCTTCTAATGACTTAAAGCTTCTGAACTCTTGCATTGTAATGTGTAGGCAGTAACTAACGTTAGGCACTGATACCATAAACCAGGTAATTGACTGTGTCAGGGTATGTGAAAGGTGGTAGTGCTTTGGGTCTTTCGTCCATTCTGTAGCAGGTCGTACGGGTCCATGTTGTTGATGTCAAGTAGTTTCTCTAAATAACGCTGCTTGGTGTTGTCTCTCCCGATAGACCTTTTGCTTCCCCTTTCTTCATTTATTCCCAAGAAACTGTGCCTTATCGCAAAAAGTGCAAACAAATATCAAGCTGCTCTCTTTCTCTGTCGCTATTTCTCTCGGTCTCGCGGTCGAAGTAACCACGACAACGGATAGCGTATCCTTCCAAGATGGCGCATCCTTCCCACAATGCAACGCGGAGTGATACGCGTGACGTCACATGCTCATTCTCAATAGACAATACACATCGCACACCCCTACGCACATAAAGAATGAACTTACAACTGAACTGACATTTACCAACTTTCTTCTTCTCTCCTCTCTCGCGTGCAGGAGACAGACGTTATTCTGCCGTGCTTCCCGCGAATGTGATGCGAATTGTCACGTGAACAAGCAATCCACAAAGATAGAATAATAAAAAAATAATACGCATACAACGATAAACAACGATAGCAAAAAACTATTTCGTAAAAATTATTTCACACTTCACATTTGGGGTTACAAGGGGGGCCAAGCTTGTTGTCACTGGGGCACGGGCCCAGTTTGCAGTCTGTATTCAATGTGATGCAATAAAAAACACAGTGTGTTGTGAAATAATGACAAGAAATGCCTTTCTACTGAGTTGTAGTCGTATGCTGCATATAAAAGTAAGCAGTTGTGCTGTTTTTGACTAATTTCACAACCAGTGTGGGGACAGTAGGCGTAATGCATTACAATATTATGTTACTCCCTAAAGAAGTAACTAATTGCTTTGCTTAGTTACTTTTTATGGAAAGTAGTGTTACGTTATTTTTATGTTACTTTTTCTCACTTTGACAAAATGTGAATGCACTTTTACACCAAAAGTGAAATGAATATGCCTCAGGCTGACGGAAATGCAAATTCACACATGTATAGAAGAACGGAATACGGAATCCGTATTCCTTACTGAATGCATGTTCACATTTAGTCGACTACAATAATCATCGTGTTTAGACAGCACACACAACTCCTCTGCTCTTACTGCCGATTTCCCTCAACATGGAGACAGGAGAGCTGTCAGTCAATAAATGGGAAAACAAAGTAACTGGTGTGACTTATTTGAAAAAGTAACTCAGATATTGTGTTGTGAATTTAAAAGTAATGTGTTGACTTTAATAGTTACTTGAAAAGGTGATCTGATCTGATTACATAACTTGCTTTACTTGTAATGCGTTACCCGCAACACTGATTCACAACCACGTATGCAGTCTGAACAATAGAAATATGTAGGATTGTGGGCTGTAGTTATAGATTTATGTTCAGTTATATAAAATAATTAAACTACAACTAACCCCCTAAATTAAATGATAATTTAATTAATCTGATTAATATAACAAGATTAGATATAAATAAATGATCACATCTATTAATATAATATTTTCAGTTTACGCACTACGGCTGGCAACTGAATGATGTAAGTGCATTAAATGATAATGATCATTAAAAAAAAACGGACTTCCATTTTCCACTTGCTTCTCGTTGCCAACTCCAGAACAGAAGACTGTGTAAAAAGAACAGACTGAACCAACTCTTAAATGTAGGTCATGTAAAGGCCTGTTGACAAGATATGAAACTATAGGTGACTTCGACTCCCGAGTTTAGAGGTACCGTGGACGATTTAGCGAGTGACTGGGCTCTGATCTTCAGGCCTGACCTCCGTGCAGATGATGGATGGGTAAGAGCCAGCACTGATAGCTGCATATCCATCAAACAAAGGCTCCCTTGATGAATGAATATGTCCTCTATCAAACGTGCATCACCTCATGAGCTGTCATTTGTGGTGAAATGCGTTCTTCCTTTAGCATGAGATTAATGAACTCAGGAAATGATTTAGTCAGCAGCTCACAGAAGGTCAAAAGGAGGTGAGTTTAGGTAAGTTTGGGAGCTGAAAGCTAACCGTAACTTGATCAGGAAGAGCGATCACTGTCAGGGCAACTGCCACTGCGTCTAAGTGAGATTTTACATTTGGACATATTACTTATGTTCTGAAGTCATTCAACTGAAACCGAAAGGAAATACCAGTGGTAAGTGTTGAAGTGCACGTGGCTTGTTGCTAGACAGGTGTTGTGCATATTTTTGTAGTTCACTAAGAACAGTCCAGCTCACTTCTTTTTCTCATTCAGTGTTAACCCTAGAATGCCAGAACCCTAAAGTCCTGCCATTTAGTCGACGGTCTGGCCTCTCAAGCCTAGGCGAAGAGAAATTTCCTCGAGTTTCCACAGGGAAAAAAAGTCTTGATGCTGGCCATAAGATGACAGAATTTTCCGTTTAAAGCAAATGATCTACAGAAGGTGCAACTTGGACTGTCACACCTTCGTCTCGCAGTCTGAATGGGCATGATGCTTCTGTTGCTAGGATACAGACCTGGGCAGTATATTAAGGTATATCAAAAAAATATGTCAGTAGTGCTGTTTATGTGTTATGCATTTGAAACATCAAGGGGTCTGGGAAGAGGAAATGATGAGCAAGAGATTAAAGGCTTGGGGTTTCAGGAACACAATCATTATGTCTGAACTGTGGTTGGATTGGGATAGATGTTTAGAGGTGACAGGAAACAAATAGATTTTTGCTTCATAGGGGAATAAAGTCTATGGCGTAAGTCATAGTTTCTAAGATTCTTTCATTTAAACCTTGTGTCTGTTGCATTTATGCACATTTGTTGAAATAAAACCAAGGATGCTTATAACTTTGATTTTATAATAAGAAAAGTATTTCTTCTAAGACTCAGACACAGCTTTGGTATTGTCAGCTACAGGTTTATGTTTATAGCCCATGGGGAGACAGTCTGGGGTCCCAGTAGTTTCTCTCCAGCCGTGTCTGCCAATACTAATGTCTGTTATATATTTTTGTCCCCTCCATGAAAACAAACCTGGAATGAAAATGGTCTGTCTATGGTACCTGTTTTTCTTGTGTGTGTGTGTGCGTGCGTGCGCGTGCGTGCGTGCGTGCGTGCGCGCGTGTGTGTGTGTGTGTGTGTGTGTGTGTGTGTGTGTGTGTGTGTGTGAATTGGGGGGTGGAGAGGGAAAATAAGAGGTTGATTTCAGATTATGGTGGTAAACAGAATCAAAGGTCTTTGTGGTGTAGTGGCTATAAGCTCAAGGCTGGGAAACGGATGGTTGCTGGTTCAAGCCCTGAAAGGAATAAGCAATGAACTTTCATCAGATGTGTCCTTGAGCAAGCTTTTTCAGGTATTATCTTCTGCTTCTTTTTGCCATTACTCTGGGTAGTACTTTAATCAAATCATACATTCTCATTGATATTCTTTGAAATAAAAGACAAGATGCTCAAGAAAAAAATGTTGTGCTGTTATATACTAATATGTCAGAATTCTCAGGTCTCAGAATGACATCTTATGGACATTAAATAATTCAACTCTCTTTATTGTGTTATATTGCTGTTTGAGCATAAATATGTATCCTGAGTTACAAAGAACAAAGTACAATGCAAAGAGTTATTCTCTATATTAATAACCACTGTTCATTGAAATGCCTTGATAGTAGTCTTTCAGTTTTATTCTAGGAACATACACATACAAGTATTCAATATTCATCATTTAAATAATTGCTGTCCAAGGCATATGTAAAATAAAGGGGGTAAGGCCTGGTTGAGTGTGTTAGCGTTAGTAGTTTGTTCTCGCCATGTCCCACCCTGAATCTAACACAGTTATGCTAAAGGGGCGTGAGATTTTCCAAACATGTTCGAAGCGGTTGACCAATCACCACACGCTGATTCAGCCAACCAATCAGAGCACAGTGTGCTTTTCAGAAGGAGGGGCTTCAGAGACAAGAACTAAACAGAGTGTTACTGACAGAATGGGAAGAGAGGTGTTGCAACAATGTAAAATATGTGAAGAATAATGTTTTTTGTACATTCAAGCATGAAAACATATTCAAGTAGACCCCAAAAACAAAATCAAGACTTTGTAAAAGGGCATAATAGGTCCTCTTTAACAGATAATATGTCACCATGTCAACATTGTGAAGAAATTAACTTTATATTCTGAATTTAGTGTTTACAGAACAAATACATACTCAAAATATGACCAAATTCACACTGGGACACATAAAAGGACAAGGATCAGTTTTTACATTATAAAATCAGATTTTTGTCCCTTTTTCTGTTGAACCAAATCCAAGGAATTTAGAAACAAATCTAGTGTGTGTTTCATATTCATCCTAAGATGGTATACAGAATCTAAGGTCCTGATCTGAAAAATCGAAAAGTGCACAATATGCACTCTTCAATACTGTTCAAAACCTCCGTTTTGCAGGCATAAAAACACTCAGTTTTCACAATGCCACTGTAAACATGTATGATGTATGCTATGAGAGATGTGCACACACACACAGTAGACAATGGGTGAGCTACTCTGATACAGAAAAATGCTTTTCTTGTCACACTGTTTGCCACAGCAATGGCTTCAAGAGGGATTTCAAAGGATTAGGCAACACAGAGCTGTCAACAAAAGAGTACAAAAGAGAGAGTATGAAGACAGAATAAAGAGAGAGTTGAGCTCTGCATGTCAACATACAAAAAAAAAGAAACGAAACTGGGCTATATTTACAGGGGAGAGATTACTGACTTACTGGATGCAAATAAGTTACTGGTGTCCATTTATTTTGGATTTGAAAAAGATTTATTCACAACCAACTGTCAGGGTTTAGCTGGTTAGTGCGACCCATTTAGCCCCTGCTGGTAGGTGTTGTAACTACACCATTTGGAAACAAAAAACTCATAGTATTGTAGATAAGTGGTATCTTTTTTTCTTTTTTTAGAGAGTTTAATTAACTTGCAGCCTTCAATTTGATAATATCACCATATCACGATTATCCTGCAGTGCCATTCATTTTTATTTTTATTTTGCATTGGGAAACCCTTTTGTATTTTTTTTTTTTTTTTACAAGGGCTCTTTAAATAAACGTACATTTGTTCCCATGCACATTCTTGTGGGGCGTCATCCAATCAGCATTGTCATATAATTACAGCTCTGTTGATTGGACTGCAGAAAAGACAGTTTTTTGAATTGCATATTTCAGCTGCTTCGAGCTGCTATTGGGACAAATATTTGGAAATTAAAAAAACAACAACATATTTTTCAAGGTATTATATACCTCCTTGACTCAACTGAATATCCAGTTTTTTGAATGAGCTTTGAAAGTGGAAGTAAAACAATGTTGTTGTTTTTTCTTCAGATTTTCAGTGCTTAAGGGGGTGGTATAATGGCATTTTCACAAGATGTAAAATAAGTCTTTGATGTCCCCAGAGTGGTATGTCAAGTTTTACCTCAAAATATTTTTATATAGCATGTTAAATTGTCACTCTTTAAAGGTGAGCAAAAATGCACCGTTTTTGTCTGTCCCTTTAAATGCAAATGAGCTGCTGCTCCCTTTCAAGAAGAGGGTGGAGCTACAACAGCTCATGTCCTTTTACCTCACACAGACATGCACTGAAAATTTCAAAAACTTTAAGCCTTTTCAAACCGGAGTCAGACAATGATGGAGAGACTCAAGAAGAAGTGACAACATGTAGAAGCAACAGGACATTTCTGAATGGTTAGTTGATGAATTTATGTAGCTTATGTGTAGTTATCCTCTAGTCATTGATTCGCATATTCTGTCATGATAATCTATAAATCCCGTTCCCGGGGGCAGGGTTTATGTACATTTTAGGGTTAGTGATGTCACCAACACGGGAGGAATGTGGTGTAGTCCCTACCAGCCTTTTGTTGTAGTCCTTAAAAAACGATTTATTTAAAAGAAAATATCTCCTTTGGCTTTGAACTTTGAGCGTTGTAAGTTTGCAGATGTTGTTTATGCTCAAACTGCAACATTACACACTAACTAAAGTTAAAAGAGTGAAATCATAATCAACCACCCCTTTAACCAAAATGCAAGGTCAGATAGTTCTATCGGAGGAAATAACTATAGGCAAGTGTATAGTGGAGCATGACTGTATTTAACCAATTGAGTGTCAACAGGTTTATGCAGAGATGCCCATTTATTTAAGCAATAAAACTGCATCAGAATGGCAATGATTTACGTACTCAAAACCCGAGATGTATAAAGTACTAGAGACCCAGACTTGAGTAAAAGTACAAGTGCTCTATCAAAAAAGTGACTTGAGTAGAAGTTGAAGTGCTCTTTAAGCACCATACTTAAGTGGAAGTACTAAAGTATAAAAAAAAAAATGTACTTAAGTATTGCAAGTAGGTTTTTTTCAAATTTACTACTCAAGTACTAAAAGTAAAAGTATTGTATTATGTAGTAAAGCATCTCAACCTTCTCTTCCCTGCTTGTGCCTTTTTTCTCCACAGCTTATTGGGTATTTATCTTTATGTTACAGCGATATCTGAAAGCTTTGTTTATGTCAGGGACTTCCTGGAATGTCACATATGGCTCACGTGTTCCATATATGGACTAAATGTGCACAGGGCGCCCTCAGGCTTCCAGTAAGGATTGAAAATACAGTATATCAGATTATCCAAAGCTCATAATAATTTCATCGGCCCATTTTGGGTATAAATCCAATAAATATCATTCCTCTCTATAGAGATCTGACGTAAACCTATGAAAATCTATCAATATTTGTCAAAAACTGCACAAGCTAAAAGCCCGAGGGACATTGTTTTGTCAAGCGCTTTCATGATGACTACACAGCAGAGCGAAAGGCAGAACAGGAGCACGCGCGTTCTTCTTGATCGCTTGATTCCCTCAATGATGAGCCAGCTTCATTAAACCTGGTGCCAGAGCCATCTACCGCTCTGGCACTGATTATGTGGGTTTGGAATGATTCGTAACATTTTTATAATTGTAACGAGTAACTATGCAGTACATAAAAAATGTATCGGAGTAAAAGTATTAAACTCATCGAAAATATGTACTGAAGTAAAAGTGGAAGTAGGACAAAAAAATAATACTCTAGTAGAGTACAGATACAGCCTTTTAGTACTTAAAGGGTTAGTTCACCCAAAAATGAAAATTAAGTCATTAATTACTCACCCCCATGCTGTACCAACCCCGTAAGACCTTCGTTCGTCTTTGGAACACAAATGAAGATATTTATGATTAAATCTGAGAGGTTCATGACTGCTACATAGGCTGCCTAAGGGAATGACACCGGACGGCCCAGAAAGTCATAAAGAAAATGTTTAAATATTCCATGTCACAACAGTGGCTCAACTATAAGTTTATCAAGCGACGAGAATACTTTTTGTGCGAAAAAACAAACAAAAATAACGACTTTATTCGACTATTCCTTTTCTTCCTTGTAGGCCTGAAACGAGACTTCAAGAGATTTCCACGACGCATGCGCGAGTTTGTTTTTTCGCACAAAAAGTATTCTCGTCGCTTGATAAACTTATAGTTGGGCCACTGTTGCGACATGGAATATTTAAACAGTTTCTTTAATGACTTTCTGGGCCGTCAAGTTTCATTCCCTTAGGCAGCCTATGTAGCAGTGATCCAGCTCTCAGATTTAATCATAAATATCTTCATTTGTGTTCCGAAGACGAACGAAGGTCTTACGGGGTTGGTACAGCATGGGGGTGAGTAATTAATGACTTAATTTTCATTTTTGGGTGAACTAACCCTTTAAGTAAAATTTCATTGAAGTAGTAGTACTTTTACTTGAGTAGAATATTTTATAACTCTTTCCACCTCTGTTTATACATCTCTGCTGTTAACCACACGTTAAATTAACTTCACTTAAGCACACAGCAGTGTTGTGACGTTTTATCAATAAATACCCTGTTTCTGAGAGAGGAAGTCCAGAACTCTTAACATAGATAGAATATTTCATATGCAGACTAAATCATTGATATTTAAAAATAAATACCATGTTTGCGTTGAGAAATCGCTCTAACTGACACAGGGTCATTGACAACTTGAGACAAGCACTTTGAAAGGAGAACAAAAGAAGATCATATCTAATTAACAAGATTATCTGCTTCAGGCTATTGACAGTTGTGCCTTTGGATGCTCAAGGTTCCTCATAAATAAACATTTAGATATGTGTGTCAAGATCAAGATGTGTCTCGTGACATTGGAGATGGTGAGATCATCAAGATCCATTACAGCTGTATAGCAGGAGTAGAAGAAACGGCTTAATTTGTATTTATGCATGCAAATAAATGCTTTGTTTATCAATCTCATAAGAAAAAAGCTCAAGAGGGTTAAACATTTATTCAGTGCACACTTCAAATAATTATTTTGCATTCAAACACCTAATTAAACCATTAGAATAAACGTATAAGATAATGCGGTTTCAGTTGTTGCAGAACATAAAAAGGATCTTAAGATATATGGGAAACCTCTGAAAAGCCCCTGGTACATCTAGATGCATTTAAACTCTTGTGTGGGAGTAGTGTTAATTACATAGGAAGTATAATGGTCTAGGAATCGACTGGCCTGTTAGTTTCTCCAACATTGCTGAGATGACCAAAGTGGAAGAATACAATTTAAAACTTCTAGGAAAATGGCAAGTGGAGACAAAGGGTTAGAGAAAATGAACATGTACAACCCCAAATCAAGAAAAGTTGCGACAGTTTGTACTAATGTTTTCGCTGAACAACTTTATTGTATTTTGAAAATATAAACACATTTTGATTGCTGCTACATTCCAAAAAAAGTAAGTGAAAAGCTTATAGATTATCAAAGATAAACTCTTTTGAAACAGTCAGTCCACAATAGGTTGGTGAATTGGTAATGGGTGAAGGTATTGTGATTGAGTGTTAAAGGAGCATCTCAGTCTTCGCAAGCAAAGATGGGTCATGGCTCACCACCATGGCTCAGAATTGCTAAACAATTCAAAAATCACATTTCTCAATGCAAGATTGCACTGTATTTGCATTGCATTAGGTGTTTCAACTTACATAATATTGTGAAAAGATTCAGGGAATCCAGATAAATCCGAGTACACGTAAACCTCTGTTGAATGTACATGACCTTTCAGCCCTCAGACGGCATTGCATGAGAAACCCTAATGCTACTGTGTTAAACATAGCCACATGTGCTCGGGAGTACAGTGGAAAACCATTGTCACTTAACACAGTCTGCTGCTGCATTAAGGAATGCCACTTGAATCTCTTTTATTCAAGGAGAAACCTATACATCTGTTCAATGCAGAGAGTTCACAGGGCCCAAGCTCATCTCAGATGGTCTAAAGACAGTGGAAATGTGTTGACGAAAGGGACCATCCAGTCTTTCATCAGCGACAGGTGCAAAAGCAAACATCTGTCATGGTATGGGGGTGCATCATTGCAAATGGCATGGGTGACTTGTATGTGTGTGAAGGGGGTTTATTTTTATTAAAGATTATGAGCACATAGGATTCTTTTTTTTAATAAAATGTGCATGGATAAAAAAATGATTTATTATAAATACTGCAATATTCCGTTAAAAATTTCAATTCTGATGTAATGGTGATTTTGATACTGTGAAAAAATAATATTATGTGTGTGATTATGATTACATTATGAATGGGGCCTTTTTACATGAAAATACTATAATATTTCAAGTTTAGGATGGGGGCTGGTCCCTTGCATTAGGATGATCACATGTGGGGGTCTGTGGCATCTAAAAGATTGAAAACCCCTGGCAATAAGGGACATGTAAGCCACAGAAACGTCTGGCATATTGGGTTGCATTTCAACTCTTATGTGAGTGCAACTTTAATTAGACAGAAGGCATTGTTTCAAAGTGGCAAATAGAGTGTTTAAATAAAGCTGTGTGAATGATGTTGGATTTATACACATAATACTGTAAGCCAATCAATAAAGAATGCAAGTAAAAAGAGGATTACATCAAAATAAGCTTATTTCCAAGCACTAGTTGAACGCTGAATCTTTAAGCCTTGCCAGAATTAAATGAGATGGCTTTTGTTTGTTGATATCATGTGTATTTATTTTCACTTTTTTAAAGAGTTGGATCTTTATCAATACCTTGTAGTTTCTGCGCATCTTCATCATGTCGTGAATTATTTATGCGCTTAACTTCGTGCCACTAATGCTGTCTTTGCTGCCACGCATTCTCATCCCAAGGGGTCATCTATTGAGACACTTTTGACCATGCGTCAACATCCGACGCACATGGCACCCTTTAGCGTCAGTTAGATGACGCTCATCCTGCTATCAGAATTATTGTAAATACAAGTTTATTAGTTGGAAATCGGACACTCTCTAAAGTTGCATTGACCGCTGGGAAGCCCAGGAATAATTTTGATACCCAACTTCCCTAGTGGGCGTGCCATACACTTTAAATATGGCGGAGGACAGAACGATTGCTGCTGTCACTGGTATTCTTTATTAGTTTTTTCCAACAACAGCTACATCACGTTGTTGTAGTTGTGCATATTTACATAATCATTTGAAGCGTAATATATATATTATACACAGCGGGAATAGCCTGTATTAGACTGAAATTCCAGAATTGTCAGCAAGCTGACTATAGATAGCACAATGAATGTAAACCTGGTGTTCTCCATGATTCCTAACATTTCTGATAGCACATGAAGGCATCTTTTCTTAAAAAGACTGGTCATTATAGAGGGGATGATAGAAGCCGGGCGGTTTTAGTCAAAATAAATAAACAAATCTCTCCGTGCCAAGTCTCCAAGACATCTCCAGCTATGGTCTAATTACAGATTTCTGATGCTTTTGTTTACTAGACTTTTGACATGGCTTTAAAAGTGTTCATTTTTTGAAAGCCAGGAAAAACATCTTTGGAGTCAAGGGGACCAAACAGCTTTGGAGTTTAATCTTACAAGTTGAAGGCTCTAAGTCTCATGTTTTGTGTAATTATTATTTTTTTCAGGGTTTTGAAAAAACACAGGCCTACATATATTGCAGCAAATCTTCTTTAAATCTGTTCGTGAAGCCGCCAGTGAACGTAATTGGGACATGACGCTTTCTGGTGTTGCTTTGCTGTTATACATTTAAATTAATATTGAACAGAAGAAAATGCATTATTCAAAGCATCAGTGTTCCCAGTGATGTGACTGTAGCTTAGCGCAGAAAAAAATACAATATATTCATATCATGGCTTTTTCTGACATTAATCTATGGCTTTAATCTGTGCCTGAGTTTTCTCTTCCTCTCTAATATTAATGCAGTAAATTAATGAATTAATTTGTTTCTATTGTACTCAGACACACAAGTTGAGAGGTGTGTGTGTGGTTTATATCCTATTAATGAGTTGTTATCTTTTATGTCATCATTTACCAGTTGTTATTCCATAACTTTTCAGCTCCGAAATGAGATGTTTGAACCATGAGGGGCATATTCTATTTTGTTTGATTTCAGTTTAACAGTCTCTGATTACTTTATCATGGAAGTATGCTAAGAAATCATACAATATAAATTAACAACCTGATATAGGTTAGAAAACATGAAGACCCCAGAGAGAAGTTGCCACATCATCCTAAACTTTCAAGTGCTCCCTGCGGGCACATGATAAATTGATTGCGCTGTTTGGATTATGTTGGCACACAGAGGCATAAAACTGTACCAGTCACATCATCCAACCATAAACAATAACATTCGATTTTCTTTTTCCTTTTTGGAATATTAATCAAGCCGTACCGTCGTCCTAAGGAAGCGGCTCTGTCAAAACAGATATCGCTCACTCTCTCATGAGCGCGTTTCTCAACAGGATGCGAATCTGCCGCAAAGTCCGCCAACAAAGCTCAAAGAGAGTTCAGCGGTAATCATACTATCTGAAGAAAATGTCAGGCCTGACATTATCTCAAGCATAACAGCCGAGAGACTCCCTGAGTTAAACAGCATTTTAAAACCAAGACAAGCATTGAGGTCATGGCAGACATCCGGATGACCTTCAAAACAGGCAGAAGGAAATTAAGCCCACTGCTCGTCTCTGCCTGGACTACAGCCGCCGCTGGAGAGATTCACCGTGTTTGGGTTTGTGAGCTGATTCATTATGCGAGAACTCAAAGGCCGATGCATGTAAATGAGGAGTATGAGCAGATATTATTGTGCTTCTCTTTTGATGTTATGGAGGTAAAACATCGCAAACAGACTGGTGCTAAATGTTAGCTGTATAACTTGCAGTGGAACCATAAACAGGGCTCATCACTCCTCCACCCCTACTCCTCACTGTTGAATTTTCCTATCCTATCCAGGGATGGCCCGAACCCAGAGTTCACACCTACTCTGGGTTCAGGCCAAATTCCAAGCTCGGAGCCATCCTCTCGGACAGCACGGCAAATACGCATATTCTGTAATCTGTACTATCCCCGGTTTCACAGACAAACCTAGTCCCAGACTAAAATGCATATTTCCGCTGTTTTAACTGAAAGCAGTTTGTTTTTGTTTTGTCTCAAGATGGACACCAGTGTTTTTTTTTTTGTTAAGTTTTTTTCTAAGGTATGTTTATTAAAGGTACTTAAATGTCCTAATTGAACTTAAGCTAAATCCTGGCCTAATCTAAGCCCTGTCTGGGAAACCAGGCCTATATCCGATTAGAGCGAATTTTACTGTATATTATAAAAGCACTACAAATAAATGTAAATTAAATCGAATTTAATTAACAATGAACCATTTACAAAGTCAAATGGACCTGCAACTTAAAAAATGCATGTATTGCAAGAAAAATGACAAGTACTGTAGGTGCCTGAGAAGCTGGTATTTTAGGCCATTTGAAGCCACATCACTACTTCATTCAAACACATGCTAATATGCAAAGACTGCAGTGGCGTGATGGAATCTTCCTAAATGAGGCGAGAAGGTCACCAGAGCAACATTTTTAGTGGTGCATGGTTGCCTGGAGGCAAACCGAACAGCATTATTACTAACATAAAAGCATTACATCACTGATTTGGTACACTCTGTGGGGCGTATTTAACAGTGTGGACACCTACCAACCTCACAAAAGGAAACACCAACCCTAGACTGATAAAAACAGTCAGAATCCAGTCTGCTGCTGAGATCAAAGTGTCAAAGTAAACATCCAACTCTCAAACAAGCAGTAAACACTGAGAGAAACTCTCTAGGAGAGACAGACAGAGCAAGAACAATAGAGATTTACCCACAACTTAATTCATTAAATTGACTGGATAAATCATGGTTAAAAATAATTAGCATTTCAAAGAGTCTGAAAAAGGCAGCAAATGCAGACAGGAATTAGAACATTAATTTAGTTTCTGTCTCTATGAAGCCCCTCCTTCCTAAAAGCACAATGAGCTCTGATTGGTCAGTTGGACAAATGTGTCGTGATTGGTCCAGTGCTTCGAGTGTTTCGGAAATGTCGTGCCCCCTTACCATAACCGTGAAGGCAAAAGTGTTCTTCACTTTTTATACTTTCGGCTTAAGTTTAAACACACTAACACAACTCAACCAGGCGTCTCCCCTTTTGTTGCATATGAGTTTTTAAATAAGGAATACTGTGATGTGAACATCCTTGTGCTCCACACTCCAGTCCAGTAGGTGGTGAAAGAGAGAGAAGAGAGTGTATGTTCCAGGAAGAAAACTCAAGTCTACTATCGAATCGTTTCAGGGAGTTCAGAAATTGATATAAATAAATAACTACCTTTGTAGTGGACTTTGTGCTTTGTAACTTTGCAGACCTTTTTCATGCTCAATCAGCAACATTACACACAAAAGAAAGTTGAAAATGTAAAAAAGCATAACAGGTCCTCTTTAAAAGCATCTCAGTGGATAGTAGTTCTCATTCACAATCATTCAGTCAACATAATGTTACCCCATGTGTAGCATTGGGTGGGTACGATGAAAAACTATTGTGAAATAGGGTCAAATTTTACAGTCGAAGATTAATTCTGAACGAATTGTGACTGAGAATAGCAAATTACCTTTCATTTTTGAGGCATGTAAGAGGCTTAATCTGTGCCCAGGAAATTTGTTCCCTGGTTGCTGCAATAAATGGAGAGGGACAACACTTGACAAGAACAAGCCAATTCAAAACAAAGAGGCAAAGTGCCAAAACGTTTTTGCAATTCTAATACCATGAACATGGTGTTCAAACCATGGACAATAATCACAATTATCCACTTACAAATCCACTTGTGGCAATCTTACAGCAAGACACATAATAGGAGAATTACAGTCGTTGATACAAAGCTCACAAGCGCACCGCTTAGTTTAGAGAACAATTTAAATTCATATTAACTCAAAACATGACAAGAAAGGTTTGATTTATTCCTACAGCTAATGTCAAAAAATCTACCAGCCACTTAGCATTCTCTCATTTAGATCATTTACTTCAAATTGCAAACGTGATGGGTTTTTGTTTCTCTTAATTGAAATGAAAATAGATCATTCTAAAACCAAAGACAAACAGGAAAGACAATTATAATTCTAACACTACATTAAAAGATATTAGTAGAAATGAGTTAGGCATACAAAAAAAAAAAAAAAACACTTTTGGGGAATATGTAGGAACAATATCCTCTATATTTGAATAAAAGACAAGACAGTGTAAGTGATGAAATATTGTAAACTGTTTAATGATAGATAGATAGATAGATAGATAGATAGATAGATAGATAGATAGATAGATAGATAGATAGATAGATAGATAGATAGATAGATAGATAGATAGATAGATAGATAGATAGATGGAAGAGAAATTGTTAATAAAATGTATAGAAATATGTCTATACACAGACAAATGCACCAAACAGCCTCATGTAAATAGTTCTTTATTATTATATATTTTTTTTTATTTAACCTTCAACCTTTTGCATTTGTATAGAAATAATTCAACTGTACACTAAGCCTGTAAACAAAATGGGCATAAAGCTCTCTGAGAGGGACTATGGACCTTAGCTGAAAAAAACAAAAAACAATGATACTTCATCCATGGTCATGAAATTTAAAGTTGAATATGAAAATTAAGTGGTTGATAGTTGAGTTGAATACATATAAGCAAAATTGTGTATTTTTTAGAGATCATTTGTGATTATTAAAGAGAGGGTGAAATTAAAGACAGATACTAAACATCTAGTTCAAGTAAACAACTCACAGATTTGTTATAACATTTAAAATTTAACAAATAACATTTGTTATATATACAAAATCACATTTAGAATGATTGTTGACACATCTTTACAAATGAGTCTCCTGTCTGCTAATTCAGTCCGTGTTCACGAGTCGTGCTGACAGCCGAACGTAATGGTGAGCTCAAGAGGAATGACTGCTGCTACCAGACCTGCCTGTGAGAAGAATTCGTAAATAACGCACCTCACATCCATGGACCTCAGGGGTGACTAGTGTCCAACTTGATTAGCTCACACTCTCAGAAGGGGTCCAATCTGATCATATGTTCCTCCAGCATAAACAGCATTTTAACATATCAAATCGAATCTACTGCTATAATGCACAAGCAAAACAATTACTCTAGAAGGCCTGCTGGTTTGTAGCAATTAAATGAAGGTTAATTAAACACACAAACAAATAAACGAGAAGGAGCAAATAGCAAAGTTGAATTTGATGATATATGGTTAGGTTTATTAAGTGCAGTTCACAATACACACGTAAAATCTGTTGCTCATGCTCTGAATTGATCTGTTCGTGTGAAATAAAGGAAATCGAAGAGAGTCTGTCTTAGACCTGAATGATTGTGTTAGCGGAGACTACGGACAGATGGCTCGGGACCCGAGTGTATCCGCTGGAATAAGTTGGTTTGAAAACTTATCACACAAGCAGACCTGACACGTCAACACCCCATCTCTCATTATGGGAATTGAAAAGAAAACTGAAAAGGCCAGTTGCATCCCCAAAAGATTTAAAACACAACTAGACGGCAAGAGGATAAAAACGAGGAAAAGCACCAAGCTTTTCCAAGTACATTGTACAGAATGTATTGTGTAAATTTAAATGGATTGCGGAACAACTACTACTGTGTGGACAAGCAGCCACTAATAATCCAATGCTATCTCACGATCAATTCGAACAAATTCGTACGATTTGTCTAGTGATGGTAGGTTTAGGGGCGGGGTCAGGGGTAGGAAATTTGTACGAATTCATACGAATTGGGCAACTCGTAAAATATGTACGATTTAGCAAAAAACGTATGAATTCGTACGAGTGAGGTCATATGAATTCGTACGAATTAGCCACCTCGTAAAAATCGAAGTACAGCTGGAGTGATTTGAAAGCATACAGAGCTTTATTTACCGTAATAACAATATGGCATGAACACAGCATTATATCCACCTTTCACCTTTTATCGGGCTCCGGTGTCATTAGTCAAATTAGCATATGTTCGTATTTTAGTGCATATTAGCGTATTAGTTTTGTTCTCAAAATTATAAGAGTGCACTGCACATATACCTTTTATGGGGAGTATTTTAGCTTAAGTGCTGCAAGCCATGCTTGTTTAAGCGATATATGGACATTATTTTCAGATTTGCTTGTGTTCAAAACACAGCAAACAACAGCACAACTTAACCCCGCACTCATTTTAGTTTTCATTACTGTTCAAAAAGTTTCTGTTCAATCGATTCAGATGCTCTTTTACCTTATTTTAACAATGGGTTCCTATGGAGACTGGAGCAGGATAGCATCCAAACCGAAGTTAGAATCCAACATGGCGGAGCTCATCGTTTACTCAGTAAAAGGGTGGATATGTAGAAAGAAATGGGAGAATTTTGACTAGTGGTCTTAAACTTTTGGTCCGCACTATATGTGATTTGAATTATATTCACACTGTATTCATAATGTGTAAAAATGACCATAAAATTTGCATAATCCTACTTAAGTTTCCAAGTGAATGTATGTCTCCAGTGTGCACAAAATGTCTTCACTGTTACACAGAAAACAAATAGCGTTTTTTTAAGTTTCATATTATATAATTTGTACAATATGAGGTCCTGGACTAATCTTGGACATAATCTATATATATATATATATATATATATATATATATATATATATATATATATATATATATTGTTTGTTATGAAGTGGCTGTAATCGCGTGTTAACAAGCTTTCGTAACATCAGTGTCACACTCATTCAATATTTTCCTGTCATTGCTTTGAAAACACTCGCCCAGCCCATCGTTTGTGTCTTGAACTATTGGGAAAAGCAAACCTGCCTGAATGTGTGTAAGGTTAACAGCCTAGAAAATGCTCAGATTTTAAGGGCTGTTTATGAGCACGTATGCTGACACAGCACTCACAACAAAAACTCGTCCAATAGTTTAGCTCCTGTCTCTCCACCTTGGGTTGCTTTACGGAAATGATGAGTTTATTCATGTGTAAACTAAATCATAAGGACAGAGGTTATGATGTGTTTCAGTGTTTTCAATGGAAATAAATCCATGTCCTGTATTCACATTGGCATGTGTAAATCAAGATTGTTTTTCATATAGGTATAATGCTATATTTTAACTTTTTTTTATTTTAACTTACCACCACAGGGTTCTTGACAGAGAACTCACAAGTCATGCAGATGTTTTAGTGATTGCTCATCATAGGGTTAACACTCGTGCAATATTTATATAAAACATTTAAATGAAAATGTCACTACTCATTTAACTCCTATCTTAAATTAAGAAAATATTGAAGCATCCCAAAACCCAAAATGAAGTCTTGAGGGAAGCCTCTGCAATAAAAATGAATCTCATTTAAATTGCAGGAATTATGCTATGAATGAGAAATACGTTATGCATTATATCAGAGAAACATCATTCTGTTGATTAGCTTGAGGAAGAATTTGGATGAATTCTGACTGCCGGTTCTTCAATTGACATCCAGTTTAAAATGCAGCATGGTGTCAGCGGCCTTGTGCAAGAAGAAAATTTGTAAACCTTATGTAATTGTCTTGTTTGTTTGTTTTTTTTTGTGTGACAGTAAAGTTATAATATTCCAACGCATTCTCATCCTTACAATTGTATTCAAAATTGATAATAAGAAATGTTTCTTGAGCAGCAAATCAGCATATTAGAATGATTTCTGAAGGATCATGTGACACTGAAGACTGGAGTAATGATGCTGAAAATGCGGCGTTGCCATTACATTTTAAAAGTACATTTTAAAATATATTAAAATATGAAACAGGTATTTTAAATTGCAACAATGTATCATAATATTGTTGTTTTTACTGTACTTTTGATCAAATAATTGCAGCCTTGGTGAGTATAAAAGACTTATTTCAAAAACAAAACATCTTACCAACCACAAACTTTTGAATGGTAATATAGTTTGCAAATGTAATTTTGACATCACACCTAAGGCTGAAATTACCTTAAACTTTGAGTCAGTATGTTCAGGTTATACTGAGAAACGTCTCGGTTACGTATGTAACCCTAGTTCCCTGATAGGGAACGAGACGCTGCGTCGAACGCTGCGGGAACGCCTCTGCGTTGTGCGTCATGAAGCACGTATGGAATCAGCCCAATGGAGAGATGAAACGTCATAGGCGGGTGACGTCATCGACCAGGAAACTATAAAGCACCCCAAAAACATAAGCGCAGTAGCTTCTGATAGGCCTGAAGGAAGCGCTAACGGGAGTGCCGGGAGTATGGCGGAACGACGCAGCGTCTCGTTCCCTATCAGGGAACTAGGGTTACATACGTAACCGAGACGTTCCCTTTCAAGGGAACTCGAGCTGCGTCGAACGCTGCGGGAACGCGAATACCCACGTCGCCATAGGACCAAATGACCGCCATGTGAGAACTAGCGCACAGAGGACGAGAGCACTTGTGCCCCAGGGGTAGAACTTAAGTCTAGGTCATAGAACTTAATAAAAGTATGCGGTGAAGACCATCCAGCCGCATCACAAACATCACTCAGGGAAACCCCCGATAATAGAGCTTTGGAAGCAGCCATACTCCTAGTAGAGTGGGCTCGAACAGCCAAAGGTGAAGGCTGACCAGCCGACTCATAAGCAAGTGAGATAGCCTCGACCACCCACTTGCTCATTCTCTGTTTAGACGCAGGGCACCCTTTCCTGGATGGCCCGAAACATACAAATAGTTGTTCTGATTTCCTCCACAGGGCAGCTCTGTGGACATAAGCGTCTAACGCCCTAACAGGGCAGAGTAAATTAAGTTTCTCCTGGTCCGATGACATAAATGGAGGAGGACAGAAAGCCTGCAGAACCGTAGGTCTAACAACATTAGTAGGGACCTTGGGAACGTAACCTGGTCTAGGATGCAGAAAAACCTTAACCATGCCAGGCGAAAATTCCAGGCACGAGGGTGACACGGACAGAGCCTGCAAATCTCCGATTCTTTTTAATGAGGAGATAGCAAGTAAAAAGATAGTTTTAAAAGTGAGAAACTTCTCAGGAACTTCTTCGATAGGTTCAAAAGGAGCTAGGGAAAGACCTTCCAATACAATGGCCAGATCCCAGGTCAGCACCCTCGTACGAACTGCTGGCCTCAGCCTCAAAGTGCCACGGAGGAAACGAGTTACAAGCGGGTGTCTCCCAAGAGAAACTCCACTGAAAGGGACGTGGTAAGCAGCTAGTGCCGCCACATACACCTTTAGTGTGGAGGGGGATAACCCTGTGGAGAAGCGCTCCTGCAGGAACTCCAGCACTGCACCCACTGGGCAGTTAACTGGGTCCTGCAGGTGTTCTCCACACCAAGAAGTGAAAAGTTTCCACTTCAAGGCATAAAGCTTCCTCGTGGATGGAGCTCTGGAGTGAAGAATGGTCTCAACAACCTCGGTTGAGAGACCAGACTCTATGAGCTGGGCCCCCTCAGAGGCCAAGCCCATAACCTTCATAGATCTGGGCGGGGGTGAAGTAACAACCCGCTCGCCTGAGAGAGAAGGTCCCTCCTCAACGGAATCTCCAGAGGAGAGAAATTAGGTCCGAAAACCAAACTCGGGCCGGCCAGTACGGGGCTACCAACAGTAGACTGACCCCGTCCCGGCGAACCCTCTCCAGAACTCCTGGGAGCAGAGCAATCGGGGGAAATGCGTACAGGCGTGACCTCGGCCACTCCTGTACCATTGTGTCCAACCCCAGAGGGGCTGGAGGACTTAGGGAAAACCACAGATGGCAGTGTGATGTTTCCCTGGATGCAAATAGGTCTGCCTCGGCACGACCGAAATGTTTCCATAGGAGCTCCACCACCTGAGCCACCACTGCAGTGGTCTCACGTACAGCAGGCCGCAAGGTATAACGTTGGATGCTGCTGCCCTGAGACCCAGAATCCTCAGATATCTTTTCACAGTGAGTGACTGGCCTAGCTTTGCCTGTTTGATGGCTGAGAGAATCGAAGCTATACGAGCAGGAGACAGATGTGCCTGCATCGTCGTCGAATCCCAAACCACGCCCAGAAAAAGTGGTCCTCTGTACTGGAGAAATCACACTCTTTTTGGCGTTGAGCCTCAACCCCCACTTTTTGATATGGGCGAGAACGACATCTCGATGCCGAATCGCCTGATGCTCCGATTGAGCCAGAATCAACCAATCGTCGATATAGTTTAAATGCGGACGCCCTGGAGCCGCAGCAGTGCCAGAGCTGCATCCATGCATTTCGTAAAAGTTCGGGGAGAGAGTGCTAGGCCGAACGGAAGAACCCGATACTGGTACGCTTCGCCCCCGAAGGCGAACCTCAGGAACTTCCTGTGTTGTGGAAGGATGGAAATGTGGAAGTATGCGTCCTTTAGGTCTATCGTGACAAACCAGTCCTCGGATCTGATTTGAGACACGATCTGCTTGATAGTGAGCATCTTGAATTTTAGCTTCCCTACCGAGCGATTCAATAGGCGCAGGTCTAAAATTGGACGCAACCCCCCATCCTTCTTTGGAACGATGAAATATCGGCTGTAATAACCTGACTCCAAACTGGGAGGAGGAACCCGTTCTATAGCCTCCTTTTGGAGGAGCGTTTTCACCTCCTGTTCCATTACCAGAGCCTGCTCGGGGCCCACCACTGTGTGCAGAACCCCTCTGAATTTTGGTGGACGACACCTGAACTGGATAGCATATCCTCTTTCTACTGTCTGCAGGACCCAATGAGATATTCTTGGAAGGCTTTTCCACTCTGCCAGAAAATCTACTAAGGGTACCAGTCTCTCGAGACTGGCCTCTGGTGTAACTTGAGCAGCAAACACAGCGCCCTGTAACGGCGCACCGGCAGGGAACGACTGGTTTGACTGCTGTGAGACCCTCCTCAGAGGGAGCGAGCGTCCCTCGGGAAAACGCTCGCTGGGACCGCCTACGCCCCGGCATGAAGGCGGGGTTGGCAGAACGGCCCCCTGAGGGCACCGAGGAAGAATGGGCACCGTAAAGAGAGGTGAACTCCTTTCCGCCTCGGTGGGGACCACCCTCAGCATCCTGAACGCCTCGGCGTCAGGACTTCTTCTTAGCCGAAGCCTTCTTAGACAATATCACTGTCCTCAGATCAGGTCTATTGCTAGAAGACTTCGGCTGAGAGTGCAGCGCCTGGGCCCACTGTCCAGCAGGGGGAGCACGAGACGCGACACTCTGCTTCTGCTTTTTTTTTTTTTCTTTCAGAGGGAGCGAGCGTCCCTCGGGAAAACGCTCGCTGGGACCGCCTACGCCCCGGCATGAAGGCGGGGTTGGCAGAACGGCCCCCTGAGGGCACCGAGGAAGAATGGGCACCGTAAAGAGAGGTGAACTCCTTTCCGCCTCGGTGGGGACCACCCTCAGCATCCTGAACGCCTCGGCGTCAGGACTTCTTCTTAGCCGAAGCCTTCTTAGACAATATCACTGTCCTCAGATCAGGTCTATTGCTAGAAGACTTCGGCTGAGAGTGCCGCGCCTGAGCCCACTGTCCAGCAGGGGGAGCACGAGACGCGACACTCTGTTTCTGCTGCGCCCTATGGGATGAGCTTGTAGACAGCCGGGGCTGCTCCCGCCCAGCAGCCCCAGGGACGTGAATTTTTAACGGGAGAAATTTTTTGAAAGCTGCAGCTTGTTTTTTCTCTTCCTGGAATTTGTCTATAACAGAATTAACAGCTTCGCCAAATAACCCCGATGGAGAGAGAGGAGCATCTAAAAGAAAAGCTTTTTCTTTGTCTTTCATATTTGTCTGATTTAACCAGAGATGTCTTTCTGCGGCCACCAGAGCTGCCATAGATCGACCCACTAGCTTGGCCGATTCTCTGGTGGCGCGCAGGGATAAATCAGCAGCCTGACGCAGTTCTCGAACTACGTCAGTACTGACTGCCTCACTCTCACTCACGTCCCTCAGCAGGTCAGCCTGGTATGCCTGCAAGATTGATATTGTATGCAGACATGACGCAGCCTGACCTGCAGCCGAATACGCTTTACCCACCAAAGCAGATGTATTTCTAAGGGGCTTGGTGGGTAATACCGGTGTTTTAAAAGATGACGCCGCCTCGGGGGAGAGATAGCTCGCGAGCGTCTCTTCCACGCGAGGCAAAGCGCCATAACCATATGATCTAGCCCCCATTATATTTGAATATGTTGATGTCTGGGGACTAAATATTCTATATGAAACCGGTTTCTTCCACGATCTCGACACCTCAGTGTGGAGATCGTGAAAGAACGGCAGACACCGGCGTGGAGGCTGAACACGTGAGGGCAAAAAATCTTTCATCAAGTTTCGATTTTGACACAGACTCCTGTCTAATCACTGGCCATTCAATACTGAGTTTTTCAACAGCTCGTGTTAAAACCTCCATAAGCTCATCACTTTCGGGAGAGTGAGGTGGCGAATCCTCAGTCTCTCCCTCCACACTAACAACATCCAGCTCCTCAGAACTGGATAGCTGTAGTACGGGTGCCTCATCCCGAGCGGAAGAAACCGCAGCGCGTGCTTCCGAACCCAGGCATGAGGCACTGGATCTCACAGGTGAAGGGAGAGATAAGGCAGCGCCCGTCTCAACCCCCGCTGAGAGATCCATCTGCGATCCCCACGATAAGCGCCGCCGCTCTGCCTCGGCAGAAGCGGGACCCGAACCGCGGGGAGCGCGCACCGAACCGCTCTCCTCAAAGAGCGATCGGCGGGAGCGGAGCGTCCTTAACGGCAAACGCTCGCAATGCTCACAGTCTGCTCCCTCGAGAGCAAACTGGGCATGCTGAACTCCCAAACAAACAACACAAAGATCATGTGTATCCCCGCTCGTTAAATAACGCGAGCAGGGAGGAACACACTTTCTAAACTGCTGTTCGTCCGCCATAATCTCTCAATATATATATATATAGGATAAATTGTTTGTGTGGTGCAGGGTATGTAAGACAAACAATATCACACAGGGACAGATTCACATGTAGCGCGACTGAAGGCACAGAAGCTACTGCGCTTATGTTTTTGGGGTGCTTTATAGTTTCCTGGTCGATGACGTCACCCGCCTATGACGTTTCATCTCTCCATTGGGCTGATTCCATACGTGCTTCATGACGCACAACGCAGAGGCGTTCCCGCAGCGTTCGACGCAGCTCGAGTTCCCTTGAAAGGGAACTGCAGGGGCATCCCAAGCTGCATCTAAAAAGCATGATTATTATGCAAACTTGCATCTGTTTAGATCAATGAAACCGATGACTTTCTTGCTGTGCCTTTGTCTGAGTGTGTACGCTAGGGATCATGTATAAAGATGCACTAATGGTCTTTACAAAACACTGAATATTAATATAGACATATAATCCAATTGTCATTGTGTAATCCTCTTTATCACTGATTGTACAGTTTTAGTGATTTATAAAGCAGTCTCGGACCTAGAATTATGAAAATGAGTGTTGTGCACCTCTTTACCCATGAATTACAATCTCACCTTTGCCATCGAGTCAAGTGCATTTTAAACAAAACTCGAAATTATTGTTTCACAAAATAGCAACAAAAGAAAAACAGATTCGTGGTGACTACAATGATTAATGACATTAATGTGCCTACTGTGGAAGGCTTATTTTCAAATGGCAATACGAGGGAAAATTACTCTTTTGTTTAATTTTTTTTTTTTCTAACAACGACAGGGAGCCGTTTAGTTTCAAAGAGGGCAACGTTTTTATTACATAAGACAATAAGAAGCACTTATTGCATTGTGCCAATTGCACACTGAGGCCTGAAGGCTGAAGACATATTGCCATTTTAAGCAATCTATAAATCTCACAAGCACTTTTAATTCTGCGGGAATTGAATCATTCGAAGGTAAACCAATAAATACACATACTCATATTAATTTAGCTCATATTGCAGGAGCATGATATCTACACCTGGCTTTAGCTGGTATTTCATATCCATCGTTAATGCCACGTCTGACATCGCCGCATGCATCTATAAATTAAATGACTCCCAAAAAGGCACTTTTTACTTATTCATTCTCGTCTGATGAGCAGCATATGTCGGTTGAATAATAAGTCCTTTGGCTCTGTTTACTCAGCCCTTTGTTTACATACTGTAGCTGGGCATGGGGTGATAATTTCATTAACTGCTCAGGATATCATTGATCTCCTTCAGCTATTACAAATTCATTATTTTCGTTGGCATTCTCATAACATCTCGAGGCCGAGGGGCCTCTAATTAGAGGTAGAGGGATGTCTCATTTCGATGAATTTCACAAATGATCTTAAACCTGACACTGCTAATACAAGATTTTTTATTCATTCTGCATATTTCAAGTGGTTGATGTAATAGCAATGAGATTATGCTAACTATTTTTATAAGATTGCATCAGAGGCAAGGGATTCATCTGAATTAAAAAACCTATACCTCATTTTAAACTGTCAGAGGTAGACTAACTAACACGGTAACACTTTACAATAAGGTTAATTGGTTAACATTATGTATTCACTAACATGAAATAACCATGAGCAATACATTTGTTACTGTATTTGTTCATTTTTGTTAAAGTTAGTTAATAAAAATAAAGCTGTTCATTATTTGTTCATGTTAGTTCACAGTATATTGAACTAATGTTAACCAAATTTTAATAAAGTATTAGTAAATGTTGAAATTCACATTACCAAAGACTAATAACTGCAGTATAACTGCAGTTCGTTATTAGCTCAGGCTAACTAATGCAGTTAACTAATGTTAACTAATTAACCCTATTGTAAAGTGTTAGCACAAACATTCTGGGTATAAAACAGACAAACTTAAATAGCAAAGAAAAGCTCAATCACAATGGGGTATGCAATATGTTGAGCAAGAAATGACTAGTTGAACAAAAGTAGCACCTGCTCATTATCAGTCGAATTATTTATATTCGTATGTGTTTTACTTCCATGTGTCTACTACTATGATGAGCCATACATCATTAAAAACTAATTGCATCACATGCATGATTCATGAGTTCTCAGTAGCGATCGATGTTTATTTTACCTGCATCTCATGCTAAACTCTTTTCAATATCGATTTAAAAATAGACAAATACGCGGAGTTACATGCACATACAATTCATGAAAAAGAATTTTGTATCAGATAAGTTATAAGATATTCAACTCGTGGAGAGACCAAATGTGCCGCTAGGCCCGCTCAGGAAACATGAGGGGTTTGCTAATGCACATTAGGAAAGGAGTGCAATCCGACACCTGTCAGTCAATATTCCCACCAATCACCTGGCCCACAGCTGCTCTCTCCACCCCCATTTTAGAGAATAAATTAAATTACGCTCTCTTCGGTTTATAGCCACATTGCCTGATCAGGAAAGAGACGTTTGCTTAATACAATTGCTAGAGTTTCATTAAATTAACCTTTCACAATCCATTACTCACCTACGGCAGTCATAAAATGATCCCATGTGTTTATTTTAGGGCTGTCCAACCATATGGAACCAAGTCAATCCTCATTTGCGGCATGATACGAAGGCATATGGTTGTCAGGAGCTTGTAAAAAAAAGTCTAATATTTTGCAGAGAATTGAGACACATTAGACTACAGTCAATATTGTATTAAAAGTTTCTTAATTTGCCTTCCCAGGCAAGAGTGCAAGGGGTGAACTTTTTCTTTTAATCTATAACTTTGTTTTTGGCTGCACCTGGTCTCTAGCTGATTAAAGTACCCTCTAAACCCCTCCTTCATTTATTCGTTCAGCCATATTTCATTTGCCAGTTTTCTGTCCCTTTCTAATTACCATAATGCCCTGTTGGCTCTATAGCTTCTGAGTGAATGGAATGCAATTATGCATTGGTCACCATGCTGAGATTCACGCAAACGTTTTTAGCAAGGCACTGGGCAACTTAAATGGCAGAGAGTTTAAGAAGTGAGAAACACTAGAAAATTGGCAAAGGCAAGACTCATGAGGATCCTTCAGAATATTCCTGGAATGAGATGAAGCATCTTTTCTACTTTGAAACAACGTTTTTGCTCCTGAGGGCAAGGCTGTCTGAATTATTTGATGTTTTAAAACTCCGCTACATAGTCGTCTAGAAATGTTTTCAGAGGTTTTACTAATGAAATTGGCTCATAGGTAGCTGTGGCTTTGTATGATTGCGGGTGGCAAAATATCCAGGAGGTACAAAAAGATTTTGGCCTCCACTCAGCTAAATTAAATTATATAATATAGATTTAGCCATTCAAACAGATGACAGATATTATGCCAAAGTTATATATCGCGCCAATCACTTAATAAAACATATACTTTATGATCCTTTGTTTTTCTTTGGCAGTAGCTTGTCCTGAGGGAAATTCAGCTTTAATCAGTCACCAAGTTAATATCAAGTGACTGCAAAGGTCACTGGATGGTTTTGAGAAAGGATGACAGGAAAGCAATGAAAGATGACATCTCAGATTACCAGACCCGTAGCATCTAATTGGGGGGTGAACAGGATCCAAGCTGACATGATTTCATATGAGCATGGACGCAGCAATGACAAGGTTGTTGTTAAGACCACCTGACAGTCAGCGTAAAGAAAGACAACTTGTCTTAGACAAGGGTACATTAACAAACATTTAGCTTTGTTATTGCAGCACTAAAGCTTTTGTGAGAAAAACTTCACCTGAATTCATCTTAGTGGAGAGTAATTTACATATTCATTCAAATACAAAAAGTGGGAATAGATCAGGAGAACAACTGCTCCGTTATTTTTCAGGGATATTACCCTGCTGGATGGCCTATAAGTGTGCAGGAAAACACATAGCACTGCACATCATTTGAGAAAGACAATAATTATCCAAGTCGGCGGTGAAGGTCGCTCGGGAGAAAAATGGGAGTGGAAAAGAAAAATGGTAAGAGTCAAGGAGTGTCGAAAGATGATTGTTTTAAAATGTCAACGTTTCACTGGGTAGTCAACAGTTTCAGATTGTTGTACTGTATTTTATAACCAAGTTGCATGCCTGTCTCGTTAAATTGTCATCCTAAGGAGAGGTTACATTGGTATATTCAGAATATAGATAATAGGTTGCTCTGTCACTTCATCAATCTGAGTTACAAGATCTCAACAACGACAATAAGAAGAATATCAATCCATGCATTATCGCATGCTCAGGGGATATGTTTTGCATACAGATATCTGTATTAATAGACAGGATCCTGACAAATAAAGAGTCCCTTATGTCGATTTATCATTTAAATTGCATCTAGTCAGACAAACCTCAAGTTGTAAAACCACCTGGGAGAAGAAACGCTGAAAAATCTCTGACATTACTGCCTGTCTTTAGTTGAATTTGCTGAAAATTGACAGATGCATATTAAGGGGAGCTGAACGAACCTTTTCCATTTGCTGGATGTACTGAAGTAGCTCAAACACATACAGTCAAATTGATGGAATTAAATCTAAGTCTGACACCTGTATGTACAAATAGGAATAGGCAGGTAATCTTCATTAATGGAAAAACACAGCACAGCATATATCAATATCTGCTGTCGCCTGCCTGAGATTAGATTTCTACATGCACGTCAAGTCTCAATCTAAATGCACTATTGGGAAACTTCAGCATCGAGGTTGGAAAACCAAACATGCGTGTTATTAGCAACGCATCGACTGTCTGCATGTATTTACTAACAGAATTAAAAAATTTCACAGTTGGCTGCTAACAATAATTACTGGTTGTAGAATAAAATTAATTTGAAATTTCAATCATTTCAATGTTCTTCAGGGGTGAAAAAAAAGATTATTTAAAAATGTGTATATATATATATGAACTAATTTATTAATAGGAGCTGGTCTCGTTAGTTCACAGTTATTGAACTCTTATTACAGGCCTGTCTGCAAAAAGTCCCCTCAATAATTTTTCAAAGTGTCATTCCAGATTTAAATCGTCAGGTCTCATTTTTCTTTGTCTGTGGGAGGATTTTAGGCTATTGTATGTGTAATTGTTTTGGTAGTAAAACAATTTTCACAGCTTAAATGGTTAGTTCACCCAAAAATGAAAATTAAGTCATTAATTACTCACCCCCATGCTGTACCAACCCCGTAAGGCCTTCGTTCGTCTTCGGAACACAAATGAAGATATTTATGATTAAATCTGAGAGGTTTATCACTCCTCCATAGGCTCCCTAAGGGAACGAAACTTGACAGCCCAGAGAGTCATTAAAGAAAATGTTTAAATATTCCATGTCGCAACAGTGGCTCAACTATAAGATTATCAAGCGACGAGAATACTTTTTCTGCGGAAAAACAAACAAAAATAATGACTTTATTCGACTATTCCTTTTCTTCCTTGTGGGCCTGAAACGAGACTTCAAGAGATTTCCACGACGCACGCGCGAGAATTGCGATCTCCTTCAACTACTTCGGTTAAAGGGATAGTTCGGCCAAAAATGATATTTAACCCATGCATTACTCACCCTCAAGCCGTTCGAGATGCATATGTCAATCTTGTTTCAGACGAACACATTTTCAGTTATTTTAGAAAGTGTCTTAGACCCTTCAGTGGATATAATGTGAAGCAATGGGGTCCACTTCCTTCAAGTCCCAAAATGTGCATACATCCTTCACAAAAGTAATCCATCCGGCTCCAGGGGGATAAACTAAGGCCTTCTGAGGGTAATCCATGTGGTTTTGTCGTAAAAATATACATATTTTAAACTTTATAAATGAAAATATCTGACTTCCGGCAACGATCGACGCGCGGTTAAATATCATTTTTGGCCGAACTATCCCTTTAAGTTCTCGCGCATGCGTCGTGGAAATCTCTTGAAGTCTCGTTTCAGGCCTACAAGGAAGAAAAGGAATAGTCGAATAAAGTCGTTATTTTTGTTTGTTTTTTCGCACAAAAAGTATTCTCGTCGCTTGATAAACTTATAGTTGAGCCACTGTTGCGACATGGAATATTTAAACATTTTCTTTAAAGACTCTCTGGGCCGTCCGGTGTCATTCCCTTAGGCAGCCTATGTAGCAGTCATGAACCTC
This sequence comes from Tiaroga cobitis, assembly GCA_030578255.1. Taxonomy (NCBI): domain Eukaryota; kingdom Metazoa; phylum Chordata; class Actinopteri; order Cypriniformes; family Leuciscidae; genus Tiaroga; species Tiaroga cobitis. Next base: position 35,818,787 of record CM060602.1, on the reverse strand, counting down.
TCAGATTTAATCATAAATATCTTCATTTGTGTTCCGAAGACGAACGAAGGCCTTACGGGGTTGGTACAGCATGGGGGTGAGTAATTAATGACTTAATTTTCATTTTTGGGTGAACTAACCTTTTAATATGCAGAGACAAGGTATAGCCATTTAGCAACCTTGTCCAGCCAGACATAGCAACACTGGCTCAACCAATACAAGAAAATTATGGGCAAGAAAATCTGTTTGGTCAGAGGGATTGACAAGTAAACTATGTCATATAATGCCACATATTGTCTTGGTTTGGGTTCTTTGGGTTTCATTTATTTAGCTGTGTTTTGTCCCTGTGTCCTTGGTTGCCATGGTTTCTTATTGGTTGATTGATCAGTCCCACATGTGCCTTGTTTTATCCCTCATTATCTTGTTTATTTATATTCCCCTGTTAAGTTATGTTCTCGTCTGTTTTTGCACCCACGCATGCACCTAATTCTTGTACATCTATCTTTGTGAGGACATTCATTGACACAATGTAATCTCTTGCTTCTTACCCTTACCCTACCCATCACAACTAAGTGCCTAACCCAAACCCCCCTAAACCTACCCTTATCCTAGTAATAACCTTATCCCTAAAACGAAGTCTTGACCCTCAAACAGGCCTTTAAAGGGGTCGCAGAAAGTGACGACCGGCCAAAATGTCCTCTCTCTACTTTCTTTGTTCTCAACCTTGATGGTCTAAAACTAAAACCGGTCCTCACAAAGATAGTTGTACAAGTACACACACACAACATCTAACATATAACACTTGTTAACATATAACACTTTCACACACCTTAAAATACATTTGCATTTTAAATGGTCACTAGTCACATTAACTCCATGCTGAAAAATGGTCCAAATTAATTTCCAAAGTATAGATACATCAACTGTATGATAAAATATATGTCCTGTCAAAACTTCAGAACAAGCGATTTAAATTGAAGGATTCCACTGCAGACGGTAGGATGCTCAAAGATAAAGGTCACCATAAAAATAAAATCCCACATAGGATCTCATCAAAAATCTGCGCTGATGAAACGCAAAAGCAGCCTGCTATAACATTCTCCTAAAATCAATTCTTTTTACCTCCAAGACAAATGCTCATATGATCGTATACAGGAAGTGATTATGGCTGGGTGCTGATGATTTTAAATCATTCTGAATATAGGGGGAAAGATGTGCCACTTCTGGTTTTGTTAAGTGCTTCCGTTTCTACAGCCTACAAGAGTGCGAGGAATGATTGGAAACGAGAGAAAAAGAGAGAGAACGACTGTGAAAAGCAGCCAGCCTAGCGTGACCCCCCTCATTCTCTGCTACACATAATTAGACTCCTAATCAAATTTCACTCATACAGTGGAGGACAAGCTGACCAGGCCCTCGGCCTCCAACTGAAAGAGCCTTCTCAGTATTCAATGCACATAATGATCAGCCAGAAGTTGAGATAGGCTGAAAGACTCACTTACAGCCTTATGCATAATTACTAAACAAGAAGAACTTGCCAGAGTCGAAACCACTCATTGCATTGCTCCTTAATGATCGGAGAAAATGGCCGAGAGACATGAGTGCACAAATACATTACAGTATCTTTTGGAATTTCTGCCTTCATAATTTGCCTTCCTTAAAGTGATTCACACATGTTAAGAGGAGAGACAGCAGGTATTCACATCTTATCGGCCGGGAGTAGAGTATTTTTATAATGAGACCCAATTAAAGGTTATGGCAACGCGGTTTTGGCGAGAACGAGTGGTCATGCCTCGTGGCACCTGCATAATTAGGAGAGAAATACCAGAGAAAAGTACCGCACGAAAAGCCTAGACTGTGATCGAGAACCGGGGAATATTGTGACATGTTCACGGTCTCAGGAATCTCTGTGGGAAGTCGTGCTCCCTGGGGATGCCGGTGACTGTTGGCAGTAGCCTTGGGTAGAGTCTCAGAGGAAGCACAATCCTGTATTCAGGCACAAAGATTCAGTTTAATAGATGTCTCTCTGCCCATCTTTCTCACCAGTGGGCAGATTAAATGGTCCCCGTTCTCCAACACCTCCCCTCCATCTCAAATTAGGATTGAGGTCATTTTCAAGCCTCTCAAGGATGAGCTGAACTGCAGGATCAATAACTTTGCGAACTTTTCTTTGGCGCTCCGGTGGCCTTGGAGCTTCCGAAAGGGTCATCTGTGATTGTTTGGCTCTTTTATTGGTCGGTGACTGTGTAAATGCATGGAGAATGTGAGTGGCTGTAAAAAAAACACAGTTGCAATTCATTCATATTTCCGGCACTCTACAAGTTGTCCTTCAACATATACAAGATCTCGAGATACAGACGCGATTGTTACAGGAGAGTGTTGTGCTTTTCAGAAGATAAATACATTGGCAAATACGTGTGGTATTTGAATCTCTAACCTCCTAACGCTCAAAGACATACTGTCGATTCAATCATGACAAGCTGTAAAAATGATATCCCTTTTGCAACGTATATGCTCAAGAGCATGATATTGATTTTACTTTAGCTATTTTTGAAGCAGTGTAAAGCATACTCATATGATTCAACTCTGTTTCATAGTGCTTTGAAACATGAGAGTGGGGTTAAACATACCACTCTGTTAAATTGTCCTCATCCTCATACACTTGCACTCAGATCTATGAGTGGGTGCACCGAATAAGGTTTATTGAAAGAGAAAAAAATGCTTTTCCTTAAACTGAGGAGTACGCTGTGGCTCTTGAAAATGTATGTCTTCATATCGTGATTTCGGTGAGAGCATGAGTTTAGCTGGGCTGTACATAAAGGCACTGTGAAGGCAAAATAATAAATTGCTTCATCCTTAACGATTCATCCTTAACGCTTCACCCCCCCCCCCCCCCCCCCCCCCCAACCCCAATTTGGCTCATCTCTAAATTTAAACAAAAAATTAGCAACAATCAGTAGTTGCCATTAGCTTGTAATCGGTCAGCACTGAAGAAAACCCATTCTAAACCTAATGTAATAAACCTAATATAATCAACAGGTCATTTCATTCTTATAATAAATCAAAGTCTTTATTGTTCCCAATTCATCGTTTTGTCCAACCCACGGAGCTCAGGAAAAGCAAGGAATATAAGCTCTTTATAGCCAAAACATGGGAATAAACGTATAAGCTGAAAATGAATGGGGAAAACATATTGTAATTTTGATTGCTTTCAAACATCCTGGGTGGGAATGAGCCTCTGGCATGCCCCTCAAAACTATTTTGTGTTGCAAGTTATTGCAAGTAAATGTGTGAACATGCTGAAAAGATTAATGAATCCAGCAGGAGACTATCTCTGAATATCAAGTTGCTAATCATTTAGCACTTTTAATCTGAAACGTTTTGCAGTACGATGGCATAGTTTTAGTTGGGTGATGTAAGCATCTCTGTGACCCTCTCTTATCTCATCCCTGGAAATGTTCCCTTTTCCTTAAAATAATTCAGTCTTATTTGGGATAAAGCTAACGTCAATTTTCACGAATCCTAGTTTAATTGCATTTGTTCTACACTATTGTTTTATCATGACTATTGCTCTGCTTTCAGAAAATCAAATGCAAGTCCTCAAAAGTCACTGAACACAGTTAACAACATATCAGCATACATTTTAATTTGATCCTTATCTTTTCCCTTCATTGTAAATTAAAAGATTTTTTCAAACATTATGACACTAACATTGTTTCAGTCAGACTAAAAAAAAAAAACAATGCAATCCCAAATGTATGTCCCATCAAAACTACAAAAGGACAAATGCCAAGGTAAAAAGAAGAAAAACAACATATGGGATCAGGAGTCGAATCTGAGATATAGGCTAGTGTAAAGGGAAAGTCATAGGGGAAAAAAAGCTCTGCTGGGACAAACCTGAAATAAAAGAAATGGCTCATAAACTCCTCTGAATACTAGGATGCATTACTGAAGTACAGATGAAGGACAGTTCACAAAGCCTCTTGTGATTCTAAAGACTTGATTGATGAGAGGACTTGAGTCTTGGTATAATTGCAGGACAAAGATTAGACCTTTGAAAAGCAAATTTCTCTTTTTTATGTACAAGTGTACTTCAGTTGCAATCCATCTTCATTATATATAGGTAGAAGGAAATAATTTGCTTGTTTAGATGGTTTTACAGCACAACAATTACATTTACAATCTATGGTTACATGTTATTTTCAGGTGTCTGTTATGTACTTACTATAGGGTAAGGGTTAGTTGCGTGTAATTATGCATTATGCATAGTTATTCTTACAGTAACTCATGTTCAAGTTATTATGACATTCCAAACCTGTTTGACCTTCCTTCATCTGAATGACACAAGAGAATATGCTTTGACAAACAATACAATTGGACCCGGTTGGCTTCATTGTATGTGCAAAAAAACTGAGACTTTTTTCAAATATATATTTTTTTGTCTTCAGAAGAAAGTCATACTAGTTTGGAATGACTTGAGGGTGAGTAAATAATCACAGAATTTAACTTTTTTTGGTGAGCTATTCTTTTTGCTACGGATCTTTTAACATTGCCACCTAAATCCGACTTTAATTTTTCATTCTTCCATTCTGTCCATTATCATTGGAGCTTCAGAGCTGCACTTCATGTTGGCAGTGATTAAAACCCTTTAGAGAGGGGCACCTAGCCAATGTGACTTGATGCCAATGCAGCAGAGACCATCTAAGACGCTCTCAGAAAAAAAAAACAAATCATGCACAAGCCAAAGCTCTCTTAACCAACGGTTCCTTTCAAACTGTTCAAATATATGTTTCATTTCAAAAGTTCTCTATTGGAAACCACACACACACACACACAAGAGATGAGACCACTCAGAATCTTATTCTTTCTGTGCTGAACAAAGATTCAGAGCTTGTTTTCCAAGGCTCCATAAAGCCGCTTACATTTTAACACCTCGGGGTAGCATTTTGCTCTCTCCAGTCTAAATACGACACATTTTTAGAGGAAGTCTGGAACTTTCTTTCAGAGGCTAACACGTATTACACTGTATTCCGCAGGGAAGGATGATGCAAGCATTCTGAAGCTGTTCCATGCTGCTTCTCTGTTCTTATCATAAGAGAAAAATGGTAAAGCTTTTCATGGTTGTATGACTAGTTAAATACAGCAGATAAGGCACTGATGTCCATGTAATCGCTCTGAAGGAGTCACAATAAATATAGAGGTTCAAAAATACTCCGAGTGAAATGTAAACCACTGTTAAGCACAAAATACTGAACATTAGACCTCCTCGCTAGCTCTGCAGCTTTGCAGAAATCTTTAAATCAGGTCAGGAAAAACAATACGAATGTGCATTATTTTACATTACTCTAGCCTGGGAGGTAAATCATTTCTTGCCTGTTGTGCAGTTAGAAAAATAATGATTGTTGGAAAATTGCCTATTTGTTCTCTGCATTAGGACACAGATATGGGATCTTTGTTATTAACAACGAACGGGTCTCTGCATGTTTGCCAGAAATTTAGAAAAAGAAAATGTGTTTTACATGAAGCATGTCTTAACATAAGTACAGAAACTTATCTGACACTATTTACCTCCTAATTAAAACTGGATGGATGGATGGATGGAGTTAATGGATTAAATACAAAGAAATATGTTAGCGTAAGCTTTTCGCTATCCTTTAAAAGCACAGAAGCTTCAAGCCTACTTCATTTGACCCCTGACACTCTTTATCTCCTAATTAAAACTGTTTTTACAACATCATCAACTGTTACAGGTGCTATGGCTCACATGGATATAAAGCGTCTTTTGTATTTCAAGTTTTATGCAAGGTTGATTTCAGCTCTTCCCTTTCAATTTAGATTGCACATAATTACTGAATAAACTCTAGTAATGAACTCCCACATAAAGTTGTGTGACATCTTGACAACACAGCTTTAAGCGCACTGCAAAGACAAACAGGTATATGTCAGTCTGACCATGTGGGGATACGGTTAATTACGAGACAGGTTGTGTGCATATGTTGGGTTGAGTATTCTCAAGTTGTCGCAGAGGAGTATTCGAGCAAGCAAAGTCAGATCAATGCTAACTCATTTAGGAGTTTAAGCTCTTATCAACATAATTTCTGCTTTAAAAAGAAAAGAAAAAAAAAAACGTCTGTATCACATCTGTTGTGTCTTAAATTGTTTGTAAGAGCCATTTTAGGTCCTACATGTACAGCAGAAAAACAGCAGATGGGCATTGCAACTCTCTCTCTCTCTCTCTCTCTCTCTCTCTCTCTCTCTCTCTCTCTCTCTCTCTCTATCCTTCTCTGTAAGGTAATTGCGTTATACTGACAGTAATTTAAAGGTGCTTTACTCTTAGTGACAGGAACATCAGAAAGAGCTTGCGGAGAGTGGTGGAAACCACTGAAAATAACTTTTCAAGTAAGATGCCCACACGGCACACTCAATACAGTGGTTGCATTGAATTACTTTTCAGTTCCTTTTAACAGGATAAAAATCAATGCAAGATAAAAAATTTACATCAGAACACGAGGCTCGTAATTCTTTTCAGTGGGATTTTTTTTATTCTGGAACTCACACATCAAGGTTTCTCTGCTGAGATTTGCAAGGTAAAATATGAACTTGTGAAATTTTGGGTAATCCATCATACATCATAACAAACTGTATATTTCTTTTTAAATCACAATGGTTGGTGTGCAAGGTCAATCACCATCATATTGCAATTTGCTTTGCATTATGTTTTGCCTCACAGAATTAAAACTACAGAGCTTTGATCATAAAAGACTATATTATTACTTACTAATTATTATTACTTATTACTTAAGACATATTATTAGGAGATATAGAGTGACAATTGACAACTGATATATATGCAATTTAAGTATGTAGTCTGCTATACTATTATAAAGATCTAATTGATTTACAGTGCAAGCAATCAGAATTTCATCTTTTGGACAAAATAAATAACATCTGCACACAAGAAATTGCATATTTTTGCTCAGTTTGGGCCTCTGAATAAAATTGAGGTGTTTATTTTCTCTTTGAGTATGAGTTCCACATTCTCACTATATCATAGTTGAGCCATAAAGCCTGCTGTATCAAATATGATACTGTGATTTTTTTTTGTTATTCTTTATTTTACCAGGAAGTCTCATTGAGATCAAAAATCTCTTTTACAAGAGAGACCTGGCCAAGGCAGCCATACATAAACACAACATAGTACAAGGTAGTAACCATACATAAACACAACATTGTAAAAATTGCCACATACATACATACATAAAATCATACAATAATCATTTAAACACGATGGCCTCTCAAGAAAAACAACCACATGTCTCCTTTACCACATTTTTTATGATGCTCTTAAGTTGATCAATTGATATACACGTTTCTAGTTTAAGATCTTTTTGCAAATTATTCCATGCCCAGGGTGCATAGTATGAAAATGCAGTTTTCCCCAGATCTGTCAAAACCCTGGGTACATTAAAAAGCAACCACTTGGAGGAGCGTAGCTGATAATTAGCAGAATTGAGACAGAGGAGGGTACAGAGGTAAGCTGGAAGTTTGCCTAGCACGGCTTTATATATAAAAATATACCAGTGCTGTTTTCTGCGGGTGGTCAGTGCTGTCCAACCCACCAGATCATAAAGAATGCAATGGTGAATGAAGGACTTTGTATTTGTAATAAAGCGTAGAGACACATGATATACTGAATCAAGGCTCTGTAAGATGGAGGAGGCTGCGTGCATATATAATATGTCACCATAATCAATCACAGACAGAAAAGTAGCTTCCATAAGTTGTTTTTGACATTGAAAGTAAAGCTAGATTTATTTCTAAAATAAAAGCCAATCTTCACTTTGAGCTTGCAATATGTACATTAAATAAAAGTTTGTCGTCTATCCATATACCCAAGTACTTGTACGTGGGTACCCTTTCAATGGATTTACCATCAGACGTAAAAATGCTAAGATCATCTAGCAACTGTAGGCGAGCTTTTGAAAAGACCTTGAACTTCATTTTCTGAGGATTTAAAACCAATTTTAAATTGAGCAGAGCAGTTTGTAATGACTGAAATGCAGTCTGAAGCTCTTTCACAGCCTGTGCTATGGAAGGAGCATGTGTATAAATGACAGTCTCATCAGCATAGAAGTGAAGTTTTGCTTGAACATCCTTACCTAAATCATTTATAAAATAGAGAACAGAATAGGTCCCAAAATAGACCCCTGGGGGACCCCTTTAGATATCTCAAGAAACTCAGATCTGTGGCCCTCTGCATGGGCACACTGAGTCCGACATACAAAATAATTTCTTAACAGCATTTAACAACATATACTAAAAAAGTTGACCAAAAAAAAAAAAAAAACGGTTCACCATTTTCTGTTATTTCATGAAATTATCAGTTGTTTAAGTTTAAAGCACACCATTTCTTCTTGTTCTGTGAGGCTAGAATGACTGAAGGAACATCCAGCTCAATTTAGTGAGACTCCAGTGAGCACAAACCCCAGAGCCTTATAATGTGCGTTTCTTATTTGTCACCACCAGAGTGCGCAATTAAAACCCACCACCAGCCTAATGTGTGTAATTGTGCTTGTTCTATCTGCCACCGTGGCAGCTGGCCCTTCACAGATAGGTATTTGACAAGAGATTTTCTTGTTTAGAAGCAATACGCACTCTAGTGGAAGTCACACATTTGATTAGTGCTTGAAGAACATGTGAAAAATAACAGCTGATGAGGTGTGACTCTTATTGGATGTTTTTTTGGATCTTGAGTGCTGAGCACAGCCACAGACACACATGCAAGGTTCAGAATGGCATATATGTGAAAGCTCCAAATGAACTTGTCAACTCATTCTCATATGTGCATTTTTTTTGTGTGATATTAATTGTTTGTAATATACAGTGTATATATAATGTTGTATGGGTACTCAGTTCTAAAAACAGTATGAGTGTGTAAGGATGTCCACTGAAGCCAATTCTGTAGAGAACCCAAGTGATGTTTATTTACAAAACGTGATCAAACATAAAACAAAGGCATGACCTCAAAACATGGGCATGGGGACTTACCAACAGTGGTTACACAAACAATACTTGACCAGGACACAATGCAAACATGAGGGCTTAAATACAGAAGGACTAGACAAGGGACACCTGTGAACAATGAATCAATGACAACATGACACATCAGACAAGGGAACACGTGGCAGGATCACATGACTGTAACAGGGATTAGGGATGGGGAAATTTCATTTTTTATGATTTTATGACAACAGGAAACATGACAAACATGACCAAAACAATAGGTGACAGAGTGAAAAGAGGACTTGAATGAAAATAGGTGAGTTCACTTTCAAAGAAAAAAAAAATAAACAACTAGTTGCAAAAATGATTTTTTTGCTGCACTAAATAGTAAATACAATATAAATTATCAGGAAATTATATCGAAGGATAAAAAAACATGGAATTAAAATCACACAAATCCAAAAGCAAGCATTTCAATCCATTAGGATCTTATTAGGTAAAATTTGAACCAAACAGGTTTGTTTGCACTCGCTTTGGGTAAATGATCAATGCATGAATGCTATGAATGAAGAGCAAAATAAACTGGGATTACAGACAGAAGGGCTTTTCACACTGCGCTTAACCCTGCGTTATAATCGTTCTAAACACTGCTTTTAACTCCGGGTAAAGGAGTGTTTCACACTTGCACCGCTTTTGTGCCAAAATTGCACAGTGTGAAACAATGCGGCGTTAAAATGTTAGAACTAGTTGCTTAGCAACTGACAACCAATCGCGTGCCATATACTCGTGCGCTTTGGGCAGTCACGGAAACACCACACACAGTGTTTATAAACAGCCGATATGTTTATAGTATGATAGGATAAATGTCAAACAGTGATGGAAAACATGAGAGACCGTTTCATTCTTACCTTTAGTTCGAAAATTTCACTCAGAAAAACAATTACAGTCAGCAGTGTAATATGAGGGCATGCAATGCCAGAGCCTTTATGTAAACAAGTCACGTGCTGCGTTTGTCCAGTCAGTAACACTGACACCGCAAATATGCAAATAAGGACTAACAGTGGTGTGATGTAATGAAGTAGGCTAATAATGTTTAATAATGTTTTTGCGTGCATGTTCAAACGGTTGTCGCGGTTGCGTCTGTTGCTGGAGCGGTGCGCTGGCATTATACAGTATGAGAGCGGCCTCTGGTGAAATAAAACTATCACCTCGTGGAGTTTGTTTTGACACGTGACATGAGGCTGTTTGCTGCGCAGAGCGGGGCTCTTCAAAAACGGATTAAATACATAGACAACAAAACAGTATGTTACAGTACATGTTTTCATATCACTATTAAGTAATTAGTTTGTTATCTAGATGCTGCATAAATGCAGAACATGTTTGCCTTCGAGCCGTTCGACTCGAGGCTGAGAGGACGCTAACATTAGTAGGCCTACCTCAAGCAGTTAAAACAATGTGACAAAAACACATGCAAATCTGACCCAACTGTATAATGTCAGGGTGTATTTTGCATTTACTTGCACTATTACTTTCAATACTTGAGTAGGCTATGTTTAATATTAAGAAACAGTACTTTTCTTACTTAAGTAGCCTACAATAAATAAAAAAATAGTCACGTAATATTCTAAACAATTCAACTTTAACTTCTACCAAAGTATTTTCAATCTGGTATATCTATACGTTTACTCAAGTGTGACTTTCAAGTACTTTATCAACCACTGGACTTTAAACCGGGGTTTAGGAATGTGTAGTGTGAAAAGCCCTAAAGATAACCCAGGATTCTGTTTATCCAGGGTTTACAATGACCCAGGGTTATTTATTGGATGGATGGATATATGCAGATGTGCATACAATGTAGTGATGCTATTAAAATTAAATTGCTAGGGAATACCATTAGAAATGGAAAAGGTACCTATTTTAAGGTTGTCATGATCTGTCCACCTTAAGAGAGAGACCCATGGAAGGACAAACCAAAGTAAGAAGGCAGAAAAATAGAGCGAGAAAAGAGCACAAGGTTATTTCCTTCTTTTATCCACTATTTGACCATGTGACCTAGTAAATCCCAAGACATTTAGTTTGATCACTAGCAGGCCACAGTTTATTCCTACTGCACTAAAGATGTTAAGACTGAGCAGACCACCAACGTACGAATATCTCATCTAGCAGGCTTCCCTTTATTGTGTTTTCTGCTGTTTTACAAATTTAACAAAAAAAACAAAGGTTTTCAGATGATGGTATCTAAAACTGTCATGATTATATTTGATGATGGCAACTTTGATAATTAGTCAAAAGCTTTTAAGAGATAAATCATAATTTTCCACAGCATCATCAGCTAACATTTCTGTCAATCTTATATTGATGGTCTGAGTACTTATGCATCAGTCCATCAGCTGTCATCTTTATATCAGTAAAGACATGAAAGTAAGATCTGTAATATGATTGGTCTAGCTTAAATAAGAGATGTGTAATTAAATCCTTTATGTACAGCTGTTGTTTTGTAACTGACTCAATTGGGGTTTAAAACTGTAACATAAGTGTCTATATTCATCAAATAATCCTGTTTCCACAAAAATATTAATCAGTATGACTGTTTTTAACATTGATAATAATACAAAATGTTACTTGAGCACCAACTCAGCAAATTAGAATGATTTCTGAAAGATCTCGTGACACTGAAGACTGGCGTAATGGCTGCTATATGTTCATCTTAGATTTTTATTTTCATATATTTTTTGAATTAAGGATATTCACTGTGGTCTCCAGCTTTTCAAGATTCAAGATTCAAGATTCTTTCTTTATTGTCATACCACAGTACACTGTAGTACGAAATTTCGTGCAAAGTTCACAGCTTGAAAAAATAGCACAGAAACAATCAAAAACACCGTAAAAAAAGCCCACTGTGTATAATATAATGTAATATAATGTAATATAATATAATATATATCATATTACAGACCATCTGTGGGGGTGGTTGGGGTTAGCAGAAAGGAAGCTAGGCATCCAAACAGTCATACATGTATTACTTGAGCTGTAAAAGTTTCTGAGAAGTGTGTAATAAACAACACTGATTATCCACCAAGACCTCTTGTTTTCATATGATTAAAGAAGAGACATATGCAAAAGAAAGAGAGACTCACGAGAGAAGCTGGGGTGAAGTGGTGCAGGAAGAATGTGAGAGAGCAGAAATGTAAATCTGACCTTTCTTCATTTTTCTATGCTGATCTGAGGTCAGTGCTTTATCTCTTGTAACATTTATCTGCATTCAGTAATGACCTTCCCATCGTGCTCGACTGGAATACTGATGGGACTTAAACTTCACTAGCTGTCAGAGGCCATTAATACTTGCACTTAACATGATGATGTCCTGCAGTCTTTAAAGTTGTAGGAATGATAATAAAAGTTCCTCTCAAAAAAGGTGCTCTGTTCTAAAACCATTCCAAGTTTTCAGGCATCACAAGCGTAGCCTGTTTCAAAAGGTCACTAGCAACATGATGCTACTTTCTAAGATGCATTATTTTGGCAAAATATCAAGATGGTGGTTATAATTCCCATATAGCCTAAGTTCAATTCAATTCAAATGTATTTGTATAGCGCTTTTCACAATACATATAAGTGCATTTGTTTTAATTCTTCAAAAGGCTTCTTTAAACACCAGAGTTAAGGCTGCTCTGTGCCTGTTCAAAATTATTTGTAAAGACATAATGCTGCATAAAAGCCAGACCAAATTATGCCTGCTCTGACCCACTTCAGACCAGAAAAATAGACGCTTTCAGCAGTAACAACATAAACAAACGGTACTGCGCATGTGGATTACTCTGGCCCAAACTTAACTTCGATCGGCAGACTTCCGCAGACAATCCATAACAAGTAAATAACCTTAGCTGGTATTTCTTGGCAGTCAAAGAAATGTTACTTGGCCAAACTGAAATGTGACACTACCAGACCCGTTGAACAAAAATTAGAGACAAGAATGTTTTTCTACCGACGTGTCTGATTTACCGAAGTGTAAAAAAAACTGGCGAGCGCGGCGGCGGGGTTTTATAAGGTTAACAGAACTCTCCTTATTAGCTAGGCTTCTTACATGCTTGCTAATAACCTTTTTTCAAGGTGGGTCTCCACATTGACAGCATGTTGGATGGATCTGTGCAGCGTTGTTTATGATACTAACCATTCAATACACAGACTGGTCCGCTGTCAATGTGTTGCGAGAGAGAGAGAGAGAGACAGAGAGGGAGCGAGCGAATATGCGCTGCATGCAACTCTGCAGTCTAATAGCTACAACTTTTCCCCATCTTAAATTGTAAAAAACACGGAAATCAATATGTGGCGGTCAGCGCTGATAATGTGGTGGGCTGCCACTAATAAATGTATGGGAAACACTGTACCGGATATCACTCAGATAAATATAGCTATAAGGGAATGTGGAGGTACGTCACGCCGTGTTGCATTATGGGACGTGGGCGCCATCTTTACAGGCACGATCTCTGTTTACCTTCGCTATAATAGTGGGTGTTTGGCTAAAACGAGGTAAAATTGAAGAAGAACGGAAGAAATGGAGATGTTTAAAGAAAAAGAGAAGGGACCCTACCGGGATAAACAAAATGCCACTGTCAAAAAACGTTATTTGGACAAACTATCCGCGATAAACAACGTTGATACATCTGATTTAGTTTTGGTGTTCTAAGCCTATGCTAAGTTGATTACTATTGTGCATAAAGTTCAAGCTATTTTACCTGAAAAGCAGCTCTCATAGTTAATGTTAACTTGCTATTTTCAGCATATGTTTAGTTTTCATAGGTTGTGCAAGATAAAAAATTGTACATTACTTTATAATGCCACAAGATGTGGTAACTTGTTAAATAAAACTGTGCCTTATTGTCATCATTTAATGTTGACACGTGTAAAAATGATGAGGGTATTTGGTCGTTTATTTTAAAATAGTTTGATGTATCTTTGCCCATTTATGTGTACTTAAAGGGTCTTTGTGGATGCAATCAGTACAGAAACAGAGAAGTCACTTAATGCATTTATTAAGCAGTTATATAAAAACATGATTCACAAACATTTTAAAAAAGGCATGTAAAAAGATGTACAGAATATCAAAGCAAATTGTTAATTGAAAACAAAATAAATATAATTTGATTCATGCAATGTGTCCTGGCTTTATCATCTGCTAACATGAACCACACATTCAACATCATTCATCAACTATCCTCCTCATAGAGGAATATACAACCTCTTGCTTTGTACAACTTTTAACAAACGTAGTATGCAGTGGAGGACAGTAAGTAAAGTTTTTCCTCATGATTGCAGCACCCCACGCGATCCGGCGTCTTCTCGTCAGCTCCTCGACCTGCTTCCCTTGTTGTTTTTTCCCAGAAAGAAAGGTGAACAAACGTATTCCATTGTTCAGTTTCCTCCCTGAACGATCGTGTGACCTGCTATGGCAGTTGAACTGAACAACCATATCGACGTTTATTAAAATCTCGACAGAAAATCCAAACACATCCTCCAACACATGCATTTAAATACAGCGGTATTGGGCGCGATCCTGTAAATATGGCGGCGGACCCATAATGCAACACGGCGTGACGTCATCTCCACATTCCCTATTTTAATACAGCCGTCTCCCTCTTTGTTAGGAAACCTTAACGTTTTTATTTTAAAAAATTGCGTTTGCTTCAAAGGTCAGGTTGCACCCCACAGCTCAACAACCTGCTCATCACCTTAACTTTCACTGCATTTGTAGTCAATGCCATTGCCATATTATCCAGTAAACAAAAATAAACAAACAGAACGGAAGTTAACATTGGGCCAGCTCATCACCATGACAACGCGTCTGATGAAAGCGTCAAAGTATACAGTTGAAATTGCTGTGTATGCCGCCACCTCTGAGCAGCATTAAAAAGTGTGTAAAGACACCTAAATGCTCAGAAACACTTGCACCAGTGTGAATTTGGCATTAGACTAGAAGACTAGTAAAAAAAGTAGACCAGTTTACCCCAATCTCCTCTATATAACTAGACTAGGATTTATTAAAGGACAAAACTTTATTTTTCCACCACCCCAATTTGCCATTTCATTATAATTTATTTATTCTCTTGCTACTTTTTGATTGAAATGCTAATGATTGAGATAACAGATTAAATATAATTAATTTAGAAATGTATTGATACAGAAATTATAAATGGAATATTCCTTAATCTCAGCCAAAGTTAATTGATAGTTAATTGATGCAGAGCGAAAGGCTGAACCTAATCTAATTAAGCCTCATTAATACCAGTGCTTCAGATGATTCCACATCGGTATGCAAATTACACTGTGACCATGATGAATGTCTCTTAAATGACAGGTATGAAAAAAAAAATCAGATAAACAAAATTTCAAGGTCCCAAATATGTCCTGAAAGATAATAATTTCTGTCAATCAAAAGTTCAGCCAATCAATACAATGATCAGTGTAGTAATTATACGAAAAGCCCTCAGTCACCTCTCAAAAGAAATGTCACTTTGTTCTTTGTAGTCTATCAATCCTTCACTCTTTCTCTCTCTCATGCAATTGCAGAACGTGTGGTTTTCCACATTGCCATGTTAGATCCGACAACTTCCATGACGGATGTGTCACCAGTCGGCTGCGTCACTTTCCCGAGGCTGGTTAAACTGTCAGTGATCCGCTCTGTCACAGCAAACTAATGGTGGTTGACAGACTCAACGAGGATGGATTTTGTTTTGTCTGGCTTTGCTTTACAATGACGGATGTCTGTCAGAGCAATCCCTGACTATCATCAGACTTCAGACTGACTCTGAACTTTAGTAGCCATGGATGATGTGAAATGAAGCCTGGATTTTAAGCCGCATAGTAAATTACAGCAGTTTTCACTTAAGCAATTTAGTGACAATGTAATATAATATGCTTCTTTTCTTTTCTTTCTTTCTTTTTTCTTTAGAGCTGAGACAGAAACATAACCAGGAATTAATACATAGAATTAGAAATTTCATGACTTTGCTGTCCACTTTTCAACTTTTGCTGCCAACTTTTCAGATGACCATGACTTTTCCAAGCCTGGAAATCTATCTATCAATCCCATTCATCTCAATAGCAGATGCACAACACACACACACACACACTTTAAGTAGACTTTCTATAGACATAATGGTTTTTATACTGTACATACTGTATATTATATCCCCTTACATTAACTAACCCTATTCCTAAACCATCACAGAAAACTTTCTGCATTTTTACATTTAAAAAAACATCACTTGGTATGTTTTAGAAGCTGTATCCCCAACCAAATGGCCCCACAATGTCAAAACATTGGGGTAGTCACAAACTGTTGTTATCATCTTCACCTTTTCTTATCCACTGTTCCTATGTGGCAGACTTCAAAACAAGTTATTTCTGGCCACAACCCCCTCTGAAGTGAACCTTTGTGGTGATTAACAGCATCTGGAAAATATTCATCAAATAACATTATAAAAAATTAATCAAACAGGTTAAATATTTATCAATCCCTACAGAAAGTTGTTAACTAGAATGATAGAAATTCAAATGTATTTACAGCAGGTGTCAATGGAATGGGAGCTGCCTCATTGGTGTGGTGAATGGTTATGGTAAAGAGCAAAAGGTTCCTTCCCATGAACAGAAAACTTCAGGTTCTAATCTTGCTTGGAAAATTGCCTTTAACCACTGCTCATGTGCCCATCTGTCAGCTCCAGGGATGTCCTACTTTGGTCCCTTCTCTCTGCTTCTGTGTGAAGTGAGAGTCGGATGTACTCAATGTCCCACTGTTTTTTTTTTTTAAACACCTGAAATCCACTGCAATCTGCAGAATACGGCTGAAATACTGTCTTCTGGGATTAATCAACATATTTAGGGTACAACACTGTTTAGGTTAACCCCCAAACAGAAAAAAAAATGAATGAATTACTGAAACACTATTGATAACTTATCTGAATATTGGGGGATATGCATTCCCCATAATAGTGATTACAAACTCAGTTATGGGACTTTTTTAAACCAACAAACTGAGTTTATGTGGAAACATGGATTTTTGGTTCCATCTTCCAAGCATACGATACAAATATTCCTATGCTGGTCTAGTTAATTAGACAGTCAAGACTAATTTACAGTTGAGGTAGGTGTGTGGCGGCCCCTTTCAGTCATTGTCCTCATGTGAATGTGAATTGACAGCTGAAGGAAGGTTGAAATGAAACACGCCTCACCGCCGCTGACAGTGCTGGAGATGAGAGGTGAGGAGCTCAGAGAAACATGCAGAGACACCAGAGCGCCATTCATTATTCCAGCAGCGCTTGTCCTAATGTTTCTTCTGCAAAACTTGAGGAGAGCAGACATTAGTCAGGCATAATCTCTATGAGAAGGCCTGATTCTCTCCCTGTAACTGACAGCCAGAGTGATTAAGAGTCTCTCCGACTCTTCTACTGAATATTTGGACACACTACATCCAACAATGTCAGTAAAAGTGAAAAGGATCATGTCGTTCCAGCTGATAGCTTTGTGTGAGAACAGAGAAACTGACGTATGTATTCAATGATAACCTTTTGTGTTTGTGTTTGTGAAAGTCATTGGTTCCCATGCATACTGTTATTAAACAAGTGTTGTTATTTTTAACTAAAACTACAACTATTAAACATAATTTCATTAATTAAAATAAAGCTAAAATAATATAATATAATAAATGCAGAATTAGAAAATAGAAATATTGGCAACTAGCTGAAATAAAATAAGTTTACGTTGAAGTACAAAAATTAATAAAATGACAAAAGCACATGACAAAATCACTGCAACATAAAATAATTTAAAAACCTAAAATATAAAAAGCTAATTCAAAAAGTTAATAAATATGAATACGACGGATGGAGAATGTGATTTGTGGAAAAATATTTTTATGGTTCATTTGTCATTTTTGAAGCTTGACGATATGAAATTAATGAACAAATGAGGGTGAGCCGATACACCAAAAATCATTTTAGGGTGAACTGGTGTTTAAGATGTTTCAGTCCGAAGTGGATAGATCAAGACTGTGAGAAGAAAGCAGTTTTCTGAGCTTTGATTCAATCATTATTAAACAGCAACAAACACCAAAGACGTTGAGCTTGGTCCCAGAGACCTCTCAAACTAGAGTCTCTCCATATGGTCCACGCACACTGTGTCATAAACCTCAAACCTTTTGATTTTACATCAGAGTAATCCAGAGCTCATTCCCATTTCCACAACCCCCTTGGAGCAGTTCACAGTCCGAGAAGCATCTGTTGAGTTAGCCCAAAAAAACTCTCACAGCCGCCAACAAAGATGGAGGGTGTGCTTTAGGGCCTATTGCCATGCCAACCAGGGCTTTCCAAGGATAAGCTTATACATCTGGACTGGTCTGTGATCAGTCTTAAGCTTATATTGCTCTGAAGCCAACAATTCCCTCTGTTAAACTAGCAAAAGTATTGAAGAACAAAACCTCATTCACTAAGGAACGGTGTAATTAGAGTAGGCTAAATAAAGCACACCAATTATAAGAATAGGGTGATGAATCACTCCAGAAAACAATTTTTCATGGTAATTTATGATAAATGTTTGTAATTGATATAAAACAAGTACATCTTTATGGATTCAATGCCTATAGTGAAAGTCAACAGTCAGGCCATATTTAAAATGACAATTCTATATGCTATGCTCTCTGTATTTTCATAAACCATTGCCTCTCAACGAAAAGTGTAGCATAGTCTGACATATGCCTGCCCACTCTTGCCTTGCATGTCTTCTTGCTTGCTTCAATTGTCAGAACAGACAGAACAAAAACCAGTAGCCGTCAGTTTATGACACAATGCAAAGAAAACACGAAAGAGGAGGAGGATGAGAGGAAGCAGAAAAGAAGTACGACTGCCAGTGAAGAGCAGGGTATATGTGCAGCCTTAATGGGAGAGTCAGGCTAGTCAGCCGTGTCACATCAGCGAGAGATGAAGAACCAGAAGAGAACGTCACCTATGTTCTGTAAGCTGGAAAAGAGACAGCTGATTTTGAATGACAACTTTTCTGTCGCACAAAGACAAGTGAGAGTCGACGAGCACGCATCCAACTGTGAGTGTCCATATCAGGACGTCCAGTTCTGCAAACTGAGAGGTCATACATCAAAGAAGACACTGAGAAAAGCAAGCTGTAGCATTAGGACTGACATTGCTATGATTTTTAGGCATTTGAAATACAGTTTAAGGGTGCTTTCACATCTGTAGTTCGGTTCATTTAGTCCAGAACAAGGGTGAAAAATTATACTTTGTAGCATTTTCAGGCGTTTTGGTTCCTTTTCGCACCACACTGATTGCTCTGGTCCGAATCAGTTGATGAGTTGATGAAACGAACCAAAATGCAGTCACGTGACAACATCCACATCTCTCTATGGCCAGATATGTCTTGAACGTATTTCCATAACTGCACTTCGATTGGTCAGAATTAACGTGCCGGAAAATTCCACAGATCTATGTAACCCCATTTCCCTGAGCTGTTTGCTAAACAAAGCGAAGATTTCTCTGTTCTTCGAGTTTTTGAAAGTTGGGACCTAATGGTCATCAAACCAAATTTAGAGGCTCCGCACCTCCTCACAACTTGTCTGTGCAAACTGTCTACAAACAATAGTCCTCATCCCATAATGCACAGCGCAGCTGACTACGGCAGCTGGTTTAGTCCAAAAATACGCAGTTCTTTGGCAGTTGGGCCTGTTCGAGGTCGGATCACGTTCTCACCACTAACAAACCGCTCCAGAGTTCGTTTGAAAGCGTAACGAGCGCTTGTTTGGTCCGCTTTTAGTGCGCACCCGAGTGCGATTGCTGCATTCACACCAGCCCAAACGAACCGCACCAAGGGGGACAACAAACTCTAGTGCGATTCAACCGGACTAAATGAGGCAGGTGTGAAAGCACCCTATAACTTACATTTTAAACAAACAACCAATACTGTTTAATATTTGTATGTTTATACTATACTGTGGTAACACTTTATAATAAGGTGAAATGGTGAAGGTGAAACAAATAAATGATCATTAATGTAATATTGTTTAAAGGTTTGGGGTCAGTTCAATGTGTTCTTTACTCTATTTATCAATTAACCCTGAAAAAAATAGCATTTTCCACAAATATTCAACAATTTTCAACATGGATAGTAAATGTATTGAGCACCAGCATATAATTCACATTTAAAAATAGCAATAAGCAAGAAAAAATTACATTTTTAAATATTTTACAACAGAAAACAATGCAAAACAAAATGTTTATAAAAAAAAAAATGTTGTAGCATTTTGTGTATTATATTTACCTTACTCCCAAGATGTTAATCCATGTCATTCCATGTTGGCATCAAATAAGTTTTAATGCCAGTAACAGTTCTGGAGGGAAAAATGTTGTATATAAATTGCATCATAAACATGAACGAGTGCTCTATGCCATTGCGGCCATAGACGAACAAAAAAAGTTGTTTATACATGCAACATACAATCTCAGAAATGTATTGTCCCCACATGATCAGAGTCATCATATAACATCTGGAAACTGTACTACTTCATTAACTTTGACTAGAGTAAGTTTTGTTTTGCCCCCTCAGAGAAAACGTCCCTGATTTTGTGTCTTTGAATCACTGCCAAACAACAGAGATTCAGAGACAGTTCATTCAAAAATGGTTGCATCTGCACTAGCATGGTTAAATACAGCAGCACATGCCATTATTTTATGAATCATTAAAGCATCATTAACTTGGATTCCTGTTTATGACACCGTTTCCCAGATAATTCTGCTCTCCGGAGGAGACAAGTACAGGTAATGTCCTACTGGTCTCCACGATATTAGTTTTTGCTATTTTAATGAGTTCTGCGCAGATCACATTTCTGAGCCAGTGATATCAATGTATGTCACAATCATTTAAATCAAACATGCCACAAAGTCAGCATTTCATTATGGAGAATATGCAGATGGAAAATCCACATAGACACATGAATGAATGGCCGGGCCAAAAGTAATCAGCAAATGTCTGTGCATGTCTGTGAGCGCGTGTGTGTGTACATCTGTGACACGATGACTTCTCCCACTCATTCTTCCACAGAACATTTAATTATCATTCATAAATCAGTTCTTCTTATATTCGTAGAGGACATCATCTGTGATGAGACTGTTTCAATGTTCCAGCATCTCTGATTTCTGGCTGAATAGTTGAGGTAAACAACAAAAAGAAAAACTGAACTCATAGCTGAACTTTTTTGTGTGTTCATTATCCGTGTTAACAACTCGGTAACATCATATGTTAAAATCTCCAAAGCTTTAGTGAGTTGCAGACTAACAGGATTTTGTAGAATCACAGGCGCTTGTTATTAATCTTTCTCTCCCCCTCTCTTTTTCTCTCTCATGGCTGGTTAATGGCCCTTGTCCTCTGTTTGATTAGTTCATCTCGTTGGCCTTTAAATAATAATTCACCCAGTTCAGGCTTTGGCGGGCTAGTCAAGCTGCATATATACATGTGATGTATGGAATATGTAGGAATAGTTCACTGAGAAAAGAAAATTCTGTTTTCATCTACTCACCAAATCTTCCCTTTCCTGTATTATTTTTATTATTATTATTTTCTGGAGCTCAAAAGTAGATGTTAGGCAGAATGCATGAGCCGTTTTTTTTTTTTTCTTCCCATGCAATGAAAGTGAATGGATAACAAGGAGCTATCAGGCTAAAAAAAATGACAAATAGCAACATAAAAGTAGTTAATACATCTCTTGTGCTTAATAGAAAGAAAGCATGCACTGACCAATTCTGAATATTTCCATTTAGTCAATAATTACTTTAATGTAATGGCTGAAAACTGATAAATAAAGCACACTAAAAACTAAAGCAACTCTTAAAGATAAATCACTCTTCACAAAGTGCTCTTAAATCTTTGCTATAATCTATTGCTATCTCTTTAGTGTTAGATAATGATCTACAAACTATATTTGCAGTTCTTGCGTATACAAACATGATACATCAAAACATGTAACGCATTGATGGGACAATAACAATAAATGACAGCAAATCGGATTTTCACATGCAAATTCAATTTGCATGAATTAGATTTGAAAGTGCAAGAGAAATATAACCGTAAACAACAGTTAACAGTTTCTTTAAAACAAAAATATAACATACAGTATGGCTTAAGAGAAAATACAGCCGATGAGTCGTAATGGATTTTTGTGTTATTTTATGGCCATCATTCACTTTCATTGTATGGAAAAGAGCAGCATGCACATCCTGCCTAACATCTCCTTTTGTGGTCTGTATTCAGTTATCCGTTAAAGCACTGACAATGTTTACACATTCATATGAGGATACGGGATGCATGAATGTAATTATATTCTATCTGAAAGCCTTGGCGAGCGTTTGGGCATCAGTGTGCCAGACACTGTACCAAAGAGCAAATGCTACGATCGTTGGCATCATATTACATGACTCTGTGTCAAAAGAACAACATGCTCATTGCTCCTAATAACATTTTCCTAATAGAGTGAGGTGCACCTCACATTTTAAAAATGCAAAAATCACAATGCATAATAAATGAAAGTGTTTCATCTTTATAGTTAGCTAATTAGGACGCATTACTCAAAGTAATGGAACCACAGATGGAATAATATCTGCTGTTGAAAAATGTATGTAAGAGAAGGTGTGGTTTGATGATAATTCATGTTAGAGTACAACAAACCTTGAAACGTCAAGGAAGTGGAGTCTCAAAGAAACCATCATGACCCTTTAATATCCCTCAGACTTGTGTCATTGCAGACAAAGGAGCTGCATCACAGGGTGGATCTTTTGAATAACACTGTTCACAAATCAATTTCAATTTCATCCCCAGCTTGACGAGGTGAGAAGCATATCGATCATGTTAGACAAACATGATTCTTTCAGCGCCAGAGACACACACACACAGTTACACACTGCACCATTAAGATACAAATGTCTGCTCTGCAGAGAACTGAGAAAATTATGCTGATACAAATGTAACTCCCTGCCTCTAAGTGAGTCCAGGCTCAGCACACAAGTGTTTGAATGCAGTGCCATCTAATGTTCATTGCTCAGAATGCAGTTTAAAGATGCAGATAAATTGGGGACTGTCAGTCTGTCGTTACAGAAACAAACAATTAGCCTAATGGTAAATTGAAATCAATAAAGAATCACACAGACCTACGACCCTAGACACCTTGACTTGTTCTGGAGCCCAAATATCTGTGGATTAGGACATGGCCTAGTGAGCATTAAGGAATTCAACAAAAATGAGTATGCATGAAAATTTTTCATCATCCGTAAAAACAAGAAAACAGAGCATAAAAAAAGATTATTAAAAGCTGAATATTAATCACAATTGGAAACACTAAAATTATTGTACCTTACCTTGAAACTCTGCACTAAGGATCTCGGTGAAAGCTCAAGAGTTAGAAATGGCCCAAACTTTTCAAGGTATTTGGTAAATCTATCAACTACTTTATCAGGCCTGTCGCCAAAGGGGGGGCATTAGGGGGCACATATGACACAACGTGCCCCCCTAAGGTCATTCAGCAAACTTACTATTGAGAGCAAAAAAACGCATTCACCTATTCCATAACGAAATGTCATCAGCAGCATTTAGCACACATGTGCACTAATCTCTGTAATTTTAAATAACACATTGTCTTCAGAAATATGAATTGGAAATTAGTGGAGCGTGTGTTGTCGAATTTTCATATTCATTTACCTGCTAAAAACAGCCTACTGTTTCCACATATACAAAATATAGGAATTTTTTTCTCAGAATTTCGTGATATAAAATCAAAATGGCAAGTTATAAAGTCAGAGTTGCGTGATATAGTCCTACAGTCGCATTTGCGTGTCATAGAGAAACTCGGAATTGTGAGAAATCCATGTGAGAATTGTGAGATAAAAAGTCGCAATTATCTTTTTTTTTTATTCCGTGGCGAAAACAAGCATACTTGGCATACTTGGCATACTAATAGGCATACTTGATTGCTTTTAGAGGGAAAAGCTGTCCATAAATGCTGGTGTAGGATCAGTTTTCTCCGTAATAAAATAATATTGGCGAAACTCCGGTGTTTTGAGCGGTGAGTGGATTATATCTATGCGCGCGCAAATCCTTTCGTTATAATAAGCAGTTAGGCTGTAAATAAGACATTTTTGTGTATCAGCTTTACTGATAGCGTAGGCCTAATGGAACATTGTGAGATCGCTATGAAGTTGTATAACCGCTTTTTATTGATAAAATGAGCGCTCATTGCGAGTTTTCTGCCATGCCAAATCCTGCATAGGCTATAGCCTGTTTTTAAAGGTGAAGCGCGTATCTTCATGGTGTTGGTTCACCCTGTGTTTTGGTGTTGTTTAAATATAGAATTTGGTCTATTTCAGTTATATTAGACTAAATAGGGGATGTTATTGTTTTTGTGACTGTTTTTTACAGTTTTCAACAATAATTGTCATTGTTGAACCCTTGCTCTTATATTATGTTTTTGATTTCTCAGTTGTCATTATTTTAGCAAATAATTTATTTGATATGTTTTGAGACAGTTTGTTTTAAGAAGTTTCAAAGAGTTAGTAAAAGAGTAAAGTAAAAGTAAAAATATATATATATATTTAAGTAGGCTATCTATTTTTCTTAAGTATTTATTTTGTATTTATACCTCACTGTATTCATTTATAATGTATCATTGTTGCGTGATATTTGTGTCAATAATCGTCAAGCACAGGTGACTCCGTGTAGTGGGAGGGGCCCCCAAATCAAATTCTGCTTAGGGCCCCCAAAAGGCTCGGGTCGGCTCTGAGACTAGTTCTTTAGTTCTTAAAATGTGTCCCAATTCAAGGTCTGCATCCTTTGAAGGCCGCAACCTTCTAAGTGCACGGCCGGCACGGCCTTCGAAGGGCGCACCCATTTTTGGGTTAGTTCACCCAAAAATGAAATGTTTTCCTGACTAGAGACATCCGAGCCAGCGGCAAACGTCAGAAGCACTGGCCGAGGTACGGCTCTTCCATGGCGGGTGCAGAGCGCTGGGCGCCCGGTGAACGGATCTCACAACTCCGAAAACGTCAGATCAAATTTTTAAATAGACGCTATCTTTATAAACAAACCACATATTTGAGCTTTAAACAACTACATTGTCGACTGAAAAACTATTAAAACTACATTTCGTGAAACAATAACAGTAGTATTTTTTTATTTATCCTCTGAACGTTACTATTACTAATTAAATCATGACCAAATACAACCAAAAACAAACGTTCAGTCTTGCTTGTGAAAGGTAATTCCTCGAAAGCTGTTTTCAATAGTGTGGCGATATGTACAGCCCCAAGCAGCGCATGAGAGGTATGGAAAAGTTGCCATCCCCAATATGGCGGCGCCGTTGACGTACGCTCCAGCGGCTGTGGGCTATGTGGTTTTGTTTTATTAATACACTGTATATTTTTTTCTTGATTTACCCTGAAAGAATGGAAGTAAAATGTGACAACATGCCCCATAGGCGGGGTACATTGTAACATAGGCGGGGTACATTGTAACATTGTAACAAGTCAAACCAAAATATTTTCTTAATAAAATACAATTATTAACTTTTTCATATAAAATAATGGCATTTTTTAATAAATAAAAATAAACAACTTTTTGAGTTTGACAAACACACCGGAAAACACAGCTATACAGCATAGTTCAAAACAAAATAATAATTAATAATTTCTGAACATTGACTCTCAGTCTTTATTTACTTGTTTCTCATGTTTTCTCAATAGAATTCATAAAAGTATAGAATATAATAGCATATTTCCAGAGCCGGACAGTAACGGAGTACATTTACTTGATTACAGTGCTTAAGTAGCCTACAATTTTGAGGGATCTGTACTTTACTCGAGTATCATTTTTGGGGATTACTCATGACTTCACTCAAGTACATTTGAGAGGCAAATATTGTACTCTTTACTCCACTACATTTCTATCCATAACCGTGAGTACCCGTTACTATTTCTAAAAAAAAAAAAAATGGAAAAAAGAAAAATCTCGGAAACTCTCAATTTGTTGTTTCCCTCTCAAACGTGATTGGATTGTGCAGGCGCCACTGATTGGGACAGCCTATCAGCAATCACCTTCAGCTTTCCGCCAAAGTCAACTCCATGGTCAGATTTAGATAAGAGACGAAACCATGGACGAAACAATGGATGAAGACGCAGCAGGTCCATCCCGTGAATGTGCCAACCCGTGGCCCCACCTCGCCAGACTATTTAAATTTTCTGAATTTTCTGAAATTTTCTTAAACGTTAAATAAAGCAACATGGTAAAAAGATGAAAATGACTTGATTTTACTTTCAATTCATTTTACATTCTCCAAGGTATTAACATTAAAGGTGACCTATTGTCCAAATAGGTTACCTATTGTCCAATAGGTAAATTCCAAAATTGAATTTACCTTGGTATAGTCAAATAACAAGAGTTCAGTGCATGGACATGACATAGAGTGAATCTCAAACTGGACTGTTTTCGCGTTCTCATTTAATTCACGTTTATGAAAAACACCCCTGAAAAACGGTCGATTCTCCACACAATACCGACTGTGACGCAATAGTCGGGATCATTAATATGTATGCCTCCACAAATTTGCATATGCCAGCCCATGTTCAATGACAGGCGAAACTGCGCAGCCGAAGCATAGCAGTTGCTCAGTGTTTGGATGTACACATGAACACAAAAGTATTTTTTAGTTCCTTCATCCGAGCCTCTGAAGAAACAATGGCTTACTTTTATTTTCTCTGGAAATTTCCAAACATTTCACCGACGACTGTTTCCTCAACTTGGGCCAATACAGAGCTGGCCTCGGATCA
Source organism: Tiaroga cobitis (assembly GCA_030578255.1). Lineage (NCBI taxonomy): Eukaryota > Metazoa > Chordata > Actinopteri > Cypriniformes > Leuciscidae > Tiaroga > Tiaroga cobitis. Next base: position 35,791,947 of record CM060602.1, on the reverse strand, counting down.
GCTACCAAGCAACACTTTCTGATGTGTAATTGTTCAAGTTCAGACAGGTAATCTTTCTCTCAAAATCGTTCAATACTGTTTATGCATCAGTAAGTCAAGCCAGTGACTAAAATATAAACTTCACATCGTTTCTTTTAGTAGGATGAAAAAAAAAAACGTATTTAAATTGTGAATAAATTATATACAGAAAGCGATCAAAGAACAATCTTTCCACAGCGCGAGTTTATCTGGACACTTATGGCGTTATGTGCCTCATTCCTGAGCGAGTAATTATAAGTTTTGAGCACAGATAACTATATTTTGCAAGCACATTGCATTATATTTTGAACAGAAATTAACAATCGCAAAAAAAAAAGTCGTTTGAGCAAAGAAAAAACGATTCCGTGCTCAATAAATGTATTTGCTATAACGTGCAATAATAACCCTCTCACGCAGTTTACTCAGGTGCTCTCACAAACTTATTATCTGCGCTCTGTCAAGTCTCTCTCTCTCTCTCTCTCTCTCTCGCTCAACCTCTTAGTTCTGTGCGCGCTCAACTCTTCACACACACACGCGCGCTCAAGTCTTCACACACACGCTCGCTCAACTTGCATCAGCGTTACAAGTGTGCCACAAAATCAACCAATCGGAAAATTAAAGGTCAATTGTGATTGGCTGTTGGTCTCCAATCAAATCGCTAGTAGGATCATTCTACAGAAACGTCCACTTTTGGTATGGCAAGATGTCTTAAAATGTATTTCTTTTTCTAACATTTAAACTTACACCACATTATTAGATTACCCTTTGGCTTTATGAATACGCATAAATGACAGCTTAATGATTTTTTTATATTTTTTGTGCATTTATTTAAAGACCGCATGTACCGTTTTTTTGTCACTGGTGTTACCTTACTTCTTTGGCAATATTAAATGTTTTTATGAAATATTATTTAAATTTTCTTTCACCACATGTAGTCAGAGTTACCAAAAAATAATAATAATGCAACAAATAAGGAGACTATGTTTTATTTATTTGAATCAGGTTTTTTAAAAGTGTGCTTGAATGAGGTTAGTTAGTTTGCGCAACCTTGTATTTGCTATAATAATGAAAATATTTGAAAACAAGTTAAAATCAAGTAATGATGCAATCCTTTAAATCTTAACTTTTGAGTGTAGCAGAATTAAAAGGATGTAAAATTATTATCATGTCAGATATGGCATTGTATTTAATGTGACAGAAAAAAGACAGTAACACCAGTGACACAATGAATCACCAATGACATGCAAAAGACCAAAGATCATTATTCTTCAACTATAATTAAGTAGATGAGACTAAATTGTTACATTTGGCATATAATCTAAATGAACAGCTTTGAATAAAGTTTATCTATAAATGGGAGTCATTGGTGTTACTTGTGTTACCCATAAGAAAGGTGACACCAGTGGCAGTAACACCAGTGACAATTTTCATGAAAAATTCATTTTACAAAATGGCTGCTGCAAGGTATCAAACATATGTTGTCAATCATGGTATACTAACTAAACTAAGTAGTTTAATCCAATTGTATTCTCTTTTTTTTTTTTACAATTACCTAACAACAAAGTAGGTCATACCAGTGACTTCAACTAAAAGCTTTATATGAAATCATGAGATAAATGAGAATATTTCTGATAACTAAAAAGAGACAGAGGATTTATTATGGGCTTTTCTTCATAGAAATTCAGGAAATTGGAAGGAGGAATTAAAGTGATGTCATCAGTGTGATTTTTATTTCAAAATAAGAGATTTTTGTTTAACGGTAACACCAGTGACACAACTCCAGGGGACCACTACTTTCATTATAAATTTGATAATATTTATTCTGCATTCCTTTTTTTTATGTCATTTACATAATATATTAGATAGTTAGGTATACATTATTCTATTTTAAATGGTGTAAAAAAAACTGTTATTGACCTCCAAATAAAGCATTTTCCCTCTGTACATGACTGTGGGGACGAGCACTTCTGTGGTGCTTGGAATTCTATATAGTTAATAAAAAATAAAATATTGCCACTTGATGGCTCAAGGTGGTGTAATTGTTCAAATAACATATTGTTTTATTTTAAAATGTAAATGAATTGTAATTCTAAAGTGTTTTTTTAAGTGTAATATTTCTGTAAAGGCTAGGGACAGAAAAATTGACATTTACAATGACCCAGTAGAACCAAAGCCCGTCTAGAACCTCTGGGTAGAACTATCTACATCGCTTACTGAAAAAAAAAAATCGAAAAAAATAACAGACTACAGCGAGACTAATGGATTAAAACTTGTTTTGGTAAGTATTTTTTATTATTATTAACTTAAAAGTGCCTTGTTAGTTTTGTGTATTATAATGCTGTTGTGTTGTTTAACTTACAATATTACAGTACATCTCCTATTGTGACTAAAGTTAGTTTGACTTATCCCTTTCAAGCATTCTGAACGCTAGCACAGCCGCAGACTCTCATGTTTGATGGTGGCTAGAGAAGACATCTATCCATAAAATACATTTTTCGTCTTCTTTGTGCTGCGTGGTGATTGGAGACCAACAGCCAATCACAATTGACCTTTAATTTTCCGATTGGTTGATTTTGTGGCACACTTGTAACGCTGATGCAAGTTGAGCGAGCGTGTGTGTGAAGAGTTGAGCGAGCGTGTGTGTGAAGAGTTGAGCGAGCGTGTGTGTGAAGAGTTGAGCGCGCGTGTGTGTCAAGACTTGAGCACGCGTGTGTGTGAAGAGTTGAGCGCGCACAGAATTAAGAGGTTGAGCGAGAGAGAGAGAGGGGCTTGACAGAGCGCAGATAATAAGTTTGTGAGAGCACCTGAGTAAACTGCGTGAGGTTTGTGAGAGCACCTCAGTTAACTGCGTGAGAGGGTTATTATTGCACGTTATTGAGAATGAGAATGTGACGTCACGCGTATCACTCCGCGTTGCATTGTGGGAAGGATGCGCCATCTTGGAAGGATACGCTATCCGTTGTCGTGGTTACTTCGACCGTGAGACCGAGAGAAATAGCGTCAGAGAGAGAGAGCAGCTTGATATTTGTTTGCATTTTTGCGATAAGGCACAGTTTCTTTGGAATAAATGAAGAAGGGGGAAGCAAAAGGAAAGGGGCTCTATCGGGAGAGACAACAACACAAGCAGCGTTATTTAGAGAAACTACTTGACATCAACAACATGGACCCGTACGACCTGCTACAGAATGGACGAAAGACCCAAAGCACTACCACCTTTCACATACCCTGACACAGTCAATTACCTGGTTTATGGTATCAGTGCCTAACGTTAGTTACTGCCTAAGTTACACAATGCAAGAGTTCAGAAGCTTTAAGTCATTAGAAGCTTATGATCAATTCTGCCGCGGCTGGGTGCAAGACAAGAAACCCCCAAACCTGTAACGTTAAACTGTGAGAGTTCAGTCATACTTGATGTTTCAGGCCTCATTCATATGTGGAAATAAATCTGATATGAATCAGATACGTGCATTTGCACCTGCCGTGCAACATTAAGCGGACAGATCGGACATTCCCGTCACTGCGAGACGTATGTCATTCAAAAAAAAAGTGTATTTTTAAAATATTTCGCGGTACAGATATATCTATAACAAATTAAACAACTCTAGTTGAATAACAGAGTATTCATTTCGTTCGTTTGTGTTAAATAAAAGGCGAACTGTGCTGAAATGTGTTCCTTTTGAAATCATGCTTTGCTCGCTGTTGCTGCTGTCAGTTTATTGACAAGCAGTTTCTCTAAATAAAGCTGGCTAGCATTGTTATTTAGTCTCTCCCGATAGAACCCCTTTCATTTCTCTTCCTTCTTCTCCAAAGAAACTGCGGCGTATCGCTAAAATGAAAAATGTTATTTCTGGAATGTTTAGTCGCGCCTCTGTGAAGTTCTGAAGGCGTTGCCCCTGGCAACCGATAGCGTCTCCTACCATCATGGCCGACCGGATCAGACCACGGCCAAATCGGCACGTGACTCCTCACTCTCAATAGCAAATACATTTATTGAGCACGGAATCGTTTTTTCTTTGCTCAAACGATTTTTTTTTTTTTTGCGATTGTTAATTTCTGTTCAAAATATAATGCAATGTGCTTGCAAAATATAGTTATCTGTGCTCAAAACTTATAATTACTCGCTCAGGAATGAGGCACATATATAACGCCATAGACACTTGCCAAACTCGTTATGAATTCAATGACGCACGTTACACTGCACAGCGAAGCTCTTACTGTATTTACATGATCGTGTTTGCATTGGGGAAAGCATTAGAGAACAGAAACTGCATTGCAATGATAAGATCTTCATTCTCGCGACCAACAGACTGTCCTCTGCTTGCTCAATGCTCAGTCATCACAGCAGCATTGTATGTGATGGGAATAGATCTAAATACTTTAAAAACATCTCACGATTCGTTAATTTCGATAGCTGTAATAGTAAAAACGTATAATAGCTGTAGTAAAAGTATTCGAGAGAGTTTCACATGTAATACATAGCTATTTCATATGCAAGCATGCCAGCCAATCACAGCAGAGGCCGGTTCCACACAGCAGACACGCCCCTTCAAACAGAGCGTTCAAATCAGAGGCTAAAATCCGGGTGGGAAAATGCCTTTTATTTCTAAATGATGACTATTTTTGATCTAAAAAACATACTAACATTATAAGGGCAACCCAGGAAACATTATAAAATAATATAAAAAACCACTCTAGGGCACCTTTGACATTTTTCATAACTCCATGTAGGACGTTTCTGTACATAAATGTAAGCACTGTGGCAGTAGTAATGCAATATTTAGAAAATGTACTCTATACTCTTGATACTCAAGTACTTTTAAAAACAAGTACTTCAGTACTTTTACTTAAGTAGACATCTGACTGTAGTACTTTTACTTGTACTTGAGTAAAATTTAGCAAGGGGTATCTGTACTTTTACTCAAGTAATGAAGCTGTGTACTCTGTCCGCCTCTGCATATTTCTTCTAATAGGGGCACATTGTAACGCAGTGTTACAACATCTGCTAGTTAGCGAAGCATTAAAGAACTATATCAACTGTTAAACAACAGATTAGAGATTAAAATAATATCAGATTTGTCTAATTTTAAATAAACACAAAAAATAGAGATGAAAAATTAACTTAAGAAATGTACTTTTGATATGGTTAAATAAATGTTCAGTGATATCTCAGCGCATTTTCTTCTCTATATTGTTAAAAATGGCAACTAGTAAATACACCAAGTTTCATCATGCTGGCATGTGTGGAAGTATTTTAAACAAGTGTGTTACAACTAGCCCCACATTACGTTGTGCCCCGCGCTCCCCTACTTATCATTGGCTCATGAATGAAAACAAAGATTTTGAACTGGCATGTAAATCACCAAAACAATTCAGAAATCAGTTTACTCATTTGTTATTTATTTTTAACATATTATTTTGAATATTCCATCCCATGAGTGAAAAGACTAGTTACATTTATCAAAATAAAATCAGTTCAACAATGTCTGCAAATGTGTATTTTTAACATAAGGACATATGGTACAGTCATATGGTAAAGAAAAAAGAGATTACAAAACATTAATCAAACAGAGATTGCAGGGAGAATCTCTAAAACGATTCTTAGTGGAAATAGTCTAAAAGGATATCAGGACACACACCATGAGTAAAACCATCAGAGAAGCACACAGACTCGGAGCCCTGGACACCTGCACTTGGAAAACTGGTAGCTGCTCACCTATGAAGAGTCAATGTAAAGTATAGCGTGTGATTTGTGATCAATTGCAAACATGAACTGTCAGATATGCATGAACAATATAAATGAGTCCCTTTTTTAATTCCATAAATCACCTTTGTTACTGTCAGACATCATAAATGGACCCATGGATATGGAAGTGCTGTCATGGAAGTCCACAGATCTGCCCTGTCTCACACCTTGTTCAGAGTCACAGTGCTAAAAGTAACAAAGACCGGACATTTAGGCGGTAGCCTATGTCAATTTATGTCATCAAATAATTATCTTCTTAGTCACAAACATCAACAACAGAAGACAACCACAAGTATCCATTATGTGTGAATGATCTGTTCATTCGTTTTAAGGGACTGTGCTGACTGTGTTGTTCTGATTTGTGATCACCAGGGGGCACAAAGAGTTCAGTGCTCCACATGCACGCTCTCGCATACATACCGGTATGGCACATGACATGTGGGATGTTTCTCTTGACGTACACACAAGCTGTATAAAACTAAAATGTCATCCTTCTTCTGGGCGGGCCAAAACTAAACTATCAATCACATATCAATATCAAATCAGGCACACCTTAAAGTCCCCCTGTAGTCAATAATTGTATCCCCTAAAGCTCCTCTTTGATCACCAAAATTACAAATCGAAACGTTTTTTCCTTGAAAAAAAATTCTTCATGCATTAAAATAGCTTGAATGTAGCTCTACACTGCCTCGTTTAGTATACACGGTTCTATGGACATGCAAATTAGCCCCGCCTCCACTCACTCACACCAGCTCAGAGATCCACTCGTTGATGATCACACGTTGACGTTTCTATAGTTTCTGTTGTCAGAAACACAAATGATTTCAAACAGCCTTTTTGAGACTGTCTTTGGTTGACTGCAGTTTTAAGGAGAAAATACTCAGCAATGGTGTATCATAAAAGTGGTTTATTTAGTTTAAAAAAACGTATAAATGTATGAGGTGGGGCCTTTTATCTCAAACAGGGTTAAAGGCTCACCAGCATGGGGCAAATACTTTAGCTAATGTAATATGTTTATTTTTTTGTATAATGTCTAAGTTAATACTTGTTCAAAACAATTACTTTAGCAAAGTTTGTAGCCCACTATCTATTTGTTTATTTTTTTTTTTATAAATAGAAGAGTTCATTTTTGTTCAATAAATATACTGTCATTAAAATATGTTAATATAAAAATATATTTTAAAAATAAAGAAACCAATCAAATCAAATGCGGCTTTTACCTTGGTGTGCCTTTTAACCCTGCTGTACCCTACTATGGAAAATACTGTGCCTTTTCAACAACTTCATATGTGAAACATGTTGCCACAGGATTTGTAAACTCACCACTGAGCAGTGATTGTCTGTCTGAAGGCAAAGGTGAATAGCGCAGTGCAGGTAAACCTTGGTGAAGTATGTTGTGAACAAAAACATTCTGAAGGAGAAACGGCTGGATGTGGAAACACCATTCTGCAGAAGCTCCACTGCGTCATTTGCACTGGGACACCTGGGCATATTGAGAATGATAATGACCAACAAATAAATAAATAAAAATGAAAAAAAAAGAAAGAAAGAAAATGGAATTGATGGGTGCCTTGGTACTAGGGATGCACCGATGTATCAGCCAATAATAGGTATATGGGCTGATAAAATTGGGCCAATTGTTTTCTCTATAGGCCGATTTTAAAGGGGTGGTATATTATGATTTCACTTTTCTAACTTTAGTTAGTGTGAAATGTTGCAGTTTGAGCATAAAAAACATCTGCAAAGTTACAATGCTCAAAGTTCAAAGCAAAGGAAGATATTTCCTTTTAAAGAAATCGTTTTTTAAGGACTACAACAAAAGGCTGGTAGGAACTACTCAACATTAGTTACATCACTAAATAAATACTTTAAACTTGGTGCATTTGGGATATATTTTGAAATCTTTTATTTATTGGAATCTGCACACTAAAATTACAGCTCCACAAAGTGTATTAATTAAACCTGGCAAGTTTCAACCAGTCAGGTCTTCATCAGGCACAAACCCGATGAATGAGATGCAACTCTTTATGAATGAATACATTCATTCATTTTCATTTAGAACTTGTATTTGGTTCATATAAATGAATAAAAAATGATCATTTTAGATTGATAATTTTGAATTTGCTTTAGATTATTATTATTTTTTACTGCACAGCAGAAGGAAATGCACCAAGTAGTATATAGAGCACCGATACAACATTTTTCCACATATACCGATTATTCAGAATGATATCTGGTCATATCTATACCAATATTTGACTCTTTAGGAAATATCTCTCCCAATTAATGCTGTAAACAATACAGGGAACCCTCTCACAATGTTTGTATACAACTCAGTTGCACATAATGATGTTTTATTAACAAAGTTCGGGAGGAGCACGCTCAGATAATTAACCTACACTTACACAAGAGGAGCACACTCAGTTAATCAATCAATTGCCAAATACACACTCACACACATTTATAAATAATTAAATGCGTCCTTCCTAGTCCAGTCCTTCGTAAGGCTGTAGGTTAGACCTCCTCAGCTTTAAAGGAATAGTTCAATTAAAAAATTAAAATGATCCCATAATTTACTCATCCTCAAGCCATCCTAGGTGCATAGGGTCAAATAGAGCCAGCTTAAAGTCAAAAAGTCACTATTTTTAAACTGTTAGTGTGTTATTGTTGCATTAACATTTTCTTCACACACAGTAGCCTATGAGTTGGAGTCAGACACGTTTTTCCGCCCCTTTTGATTGACATGTATCGTCTCTGATCATCGACTGTTTTTAATTTATAATGCGCCTTTTTACAATATGTAAAATAAGTCATAAAAATATTTGTGCGTGTGCAGTGTTGCCAACTTAGCGCCTTTGTCACTATTTTTAGTGACTTTTCAAACACCTTAGGGACTTCTTTTTTTCTTTTTTTTTTTTTAAAGTGACTATAGCGACAAATTTAGCAACTTTTTGGACATAGCCTACCTCAGTTAGCTATCTTCAAGTCTTTGATTAGCATATTCTGTCATGATAATCTATAAAATCGTTTGTGTGGGAACTGTTGTAAGATGCCTACAGAGTTACATGCTATTGAATTTGTGTTATGTACTGTATTGCATGTGAAAAGATGGATGCGACAGCTTGAGCAGACTCCCAAATGGGCTTTAACATCTCTTCTTCTCAACATGGACTGTGTGTTCCCAGGGGCGGGGTTTATGTACATTTTAGGGTTAACCCTTTAACTGCCTGCTCGACCAAATGGTTGAGCACATTTTGAGTCACTATATTTTATTGAGAGGAGTACCTAACTCAAACTGATTAAGCCATCTCTACCATCTGTTTGAGGTATGTTATGCCAAAAATATCCACTAGATGTCACAGTGTCAATCAACAGCACTTGTCACAACACTTCTTCTAGCATGGATGTCAGAAACAAATAAATCACTCCTGCCATGTGAACTGTTTTTGGTGAAAATTTGCAAGGTGAGCGTCTTTTTTTTTTTGGGACATATTACACTGTAAGAGCCCTAAATTTACAAAATGATGTTACTTGGTGCAATGAAAAAAGTATGTTTTTAATAGTTTTTCAAAAACATGCTCAACCAAACGGTTGATTTGGCACATAATGGTTAACTGTCACCCCCCTTTTTGAGAATGGACATTACAATGCACTATTAAAACTTTGTTGTAATTCAAAAATGCTTTGGAATATAGACCTAAGTTTGGTCTTGTTTTAAAGAAAACACTCAGCAGATTATTGCTGAAGTAAAAGCACTTTTAAGTATGAAAATTAATGGATATTTACATTTACATTTATGAAATATACTGTAATTAATATTTTTTCTTTTATATAAAATATATATTTTTACAAAATATGTTTTACTATAAAATCAAAGCCATATATCTAACCAAGTTGTGTTCCACATTTGAAGTTGATATCACAAAAACTGAAGATTTTGTTTAGGCGTAATACCAAAAATATCCCCCGGCTGACATACATTCCATTGAATTTAATTTTATGCATTCTGCCGTAACAAATTAATAAATGTCTGTCCAAATATCACTTCTGTCACAAAATATGGAACCTTGAGACTCAGACCTTTCTGACAATATGTGTTTTGTCAAGATTAGAATAGGTTTTGATCATAAATTATGATGGGCAAAGAAAAAAAAATCCTATTGCTCTACCACACTTGACGGCGTGTTTCTTGAAACATAAAAGCCTAAAATGCCATTATATTACTATCTTTTGCTTTTTTTCTGTTTTTTTTTTTTTTTTTGAATGCAGAAAGAATGTAATGTCTTTGGTTTTGTTACTTTTAGTTATTTGTGTTTTTTTGTGTTTATTGTAAAAAAAAGAAAACAGGAAAACATAATTTCCTGTGTTAAAATGAAAACCTGAAATATTTAATGGCATTCAATAAATAAAGAAGATATTTTGATTATGTTTTTGAAAAAAATTGTATTATAGTTCATATTTTCTGATTTTCATAGTATGTGTATGAATTCCGGTACTTTTTTTTTTTTTACCTTTAAGTGACATATCAACCATTTGGTAGAGGCCGATATTTAAAAAAATATGGGATGTGTTGAAAAAAAAATACATTGCGTATGGTTACTAGCGACATAAGGAGATAAGAAATGCACAAAAAAAAGTCCTTTTTTCTTGGTGAGGACATTAAAGGTTAAAAAATAATATTAAAATAACATACGGCTTACATGCCAACGATGAGGTCCCAGCGGACAGAGTAATGAGGATCATTCACAGGTGTAGCCCAACATTTGTCAATCACTGAGGCAAACTGACGACTGTCAACTCCATCAACACGAACTTCCACAAAAACACGGCTGTCCAGCTCCGCTTTCACACTACCAGTGAAGGGATGGGTGAATTCAGCATCCTGATAGGGAATCATCCTGACCTGATATGTCCCTTGACCAGCAGGAAGGATCCTGTGCACAATGCTGTTGAAAATTAAATAAACAAATAATTTTAAAGCAATTGAGAGACTTGTTTTGTGTATGTATTTAGAATTGATATATTCTTATGTGAGTCCCACCTCTCCAGACGGTTGACGTCCATGGAGAGTGATTGGGTTTGTTGTGAGTACACACAGCTGAAGTGGATCCTCAGATTTTTTCCCCTCCTGATGATATGCCCAGATCCAGAATCCCCCAAAATAAAGTTATCATAGATGAAGTGGGTGCCATTGGCCTGTTGGGATATATTGTTTGAATTTTGTACTTTAAATAATAGCTAAGAATTGTATTTATATAAAAATGTTTGATTTGTTGTACTTTTTAACCATTTGGGCATGTATGCAATGATTCCTACCACAAGACTTGTACCACAGATGTGGTCATTGTTGTCAAAATAAAACTCCACTCTGCCATTGCGGACTGTTCCTCTGCACTTGGGGTCATTGAGGTGTAAGATGTCAGAAGGAAAACCAGCCTCAAAGAGCTGACAGCGAGACAGAGACATGGAGCCAGAGCTGCTTTCACAGGTTTCAGAGAAATCTGAGAGAGAGAAACGTCAAGAGAATGTCAACAGTGATAAAAACAAAACAAAAATATAATTAATGATGAACATAGACAACCTGGCCCCCCCCAAAAAAAAACACTGTTTGGATTTAAGAGTGAAAATAACTGTTGGGAATGGCATAAATAATCATTTTCACATGAATTGGCACCTCTGAGTCCAGACCTTAAATTAATTGAAACTCTTTGGGATGTGCTGGAGTAGATTTTCAATACAAGATCTTTAACAAAAATTAATGCACCCCCTGATGGAAACAACATTTCCATCAAGACGTGCATCATTTTTTGGTAAAAAAAAGATCTTGTATTGACAAAATCAAGTACTCTGTAAAGTCTCCTCCACCACATCCCAAAGACTTTCAATGAACTCAGAGGAGCCAAGTCATGTGTGAAGATGATTATTCATGCTCCTCCCAATCATTCTTTCACAATTTGAGCCTGATGCATCTTCACATTGTCATCCTGGAATATGACCATGATGTGTCTTCCTACATGGTTGTTTAATAAATGAAAAGTTACACGCTCCATTAATTAGGGTTAAAAGAACTGTTGCCAAACATATAACATGTTACACAAACAAAAATCACTGCAATAATGATCCAATCATTGACTCTTATACATCTATTTAAATCCAAACAGCGACATATTTTTAAAACATTTTTGGCTGGGCAGTGTATATTTGAAATGAGTCCAACCAAAGGATCCACGCTGAGAACTGTGATGGTTGTCCTTGCAGAAACAGCCATAAACACCATGTTCCTCTTCACAGCGTTCATCCTCAGTGCAGCTGAGCTCAGAACAGCGGTCTCCTTCACCTTAGAGGAGAACCACAGGATTAATGACAATGGGGTTTAAGCTGGTTTTAGTAATATTTAATGATATGACCCCATATTTAGCCATTAGTTTCACAATCCCTTACAGCTGGAATAAATGCAAACTGGGTGTTTCAATTATATTAATTTGATGAGTAATCCTTGGTTAAGTCATTGGTTAATGATGGGATTAGCTAGGAATTAAATGAGTTAACTTTTGTGAAGTTTTTTTATTATTATTATTTCACTTAATTTTATTTCAAGTAATTAAAATGTTTTTTTATGGTTTGAGTTTGAGTTTTCGATAATAACCCTGATATACTTGTGTTTGTGACGTTATATAAGGAAAATGTACATATACTAATGTCAATAAATTACAAAAAAAAAAAAAAATTTAAAACCATAAAAGAACACATTTAAAGAATACAAACTTTGAGTCAACCTGCAAAAGTGCCATGACAAACTTTAATCTCTAATGAAAATACTTTACCACTGGTTTCTGTGACTGGTATTGCCAATGTTGTTGTGTGCATTGTTGTCGGGTTTGTGACTTCTGAAATGGGAAGTATTTATACATTAATGTTAAAAATGTTCAGAATTATAAAGAAATTATATATACATTAAAAAGAACACAATGTGTTTACCTGCACAGTAAGCTGCACAGTATATTGGCCTGACAAACTCATACACATAATAGTTTCCTGGACAAGCTTTGACTTGTATGGGATGAGACCTGTAACCACAGCAGTCGTTCCCTGTGGAACTGCAGACTTTCCTGGTGACCACTCCATCTTCTAGCTGTGGGTGAGGGCCGTTGAGCCACAGTGGGTTCTCTGAGCCACACATGCCATAACCAACACATGACTCTGGCATCTGGGCACTCTGACCATTGTAGAGCAACCTGTACCAGCCATTCCAGTTGACATTATAATCACATCTGGAACTGGAGAGATCACCAGTCGAAGTGTTATCTGCTCTCCAAGGCTCATCCAGACTGTTATAACTGTAGCAGGGGTCAACACTAGGTGGACTGGCGACAACAACTGTTGAAGAAAATTAAAGAGAGAACTTAGTTATTTGATTTCTACTCAAGTTGCTAATTGCAGTATTTTCTCTAGCAGGGATGTTTTATATTGTTTTTTTAAACACCACTTTCATGTGTACACAAGAAATGTTACATGCCTATGAAAAACAACTGCATGTGCATAAGAAAACTAGATCATATAAATAAACTGAACACAATAATATGTGAGCACAGTATTTGTTTGGTTTTAATTTGTTTAAGTTTTAATGTGCACTAATGTTCATTGTGCGAAAGCGGAATATTACGTGTACGCTTTATGTCACTTTAGTGGCTCCATAATTTTAAATGTAACTTCACAAACACCTTGATAACAACATACACTTCATAAACAACAATAATTATTGGTCAAAAATTGTTTAGGATATTTTATACTTAGTTTCATAAATTGTTGGATTTTTCATAATTTATTTTATAATTTATCATTTTAATAATAACCTATAATAGCCTTTTTAAATTGCCAAGTTCCTGAAGTTCCTGAAGTTCCATATTGTGACCTGGGTGTGAAACACAAAAACAAATCCCTTCCATGGTAAATTCATTAATCTTAAGCAGGTCTGGAAATGCAGTCTTTAGCAAAGCTCACAATTTAATTCGTAATTAAGTAAAAGACATAAGAGAATGACTGTACCTGCGCAATATGCGGGGGCTGGGATCATTCGATTTAATTTTACAAGTTTGTAGACATAATAATTTCCAGGACAGGCTTTGACTTGGATTGGGTCAGATCTGTAGTAACTGCACAATTCGTAATAAGAGCCGTAGACGTCACGAGTAACAACTCCATCTTCCAGCTGAGGATGAGAGCCATCAAGCCACAGAGAACTAAAACCTCCACATGACATATAACTGAAACACCACTCAGGCATCTGAGCACTCGATCCATTAATGAAGAGACGATACCAGCCATGCCACTCAATACGAGTGTCATCATATCCATATATATGATTATTAACAGCAAAGAAATCATCTGGGCTTCTATTTTGTTCATCAAGAATGGTGTAGTCATTGCATGGGTCATCATCTGTGTTGGTTGCAGATGCTGAGATCAAACAAAAGAAACAATGACAAAATCAATGAGAGGTTTGACGTTCTGGAGCAGTCCAAGCCAGACTAAATCCATACATATTCCAAATATTCCAGATTCCAGATACCAAGTCCATGCATGCCCAATTACTTTATATCTACTCAACTGGGACTTAAAGGAGCTATATGTAGAATTGAGAAACCTTGTTATTAGCGACACCAGTGGCCGTTAATTAAACTGCTGCTCAAGGACCGGATTTACTCACGTCGAAGATCTTTTTTGTTTTCCCCTTATAAGTAAAAAATGGAAATAGGCTACCTTTGCCTTTTGCGTCCATGCTGCTGAGAGCGACGGTGCAAATGTGCTGCACGGTTTCTACTTAATAACAAAATAAACAACAAAAATCACAGCGTGGAGAAAGCGGCAGCTAAGAAAGCATCTAATCATATTGTGGATATGTTTGCATCAGCTCTGCAATTCACCCGGCATCATGTCAACATGACATAATTAAAATTACACTGTTATGATAGTTTGATTATAAAGTATATTTGAGAATACGGACTAAAGATCTGGCTAAAGTGAGACTATAGTTTGAAATAATCCCTTTTCTTTGCATGACACGTTGACAGTACAGAATAGCTCTTTTGGCATGAAATATATGAGCAGTCATTTCATGTCATTGAGCGGAAGAGAGGTTCTCTGGAGCGCGCGTAACCGTCACATCCTTTGGAGTTCCTTTACATAAAAATCAGTCTACAGGTTTTCATATACAACCTAGAGGTATCGTTTTTTAAAAGTTTTGTTACAAGCTGTTCACACGTTGGCAATACAAAAGCAATTCATTTTTTACAGATAGCCCCTTGAAAGTTAATTTGACTGTCTGTCAACCTACACAAAGTCATGTCGAATGCAGAAACTGGAGCTGGAGTTGTAATGGAAGCTGTCGGTGATATAGTGCTGACATCTGAAAGGAAGAAATTTGAAGACATAATTTCAAGATTTAAGATTTCAGATTATTTAAGAAAAAAATGGTGTAAAACAATGTACCTATACAGTAACTTGCACACCAAGATTGTTTTACAAATTCATACACATAGTAATTTCCTGGACAGGCTTTGACCCTGATGGGTAAAGAAATGTGATCACAGCAGCCTGACTCAACCCCACAGACCTCCCTGGTCACCACTCCATCCTCTATCTGAGGGTGAGGACCATCGAGCCACAGACTGCGGACTGTGTTACAGCTGTATGCTCCAACACAGCTCTCGGGCATTCGGATGTTCATTCCATTGTAGAAAAGTCGGTACCAGCCTTTCCAGGAGAAAGAGTCATCACAAATGTATAATCCACTTTCATTAGTGGCTCTCCAGGGACGATCCAGAGATTCATAGTTGGAACAAGGATCATTGCTGATGCGGTCGAAAGCAACTGTTAAGGATGAAAAAAAATTTTAATTCTTCATCAAAACTGAATCGAGCTCGGTGACAGCTATATGTGCATTGTTTTATCACCGGATGCACTAAAGAAACGATGATGCATGGTGCAGAACTATTTCAGCGCATTTAGCGCATGGTTAAATTAGATTTCATGTGCTTGTTGAATAAGAAACATGGGTTTTACTTTGAAATACCACATGCTAAAGTGATGTGAATGTTAGTGAAGTTTTTCGGAGTGACTGTGACATTATTATAAGCCTGTCTTAAATGCACAATGATATAGCATTACTACTTTTAGCATGTCAAGTCTAACTGGCTAAAAATAGGCACATTTCTTAATAATGTTAAAATGATATAATAGAAACTAATATCAACTTTTGATATAGAGAGAAAAAATATGTCATATACACAAAAGTCCAACCCAGGCTCATTTGGAAAAACATGCCTTTGTTGACATTTCTGCAAAGTGATATTAGCTTGGTAATTTTGGTTAGAAGTGGGTTACTCATATATAGGGACTATATCGGGTATATAGGTAACCGAGACTGTGAAATGACGGCTATTGCTTGCTGGGTAGCCACAGCCCCGTCACAATCATTGGTCGGTCGGTTTGGGGAGGAGGATGGATTCAACCTAATCATCTGTCCAGTTAGAGTGCCCCTCCAAAACCCTACCCTAAACCTAATCGATAGTGTTAACAATAGCAAACTTGAGATAAAAAACGCATTTGCTGAAGCAACCATGCCATTTTTGCTTGCTTGTTCAAGTCTTTGAGCTCTTTTAATGTGACTTGTGTTTCAAGGGACTCTTACCCGAGCGCTCTGCATCACAAATGCAACCCTGTTCTATGTGAGCTACCGTACAAGATCACTATGTATGTAACAAAAGCCATTTGGAGCTGGCTATGTGATGCAAATGTCAAACTGTAGCTACTAGTGTACAAATAATGCAAAAAGTTTTTTGAAGTGCAAGGAACCACGTGAAAATAAGTATTTAATCAATAATCTGTAGTTGGTTTCAGCTGGAACCTGCAGTGAATTAAATTGCTTAGGTATTAGGTACTGAATGTTTTTGGATTGTTGAGTGCAAAAATGTAGATAGAGAGACGCCTTTTTCTAATGACCCTGGGTTGGAAAAAAATTGAACCGAGCAGAATGTGAATGTGTAATGCCACACCTGCGCAGTATGAAGGCCTGTGGACTGACTCATCAGGTCTGACAAGTTTATAGACATAATAATCTCCTGCACAGGCTTTAATTTGGATGGGGGTGGATCTGAATTCATCACACTGACCCCTTAGATGATATCCCAAGATTTCACGGGTCACCACCCCATCTTCAAGTTGTGGATGAGAACCATTGAGATACAGTCCAGTACCACCACCACATCCTCTGTCCCTCACACACCACTCAGACATCTGAGCATTTTCTCCATTCAAATACAGCCGATACCAGCCATTCCATTCAACAAGAGTGTCATCAGCTTGGTTGTCTTGATCACCACGTATGTCTCTCCATAAGTTATCCAGCACTGTATATTCAAAGCATGGATCAGTGCCCAAAGTTGTGGCTTCTAAGAGAATAGTGTCAAAAGAGACAAAAGATGACAGTTAATAGAGAGGCACAAATATAACAAACTAAAATTGCTTTTCTGAACTGGCAATTTGTTTGCAGTGTTTTTTTTTTTTTTTTACCAATGAATGAATGACTTCTGAACTATTTCTATTCGATATTTCCAAAATTACTAAGTATCTTGACTTCGACAAGAACGTTTGGTACCTTAGGTGCCTCAATACAACCACGGACAGATTTTGTTGATTTGAGTGTTGAGTGCATTAAAAGTATTGCAGATGAAAAAAATCCACAAAAATATAAATGAATGTTTAAAAAAAGACTACAAAAATTATTATACAGTAGGTTACTTTTGAAGTATTTTGTCAGTCTAGAACATCTTGACTAGTTGTAGTAATTTTTTTTTTAAAATAATATATTTTAAAGGATTGAATGGGAAATAATTGAAGGGTTTTAGTTCATGACAAAGCACCCAAGTAGAAGAATGATTACCTGATGTTTGTCCATCGATCCTTTCAACTGTTAAATACAAAAAGATTCCAGTCAGTTCTATTGACTTTCAGTCACACATCTTGCCAGTGTGTCATTCTTAAATCACAGATTATTGGCCACAGGTTGGCAATTTTATAGGTGTAAAACTCACCATTATTCAGCAGCTGTAGTGTCAAGCACAATGAGATTAGGAACCTCATTGCAAACTGCTCATGCAGACGTCAAACTTGTCTGTAAAAACACATTCTTGATAATATAACACTCTTTAAGGTTAAACATGCGATATTCTTAGTTCTAAATGAACGTTTGGAAGTAGAATGTTCATCTAATTCTGTCAATCACAACATGCAAATTGTCAAGACCTTATTTGTAATGTCTTTATCATAAATTAAACATCAATTACTTAACAGAGTGCTCTATTGCATACAGCACATATAAACATTTCATCTTACGAAATAAGCAAACGTTTCAGTGGATAAAACTACTAGTATTGAGCTATTGATTATTTTGCTGAACAAATACAACTAGACTATCACACAAAATATGCTAATGAATATGTAAACTCTTTTTTATAATTTTGTTATTCAGCCAAATTGTTTCGTTTTGTTCCATTTAGAATACAATCTCTCAATTACTTTATCGCACATTTAACACAGAAAGAATACCATCCTTTAGTATTAGCATTATTGGCAGTGTACATTTATAAATTCTTCACTTTAATTATTTAAAGTAACAGAATTTGCTGAACAAATCAATAAAATGTAGTATTCAAGGATCCACAAATGGGAAAAATAGTCTAAAAATAGTCTAAATCAAAAGCAACTGACTGAGTATAAGAGCAGAGTCAGAGGAGATGAACTTTACCTGAGCTGAAATGTGGCATCAGAAGTTGTCTCTTCGACAGTTCAATCAGAATACAATGATGTTGAACTGCAAGTTTCTGATTCTTACAATTCTTAAAAGGTAGGCGGACCTAAGAGTTATTTCACAGTTAAACCAGTTTTTCATTACATACTGTCGTGTGAGGAAATCTATGGTATGTCTGTTGTGATGTGCCTTTAGTTGACTTTTTTTAAAAGTAAAAAAAAAAAAACATGTTTTGTTTGTTCAGTCCTGTTTTCCCTCATAGAAATTTTTTTTTTGTTTTTTTTTTTGCCGTTGACATTTTGTATGGCAAGCACACTTTTGCTGCCTTACATTTACATTTATTCATTGAAATTACCCAGATTCACTATGGTAAGCCTATTATAAGTGTTAATATTTTAGAAATGAGTGGATGGTTTTCGTGGGAAATTGCGCATCACTCGCCTGTACGCGTCTCGTCATATCCTTAAATAGAGAAAAGTTGCTACAGCTACTTTTACATGTATGGTGTGGGAGTGGCATAGCTGGATCACAACTCAGAGGAGAGTCTTCTGGCAAAAAGAGAACACGACAGATCTGGTAATAAAACAAGAATCAACATTAGCTTGGCTTTTCGGAGATGGCAAGAACTTTTAAAGGGATTTGAAAAGTTGTAAAAGCGACGCGGAGATGGTGTTTTTATTACTCATCCCTGAGTAAGGGATTATATTGACCAGATCAATTGCCACATGTAGCTATCTGAGTTCACTGTAAAGCATTGTGTATTGTGAAGGGTCATTTGATTATGGTTCCAGTAGTAGGATAACCATGTTCATCCGCACAGTCACGCAGAGCGAAGCACAACCAAAACGATTTTCTTCAGCAAAGTGCATGTTTGTTTTTTTAACCGCTAGACTAGAGGGACAAAAGTTACAGTGTACCTTTAATAAATAAGTGTGCAAAATGATGAATTATTTATGCTGTATGATGAATTAAAAATGTATCAATTTGATTGATGGGGTGAAATCATGTTTGTATCAGTGAAGAATGAAGAGAAACTAGTCAAACTCCAAGTTATTTACAGAAGTAACATATAGGCCTATGCAAGAACAGAACATCATGTTTCTGTCATTAAGGATGACTTCTGCAGAGAAAAATGCTGAAAAACAGCTTGTGACGTTTAAAATGTCTGTATAAATATTCTGTTGTTGATTGACATCAACCTAAACTTTAAAGCAAGATGCAAACATGAGGATCCCATATGCTTAAAGACTGTATGTCAAATGTGTGTACACACACACACACACAATGGGTTTCCATGATTTATGAGTACTCTTCAAAGAATCTCTGTAAAGCTGCTTTGAAACAATCTGTATTGTAAAAGTGCTATATAAATAAATGTAACTTGACATAATGATTTGTATACTGTACAAACTGTATATTATATCCCCTAACCCAATATCTACCCCTAAACCTATCCATCACAGAAAACTTTCTGTATTTTTACATTTTCAAAAAAAACATTATTCTGTATGATGTATTAGCTGTTTTCCTCATGGGGACCAAAAAATATGTCATAACGTATGGCTTTACCAGGACTGACCAATGAACATTGAATGATAGCTCAGTATCTAACCACAGACCCAGGTACTTAAATACATTTACATTTACAAGAGATCTTCCATCAATCATACAGATTTTTAATTCATTCACATTAACTTTAGATGGTCTCAGTTTAAACAACATAGTGCAAGTTTTTTTCTCATTCAGAAAAAGGTTGTGCTCTCTGAGCCAATTCTGAACAATAATAAAATCCGATTGAAGTGCATTTTGTACTTGGTCCTTCTGGTTATACAATGTATATAAGACTGTATTTGTTTATCCTGTAATGTTCATCTTTATGCTGATGATACAAATACTCTTACTGCTGATGAGATGTCCAACTGTGTCTGGCTCTCCCACAATAAAGTTCTCATAGATGAAGTGGGTGCCATTGGCCTGTAGGCACATATTATTTGAACATTTGTACATTAAAGGACTTTTTAAAGAATTATAAAAGAATTGCAAAAAGGATTTGTTGTTCTTTTGATCATTTGAGCATGTATGCAATGATTCCTACCACAAGACTTGTACCACAGATGTGGTCATTGCTGTCAAAATAGAACTCCACTCTGCCATTGCGGACTGTTCCTCTGCACTTGGGGTCATTGAGGTGTAAGATGTCAGAAGGAAAACCAGCCTCAAAGAGCTGACAGCGAGACAGAGACATGGAGCCAGAGCTGCTTTCACAGGTTTCAGAGAAATCTGAGAGAGAAAATTATTCAAGAGAATGTCAACAATGATAAAAAAAAAAAAACGTAATCAATGATGAACGTATATTTAAAATGCTGAATGAGTCCAACCAAAGGATCCACGCTGAGAACTGTGATGGTTGTCCTTGCAGAAACAACCATAAACACCATGTTCCTCTTCACAGCGTTCATCCTCAGTGCAGCTGAGCTCAGAACAGCGGTCTCCTTCAC
The DNA here is from genome assembly GCA_030578255.1 of Tiaroga cobitis. Taxonomy (NCBI): domain Eukaryota; kingdom Metazoa; phylum Chordata; class Actinopteri; order Cypriniformes; family Leuciscidae; genus Tiaroga; species Tiaroga cobitis. The sequence goes on along the minus strand of CM060602.1, from coordinate 35,770,880 downwards.
CTTAGAGGAGAACCACAGGATTTATGACAATAACTGGGGCATATATAAAACACATTTTGATTACATAACATCTTCCTTTATTAAAAATAAAAATATTTGCAATAAAACATTCAACATTAAGATTTTTTTTTTACTGGTCTAACTGTAAAGATACACACACACCTGTGGCAATTTATGAAGAAAAAAAAAGGAAATCAAATCACTGATATCAGTTCACATGACATCATCTTTGCATTCATTGTTTTTTTTTTTTTCCAAAATGTTCCAAATATACCTGAGGAAAGGCTTGATCCGGTGGTGGTCATGTGTGTGGTGCTCTCTTCTGTAAAAGGAAGACAAAGCCTTTAGTGCACAATAGTGATCATCCACTTTTTCAGCAGCCTTAGTTCTCAAAGTACCTTCCCTATTAATTATCTCCATTGAAAATGGTTTTGAAAAAGATCTCCAATAGACCAAGATCTTCCAGATCTTCTTCTAAACCAAGGCAACCACCTCTGAGACAAAATATTAGAAAAGTATAGGAAAACACGGTACCTGAGGGAAGGTATGTGGAAGATCTGGACGTGGTCATATGTGGTGCTCTCTTCTGTGGAGAGAAAAAAAAAATATTATCTTTGCCATACATATTTGTCAGGTATGGGTGTGATGAAAGGAGCGAGGACTCAGGTGCAGAGGTGATGGGCTTTTTTTAATGATAATAAAATCAAACAAAACTACGGTGACCGGGAGGGGACATGTTCGGTTCACTTATTTTTGTCGTGGCCACAACATATAAACTCGTGGGAACGTCATATTAAGTCGTGGGAACGTGATTATAAGTCGTGGCCACGAGATCATTTTGTTGAGGTAACGACATAATTATGTCGTGGCCACGCGATGCAAAGTCGTAGCCTCGTGATCATATGTTGAGGGAATATATTTTTCTCGTGGCCACGACTTCATATTTTGAGAGAACGACATCTATTTGTCGTGGCCACGAGATATGTTGAGGTAGCCACAGCGGCCAATACTGTAACCGTACCATAGCATAGACTGGGCTACAGCAGAGATGGACATGACAGAAGAAATAACATTTTACTTTAAATTAGGAATGTCATATAAATATATAGTGCAGTCTTGGGCATTAAGACATGGGTACATTATAAGTGAAAGACACCTGAAGCGCATTCTTAAATTGAATGGGCTTTTTTGTCGCACTTTTGCACTGGCATGAAGTTGGTTTGACGTTGGACTTTCGATATTCGCATTTTAGGGACCGTCTCAAAATTACATGCGACATTGGCATAAACGTTTCCAACTTCAATAGCATTTTAAGACAATGACTTAGTCATAAAACCAACTGTACATTGTTCACCCAGGTCTCATGTATGATGCACACCTTTTAGATTTTTGATATTTATGACAATAAACTGCTAAATCATATGCAAATATTGCTATGTATTTCACTACTGTCACATACCTGACACCTAGATGAACAATGTACAGTTGGTGTCGCACAGGGAACGGGAAGTTGTCTCATCCTGACACAAAGGGAAATTGTTTCCACACCCATCATTGCATGGCAGCTCGTCCTCAACCTTCCAACTTGCCCCAAACTGGTCTGCTGAGCGTCCCAGAGCCCCAGAAGGCATCATGAAGTCATCGTTCATCTGGCCGTTAAAGTTGCCACAGAGGCCACACGTAACCCCTCTGTACTCTGCTGGTACAATGATGTTCACTGCCGAGGAGCCATAACTCACGCTGAAACCAAAGTCAGTTGATACAAATGTGTACTGTGCACTGGAATAGACTGACACCCGGCCAGAGTCAAGCAGTATGGGAAGGTTCCTGGTCTCTCCATCAACCTGTTTGAAAAGAGAATAAAACCAATAGCTTATTTAAAAGCCAAGCAGGCAATATTGCTTATAACTAAATACTAAATGCAACAAGGCTAGAAAAGAAGAACACTTCTGGGTGTGTTCTAGAGAGTAATACAAGGCAGAAGAAAGTATTTTGTGTTTTAAGAAATCTCTGTTGTAGATCATGGCAATTATGTTTTTATCTATCACCAATAAATAAAGGAAAATTACAGTGAGTGATCCTTGATTACCTCAACGGTATGACCGTTCATGTCCTGTGTCATGTTGACAAAAACTTCAACAGTAATTGCCACCCGTAGTCCATGCCAAGCCTCGTTCCTTGCATCCACCTGGAAATGCGGAAGCCCAATAGTGTCATTACATACTGTTGCTAGCACATAGCGGCATGTGCCCTGGAAGTCAAAGAAGGATCCATCAAATGACATGTAGTGGGGGTCACCCGAAGCAGAGCAACGAGAATGTGGATGAGGATGGCAGCCATACTCGCCATCCAACACATGGCAGACCTCTTCTTCGCTGCAAGACGATGGTGTGCAATGAACATTTCCAGTGATTCCATCACAAACACACAAGAACTGACACTCTTCACCATGCCAGAACCTCTCTCCAGCCTGCTGATAACGCCCAGAGTAGTGGGAACCACAGCCCGTGGGGGGCACACAGCGATCTCCATTTAACACATTTCCATCATTACACTGGCATCCTTCCTGAAATTGCAAGGCACACTGACATGGAAATGAGAGGCTGGGGCAGGAAGCAGGACAGGATGTGCCACAAACTTCATAATGGGTATTTGCCGGACAGGTGGATTCTGAAATTACAAAAGCATAAAAACAATGACAGAAATTTTTAGCATATTGGAGCTTAATGAGAGTTTAAGGTGAGCAGTGGGTGAAACTTCTCCACTCTTCAACTGCAATGCCATTCTGTTGGCAAAGCAGTGTGTAACCTCGCAGAGCCTCACATAGGGCCTTTCTGGAACCTTGAGTCTGCTCCAGCAATTTAATGCAATCTGCTATCCGCTGCTGAGGATAGTGTTCTGCTGCACTCAGCAAATGGTCCATCGTCCATAGCCATGATACCACATTGTTCATTGAACTGGCTACTGTTCTGATAATGTCCTGGTTCCCAGATGTCAGGTGGGTCCTCACAGTGGGCTGATAAGGATCCATCACGCCAGCTGTCCGCAAACAGCTGCGTGTCATTCAAAGTGTAAACTCATCAGCAATGTCTCCATTCAAGTTCCCACACAGACCCCCAAGTGTACCGTTGTATGTGCTCAGTGCTGTGACTCGCACAATGTGTGGCCAGTCGGCTCTCACGGTCACCCCAAAGTTTGTTTCCAAAAAACCCCTCACACTACTGTGATAGATGCGGATTTGACCAGAGCCAATTGTGACAGGCAGACCAACCATCTGTCCATCCACCTGAAGAGAATGATACACAGATAAACTTTTCCATTTAGCATATGAATTTGAAAAATAATGCAATTATGCTATTTTACTAAATAAAAGTTTAGTGACTTGATATTTTTGCCTAACCTTAACATTGCTGCCCTCTCCCATTTCAATGGCGACCTGGATTCCCTCTGCCTCCTGGAACCTGGCAAAGTCATGAAGGCCTCTGGGTACTTTCTCCACTGTCAATACTCCACAGGCTCTACTCCTCACCACAGTGGTAATCCCCCAATACACAGACAATAACAGATCTCCCCCTAATAAACTTGAGCAAAAACATAAAATAACTATTCAATTTTAGCATTTACTCTCATTTAAATGTCGGAAGCAAAGCATGCTGAACTGAAATCTGATTTAACTCATTAATTTTGAGTACAGTTTAATACAATCAGCTAGAGTATAAATAATATCTGAATAAAATGAACTCATTTTAGTAAATTTGACTTAGGTTTGACAGTTCCACAATCCCAGAGAAACCCTAACCCCAAATAAAAATGTTCATATATCATGAGCTAATATCACAAAACAATTGAAATGTCAAACAAAAGCAGTAGAAAGAGTGAGTAATTTTTACCTGAGATGAAATGCTGTTGAACTACGGTGGTTCTCGGTGCAACAATTCAAACCAGAACACAATGATGATGCTGCACATCTCAGTTTTAAATATTCTCGATCAATGTAGGCGGACAGTGACTACAACCAAAAGATTTCTCAATAACCATAAACCAGTTTTTCCAATTAATGTATGGTATTTAATGTGTCATTGACCGGTCATGGCTTTACTTCCTTGTATAGATGTAATATAGATTTAATTTAGACAGAGACTGTTTATTACAGTGCAGATTTTGATGAATGTTCAAATGAATCCTAAGAATTGCATTCAAGCACAAACACAAAAAGCTACTCTGTAATGAACAAATCTTTGACTTTACGGTGCAAGGATACATCATCATCTAATACAAGCGTAGCTATGGGTCATATTACCTATTGATTGTTTAATCAGTCCTATTTTACTAATATACAGTATCTCATATTGTATCTCACATACACCCCTCACATTTTAGTACATCTATAGGGACAACACTATATAAAAGTAGTCAATGTGCTGCTTGTATATTTACTGTCCTGTGAAAATAACTCAACATACACATACAGCCATTGTCAAAATAGCTGGCAACAAAAGTGAGTACACCCTTAGTGATAATAATTGTTTAACCATGCAATGCCACATGTCCTATTTATCATGTTCATGTTTTTGTCTGCTTGACGGGACCATACGAATTGAGTAAAATTCTCTCATAATGACCACTGGATGTTCATCTGACCACCTGTAGCGCAAAGGTGTTTTCTTAGTTTTAAATGTATAGCCAAGTTTGCCTTTTTTTTTGTCTTATCTTTGGTGGTTCTGAATTATCCATCGCTATATACATGCATTTTTTAAATGTAATTTATATACACCCACTAATTAGTTTAATTGATTGGGGGGAAAATGAATAGAATCTGAACCGAATTAGCCACACACACACACACACACTTTCCATTGCATATAATTATATATTTCCATCTTTATACATTTCTCCTTCCTTGATCTGCTCAAACTAAGGAAAGGGAAACTCTTGCCACTCTTCATGGTTGGATTTACAGGCGTTTGAACTGCTGACGGTCAGCTCACTCACAGCGTTTTGGGTAGTGAATGAAGCGTATACAGCAAAAATTCAAACAATATTTTTTCCACTGAGGTCATAAGTTTAAAATAAGGCAAAACAGCATCAGCAGCCGTAAAGTTTCACCCTATTTATTTCAACCCTTGTGGTACTTTGTGTGGAACAAAGGGTGATGAATAACAATTGTAGTATTAACCATCTCAGTGGTGAAAAACAGGCTTAAATAAATCAAATAAAACCATATACACTAGTAAAATATGTGCTACTTATTCACATTCCAAAAAATTACATCATGAATACAATTTATTTTCGAACAGAATTTTTGCATACAAATGGCAGGAAATGGGAACTAGGAGAAGAGTGCAAAGCGTTCTAAAAGATTATAGATTTGTGGCTACATTGTACTGCAAGACATCTGAGATCACAAGAGAGACGACATTAATATTGCAGTTTGCAATGACACGGTCTACATAATGCATTAATTACTCACACACACACACACACGTATTCATATATTGCACTTTGGAGGAAATAAAGGTATTGGTTAAATATATGTTAGAGAGTGTTCAATATAATCATCCCATTCCAACCCAGTCCAGCAGACTAAACTGGTCAGTGTTAAACATTACAGAAAATTGTATACATTACTGACATGACAGACTATATTTGTGCAAAAAATTACAATTACCTCCCCCTAAAAATTCACCGTGTCAGCCATCATTATTTCCCAAAAATCTGGTTCAAAGACATTGTTGTTCATTTAAAAACTTTGTGAAACCTTAAATGCTACGTAAGTTGCATTGAGAATCTCTAAAAATAGACAACAAGAGTTTGATTTGCTGTAAATCAAACTTAGGAAGATGAAGCCGAAAAATAAAATGCATAGTCCACATAACTTGCCAACTTGGCATTGATTACAATTTTTGCGGACCGCTCCACACAACACTTTATATACCGATTCACATTCAACTAGGGTTAAATGTCCAGAAAATTTTAAAGTACCTATATATTTCCAACTGAGTATAATCTGAAAACTTAACTATCTACAACAGATTAGTTCAAGGGTAACCATGAAACATCTAGCAAACATCTTTCAGAAGTTCTTCCAACAAGAGAACCCTTGGGACAGAGTTCTTTATGCCAACAACATACGGTTCTGGATCACCATCGCTAGAAGCTGGATAAGGAAAAATCTACAGGACAAAGGAATATCAGAAACTCACCAGAAAGATGCACCGAGTGTAAACGCATGTTTGCAGAGTTCTGAAACTAGAACACTTTCAGTTGAGAGTAGAACACTGGTGTATCAGCTTAAATACTTCAATCAACATGAAGAGAGAGAAATGAGAATGGCAGCCCACTCTCGCTAATAAAGAATAACTTTACAATAATCTTCTATTAGTTAACATTAGTTAATGCATGTTTGGTGATAAAACGATAATTAAACCTAAAATGTTACAAAAAACACATTGTTAGGAATATATATATATATATATATATATATATATATATATATATATATATATATATATATATATATATATATATATATATATATATATATATATATATATAAAAATAATAGTACCATATATAGCCCAAATATATATAAAATGAACATGATAATGCTGTGAAAGTATCTGTTGTTATTCCAAACCAGCTACTGCATTAATTAATGCATAGAACCTTATTTAATTAAAAGCATTACCCATTATAATAATGAAGAAAAAAAACTGTAGTTTAGACATTTTTGTATACGATTAATTTGGGAAAGGTACAGTATTCACCAATGCGGTCCTTTGCACTACAGAGAAATCAATTTAGGGATTTCACTTACACAAAATAGTGAGGTGATCGTTTAATCATCGGTTTAATCAAAAATTTTCCAAAGCATAAAAAAATTAACCCTCTTAAGCAAGAACCAACCAACTTAAAATGAGCCCAAAAGTCTTCCAAATCTTTTAAAAGTGACGACTTAAACTGGATACTTAATCCACATCCCATGGCTCACCATGAAAAGTCAGCAAAAAGTACCACTGTACATTCAGTGCTCACAGTTCATACAGCAGTGTTGCTTTCATTTAAAAAACACAACAAAAAACAAACAAAATAAAAGACCACTCAGCAGTTTGCAACTAATCTGGAGTGCTACATGGAATGGTACGTATTGTGAGCAAGCTACTGATTTTAAACGTTTAAACTGCTTCTATAGGAAGGCCACCTGACGACGGGATGGAAAAGGGATGACAGAGAGAAGCTCTTCATCGTCTTGATTTCAACACACTCGCTTTCTTGCTGTGAGTGCTTAGCCCTGTTTTTCTTTGGAGAGCTCTGTGTGAAGGCCTGAAACACGTGCTGGTGTTTTAGAAAGGAGTCTTGGAGATCTCCCGGGTGCAGCAGAGACAGAAGAGGCTTCATGCACCGGCAGGGCCACTCCGCCCTAAAAAGGGTAACAAGAATCGAGCAGCCCCCAACATGCTGGTAAATCTCAGTGTTAATGCTGCCTGAAAATTTGCACACAGCCATAATGAGATTCTCCTGTCTGAAAATTTACCTTACAACAGTACACATAGATAATTGAGTTATATAGCTGTACATACACAAGTTTATATACCATGCTACAGACACCAAAAAGCACTGTATTGGTGTCGATGTGAGTGAGACTTTGGTACCGCTTCAATAACGTGGAACCCGCTCCATGCAACTAATTTCGCAGTGACTGAAGTAGTGTATTTTGACAACCGAATGTGAGCACGATGCACAACAACGGGTGAAAAGAAGGTATAAGAAGTTCGATTTAAAAAATAAAATATCTTCATAAAAAAAAGAACTGCCAAGTCTAGCTCGGCATCTACAGCTGGCACGCGAGTTGTGTGTCAGATCATATCTGAGCAAGTGCCAGTACCAGAGCCAAAGCGAGTATCACAGCCCACACGGATGTGTGCTAGTGGCCACTGGAGTCTCCACACTCTATTGTCCTGAGTGTCCCATCGGTTTATGGCTCTTAAGGCAAAGGACGGCACATGCGGAGTGATAGAAAGAGAGAGAGACAGAGAGAAAAGGGCACAACGCTTCAGGGAAGGCAGGACAGGATCGGCTCATAGCTGGTGTACTATGCTGTCAGCGTGATTGATGGATATAGGGCCATCCTGTCTCAGTCTCTGCCATTGAAATGTCGTGCTAAGCGATCCGACTTCCTCCTCTTCTTTCTCCTGCTCTTTAGCGAACTCCATGAAAACCTGAAAAACAGGTACATGCTTTCAAAGAAATACAATTAACTATGGTATGGCCATGTATACAGACAGACAGCTCGCTTTCGGGTTAAGCTTTCCGCAACCGGGTTATAGGTTGAGGTGACAAACGGGTGGAAATTGTATATGGTGTGTGGATTGTGTGAATATAATGCATTTAATATAAGATCTGGCAACTGGTCAACATTAGACAAACATATTGGTCCGATTATTCATAAAGGAGTTTGGGCCTTGCAAATTACGGGAGTTTCCCGGGAGAAATAACAAACCAGGAGGGGTCCGGGAGATAGTGCTAAACAAAAACCCCGGGAAAAACTCAGGAAAAACGGGAGTGTTGACAGGTCTGAAGTAAAGAAAAGTACCAGTACCACGTTGGAGCGATTTAGTAGTTAACCAGGACGAATCATGCCCGTAAACTATATCTCCACCCACACTTCATTTACCGGTGTGAAAATTACTACACTGGCATATTTTTGAAGCAAATTGTTTTTCAAATAAATATTTTTTTTTGCAGTATTTTTAAAGGAGATCCAATAGTGACATACTTGTTCAAGGGTTGACTGGGAGAAGTTGTACTCTTCAAAGTGAAAGTTCTGTTTAGCTGTGAAGACAAAGGTGAATGATCAAAATAGTATTTTTAACTCTTCACAAAACCTCTGGTTATTATGGGGACCATTTCTTACCACTTTCCAACTGCGCAAAGGACTTGGCTAGTGACTTCACATCTTCCATTGGGATTTTATACACCATCAGAGTGGCAAAACTGGAAAGATCCAAGAGATGTTTAAAAAAAAAAAAAAAAAAAACTAACTCCCAGATGTTTTTACATTCTACTTTTATGTCATACATTTTCAGTTTAGTGCTTCACTATGATTCGGTTTGACTTTTTCTCCCAAGAGTCCATTTAATTTCTAATCCAATGCAGACACGTCTCACCTGTCCTGACGAGCAGCATGGGGAAATATCTTCAGTATCTCTTTGTGCAACAGCGCTACCTGCTGGAGACCCGTGAGCTCCTCCCTGAGATTAATCTCTAGGCTGTAGCCTCTCCCAAACTTCCCCTTCAAGTGCTGAATTGAGCCAATACACCTGCAGGGGGCGACATAAAACGTTACATGCTTTCTTTTCTGCTTTACTTGCTTACTCCAAATTCTCAATATGTCCATGCTCAAGCGAGGAACTAGCTTGACAATGCTTGTCATTAACTGACGCATTTATCTGTCCCAGCCTCTCACCTCAGCTGACCCGAAACCATGATGGCCACACGGTCACACACAGCCTCCGCCTCTTCCATGTAGTGGGTGGTCAAAAGAGCCCCTCGCTGTTTGTTCTTAAAGGCAGCACGGATTGCCCTCCTATTGGAATGAACCACTGAATGCTTATTTTTGCAGCCCTCGGTTTTATATCTACACGTTTATTAAAATGACTATATGTATCATAGTATGCACAATACAAAAACCGTGAACAGAAATTTAATGTAGTAAATTACCACATGCGCTGTTTTGATTTGGGATCCATCCCTGTAGATGGTTCGTCCAACAGAACTATCTGAGGATTTCCCAGCATGCTCAGTGCGAAGCACAACTAGCATGAAAAAAAACATAAGCCTACAGTACATGACAAAGTATGGTTTTCAATTTTCTATACTGAATTATATGTACTTTTGACTTACCTTCCTCTTTAGCCCAGCAGACAAGTTTTTTGCCTGTTTGTAAAGATGATCCTTTAGCTCTAGAGCACTCACAACACTGCAAAGACAGCCCACACAATATTTAAAAATTGCCATGGTGGTCATACTGTATAATTTGTGTGCTAGACAAATGGTCATATTGATAAGCAGTGACAAAATAGACCTGCCAAGGCTGGTGAATTGAGAGCATTTTTCAGCCATAAATCGCTCTTAATGGGCAAAAAAATATATATTTTTTTGTTTGTTTTTTTTTGTTCCATGACAATGTAATTCTTTTACATTTTATTCCCTTGAATATTTGCATCAATGGTCAGATCAGTCACTTGCAGCATTACACAGTCAATAAAAATGCTTTAATTTGAGTCACTCTAAAATAAAATTAAAATGAAATTTTAATATAATAATAATGGAGCAAAGTTGGAGCAGGGGTGATTAATAATCTGAAAATATATACAACATTTAAACCCTGCTTTGTGCGTTTTAAAATCTCTGGAGTAAAATGTTTGAGGCCTATAAGATTTTTTCCTTTTGAGCAAAATGATCAAAGGTGATGATCAGTGAAGACATTTAAAATGTTACAAAAGATTTTTATTTCATGTTCATTTGAACTTTCTATTCATTAAATGAGGAGTAATGACTAGGGTTGGGAACCGAGCGTTAATCATTTGCACCCACGTAGTGTTTTTGAAAAAATACCGGAACCGTGCAAAATTCCTAAGTTTCGGTTCCGAAAACGGTTCTGGTGCGATATGTGGGCGAAGTGCTGGGAGTAGATTATCCTTTAGCGTCTCCTTAGGCGCAGACAGCGAGAGAGAGAGAGAGAGAGAGAGAGAGAGAGAGAGAGAGAGAAAGAGAGTAGAGCTGCATGATTAATCTTTAAAAGATTTCGATTCAAACACCCACGCCATCTTATTCCTAAATGACAAAAACTTCACCCCTAAAGTTGCGGTTTGCTCTCACACGCGCTGCATTTGTCACACACAGGGCGCGCGCCCAGTCACTATCTAGTAGCCGACATTCAAATCTGTTTGCGCTGAGAGCAGTTGTCCATATGAAACTGCTTTACAATCACACAATAATTACGTGTTACAAATATTCAAATGATTAACGTTACAGAAGTACTGAGATAAGTTTATAGTTTGAGTAAACATTGACGGTAGTCAAAACAGATGCCCGTAACTTTTTTGTGTTCAGAATTTACAACATGTAAGTTATACAATGAGCGAGTGCATCATGAATGCCTTTTTTTCAAACCATGTTTTTGTCTTATCTTGAATCACTACGTTAAGCCTGTAATAAGCGTTAATATTCGGACTTCTTGTTTAGACTGGCCGGCGGATCGCAGCCGCTGCGGAGTAGACCAATGCCTGCGTGACTCGTCATGGACATAAACAGAGAAAAGTAGCTCCGGCAACAATGTTCTTCCGCAAGACGCATGCAGTTCTGTTAGAGCGCCGATTTATCCAGTAATTAAATAAGTCTTTATGAATCAATCATTCAAACCGTTTAAAAAAATAATCTGTTCTATACACATCTTACATGTGTGTTCAAGCATATTCTACCCCTTCTGAGAGGGTATTCTTCACTGTTGGAGATACAATAAGCAAGGAGAGGTCCTAAATTATTCTAGAGAATGCAGAATTTCTTTTTCTTCAGAATTTTTATTTTTTATTTTTATTTTTTTTGCAAAAATTGCTTGATAATATGTTGAATTTGTTTACATTACCAGTCTGTTAAACTCATTTGTCAAGTACTATAAGAAATAAACAAAAAGGATTGTGGATTTTTCTCTTACTAATATTTTTTAATGAATGGGAACCGGAACCTGGAACCGGAATCGTTTGGCGGAACCGGAATCGGAAAATTTCTCACGATTCCCAACCCTAGTAATGACAGGTTACTGTAAATTGCATATTTCTTTTTTACTTTTTTTTAATCAAATAAAATCAGCCTTGGTGCTACAAAATTTGTGCGTTAAAATAAATTTATTTAAAAAGACGATTTTGTACCGCTTAATGATGTTTGGGATATCACGTTGATGCAGCCCCTTAACGGCAGCATAGATCTCCAGGTGCTCCTGTAGAGTGATTCGAGGCCACAGAGGGTTCACCTGAGGACAGTACCCTACATGCTCCAAGGGGTTCTCCACTGGCTGGAAGTCTGTGCCATAATCTCCCATCAAAATCTAAAAATCAGTATCAAACTATAGTCAGAACAAGCCTCATGTTCAAAAGAACTCATAACCAGCTAAACTTTGAGCACAAACCTGTCCAGCATTGGGTTCAGTGTCTCCAGACAGCATGTGCATTATAGTGCTCTTTCCTGCTCCATTTGGTCCCAGCAGACCCAAAACCTCACCTGAGAAGGTCATTTTTCATTAACATCTGCTTGCTCTCTCTAACATCATTATTACAGTACAATAAATCAAGAAAAATTCTACCTTTGCGAACACAAAAGGAGATGTTCTTAGTGGCCACTTTCCTTCTCTTGTTGAGCGAGAAGGCCTCCCTCTTGCCTTTGTACTGTTTCCTGAGGTTACTCACCACCACCACTGGCTTCTGAAAAAAAAAAAAAAAAATTATTTCTCCATATTCAAATGTTGTTAGACAACAATGTGATTTGTGACAAAAGATTTATAGAAAAGTGAGATGTACCTCCTCACAGCACTGACAGGTCAACGCCTCCTTCACTCGAGCTTTCTCCATCTGAACATCCTCATCCTCACTCACACTCTCCTCTGGGTTCCGCTGAGCTTTGGTCTTTGCTTGGGAGGAAATCCTTTAGAACACAGAGTTCAGAGATCAAGCTCCATTTCTTAATGATCTTGGATAGGGTTGCACCAGCCATTCATAAGGTCACGCTTAAACTAGAACAGTTCACACTATGTGCTTAGTAACTACTGCTTAGACTTGGTACTGAAAATGTTTGAACCACATGTTCTTAGATGCAATTCAACTTAATTAATAGGTCATAAGCTCCGCATAAAATCACTTATTCACTTAATATGACATCTACCTTTATTGATCAAATAAACAGCCTTCAAATGTGTATAGGAAGCAACATTGAAAAGTTGCGCATTGGTTTGAACTTATGATTACTATTTAAATTACGTATGTGCAATTATTAACATGCAAATGTTTTCTACTTAAGTACACAAGAGTTCAAAAGTTTGGGGTCAGTAAGATTTTATGTTTTCATTTTTTGAAACCAGCTCAAGGCGGCTGCATTTATTTGTAAAAGCAATAATATTGAGAAACAACAATTTAAAAAAGTCGTTTTATATTTGATTATATTTTAAAATGTAATTTATTCCAGTGAATGGTAGTATAACTGTACAACAAAACAGCTAAATGATTTCATAGAACATCCCTGTTTAAATGTTAATATTCTTGAACAGAATATAAACAATAATAAATAATTACATCAATATTTGTATAAAAAATTCTCATGAATCAGGCAAAACATGAGCTCATAGATGTTATTCAAAACGTTACTCCTGATTGGAGGCTTTGGTAAAAATGTATTTAGACATTTAGTTTATGAAGTCAGACCTGCAGAGCTGGTCATTTTTCATGGTCTTCCCTCCATATCTGATCTCCAGACATCTCAGGGTGAAGAGCAGCAGGATACACTGGATGTACGGCTATGGAAACCACAACAAAGATTCAGCGTAAAAGACAGCCGTATAACAGACTTTGAGAATGTAAAATCATATTTAACTTACGGCCACAACAGAGATAAAGAGGTTCTTCCACAGGAAATCATCATCATGAGGGGACTGAAGGAAGGTGGCCTAGAATGCACAAGACATTTCAACATATATAAGGCTCAATTCCACTTCAGTTGATTGACTGCATTTGATCCATGCTCTCAAACACTGAGTAGATGAAGTCCTGTGAGTGTTACCATGGTAATGCAGTTAAGGCAGCCCATAAGAGGGTAAAGTGGACTGAAGAAACACAGTGCATTGTGCAGGAGACGAGCGACACCAGAATTTTCATTCACAAGAGCCAGCTGGACTATGGATGCAGAAACCACACACAACTATGGACCAAAAAAAAAAAAAGAGAGCTTTAATACCCTCATACAGACACGTTTGAATTTAAAAGACAATTTTCAGGGTTTACACACCCCTAGAACAATGACTTCCAGTGACTAAGCTAAATACTTCAAATACAATAATTAAAATGAAATTATATAATTAAAACTATAAATTTACTATAGGCATTCCCATGATTTTTTTGCTCAATTAATTTCCAGTTAATTAATAATTACAATTTCAAAATGCCCTGATATTTCAGTTTTTCCATCCGAATATGAAATTAGTATTACTTACCATCATGGACAGCACTGAGAAGAAGTCCCTATTGCTCTGGACTCTGACAAACATGAAGGACACGCAGTATGTGAAGAGAACCATGGCTGGAGAAAAGCCAATCAGACACAGAGCCTGAAAATGGAGAAAAGACAGTTATTGAGTTGTCTGCTCTGTTTTTTAAGCTTTAACAACTATGTTACAAAAGGTCTAGCGGCCGCAAATCGCTGTAAGGTGAAGCGTTTTCTTACCACAGACATGATGTTATGGGAGGTCAGCAGGTTCGTAGAATGAAAGGCAAACAGGGTGCTGGTCATACAGGTTAAGATGAGATAATAGAAAGGGACATCAATCGCTGCCTGACCACACCAGTACGCCGAAGGAACAAGACCAGAGATCCTCAGGGTCGAGCGACACTTCAACTGATACAAATACAGTAAGAACAGAGTGGTTGCATTCAATGTATAACAACTCTGAAATATTATTTTAGGGACATTCTGATAAAATTAAGCTTTTACAGCACCCTCAAATTATTCAAGTGATTATGGGTAAGTCAGTAAAAAAAAAAAAACCTGTAATATTGTAAAACAGTATTATATTTTAAAATAACTGCATTTTAAAATAGCATTTTTAGAAAACAGAAAATTTATTCCTGTGATGGAAACGCTGAATTTATTTGAAACAATCATGTATAAGTCTGTCATTCTTGATCAAGTTCATAGCTACATCATTGCTGAATAAAAGTAAAACACTGACCCCAAACTTTAAAATAAAAAGCCAAACCATTACTATATGAAGTTACAACCTACATATGTACCTCTCTGTCTCTTGTGTGGTCCATTGCAAAGTAGGCTGGCATCCCAGCAGCCAGCATCCCAAGAATTACAGCCTCAATGTAAACCAGGGCGTAGGACGTCTTATCTGGGATTTGCTAAAATGCAGACAGAATACAGCTATAGACACTCGCAAGAAACCATAGTAGTGTCTGTACAGTAACTTCAGCGTATTAATGCACTGTACTTACATAGTCAAAAGGTTTAGTCCATGTTCTAATGCGTCCAGTGCCGTTAAAGCCCCTGAGGAGGGCGTTACTGAGCACATTGACAGCCATGGGCAAGGAGTGCACGGTGGTACTGTTAAATGCTAAAATGTAGGTAAAATCCTGGAATTCACACAAAGAGAAACAGCGAGAGAATACAGGAACTGTTTAAATTATTTTTCAATAGAAAAATCATTTTAGAAAAGAATTCATCCATTACTATGGAGTGTAAAAGTGTAGAGAGATTAACCAATTGTACTGATAAGAAATTCTCTCACTCACCTTACCGGATCCAGTCACGTTGATGGCGGCGCTGACAGGTGCAGCAGACATGTAGTCTGGTTTTTTCATCATTTCCACTTTAATGTTTTGAGACTCCAGATTGTGGATGAACCCTGTCAGGTCAGAATCTACCAGAAAACACATATTTCACATTAAACAAGTCTCTGCTACATCAAATCAATTTAAACAAAAACAATGCCTTGAAATATCCTCAAAAAAGCTTTATATGTATGAAGTGTTACTGACAGGTGGAGTTTTGCACAAGCAGGCTGCTGGTGTATTTATGAGGAGCCTCGTTGCGGTGCAGCAGGTATATAGGTGAAAACAGTCTTTCAGGAGAATGAATCTGAATGTTTCCTGTGGCCACAGATAGAATCAGCATTGCACACAAGAAAACCAGGAACAGCGTCAAACTGAGCAAAAGAGAAAAGACAAAAGTGTCAAGTCACCCTTATTCTTGCAATACAGATTGTTTCAAAGCAGCTTCACAGTGATCAACAGGAAAATAATAGAAATAGTGTGACTTATGTCTATGTATAACTCCTGAGTCATATGGATAATTAAGATACTTTTATGGTTCATTAGCAACCTTTATTTCCACCAGTCCCCATCAATTGTAATAGTATGGCTTTGAGTATGGTCTAGGGTCACATTCCATATAAATATAATGCAAAAGTTTGGGCACAGTAAGATATTTTATTGCTTTTAAAACAAATCTCTTATGCTCAACACGGGTGAATTTATTTGATCCATAATACAGTAACACTGAATTGAAAATATTGTAAAATATTATTACAATCCTTGTCCTTTAAGATATTTTTAAATTAATATATTCCTGTGATGGCAATGAATTTCCTGAATTTCAGCAGCCATTACTCCACTTTCCAGCGTCATATGATCACAGCAAAATAACTTATTTACAAACTTCTGAACAGTAGTGTATATTATCATTATTATATATACACGGTCACCGGTGCATGCATATCAGCTCTGCTGGCAAGAATTAAACAGTACAGGCTTTATTTATACACCCTAAAATACAAGAGTGTGCAGTAAATGCATGCGTTTTACTGAAATGCAAACATGATCAACTAGTACTTGTTAGCATTTGCTCACTTGTATATAATAGGTTTTCTCTCTCTCTGCAGGTTGAGCATGTGCAGCCAGGCCACCGTACTAAACTGCTGCCTCCAGAGGGCATGACCGGTTACTGCATCGTGCCTGCTGTCTGAAAACGTCAGCAGCCTCTGGTCCGTGTCATCCAGAGAGCATGAGTCTCCCTCTTCTTCCACGTTATCCTGGTTAAACACACTGTAGTCTACCAGTGAAGGAACACACAGATAGAGTGGGTGTTATACATCTTGAGCACTTCACTATGCTGGTTCATTGTAACACTGATCCCCCCCCCCCATATTTCATTTTGAAGTGTGATGGTTGGAAGCGGTTTAGGTAGGTGGTTATATTACCAGCCTGATCCACCTCTGCTTCTGCCTCTAGACGCAGGAATACATCCTCTAACGTTGTCATGGAGACGCCATAGTTAATGACACCCAGGTCAGGTCGACAGTCTAGCTCCGCAAATAGCCCTGAAATGCAACATGAGTGAAAGTCATGAGTAGGAACCATAAAAGTTGTTAATATTTTTGGAGTACAAATGCTTAATGAACAAGATAACTAATCACAAACACCAAAAGCATTCCTAAAAGAATCCAAGTTCAGACAAAGAAAATTGTCAATTTACTAACCCTCATGTCATTCCAAACCCACATGATATTGTTTCTTCAAATGGAACAAATCATTTTCGAAAAACATTCAGGTTTATATAACTAGTGAAAAAACATCACACACCTTGTGCTAGACAATAGAAAGTAATACAGGTTTGGAATGACATGAAGATGAGTACATTAAACTAAGCTTGAAGTAAACACTCCTAAAATCACAGACTTAGTATAACACTACAGACAATAAATCTATATAAAATTAAATAAAACTGCCCCAATAAAACGCCACCACAGTCCTGGTGACAGCATGACACAATCTGTTGCTCCGCAGGGCATATGGCAGCATGACACAAGCAGATGGTGACATGAGGGCAAATAGAAACAAGACCTGGGAAAGTGTCCATGCTCTCGAAAGGCAACGTGAATGTAAGCTCAGCCTCTTGCTGCCTTGACAACTGAGCCTTGGGAACATGATTCTTGACCAGTGATGTGATGTTGTCCACCTCACAGCCTTCAGTCACGGACATTCTACAGGAGGTTTAGAACGACAACGTTAATGTAGTAATGTCCTGGGTGACAGAAAAAAAAAATGTTTTCTTAACATAGAACTGACCTGAGATGGTAGCCAACCCCACATTTGGTCTTCAAGTACAAAGAGGAACCAACACATTTCAGCTGTCCTTGAGAGATGACAGCTTTACGATCTGAGTGACAGAAAACGCACAGAGGTGTGTGAGATTGAGACAGAGATGACTGATGGAAGAGAAGAGAAAAGTGAGAAAAGTACCTGCAAGTATATCTGCCTCATCCATGTAATGAGTGCTGAGTACAGTAACTCTGCCTGCTTTACGGCTCTTCAGTAAGGACCAAACCTGGTGCCGAGACACTGGGTCCATACCAGCCGTAGGCTCATCAAGAAGGAGGACCTGATTCATAAGCAAAAAGACATCGATAGAGGGGGATAAATAAGCAAATGGATCAAGAAAGTCACCGGTATAAGTGGTCAGACATTTACCTTTGGGTCTCCGAGAACTGCTATGCCCACAGAGAGCTTCCTCTTCTGGCCTCCACTCAGGTTCTTTGCCTGGGCATCCATAATCTTTTCCAAATCCAGATCCTTTAGAACCTTCCTCACCTTAAAAAGAGAGATAACTTAAACCAGAAAGGACATCAAAACACAAAGATTACACAATCTATTAACTGGATGGAGCTGGATTTATTGCGGGGTTTTTTTTAATGGACTACCATTCAAAGGTTTGTGGTCAGTAAGATTTTTTTTTGTTGTTGAAAAAATACTTTTATTCAGTAAGGCTGTATTAAATTAATCAAAAGTGAGAGTAAAGACAGTTTTCAACATTGCTAAGAAGAAATGGTTCTTGAGCAGCAAATCAGCATATTAGAAAGAATTCTGAAGAATCATGTGACACTGAAGACTGGAGTAATGATCCTGAAAATTTTGTTTGCCATCACAAGAATTATAAATATATTAGAAGAAAATTAAAAGAAAATATTAAAATGGGAAACAGTTATTTTAAATTATAATAATATTACACATTTACATATTTCTCTTTTACTGTATTTTTTATGGGGTGGGGGGAATGCAGCCTCGGTTAGCTTGGGACTTCTTTCAAAAACAATTAAAAAAAATCGTACTGGCCCCAAACTATTGAACGGTAATGGTACCTATGGAGAAAAACAATGGAAAAAATACTTCTAGAACCAAGAACACTGAAAAGTGTATGGTCACTATTTCACTCTATAATGAACGTAATTAAATATGCAGGGTGGAGTTGATTTCAAATCAGCTCTCTTAGTGCATGGTTTGCTTTTGAATTTCCCAAACAACATGAATTCAGCTGATGTCTCTAGATCCACTGGGAGTTCCTACCTCACCGTCAATATCAGAGGGCAGGATCCCTTTGATGGCAGCAAAGATCCTCAGGTGTTCCTCTACAGTGAGGACATCAAAGATGATGTTGAACTGGGGGCATATACCAACCAGCTGTTTCATCTCGGCCCCCTCTGCGATCTCGGCCACTGGAGAGCCATAGATGGTTGCTGTGCCTATGCGTAAAACACACAATAACAGAGTGTGTGGCAGCAGTACAACATTTAATCTTTTCCAGGCACTCAGGTAGAGGTAAATGTGTTTATAAAAAAGTAATTTTCAAAACTAGCATTCATGCATCGCATGTCTGACCTTCTGTAGGGGGGCAGATGCCACACAGGATGTTCATGAGGGTGGATTTTCCTGCTCCACTGTGACCCAGGAGGGCTGTGATCTGACCCTCATAGATGTCAAAAGTCAAACCTTTAGATCAAAAGTAGAACATAAAACATACACCTATACGTCCGAAGCAGAAGTCTCTTGTCATAATACAACTAGTACCAATAAAGTGCACTTTGAGATTTAGGAAAAATAAAAGTATAATGGATTGCAAATGGGATTTTGTCTTGACTTAGCATTTTACCTGCAGCATACAAGCAGCAATTTAGTCCCAAAACCCATAAATACTGACTAAGTGTAAAAACAGAAGTGTCACGATTTGGACACAGGTGGGAAGTCTCACCTCTCAAAGCCTCCACTTTGGTGTCTTTCTCCTTGTAGATTTTACGGATATTACAGATCCTAACAAGAGTAAAAATATAAACACAGAAAGCATGTGATGGATATTAAATGGTCATTCTGGCTGCAAGCCAGCTCTCTTCATGTCCAAATCTTTTCAAGGATTTTGAAGGCTTTTAACATCAGCTCTAAAAACCATTGCTCCCTTTCCCAAACTGCTCCCTAAATCACTTCGCTGGTCTGATTTCAGAATATCAAGGTACAACATATTTACAAAATAAAAAACAACCTAGAACTAAACAACATTCATTATATATATATATATATATATATATATACTGTATTTTCCACCAACACTGACTGGCTGTTGTAGTTTCTAGATAAAAAATACTTAATAAATAATAATAAAACAAAATAATAAACAAAAATTCATGAAAGAATCAGGGGGGCATGGATTTTTAATAATTTCTTTTTGTAAAATATTTAAATTGAGGTCAATTAATAGCAATGCTCTGATCAGGATTTTTGCAGCCGATACCGATTACCGATTTCTAGTCATCATGATCGCCCGATACCGATCCTGATCCTTTAAGCTTTATATAAGTGAAGTATAAGCACTGTTAACACTTAAGACATTTTCTCAAATGTAGAGATGCACCGATTGATCGGCTGGTGACCGGAATCGGCTGATTTTCACGTGATCGGCCATGATCGGCGACCGGCTGGTCAGTCTGACATAATCCGATTTTATGCCGGTCAAATGCACTCGGGCGCCGCATGATTAACATCGCACAACATCAGCATCACACGTGCACACTGAACGCGCACATGTAGGAAACTGCAAGCGGGAGCAGTGCGTATTTTTGTTTTTTTGTTCGATGTGCATGTTAATCAATGAGTGCATTCACACCGGGAGCCGGAGCAGCGCGTGAGCGTCGAGCAGGAGCATCGCGTGTGCAACAGTGAAGCGAGGGTTTCGGCGCAGAGTCTATTTTTGCTGAGCTCAATTTAAGTGAAAGCACACTTTTGATGGATACAATAAATATGATTTCATCCAAAAAGTGCCCAAAATGCACAGAATTTGCATGTCTGGTGTGTTTTAACAAGAACTGAAGTAGGCTAGGCTATGTAAGAAAAGAAAATGAAGACTCAAATATTTATAGAAAGCGTACCCATTTAAACTTGTTTTTATTATTTCCCAATCGTTTCCCTGCACATGCTCCACTTGCCCTGTTTAGCCTAGCTGGACATGTGTCAGATGAGAGAAGAACTGTTTGAGAAATATAACTTGCCATTGATGTACAAGTGATTGCAATAGGCCTGTGTGTGTGTGTGTGTATGTGTGTGTGTGTGTGTGTGATAAATATCTTTATACTGCAAGGCTATATTTATTTTATTTTTATTTGTTATTTATATATTATTTTATTGCCATTACCCATTTTCATACAGAAGTTTAGTTTGCAAAATATATCAAATTTTTTTAGTTGGATATTGGATGTGAAATGGAAATGTTCCATAACACTGCACTTTAGATGTGTGGGAATTTCCCACACTAGGAGTAATTTATATAGTTCTATTTTATAGCGATTATCTGTTCAAAAAATGTTCTATGCAAAATCTTCTATTAAAGAGAAGATAGAAAATCAATATTTATGTGTGCTGTAAAGTTGTTTGAAAAAATTAAATCGGAATCGGCTAAAATCGGTATCGGCAGGTCAAACTCAAGGAAAAATCGGAAATCGGGATCGGCCTAGAAAATTGTAATCGGTGCATCTCTACTCAAATGGCTTATAACTCTAGAATATATACATAAATATATATATATATATATATTTTAAAGTACATGGTCTCATTTCATAGAAAACCTTTGACATTTTGAAGAAAATAGATTTTGATCATATTTGGAGGTTCTGTGCTTAACACTGCTGAGAAAACCCCCCCAAAAAGTGATGCAATATATTGATTTATTTTGTTATTATTTATGCTTGACATAAGGTCGTATAGTCAAGTTTGGACTCGTTCACAATCAGGTCAACTGCATCTGGGCCAAATATTGTGTTGATATCTTAAAGAAATCAAAGGTTATGGCATTTGGAATCATGGTAGCCTTTTTATCAAAAGTCCAAAACCTCTCCAAACAAGTGATCAGAGTGTTTGACTGAATAAAATGCGGTGGCCCCCACACTTCCGCAATCCATGGTTACAATGCAGAACGTGGTGCAAAAGCCTCAGCCGTTTGTTTTTTTTACGTCATTAAATTGCGATCGATTCGTGAGATTGGTCAAATTAAGTGACTAAGACTAGTCAGAGAATGTGATTATCGGCCGACACTGATATGCAGTCGATTGATCGGAGAGCCCCTATTGATTAATGAATTAAAATAGACATTGGCCATTTTAGGAGTAAAGTACCTGATAACCTCTTTGCCTCTAAACTCAGGAGAAACCGCCTCGACTGATTCATCATTCACAGGGGTTCCGTTCACCTCGCCCTCGTACACAGAGCTCACCTCCACATAGCGCTTCCTCCGCTTTGACCAATAGGATGGCTGTAGGAAGTACAGCACTGAGCGCCTTGTGCCAAACTCACCTGAAGGAAGAAATGGTCATGTAAGTGAGAAGCTCACAAAACGCCTCCATCTCAGTAAAATGATGACTAACAAATATTTGTGTGCATTCTTTAGTGTAGCCACACAATGTATGAATTTTATGTTGTGGGATTTGCAAATGCTGTTAAACCTTTTCTCAGAACTAACTGTTGTGTTTACTTAAGTGTTCAGCTTCAAAAGTGTGCTTGTGGCAAATTATTTTTGTCTAATGCAAAAAACAAACAAAAAAAACACACTTTATGGAGCTGCACTAACTGTCCAGTTACTGTCCAGTAAACGAACAAGCTTCTCTTTTTTTATGCTGAGCAAATGAATTTACAATGGTATAAATTTGCATAAGTTGTCTGAATATAAACAATGTTAAGGACTGGAACTCTACAAAAAAAAACAACAATAAAAAACAAAGATACCATAAGTTTGGTTAGAGGTCTTCTTGGATCCTGAAATCTGTACTCGACCCGAATTGACATGAATCAATTCTTACCCGAACCCGACGTGTATAAATAAATAAATAAAAGAAAAAAAAGAAAAACCTGACCCAAGACAAATCCGATAAAATTAGATCCAAGTCCGACGTCAATTTCTTTTCGAACCTTACTGGACCCGAGTGTAAAAAGCAGTGATGTCTGCATGATAGTGAGCGACGACTTTTTCAATCGGGAATGACACAGACCAAAATCAGAGACAACAAATAAGAAACAACACGGCAGGTGTAGATTTAAAAAGTATGCCCATCTTCCCACCTTATTTGTAATCTTCATAACATTTATATTAGCTACTTTTTTAACCCAAGTGACCAGATAACGTAGCATATAGTCGGATTTGTGTATGCCAAAAATGTAGGACAATGTTTTCTGTGGATTTTCACAAATTGTTTTGTTTGAGGAAAAACATGAAAATATATAGAAATGGTTTAATTTTTGTTCATTTTATTTAGTTGATTAGCTTGGCCTGCATTTAGTTTTCTGTAATCGATCTGGCAAGAGTACATCGTTTTTCTGCTTGGGCAAGCACCTCGGAGAAGATAAACCGCTCATAAGCATTATGTTTCATCTCAAATGACAAGAAAATGTATATATATTAGGGCTGTCAAACGATTAAAATATTTAATCACATTAATGTCATACTTAACTCGCGATTAATCACAATTATTTTTATCTATTCTAAATGTTTCTTGATTTTCTTTTTGTCCCATTATTTTTTCTCATTTTAATGCTCTCATCAACATGGAAAAGTGGATCGGCTTGCTTTGTGCAAATGTTTTTTATTGAAAAAAACATTGGCATTTACGGTGTTCAATTTCACACTAACATTCTCACTTGGAGCAAATAATCTCTCAATGTAACACTGTCCATCAATAAAAGGGTGAAAGAAATACTGATGAAATCCTGATATTGAAGAGGGGGCGGAGAATTCGCATCAGCTGTGTGTGTGTGTGTGTGTGTGTGCTTGGCCATCAAGTGGTATTTCAGACTGGACGTGCTACGATGATGATAGCTGAGTTTACAACAACAAAACACACAGACCACTTTGGTCTTGTCAATGGAACCATTTGGCAACTTTTTAAAAGTAAACTTTCCATTCAGAATCTTATTGGCATCCATTTCGGCGTCTCGCGCTCGTCATCCACTCAAAGCGTAACGTTAACCAACTATTTGGCCGGCTCGCAAGCCCAAACGAGTGTGTGCGGCGCGCCTGTTGATTTGTTTCCGGTCTAGCTAGATCCGCTTGCGCTTTGGTCGACGAAGCAACAAAACGTCCTCGCACGGCGCAAGACATTGAAATGAATGGGTTTCATAGTGCAGCGCCGCGCATGCCGCGTCCTGTTGTAACAGCATGTGAAAAAACTACAAAGTTTGCTAGGCCAAAAAGACCATTAATCACACGATAAAAAATTGACGGCGTTAAAATGGGTTTGCATTAACGCCGTTAATAACGCGTTTAACTGACAGCCCCAATATATATATATATATATGTTAATATTAAGACGAAATCCATACTCTCATCCTCTAAGGGGTCGGATTTTGCAGAGCGCAGTTAATGTGGAGCGCGCCGTCAGGTCGGACCTCGGATTTTTGGAATCAAGTGGACCCGTGAAGACCCCCAGTTTATGCAAAACACTTTGACTCTAGTTGTCACCTGGTAGCACTTGGTCCAGGTAAATGGCTACAAGTAGGTAGAGAATGCAGTCCAAGAACAGCATGACCATGGGAACATAGAGGGCGTGAGGACCAATGCCCAGAGTGGAGAACACAGCGCCGTCCCCTTGAGCTTCCAGATACACCACCTACACATACACACAAAAATAGTGCCATAATATACATTTTATTTTATGTATACTGTAACACTCAATTTTTTAATGTTCATTAAGGCTGCATTTAATTGATCAAAATACAGTATAATTGTGACATTAAAATTTAAAACAACCGTTTTCCATTTTAATTTATTTTTAAAATATAAGCTACATTTTTGTCTTTAATGTCAAATGATACTTTAGAAATCATTCTAAAGTGCTGATTTGGTTGCCAAGAAACAGTAGAAAACAGTGTTGTTTGAATGATAGAGTACATATATTTATATATATATATATATATATATACACACACACATGTATTTCTTGGCAAACGTTCCTATAACCTAGGAGATCGCTGTTATACAATGGAGCATGTTTATGTAAAAGTGTGTTACCTGGGCAATGCCGATAGAGAAGGCGCTGGGGGACAGAAGGCAGAGGAGCCACACAGCTGACTGGGGGAAATCTCTCATCAGCACAGTGAAAAGAGACAGACATCCAAACACCACAGTGAGCATGGAGCCCACTGTACTCGCAAACTTGGGCTTCTTAAATAAAGGGGTCAACATGAAGGAGAAGAAAATCTGTGGGATTGAGAAGTAGAAAAAAAAGTCAACAAACTAAAACTTAACATTCCTGGTCTTATTGTGTTCAGTGCATGTCCTCATATAATTTAACCCCTAATCAGTCACATAGACCCCACTTTTCACGATACAATCACCCCAACGGATAAAACCAAGACCAGCCCTGCATTTTGCAATCGATGTATATTTGCTTCATTCAGAAATGTCACATTATGAAAATCACTTGCAAATGCAGTTTCACGTTGACTTGGAACAAAAAAAAAACACTTTAATGCTGAAACAACTTTGTGGCTAATAAAACAGCCTATTTTCATAAATATATTCAAGCTTTAAATATATTTCGCATTTTGTCCGATATTTTTCCAGTACAGTAACACCCCACGCAGCAAACCAGAAAACCAACGCAGCGGAAAACAATTTAGCCTTGGAAAACGAAAATGAATAACATTCAGTATGAAGCTGAAGTTTAGCCCATCATTAACATGGCTACTCTCACTGTGGGAGGAAATGGAGACATGAGGCCAAATGAGTGCACACCCATTTAATTAGATTTGCACTCTCTAAAGTCGCTATTGTTCAGACCGTCACTGGATGTGACAGAAGGGTTGCTAGGACTCACGGAGGATATTCCATAGAGGAAAATGAGGAGGAAGATGACAAAGAAGTTGCTGTTGGAGAACAGGGGCGTGCAGGTTGCTATAACAGCCATGAGAATGGACATGGTCGTCACTAGTGCGGCATAGAGAAGGCCCCATGAAAGCCTAAAGAAAGCAAAAGAGAACTTTACAAACGGATCATTTTTACAATATTTAAACTAGCTATGAATTACAATTACTTCATTTCTGGTTCTGCAGTAGACACACTTACCAAAAGGCGGAGTCATACAGTCCCATCATGCTCATGGTGTCTTTCAGCCGCTGCTCTTTTTCAGCAGCTACATTGACAATGAGGAAGGACACAAAGGGTGTAAATGCCAGCACTAGATAGATAGAGATCAGGGCGTGAGGGAACTTCTGGACCTCCACTGAACCTGGATGTCCCATCATCACTGCACGCACTTTTAATTCGTTCCACACCGGGCGTTTGGTCTTCAACTGCAGAAGGATTATTATTAAAACAAAAGTGGTCTCAAAAGAGCTCCCCAGGGACCTTATATTTACTCTATTACTTTCTATTCATTAAAGAAAAAAAGGTTTCCACAAAGCGTTTCAACATTGATACTAATAAAAAGAAATATTTCTTGATCACCAAATCAGCATATTGGAATAATTTCTGAAATTTCGTGTGACTAGAGGAATGGCTGCTAAAAATTCAGCTTTGCCATCACAGGAATACATTATATTTTAAAATATATTCAAATAGAAAAAAGTTCTTATAGATTGTAAAAATATTTCAAAATATTAGAGTTTTACTGTATTTTTTATCAAATAAATGCAGCCTGTGTGAGAATTTGTGGCTTTAAAAAAATAAAAATAAAAATCCAACACTACTGCTCAAAACCCTAAACTTTTGAACAGTGGGATACGGTTATCCCAGACTTCATTAGGGAGATGCACACACTGCTTATTACAGCTACACTGCTTAAATACCTTTACATTACATTATTCATCCATGTCATTTCAAACCTGTATAATGGCAGCATCAATGAGAGACTGCAGCCGTACGAATCCAGAATACCAGTAGTTGGCAGCACGGCAGTTGACATAGTTTGTGTAACAGCTTGCTGTGGACCAGAGAAGAAAAAAAAAACAGTCATAAGTGTTATTTCTTCAACAGTTTCTTCATTACAGATTAAATGGTAATAAACTGAATGTCGTTTGCATTAAAAAGCAAGTCGCCATTTAACCAAAGAAGAAGCTAAATATGGTGCCATTGATGCTGTGGATT
The DNA here is from genome assembly GCA_030578255.1 of Tiaroga cobitis. Classification (NCBI taxonomy): domain Eukaryota; kingdom Metazoa; phylum Chordata; class Actinopteri; order Cypriniformes; family Leuciscidae; genus Tiaroga; species Tiaroga cobitis. Next base: position 35,743,664 of record CM060602.1, on the reverse strand, counting down.
TATGTCATCAGTGTTAGGTGATTCTCACTTATGGATTCAGTGAAGTCACTAGGCAGAGGAAGCTGGTTGTAAGGGAATCGCAGGCGGTATGACATTGAATCCAAGAAGACCACTCCCACGTAGCCATCAGGTTCATAGAGACTGGCATTCTCCAGGTCTTCCTCAGTGGAGAACATATCTAATCGCTCATTCATAGCTGAGGAATCAACACCAAGAAACAAATATTCACAGTATGTTCTACTTTACTATCAGAGTCAATGCTGCTTCGTCATAAATTAGCAAAGCATTCAATAACATACCAAATATACCATGCAATGCTAGTTAGAGGTTTGCTTAAAATGAGGCTTTTAAAAATCATTTTTAAAGAAAGACCAATAAAAGTGGCTTACGCAGTTCCCGTGCAACCTCTTCCATGATGTGATTGGTGACATTGTTGATGGGGGTGTAGCCAAGACCTTTGAGTGCCAGGTCCCGTTCATACTCCAGCTCCTTAGTGCTGATACTGCCGTATGAGACATGAGGGTTGAGGGTGCTGATGAGGATCAGGAGGCCCAGGAGGAGCAAAGGCAAGATCAGCTCCTACAAAGAGAGAAGAGGAACACTTCAAATTTGACAGGGAATTGTGGCAGGAAAAATACTGTTCTAAAAAGAATAACAATCAATTATAAAACTAATAAATTATATATAATTAACCATTTAATACCGTAAATACTAATAATATTTTAAAAATTAGTTAATGAAATGAATATCCTACAAAATATTTTTAAAGTATACAGTATATACCTGATGTAAACTTAAATTAGAAGAGGTAATTCAGAAAAAAAAAAAAAAAAAAAAAGAGGCAAATCCATACTGTCATGTTCTCTAAGCTACAGCTCTTGATTTACTGCCTTATATAGGCCATAAATACATGAGCGCCAGCGAGGGATCATCCCTCTGGGTTCATTTGCTAGACCATGACATGAGTTTAGCTTTTAATGTGCCTGGAGGGCGCTCACTACAATGTTTGTTGCAAAAGGTCATGGCAATTTCATTTTAAGACCACACTGAAAAAACGTCCCTTGAAACAGATTACACTATTATAAATCTGTTTTTGCAAATTTACACTACCATTCAATAGTAAAGTTTTTTTTTTAAATGGATACAACAAAAATGTCTAGTTAAAAAAAATTAAAATCTTTCGATTCATTAAAAAATCCTGACAAAATGTATCAGCTCCCACTAAACTATAAAGTAGAGCAACTGTTTTCAACATTAATAATACGAATAAATGTTTCTTGAGCAACAACTCAGCATATTAGAATGATTTTTGAAGGATCATGTGACACTAAGGACTAGAGTAATGGTGCTGAAAATTCAGCTTTGTCGTCAAAGGGTATGCACATGATGACGTCAATGTATACCCTCTACTTTACAGTAAAAAACAAGCAGACTTGGTGAGGAGATTTCCTTCAAAAAACAAAAATGAATTTGAATAGTAGTGTATCTGTGTCTGATACAGGTTGTGTCACATAGTGGTAAATCACTAACACCTAATGCTGACTGAATAAGTTTGACCTACACGCATGAAGCCCACATACACTAACTAGCTTCAGCATCTCCACCTCCAGGAAAATCAATACAGAGATGACACTTACTGGAAAAAAGCCCAACCATGACTGCTGCATAACAATTCATTTTATTCAATTTCTAACCGCTTTCCATAATGGATCATGACAAGCTTCCCTTTACGAAGTCGGTTTAAAAGTATTATTGACGGCATGAACTATGGCAGAACACCCATCCATTAACAGCCTTTTAATTCTGAAAGACTTATGTGGTCCTTCATGAAACAACAGGAAGCAGAGAGGCATTAACAATACATTTAAGAAAGTTACCTTACATAAAAAAAAAAAAAAAACGACCACATGAACAGAAGAAAATGGGGAAACAAGTTGGATTTATGATGGATGTAGGATTTTTCCTTTTCGCTTTCCGGATCAAAACAGAGAATACAAATCCTGTTGGGTTGTAAAGAGTCAGCAGAGTGGATAGAAGAGGATTTCATCCAGATGGAGCAGATTTTATAAAGCAGCGTGGGTAATTGGAATTTTAGATTGTACATTTGATAAGCATCTGCTAAATGAGCATTCACTTAGTAAAGGACAAATTCTCCTGAAGTAAAAGGATATATTATAGCCTTTTCTCCCGTTTTGTGACACATTCGAATGAAATGGCTGGCCGAACAAGAACAAATGTAGGGAAGGACTTGATTTTGTCCATAGGTGATTGATTGGATGGTTGTGGTTTGCTACTGCTGTGATGTCATTTGAGTGAAGGAGCAAGTTATTTTGATTAAAGATCACAAAGGCACACAAATAAAAAAAATAAAACAAGGCTATGCACTGATAAATAATTTATAATAAATACTGTAATATTCAATACAAAATACATGGTGACTTTAACAGATTCAAGTGGACACTTCAAGCACTCCTTGAGAAGCATTTACTGAAGGAGTTCAATACCAGCGCACAGAATAGACGACGTGCAAATGCTTTAATAGTGCAACAGATTTGCACCTACGGGAAGGGAAAAGAAAGCGTGTGAGTGACAGATGAAAGGCACCTGGAGACTCTGTTGTTTGGTCCTCCATTTGATCAGCAGGTTTTTGTAGAGCAGGCTCCTCGTCTGATGCCAGACTCCGGCATCTCTTCTGGTTATGGGCTGCATTCTTCCAGCATGCTTCAGCTGACTGGCACATGGATCAGACACAGCTGCAAAACAAAACAGAACCTTCTCATTCCAAACCAACAAACGGGTTTGATGTTTTGCTTTAAACTTGTCGGCGCAAAATTCAGGGTGTTTCTTTTCAACTTCAATATTCTCAGAGATAAACCTCTGACAGCACGTGAGAATGATGCTCTAATGCATTGCATATCATACTTTATTTTATGACTTTATTAATATTTAATCAAATAAATCTGTAACTCAAAAATTGTACACAGTAGACGCAAGGAATGTTCTGGGCTTAATTTGAAATTCCACCACTGGTATCAAAATAAACTGTTTCATATTTCAGAATAGCTGAATACTTATTTACTTTTTTTTATAGCTGCTCCCCAAAAGACAAAAATAATTATGGCATTGTGTTATTGAATACCAAACTTGGATTGTTCGCATTTTCCCCATGTTAAGACTGATGACACCTTGGGAAATGTGAGTACAAAGTGTAACTGCAAATAATAACGAATAAGAGCGTGCAAGGTGCGCCAGTGTGTTGTTACCTAAGTTACTAGGAAAAGTTTGCAACAACAAAAAAGTCAGTAATTTCTATACTTAAAAAAAAAAAAAAATGCTACTGCGCGTGCATCTGACATGTTGCGCGTGCTCGCGCGCGCATTGCAGGTCAATGCTGGGCTTTCGCCCCTTCACCTTTTCTTTAATACAGATAACATAGGTTTTCCTCTTGTGAACATGACATATTAGAGCCAACTGTGCAAGATGTCGATACAATAACGAGTTGTGCTCGCTGCTCTCGGTGTGTAAACACTGCCAGCTAACGCTAACCGGCTAACAGCTTTCCCTCCAGCTTAAACAAGGAAGTACACTTACGTATGAAATACATTAAGACATGTCTTTCCTTTTCTCCGGATTCGCTTTGTTCTTTCCAAATAAATAACCTTTAGGAAATAAATAAAACAAGAGAAGAGATCCAAGGCGGCGATGTCAACACTACTTGCGCCTCTGCTCTGCTGCCATCAGCTCAGCTGATTCAGCTGGACCGACCAGTTTGTCAGCCAATCAGCGCAGCCCTACAAGTTCGAGACTCATGATTTGTCGGAGTCAAGCAAACCAATCACGAACCTCAGAACTTGTTGGACTGCGCTGATTGGTTTTGGGGTTTATGATTGACATCATCACAATACCTCCGACCCCAACTGCCTTTGACGGTCTGAGTTGTTGAGGAATTTATTAATGTGGCCCTGACTATTATATTAATAATATTATATTATCTGTGCTCAATAGTTAATAATTGATTTATTTCACACATTTTCTAAATAGCTGTATGCTCAATTTAGATGCAAATCCCTTGCACCTGAGATGCAATGCCTACTGTTCTAGATATTTTGCTATGCTTGCATTGTTTTGCTTGGTGGAAGGACACAGGAGAAAACTGTTTACACTGAAATATTGACATGTGGTCCTGATATCCACTAAGTGGGTGCCAAAAAAAGAAAATATGATACACGTGTCAGTGTGCTGACAGACTACAGGAGTGCAGTCGGGAACATTGTTTTAATGTGTAAAGGATACAGAACTTTGAGTGATCATATACTTTTGGACTACTACTGTATGTTCCTCAAAGTGAAACATTTGAAGTACTATGAAGTCCAATTAACTTATAGATGCAGTCTTTAAAACTTACCTTGACAAAATGTTACCACTGTATATATTGACGATGAGATGTACAATGCATACACTATTGCAATCACTTTGTCAAATTTATTTGGTTACAAAAAAAGGTATAAAATTAAGAGTAGAAAAAGTGTCTATGCATGTATAATTATGAAAAACAAAAAAATACAGTCTTTTCAAAGAAAAGGCAACCATTTTTTTTTTTTTTACTTTTTTGATTAAAAACATTCCACTGAGGATAATGAACTACATTAAATATGCCACCTTGTCTGGTACTAAACTAACACAAACCCAAAAGGATTTTAGAGAAAACAGCTATGCAGAAATCTGCATGACAGTGAAGGCAAATTTACAATGATTATTAACAGTAAACACAAAATGACATCAGTAAATGAAACGGTCACAGAAGCCAGACATATGAATCATAAGCAATGTGACAGTACATTAATTTGTGCAAGGCCTGAGGGATTAATACTTTCACAACCACAGAAGCTGTGAAATATATATTGCTCCCTGGGGAATGAGAGGGGTATATTTGACTCCTCAGTCACATAAACAACAAGCATCACCATTTCAGTTCTGAAAATTTGAATCTGTTTTTGGGGAACTGCTTATATAATTTCAGTTGTTGCTATAAGGCCTGATATAAATATTCAACCAGAAGGCATCCGTGGCAGGTTTTTATCCCCTGTCGCATTGGCTCGGCTTTAAAGGAATTTGTTTGCATGTCATTGTGAGAAGTTTTGACATAAGTCAAGGCCATTGAATTCATGACAATCAGATTTGCCACGTACAGAAGCCAATGGACTAAAAAATTAAAAGCAGACATGGCAAGTCACCTGTCTTCACAGAAAAGCAAGTAGCATTGTTAGCAAAAACCCAGGTAGCAAAATAGGTTTTTTGCTCTTTCATTCAAGTTCTTTCATCCATGGTACAGCTCTTCCATTTGGATAGAAGAAGAAACCTTCCACTTGGTCTCTACAAGTTTTCCATAGTGCTGATGCTGGGGTCGAGAGGAGACAGTCTATATCTTCAGTGTTTGCGGGTGCGCTGGCCCCCTGCTCCAGTGGTTGTGACGTACAGAAGGGGCTGAAGTTGCCTGGTTTGGGGGCCACGCTTAATGAGGTATGAGGGCAGGTTGGAGGAAGTGACATCTGCTGTTGATCCTGTGGAGAATGAATGGAGATAAATCAACAGGAAATCAAAATTTATTAAAAGAGGACCTATTATGCCCTTTTTACGAAGTCTTTATTTTTGTTTTTGGGGTCTACCAAAATAGGTTTTTATGCTTGAATGTTTAAAAAACATGATTTTTCACAAATTTTACATTGTTGTAGCACCTTTCTTTCCAGTCTGTCAGTAACACGATTTAGTTCGGGGCTCTTTGAAACCCCTCCTCCTGAAAAGTGCAATGTGCTCTGATTGGTCGGCTGGTGTGTTGTGATTGGTCAACCACTTCGAGTGTGTTTCAAAAAATGTCACACCCCTTACCAATACCATAACCCAGAGTTTCAACACACTGCTAACACAACTCAACCAGGCCTGGCCCCCCTTCTTTTGAGTATGCCTTGGGTGGGAACAATTTAAATGAGAGATATTGTGATGCAACATTACACACTAAAGAAAGTTAAAAAAATGTAAAACAGCATAATAGGCCCCCTTTAATACACGTTCCTGATCACACTGCACACAATTCATCTGTGCATTTCAAAGAAAGAAATCATATTGAATCTCACTGGCCTACAGTGAATGCAAATTGGATCAATGCAAAATAGGTTTAACTTGTGATAAATGCAACTTGCAGTCATGTATAAAATGGTCAAGGTTGTAAATATATTTTTTGTCTTTTAATTTTCTATCACTAAAAGAAGACTAAAATTGTGATGTCAGACCTGTTTGGTGGCTGTTGTGAGAGGGTCGAGCTTTAGCAAGCTGAGGTTGGGCTCTGTGTTGGGGACGCAGGATGGGGGCCGGGGGGTGACCGTTTATGTGCAGGTGGGGATCAGAAGTGCTGTCAAGGGGACGGAATCGCTGGCTGGTGTTCTTCGCCTGAGACAGCTGAAGGGTGGAGAAAAATCTGAGTTTGTTGAAAATAGTCTGAATTAAACTAAACAAATAAATAAATAAATCGACTGTGTCAAGAACAATTATAAAGATTATAGAGAAATGATGTGTTGAAGCCTATTTTTAGCACCAATAAACATTTTTGCATTATAATATTACAGTATACCGAATATAAGACGAGGTTTTTGTCCTAAAAAATAGGCTGAAAAATGGGGGGTCGTCTTATATTCAGGGTCATCTTATATTCGAGTGGAGGAATCGATTGATAGCCTTTTTCTCCAGCGCCGTCGACTGACGAGAGCACCGAGGATCTCGATGCGGCGCGGACACGTTTGGAAAAAACGAGCGCGTCGCTTTTATTATGAGCGCGCGCCTACATTTGAAATAATGAACTTGAGCGCGCAAAAGGCGCGATATGTGAACGGGGGGGGGGGGGGGGGGGGGGGGTGGGGGATCTCTGCTCGCTTGTCTCCGTCCCCGTCCGCTCTGGCATCCTCTGTGAACGTCGCTTTTTCTTGCGCGGCTCGAGCAGAGGGAGAGGGGGAGAGAGAGAGCGGGAGCCGGATCGCCCAGACGATCCCGCAGGGTGGTTAAATCCATCCCGTCGCACTCAGGGCAGCCGCAGTCATGGCCAATCAGGAAGCGCATATGTGCCGGTCTCCGCCGACGAGCGGGCCTCTACACGAGGCACCGGTGATGCGAGGCATTTGGAACAACGCCTTGGAAATTTGCTCTTAAAATTATTTTCTGTTGAAAAACAGATTTTTTTCCGCAAAAATCTATTTTTCCCCAAAAATAAGTCTGGAAAATGGGGGGGGGGGGGGGGGGGGGGGGTCGTCGTCTTATATTCAGGGTCGTCTTATATTCGGGTATATACGGTATTTTCATGACAGTTAAGCACATTTTCAATTACTATAATGCAAAAAAGGCATATTATTTACATTTTTAAATATATACAACAGTTGAAAAATGTTTGGGGTCAGTAAGATTTATCACTTAAAGAAAGTGACAGTAAAGACTTCAGCAAACAACTTGCATTGTTACAAAAGATTTCTATTTCAAATATTTGCTTTTCTATTGAACTTGACATTCATCAAAAAATCCTGAAGAAATCTTTCCACAAAAATATTAAGCAGCAGCACAACTGTTTTCAACATTGATAATAAGAAATGTTGCCTGAGCATCAAATCAGCATATTAGAATGATTTCTGAAGGATCATGTGTGTATGCAAATAGAAAACAATTATTTTAAATTGTAATCATTTTCACAATATTACGGTTTTTACTGTATTTTCAAATAAATGCAGCCTTAAGAGCTTAAGAGACTTTCAAAACCATAAAAAAATTAAAAAAAAAAAGCCCAAACTTTTGATTGGTAATGTACATAATAGTATGTGTTTCTGATTTAATTATTTACACTAAGAATAATTCTTCTAATGAGAATAATCTTTGAAAATAATAGTAAAGTTTTAAAATAGTTCGAACTATTATTTTGAACTAAAACAAACAAACAAACATCCAGACACATTATACAAATGAGAATTTTGGGACAAAATGTGCTTAACTCTCAAAGAAATAAGGTCAATGCAAACAACCTTAATGGTCCATAAATGCACTTAATCTTCTTTATGCACAATACAACTTCTCCGTTTTTTAGATTTTGGGGTGAAATGCGACTCGAACAGGTTTTTGTGAGATTCATCCTTTAACACAGATGTGCATGGAAAAGCTCCTTTATCCGAAAACTCACTGCTTGTCCTGTGACTTCAAATGATCGAGATCTTCTCTTGCGTCTGCGACCCTCAAAGTCCTGTTCCCGTGGGGTGGGGTTCTTGACAGCCTGGCGGTTCCGTGGCCGTGTCCACGTGGCGTTGGGTGCGGGGCCGTCTCCCGTGCTGCTGGACAGGTTGTCGTCAGAGGTGGCGTGGCGTAGTTCTGGGCTTGGCTGTCTCCCGCGCCGTAGCACCAGGCCTTTAGGGGGCGCCTCGGACAGAGACAGGTTACTCTTGTGCTTCTTTGGGTCGAGGGGTGAGGGTGGCGGGGGCAATCGCAGGGCATCTATTTCTAGGACCTTAGAGCGGCGCCGAGCAGCCTTGACCGCAATGTTCTGCACACCTCTTAGAATCTGCTGTCTCTCTGGAGGAAAATGGTTCAGGGGTTTTAATACTATGAGTGGATAAATGTGTATAAGTTGGCATTGCTGTATTATGTGAGAAGAAGCTGTGTAGGAAACGTGTTGCCATAGTTTCGGGGTCACTACAGTATGTAAAAATAACATCCCACAGAATGCCTCAATTGACCAATCAGAATGAAGTATTCCAGAGAGCTGTGTAACAAGCACAAAGATGAAAGAGCAGAGGAACTGTTACCTTTAGGTGTCAGAGGGGCATCTGTGCCGTTCTCGCTGCTCTCAGGTGAAGAGTCCAGATGGCTGCTCATACTGTGACTGAGATGGCTGAATCTCAGAGCGTCATCCAGGACAGATGGCAACAGCTGCAGAGGTACAGTCAGCATAGTGTCAGAAACACTGGTTTATTCAGTACACGCAGTTAAAAAAAACTGAGAAACCAATTAAAATAAATAAAAAGATTATTATTATTCACACTTTCCCTGAATATTTTAAATCACAATGTTCATGAATACTAGCGTTCAAAAAGTGTGGGGTCAGTAAGATTTTTCAATGTTTTCCTCACCTATCTTGTACTCACTAAAGCTGCACTTATTTGATGAAAAATACAGTTAAAAAAATAAAATTGTAAAATATTATTACAGTTTAAAATAACTGTTTTCGATTTGAATATATGTTAAAATGTAATTTATTCCTGTGATGGCAAAGCTGAATTTTCAGCATCATTACTCCAGTCTTCAGTGTCACATGGCCCATCAGAAATCATTCCAATATGCTGATTTGGTGTTCAAGAAACATTTCTTACTATGAATAATATATTGAAAACAGGTATGTTGCTTGATATTTTTGTGGAAACCATGATTTTTTTTTTTGACGAATAATACGTTTAAAAGAACAAAACTTTTATTTGAAAACGAAATCTTTTGTAACATTATAAATGTCTTTACTGTCAATTTTGACCAAGTGTGCCGCACACGTCCTGAAAAGTGAAGCCAAAACATGATCAGTACAGGTCTTAAACCCCGCCCTCTCCAAGTAATCGATTGGGATGCGAGCCAAACTGAAAATCCAATGACACTTAAAAAAAAAAATTCCGGAGATGTTTTCTGTCATTTTAGGTAGTTCCTATGCTGACAAATGTTCAAGTGTTAATTTTTCCAATAAGTTTAGTTTTAAGTTTAGTTAAAAAACGGGGTGTAACATCATGATTGACAGCTGTGCTAGCGAGTGAGAAATATGAATTCTCCACCTCAGAATCTCCTGCGCAGACTCGGGCTCCAAATGATGTAATCGTCGTAATATTGTGGCTTCGTTTTTCTACAGGGAAAGGAAGTCGTCCATCTTTTTACAGTCTATGCTTTTGATCAATATAATGTATTCTTGCTAAATAAAAGTATGAATTTCTTTTTTTTTAATCACACTGACCCCAAACTTTTGAACGTTAACGTATAATCTGTAGCTAGAAAAACTACTGTAAGCTCCCAGACAGACGCTCACCTCTCTGTTGCCCTGGCCATTGATGTGAATGGGTGGAGGAGTCATTACTACAGAGTTCTTCATCTGTTTGTGACTGCTCTTAAACACCCGGTCTCTGTGTGGACGGAAGAAGTAGTTTAGCTTAGCTTCAGAAAGTTTACAGAATGTGAACAAATTTAGACCCCTTTCAGACCACATTTGATGTCTGCAATGTAAAAGCAGATATTTTTCAGATTCTTTTTAATTTTCACATTCACAAAATATTGTTGGCCATTAAAGGTTTCCAAACAAGGAAATATATCAATTTTGTATAGGGAGGAAAATGTCAAATATATAAAATGAAATAGCTTAGATCTCTTCTTACCCATCGGTCTCTGGGAGAATCGGAGGCAGCGTGTGTCTCCTCAGTTTTGTCTGCCCTTGTCTGTTGTCTGAGCCCAATGTGCGAACACTCTCTTGGTCTGAATCCATCTCCTGCAAGGGGTCACGACCTCTACTGGGGAGGGTGATCTTGGGCAGGGAACCCTCCTAAAGAGATATATGTTCATGATTAGTCTGTTTCTTTATTTATTTTATCATGTCCTTCTCTTGAAGAGCTTTTAAAGTCAACATGATTATTTTACGGTCACAATATTATGCATATCCACGTCAATGAAAATATTAGGTAGGATTTCGTTTTTTTGGGGGAATAATGTGCACTGCTACATTGTGCAAAATAAGTTGAATGTTCTGATTTCATATTGACTTTGCATCTTAGAAAAATGCCTGCTTGATGTACCTTAAGAGTACGAATGGTGAACTTATCCAGGGCCACAACTCTGTCCAAGTTCTTCTCATCCATTTCCTTCATGTACATCTCATACAGCTCTTGAAGATGACGAGGGACTAGGAGACTGTGATCTGCAAAACCATCATTCACCTCAATATTTCATAACCAAATATATATATATATAATTTTTCTCTTAAATATTTTTTTATTTATTATTAAATAATTTATCATTTATTACTTAAATTTTTTATATTAAATAATGAATCAATACATTTTTTTCATTCATTCATTCAATTGCATTACAAATAGAGCTATTTTTGTTTCATATTGCATAATTTTTGCAAACTTTACTGCAACAGTTTGGCCTGATTCATCTCAACCTGAGATTTCTGTGCCATTTCTTATTCCTACGAATGCCTCACCATCGATAAACTGCCGCTGCTGCTGGATGATCTCATGGCAGAGGTGTCTGTGCTGTTCAAAACGCTGCACTACCACGTTTTTCTGTCGGATCACGTTGTCCTTGAGCAGAGCGCTTGACTGCATCTCTGCGTTCTCGATCTCAAGCTCGTGGACCTTACAGAGGAGGCAAAGCACTTCCCTCTGCTCCTCTGAGCTCACGCGGCGGGGGAGAAGCTCTTCAAGACGACGAGATTTCTCTCTCAGCTCTGCCAGGCACTGCTCCAATCCGGTCTATAGACAACAGGGGGACTATGGTCAATTACTGTGATGAGTGGCTTTATTAACACTGCTAGTCATGTACAATTTATCTCCGCTTATGAGAGGAGAGAGGAAATGTATTTTGTGGAGAAGGTAATCCCAGAATGCACTACCTATGCAGAGTGTTTCAAATTAGTCAGTTCGTTCAGGATGCTACCTTAAAAGACAGCTGCCTATGCAGGTGGTTTAATATGTTTTGATACAGAGCTAATGTCTTGTGAATATTTTTATCCATTTCAACATTTTGTATTTCACACTGTAGCTTCATCATGGCTGTGATGACAGGCATCATTACGTCAATGAATCATGATTCAGTTGAAAAGATTCACCAAGTAAATGAAAATTACTGGACTGTAGGAACTTTGTTTTGATGTAAAACTACATGACATGTTGGAATCGTAAACATTTTAAATAGTCTTTCATTTACATCACTAGAAAATGGAACATACGATACCCAAATTGTGTGTGATGACTTGAATTAAAAGAAAGAAAGAAAGAAAGAAAGAAAGAAAGAAAGAAAGAAAGAAAGAAAGAAAGAAAGAAAGAAAGAAAGAAAGAAAGTTAATTGAAAGGAAATGTTTGAACTAATTGGTATGTTCCAGGGCTGGCAGAGTTATCTGAGGTGTTGATCTGCCCTCTAGTGGTTACTAACGGCATTACCTTCTGTTTTTGTATTTTCTTCTGCTCAGCCATGAGCGTGACGAGGTTCTCTCTGGCAATGGCCACCTCTTGTGTCTCTGTGCTGTCAGGCAAAGATTCTGGTGAGTCAGAGTCTTTTTCACTTTCATCCTTATTAAAAGTCTCCTTCCTCCTCTCCCCCTGCCACTTCTTTCTTCTCCTAAAGCGCTCTTGCTCCCAGCTAGATGGAGATAGACAATATTTCAATAGGAAAATATCAAACACAAACCATGCATTTATTTGAGAAAAACGAATAAAGCACAAGCACACTTTTCAAACAAAACAATTCACAAAAGGAAGTTCATTAGGTAGGTCTGAAATGATCAAACAATTGATAATGTTCAATATCATTCATCTTTAGGGCCACAGTGCATTTATTTGTAATATTTAGGTGGTTTGCGTTTGTGTGCAGAATAAAGACTCACTCTGCGATTGTCAGCAGGTGTTTGGATGTGTCTATCTGGATCTCCATGTTGCTGTTGTCCAGCTCCATAAGACGCTTCCTGATGTCCATCTGCTTTCTAAACGCATCGATCAGCTGTTCCCGCAGTTGGTCCATCTCAGCCCGGCTCTGCTGAGAAGAGTGAGCCTGCACCTCCGCTAGAGGCAAACACACAACAATAATGCAATGATGCACATTTGAGTGAGATTGCTCATCTAGTCATAAAAGAACAGAGAATAAATTGAACAGAACAAAACTGAATAGATTAGTAGTATCTAATCTAAACAAAAATAACAATCTATTAGAATGGAATTTAATGTAATCAATTAGAAAAGAATCCAATCAAACTGAAAATAATCTATTAGAATCAAATAGAACTGAATCAATTAGAAAAGCATCTAATCAAACAGAAAAGAAAATAATCAATTCGAAATCTAATCAAACAAAAAAAAGAATCTAATCACAGAAAAGAATCTATTAGAATAGGATAGGCCATAATCAGTTAGAAAAGAATCAAATTAAATAGAAAACAATCTATCAGAACAGAATCAATTGGAAAAAAATCAAAATCAAACAGAAAATAATCTATAATAATAGAATCATTTAGAAAATAATCTATTACACTAGAATATAACAGAATAAATAATAACGAATGTAATCAAAGAGAAAATAATCTTATTGAACAGAAGATAATCTTTTAGAATAGGAAATAATTCATCAAAAAAACCTAATTAAACAGAAAAAGAATTTAATCACAGAAACAAATCTAATTGAACAGAAACAAATCTATTAGAACTGATAAGGCCAGAATCAGTCAGAAAATAATCTAGCAAAAAGAACAGAATAGAAAGCGTAGCATATAATAGAATAGAATCAATTAGAAAAGAATGTAATGGAAAATAAAATAAAAGTTTGGAGTTGTAAGTAAATTGGAGGTGGCATCAATGGTAAATGTGACTTCCGGTGTTACCTTGAACATGGCGGATGTCTGTTCTGTCTGGATTGATCTGTCTACTGGCCTGGTCTGCTATCTTCTTCTTCAGCCGCTGAATCTCGCTGCGCAGGTCAGAGATGATACTGGTGTACTGGGCGATGTGATAGGACACATTCAACAGGTTTCTCTTTACCTGCAAAAGAATAGTATAACATAGTCATCAAACTCCTCACCAAACAGTTGGCATCACAAAACGTGTCATAAAACACCCAACAAACTAAGGCAGACTAAGCTTTAACATAACAGTCTGCATAAGTAGCATAGATGTGTGTATTTGTGTATGTACTGTATGCCTTTGGGTCTTTAGTTACTCCTGTCAATCTCAATGACATGATCACATCACTCAAACACTGAATCAACTGCATCAGTGATGTTAAATATGACACCAGAAGCAAAGCACAGCACAGCACAGCACAGTAATATAAGTGTAATATAAAACCCCATTATGTTTGCTCTGTATTGTCTGTCAACTGTTCCGTTTCTCTTCCTGCTTCTTGTTATTGTACATTAACCACTTGTTTACTGTTGATACCTTTGGGTCATTGTGACTTTGTTGGTCCTAAGACTGGGAAAGTGTGTGTGTGTGTGTGTGTGTGTGTGTGTGTGTGTGTGTGTGTGTGTGTGTGTGTGTGTGTGAAATATTATTACAAGAACAATTTTAATCTCAATATATTAAATTTAATTTATTCCTGTGATGGCAAAGCTGAATTTTTAGCATCATTACTTCAGTCTTCAAAGTCACATGATCCTCCTAATATGCTGATTTGGTGCTCAAGAAACATTTCTTATTATTCTCAATGTTGAAACCATATGTGCTGCTTAATATTTTGTATATTTTTAAGTTCTTTAAAAAAAAAAACGTATTGACCTCAAACTTTAGAACAGTAGTGCAAGTAGGTTAACTAGTAGGTTGTCCGTTGTTTTATCATGTGTCAAACTAACCCGTGTGCGGATGCTTTTGGCACGGTCGGCATAAGTCAGGGTATTCCGTGAATCCTCGAAGGCTAGAGATGCAGGGCTTATGTGAGCAATCATCACCGTTCGACTGTTTCCTCCTAGAGAATCCTGCAGACATGACAAAACCCCAATAAGACTATCGAAATTAAGAACAATCTCCCATGAGCGTCTCTGTTCATGAAGAATCATATAGCTGTACCTTGAGCAATCGTGTGAGCTTGCTGTCTCTGTAGTTGACGTATTTGTTGCCATTCTTTTCACTCAAAGCATTGATGCAGTTCCCCAGTGCAAGCAGAGAACGGTTGATATGAGCACCCTCTTTTAACCTCTGACCTCTGTTCTGTGTCTGTAAGTATAAAACAGTAGTAATTGCACAAAGATGTTAAACTAATCATCTACATGTGGGTTAGGGAGTCTGTTAAAGCTTCCAACAGGGGGCGCTCTCGTATGTCTCATTCTCTGAATAGTTGTGCAACAGGCTTGTCATCCTCATCAATAGAGAACAAACAGCCACTCATGTTTCTGAGCAACAATACCCCATCAGCAGAAACAACGTGATCTGCTTTTGTGCCTGTCACATGCATGTTTAAACCCAGAGGGTGCCTGAGTGATTTTTAACTGTTTCCATGGCAAATACATGGCATGCTCTCTAAATGCGTTCTCTCATGTAATATCGTCCAGTCTCATCCTATGAGTGGAAATGAGACTTTAATATAAAACATGATTCACATGTCTCTCATCAAAAACACCTGACTTGACATGTGGAGGTGTCTCACTCTCATGCATAATAATGTATTTTAATACTGAACAGTTATTTTCATTTTAGGCGGCTTCATTTTCCCACCAAGTTTATCACCGATAGTTAAATCACTCTTGGAATTGTTCCCTCGTCACTGGCTGATTTATGATTCTGAATATATTTGAAGCCAACTGTGCCAGCTTTTATGCAAGAAGAAAGATTGATAGCTATGATATTAATGATTATCAAATTTATGGACATGCGTCCGAGCTCACCAACTGCGCTTTTACGTAACTTCTGAATGATGAATAGACCTTTATGTCTCGCACCTACAAATTTCCCACCTCCTCACACACGAACACATCATACCTGTGAAGCCCGTTCAGACCCTGCTAAATCGATCATGAAGAGTCGCGCAAATCGCACTTCCTGCAGGATGTCTCGACATCGGCTCTGTTGTCGCACGACCACCTGCAGCACAGCGTGAGAGCGAGAAGACGTCTGATTGGCTGCTGTCGGCTCTTGAGTTCTCTGCTTGTTTCCCTTCACTAACAACTCCATGATCTGAGCGAGAGAAAAAAGATTGAGAGAAAACTCACCATCCAGCTGTATACAACGACATTTATACAAAGTACTGTTCAAAAGCTTGAGTTGGAATTTTTTTTAACCAAAACTCCATTTATTTGATGAAAAACATAGTAAAAACAGCAATATTGTGAAATGTCATTACAATGTAAAATAGCTGTTTTCAATTTTTATATATTTTAAAATATCATTTATTCCTTTGATGTCAAAGCTGAATTTTCAGCATTATTACTGCAGTCTTCAGTGTCACATGATCCTTCAGAAATCATTATAATATGCAGATTTAGTGCTCAAGAATAATGTATTATTATTATACATTTTGAAGTTATACAGTTAATATTTTTGCGCAAACCGTCAAGCATTTTTTTCAGGATTTTTGGATGAATGGAAAGGTTTTTTTTGTAACATTATAAATGGCTTTTCTGTCACTTTTGATCAATTTAATGTTGAACTTGCTGAAAATAAATCTTACTGACCCCAGACTATTGAAATGCACTGTAACTTTAAAACATAAATATGACTTTATTAGGACCAAAGTTGAGGGTAACACGTCAAAATTAACATGAATTTAATAAGAAATAAGGGGTGATAGTTTTAAGGGTAAAACAGATGATATATTTATTTTTAATGAAGTGGCATAGTATTAACTGACTTACTGATGCACATATATTTTGAAGAAAGTGTCAGTCATCTTAAGCTGAGAAAAAGTTACTTAAAAAAAAAAAAAAAACCTGAAATTAACATCTTATGTTGCCTTTTTGTTATATATGCAACAAATACATAGTTTTTAAAATGAACATTCCTCAGCACTGTATCAGTATTTACTTAAAAAGTTGAATTTTTCTCAAAATACTTGTTAAGTAACATGAGGTCTAAAAAATGTGTCTAACTAACCTCTCTTGCATTAATAGTAGAAACCTCTGTGATTCCTGCGACCTGTATCTCTCCCTTTGAGTCCTCTCTCAGGTCCAGGAACCCAGTTGATGGATTCAGTAAGTCTCTTATCATCTCATTGTAGATCTGGAACACAAGGGTAAAGACCATGCTTAGATTTCAAGATTACCACCATTGTTTATGCATGAACAGTAATGCGTTTGACATTTACATTCATGCATCTGACAGATGCTTTTATCTGAGCTGCAAGGCAGACTTGCGGCAAGCACATAATGTCAGAATGTGTCATCTGTGACCTTTCCATTGCTAGAACCATGCTTTACCAGTTGAGCACATTGACAAATGCTATAATTTGTGAAATTTGAATGGAATTACTGACAAAAGACCATTGAATTATTGAACATTTAGTACACAAGAGCGGTCATGACTCCTTAAGTGAGTGGTCTGAAGTCAACTAGTTACCACATGAGCATAAATTCATCTCACAACACTTGTCAGATTTTCATCGGCAAAACGCTGATGTGTATTAATTTCAAAAGTAATCCAGACTTTGGAATGTTTCATTCAATCAAAATCCAGAATCTGCTGCATAAACTGTCATATACATTACTTTCAGGATGCTAAAGGAGAGATGAATGTGGGATTTAATGTTTCAGAATATTTCAATAAGCTTCATTCAACCCGGTTTAGAACAAGGCCACATCCTGAGCGCCATCTGCGGTCGCCTCAAATTAAGTCGTCCCGAACGACTTATTTCATCACTGTCAGTGAGGTCACTGTGATGTGCCGTAAGCATGTGATAATTTTAGGGTGACGCTGATGGAATGAAAAGCAGCCATTGACAGAGGAAGAGTAGAAGACCTGCTATAGATGTAGATGGATGGAAAGAGAAAAAAGCGAAAGGATAAACCGGGAGGTCGGAACCTAAACCTCAGAAGCTGAGAATAAAAACGCGTTCTCTCCAGGGAAGCATCCCCTTGAGCATTTGGACAGCCCAAAGTAAACAGGAGTTTTAAAGTGAAGGTGTAAGAAAAGCGGAGGACAGGAGAGCATTGTGCTATTTACTGAAGGTTGCTCTTTGCCTGTGTGGACGGAGTGGTTTACTCATAGGTCTGCACATCCCAAACACCCCTTTAACCTAAAGAAAACAGTTCTCTGTGTTTATGTGTGTATGTTAAGATGCTTGAGCAAGTTTGTGTGTGTGTGTGCATGAGTGAGTGCATGAATGTACATAATGTACAATCATACTACTGAAATATTTAGTGAAGCATACTGCACTTTTTTTGAACATACATTTGACTTGCATAGCAGTGAAGATTATACAAGTATGCCAATAAAAAAGTCAGATACAGGGTATATGTTTGTGTATGTATATTTGTTTTGAAGACAATGCGAGTTGTACTCGTGCAAAATTGCTCCCAAGGCATTGTTGTGAGGTTAATAGGAATTCTGAGTGATTGCCATACAGCTGTGTGGTTGCTAGGGTGTACGGCTGGTTTCTAGGGTGTTGCAAGGTGGTTAAGTCAAAAGAGCTCACTCTCAAGTCTATATGATATTCTGGTCTCTGGATATGACTTGGGTACCTCCTTCAATGTACATCTTTTTTTGCAGTTGTATCTCCCAGTGCTCCAGTTTAGCCTTTAAAAACTCAATAGCATTGTCCTGTTTTTGACAGCTGATGCATGTACATTTGAGATCACATGTTCGAGCTAAAAGGAGCATCACTTCAATTCTCAGTGTCTTTTTTTCTTCTCTCACTCTCACACATTCTCGACAGTCTCGGTGCCCATTTTGTCAATGAAAGTCTGTTCAGCAGCATTTCTATAGTGGCTGCCACTGATGCTTGAAATGTGCTATTTCTCCTTTACAATGGTAAAAGTGCAACAATATCCATGCACACAGTGTTCAAACATCAATTCTGGTCTTTTGTAGAAGCCCAGTTGACTGTCCTTTTCTTTTTGAACGTACTTGAGCCTTACAGCGTGTCCTAACCAGGCACAATGTGACAAGTTTGTTTCATAGCTAAAAAAATTAGTCTGTCCACATAATCAGGGCTTAACATGAACTTTTTTGCTCACCAGCCACTAGCCACTCAGCATTTTCACTGGCCACAATTTTCAAATCGATACAATGGGAAAAAAATGGGGAAAAACTGCCATATAGATATTTTTATTATCATCTCATAATTTGGCAGCAGGTATATTAGGCTGCCGTCACTTTAAGACCTGACGCAGAGATCCATTATACTGTTACTAAAATTGTATTTTTATAATTACATTTTTTTATGTTTTTTATTCTCAACGGTTTACGTTCACTTAAAACACCACTGTGTTTACGTGAATACTTGCCAAGACTGGCATTTTGACATTATTTTGTGAGTATTTGACTGCTTAAGTGCAATAAGCTGCAAAAAAGAGCACAATTTAGTACTGAGAGGTGGCTGTATGTGCCCGCTCTTAGGGTGTGAGAAACCCGGAAAATAAGTATTGTTTCAGATATTTCAGAATCGATGTGTATTTTTTTCATAGATAAATAAATGTGACTTGACTTGACTATTGAAAAATCTATATTTTTTGACAACACTACATTGCTCTTAGTTTATTACTTCAGATATTTCACAGTTCAACCCACCAAAGTGGCTAGTAGGAGTGACTGCGTTACAAGGGTGTTAATGTAACGATGTGTCTAGGACACAGCGCTTGAGACAGTTGTAAAACACAAGTTGGTACAAGATGCATGGATCTAAGATAAATAAATACATGTAAAAAGGACAGTTAGTAGCTTGTAAGTGTGACAGAGTCATCAATAATAGATCTATTCATTATTTGGACAGTCACATAAAAGCATGGTGATTTGTTCTCTCAGAGGGAATAAGCTTTCTCGTATCAATACAACATCACCGTAATCAAAGATACTGAGATAGTCGCTATGCCAACAAGATTACCCCTCCCTCACGCGAACAGATCTGACAAACAGACGTGCTTTCAGACTCTCCTCACGGGCCTGGTCATTATCTTATCACATAACACTTAAGCCATTATCCTTTTTAAAATGTTTAAAACTGAATGAGGGCAATTTACTTTACTAGCTGCATTTATTTAGCATGGCAGTAGGGTGACGGCATCTTTACATGGTCTGTATAGAACCTCCAAGGAATATCGGAGCAAAAAAAAAAAAAAAAAAACAAGTGGCTGCTAAAACCCTATTTAGCAACCAAATAAAGATCTCACCTCCAAGTAGGACATCGAGACGCTGTACTGCATGTCATCGCTGGTTTCTTCGATGACTTTGAACAGGTCGTTTAATGTGCGAACGTAGATACCAGGTTCTCTGTCTGTTCCCAGCATAGTGTAAGTCTTCCCACAACCTGTACATACATATGCTTAATAGGACCACAATTTACAATCATTTAATAAATAAAATAGAATAAATACCATAAAATAAAAGAGTGACCCAATACAATACTAAAATTGTTAAACAAAAATAAATAAATAAAATGTGCTTAAACATCCAACATAGACTATTATTAATTAGTTGCATTTTATTACTTGCATTTAGTGTCCTTGTGACACAGTACAGGCCTACCTCTCTTTTCATAAATGTGAAATAATTGTAGATAATTATCTTATGTTCATCAGCATGACATAAACAAGGCACAGGTGTGAGATGAGTCATAGTGAGTGAAACGATGTTTACAGGTGGCTTTTATCCCCGTCAGGCTGAGCACAGCTTTATATAACCACTGCCACAGACAGGAGTCACTCTGAGGACAGATTAGAGCACACGAGTACGAGAACCAGACCTGCTCTCCAGGAATGAACTTTTATTCAATTCAAAGGAGCATAAAAAGTCTTTAATTAAGGTATTTTGGGGTGAAATATTATCGAATAATGTTTTTAGTGACAGCTGTCATGGAATTCAGTGAGCTAGGTGAACATAATACATATAAATCATATTTGGAAACATCAATTAATTATCATGTGCTATAGTTGGCATTGGCATTGTGGTCTTTTTGTGGAATCAGTGCATGTGACTTTGTTGATTGAAGTTGCTCCTTAAGAAGATCAGGGTGATAATCTGTGTGTCCTAGTCGTGCCCGGGTGTCTGTGATGTTTACTACTTTGGCCATATGGCCCCTGTGGATGTCATTTCAGTGTAAGAAAAAAAAAAATACTGCTTAGCCCTAGGTATGACTTGGTACTGACCTGTGGGTCCGTAGGCAAAAACAGTGGCATTGTAGCCTGATATGAGGCCTTCAATCAAGCCTTTAGTGGTGGATCTGTACACCTCGTCCTAAGGAAAATATATTTATAACATTGAAACATGTTTAACTGAGGCCATAAATGCACTTAAAGGCATACACAATTAGGCACATAAACGTGATATTTTTTAAAAGCGTATTAAATTTTGTATATACACATGCTTCAAACTGATCCACCCTTACAAACAAACAAAAAAAAAACACAGAACTAGCTTGCCTGCGTGGCTGTATAATCGAAGGCCACATCAAACATATAAGTCTTCTCTCTGGACCGATGAGCTCGAAGAATATCATCTGGATCTTCCATGGGGTCCATTAACACCACCATCTGAAAAGGAGGAAAAGAAAAACATGAATAAGAGTATTACATCTGGTTACATGTTTTAAGCTTTTATATGCCCTGCATATACTGAGTGTATATCAAAACCATTTTAGCCTTTTATTCGCCGCCTGACAACACGGGTTACTGGTAATAACCTCTATCTATCACCTCACATTAACTACTAAGCCCATTTAGTTTGGTTATAGTGACACAGAGTGTCCTAAAACACCTCGTAATAGAAATTTCCTAATGGGTCCACATGAAAGATACGACTAGTGTGGCTTAAAAGCAGGAGGTATAAGTGCGACACCAAACCTAATTTAGTTTCCATTTTTACATCTACATTTTGGACAAAATGGTCTTGATGGATGTCCAATGGAGCCCATGTTTGGTTTCAGATGTAACCAAAACGCTAAATCTTGTTGTTTCAAGAGCCCTACGGGATCTGGAAGCCAATGTTCTAATCAGTCGGGGCTCGTGAAAACACACCGATATCATTTGATGACCCGTTCGAACACACAAACACAGCGTTCTCTTTGAAGCCTTGCAATTGAAATGCAGCAGAGGAGATCTGACTTTTAAAAGAGGCAATTATAGTGGCGCACAATGCAAACAGACGTTCTCTACAAACAGAGGAAGCAGAAAAGACTGGGTGAGGAAACGAACGATAAAAATGTCGAGAAAAGGTGAAAAGGAAAAACAGGCCATGCCTCAAATTTGCATTTGTCCAAAGGATTGAACAAACTGTTAATGTACTGTTTTATATTTATATCGTACACAGTTTTTTGCAAAGAGAAACGCAGGAAGAGAGAGATACACTACCACTCAAAGGTGTTGAACTTATACTATTTCACAATTGTACTGTTTTTACTGTATTTTTGTTTAAATAAATGCAATCTTGGTGAGCATAAGAGACTTTCCAAAAACATTAACAAATCTTCCCGACCCCACACGTTTGGATGGTAGTGTGCACTGTGCATATATCTATGCATTTCTTTAGCGACCTGCTTAGCTTATTGCCATGTCACTTAAGGAAACATCTTCCAGGAATATGAATGCACATGAGTCATATGAATGTGTGTGTTGATGCACCATGTGCAGTTTTTCCTGAGGGTTTTACTTACGAAGGATGCAGTGATCGTGCTCTAAGCCATATGGTACATGAGTTTATGTTATCTCATCATTCACACAGTGACAGCTGTAGAGTGGCAGTTTGGCCAGTCCTTATGTTCTTAAGATACCAGTACCAGTATAGTTTACGTGGCATGAGAGAATAATGCACTGTAATCAGTACTGGATCAATGATCAAGTTCCACTCACCTGAAATGGTCCCTGCTCTTGATAAAGGCCAGTACTGTACACCTACTGCAGGGGTCGGCAACCTAAGGCATGCGTGCCAACACTGGCACGCGGAGGGTTAATCGCTGACACGCAAGCAAGCGCGAGAGAGGTGTATGTATTTCATTCAAATAAAGTAGCATACCTCCCACCTGCATACAGATCAACATTTTGATGTAATAATTCCTCGTAGTAACAGCTTGTTTTATTAAGTTAGGAGTTATTTATACTATTAAAGTGTGAGAATTAAAGTCAATGAAAGCGTGCAGCTCTAACAAACCGTTAGCATGACCACTGCGCATCAGCGCAAACAAGTTATCCAACTGACAGCTTACAGCTCGTTCCGCTGTAAATAGTTAATGCTATACATTTCAACCAAGTGTATAGAGTCCTTATTAAACATTCTATACATATTAAAATGACTGTGATGCATGTGGAAACTCCGTTCGTGCGTACCTGGTCACTTCATGTGTTTTCTCTGATCGGAAAGCTATCCAATCGTGAGACAAATGCCCTCCGACAGAGGACACTTTTTCATATTCGAGATGAAACTGAACAAAATGCATCTGATTGTTGAAGTCACAAATGTAAATTTTACTCTTCCTAAAATGGTAAAAAAAAAAAAATATAATAACATGAGAGAGCGCGTCATAACGGCTCCCAGTTTACAGATATGACAGCGCTGCTGCAATAACACGCATCGCCTCAGATATGGCTGAGCATCTCTTCAGCAAGCCGACGTGCAAACTGCTGCAAATGAAACTGAAAGTTCAGCTTACATTCTGAAGCTCAACACACAGTTGTCTTCATTAAAAGTAGTGACAGTAAATTATCTTACCAGTGTTGATGCCACTCTTGAAATTAGCTAATGATAAATAAAATGCAGGTCATATCTTGCGAACCTGCATTTGCATATAGCGTGGGAATTAAATATTCAATTTATATTAGATTTTCGGAGATACAGTTATTTTGTCAAGTGTAAGTGTAACACTTTTAACAAAACTGAAAGTAAAGAAGTCAGTAAAAACACATGAATGACCAGGTCCAATCTGTTCTTCAAAGTGTAATTTAGCCCTGAAAACAAAGATGACAAATCTAAAACAAATTTCATGAGAAATATTTAAATGTCTTTACTATTTCTGTGGTAGCATTATGAATATTTAAAATATGTTTATGTGTATTTATACAATAGAGGTTTGGGGGGGACGGGGGGGGGGGTTTGGGGGGGGCTTACAGTGATGAACTCGGAAACTTAAAAATGGCACTTTATGACAAAAAGGTTGCCGACCCCTGACCTACTGTATCTTCTCATGTAATGTCACCACTGGATAAAGGGTCCAATGAAGTTCATGTGAAAATGGTCAATAATCTTTAACAGATAGTTCGACCCTGAAACTTAACAGGCACATCAGATGCATTGTAGGGTAGAAACGCATTCATCTTCCACTGGTCTTTTAATTACTTTTCTCGCTAGAGTCCCTGAGTGCGTTGGTTTAATCATACCTGTGCAAATAAACCCTATGGCAATCTATGTACCATGAGGACCAATGGAAAAGACAAGCCACACTCACAGAGTTTGATTGCTGCTAAGCAACCATTTAATTAAGAGATAAAAGACAGAGTTGACAGGAAAACAGGAAAGTACACGTCCAGATGAGACCCCAGGCTAACTCTATCTAGGGTATGAAGTATATGAATTATCAGGTAGCTGATATCTACTTTGAGAACGTGTTTTTTTTTTTTATACGAGCATTATTTACCCCATTTTATATAAATTACATTTCAAAATTCAAATGCAAATGAACAAATCAACAGTAAACAAAACACTAGCTTGCAGGGACACGTATTTGTTGAGATCTTTAATGTCTTATTTGTCCTCCTGGATGGAAATTAAATTAAATGGAGAGCAAATGGAGACTTTTTTTTCTAAAGCCCGATGATTCAGACCGTAAAAAAAAGTCAATTATTTAGAAAATACTAATAAAAAAGAAACAAATATATTATATAGAAAATAAATAAATATTAATAAATAAATCTAAAAAAAACAAATCAAGACATTTCAAAATGAGCTATCCACATTTATTTGATAGCTTTACAGTCTTGTCTGTATGCCAACAATTGTCTAATTTGCTTTCATTTTACTTCTGATTTACTGTTGATTGACTCGATCTACCCCATTTATGTTTTGATCATTGTTCTGAATTCGATCAGGATGTAGTATTTGACAAAAACAGTATTTTCTTAGCTTTTTGCTCAAAATTATGCTTTTTTATAAAACTTACCCACATTCAAGTTAGAATAAAATAACTAGAATCCAACTTGTTTTAACGCGGAGGGTCCGTTTGATATAATGCATATTCAGATATTCATACAACAAAATATTCTGGGGGCCATGAAACTTTTGTGAAAATTATCAAAAATGCTGGCGGTGGCTGGCAACGGTTTTCAAAAATGCTGGTGGGGAAAGAGTTAAAAAGCAAGCTCTGACCAACAAAATTTGGGATATTTAAGTTTGTATCATAATTCATCCATTTCAAAACAAAGCTTGCCTGAAAAAGCTCAAACCTTGTGAAATCGAGTCACAATGCTGGCGACACACAAGCCTGCCAGTGACTGATGAGAATCACTGGTCAACCATCTGAAACCAGCAGTCTGTTCTGGAGGTCTGTCCTCTCAGGACACTGCAATAAAGCAGCGAGCAAAAGAGGCCCCATTAAAGGACTGCAGGTTATTTGGAAAATCCATCTTTGGTTTCTACCTGCATAAAGGACAGAGGGCATTCACCTGGCCCGACATTAACTGCTCGACTAGTCCACTGACTAATTCATGCGTTCATAAAGGTGACATGAGAACTGAAAGAACCTTCAGGCATCATTACAGTGCACAATACTTTATGAAATGGCAATTAAATGATCCCGCTTTTGCTTGAGAAGGCAGCGCTAGCCATTGTAGATGATGCTGAAGCGCAACAAGCACATCTGCTCATTTGAAAGGTTTCACCGAGTCGGTGCACAAAAACAAAACGAGCCATGCGTGAATTAAGGGTGCTAAAATTAAAAACGGAGTGTGGTCGTAAAATATTAAACGGCGTCAAAGATCAGCCAGGTCTGCGTAACAGCCTGTTAATGCACCGACATGAAATCAATTAGCAATATGGTGTTATTTAAATGAGCACAAAGAAAGGCACGGTCGTTTGGGGGCGACAGTCCAAGTCATCCAGGTGGATTGAGTAACCAATTAACCACGGGGTGAAGATTAGCAGCAAAGGGAGGTGAAAACTGGGATCTATCCAAGTGATTAAAACACAGCAGTGGCCGTGATGTATCATAAAGGAGGTGGGATGCTTGTGTGGGATCCTGCAGGACGGACACTAAAAATTCCTTTTCATCACACAGACACTGGACTCACTGAACTGTTGTGACTCCCTAACCCAAAAATCTGAGGTCAGATTCAGCGTACTCCATGAAAGGAGAGATTTATGTGAGCATGTTTTATACTAAATGTGAGGCGTTTGTCAATAGAATTCTTTTTTCTGTGGATGTTCAGAAAATAAATGCTTCCTATAGACTTTATTCACAGCATATTCTTTGATTTTTAACAGGAATGAAAGCGAGGCTGTGAGGGATAGACACACGTCTCTTGGGTTGTGCTGTTATTTACTGTGTTTTTGGATTGTACTGCTGACAAAACACTGCAAAAATATATTTCCAAGAAAAGGAATTTGTGGAAAATGAATTCTAAGTGATCTAGGAGCTTTATACAGATTTTTACAGTGGACATCATTGAAAACAAGGTAATTTCTCACAGCCTCACTTACCTGTCATGGTGCTGCTCTAAATAAGGTCTATTATTCAAATGTTTGACAAAAGACATGATTATAATTATCAGCATCTCTTCAACATGTCTGACTGAATATTTTTAACTCCTAAAAAAAGCTGAAAAAAAGCTTTAACTCATAAAACTAACAAAATAGTCAGTGGGAGATAGCTAAAAAAAAAAAGGAAAAAAGAGCAGAATACCAATTTACATAATTATACTATGTACTAAAAGTACATATTTCACTGATGATGGGTTAGATGATTTTTTTTGTCCATTACTAGAAATTTGTCAGATTTACAAACAAACAGAACGGCCACAGAAAGAATGTTTAAATAGGTTTAAAGTCAAATCAAAATGATCCTGTCAAGTGACATACAATTTGTCAATTATTCAGTAATGAATAAAAAATACATAAATAAATAGTATAGAAATAAATAAATAAATATACCTTGATTATAAGCTAATATAGAAATGAAAAAAAAAATATATATATAAATAAAAAAATTAAATAAAAGTAAGCATTTGCATGCAAACCCTACCAGTGCCACCTAAATGCATTACCTTGAAATTCACCATTACTTAAATTTGTATTCATACAGTTAAAAACTGCTGTGTCATGCATATGCTGCCATTTTTCCATAACTGAAAGTCATAAGAAGCTAATTTGCGTTAGCATAGGGTGGTTAACACCTTTGAGAAACTATTTTCAAAATACTATAAAATCCAGTGACTTTCTGTCATTTTAAAGCATCATCTGCACCACAATGTCCCAATGACTCCTGTCTTCCATTCTTCACACAAACAATTTTGCCCCAAACTCAATCATTGTTTGAGGCAATATTGCAATTTTGCTCAAACAAAATGATCAATGTTTTGATGCGGATCTTTACTTCTGAAACACACGGCTCAAACTGTTTTTGTGTTTAGACTGAGCAGGATAAACCCTAGGGGAGAACAGGGTGGGCCTCTTAATGAATTAAACCTGGTTCTCTCTCTGACAGGTAAACAAAGGGAAGAGAGAGAAAAACAAGACAGAGAAAATGAAAGAGAAAGATGAGCTACTGATTGCGCGGTTACATGAAGCCAATGATGAAGACACAGATATGACCTGTCAGATTGACCCACAATTATGCAACAACTTGACAGAGGCAGACAGAGCGATACGATCTGTTCATATTACTGATCCAGGCATTGTGATGTGTGTAAAGTCAGCCATGCTTTATCATAAGAGAGTTTGGTTCCCCATGGCATCACCTATGGGTCCCCTACCTGATAAAGCGGTGATGTAATGCAGGCCATACAATGTTACCTTGGGGAAATAAAACCCGCAGCGGCAAATCCACAGAAGTCAGCCTGACTCTCACAGCTCAGGGAGATGAAAACCTCAGCCTTTTAAAGTGAATCTCATAAACAAAAATAAATGAAAGAAATATGGCATTTTATTTTGCTTAATGAATGAAAAATAAAACCTATTGGCCATGTCCATTTTATAAGCACATTTTTTTATTATTACAATTAATAAAAAATACATTAAAACTACAAAAACACATACATAAATAATTGAAATATTTGATTAAATAATAATAAAAATAAAAAAAATCCTGCTGTTGTGCTTAATGCATACAAATAAGTTAATATTTTTGAACGTCGCGTAGGACACTATATGGTTACAGAGTGAGCAAAAATGAGCTAATTCGGAGACAGCCGAGTCACATGAATGAGGCAGGCTTTAGACGTGAGATCTCTGCCATCTGACATGCTGAAGATCACTGGACAGATGTTTGTCTTTATGTGTCTCTCCATCATACACGGCTTACTGTTTGCTCGTGTACCCATAGAGATGCTTGTGTGTGCATGCTGATGATAAAGCATGCATGGATGCAGGCGTGTTTGCACTGACATTATGTGTATGTCTCCTCCAGATACTATGTCCCCTCCCTTTATTGTGTGGCAACCGTGACATGCTAGTTGCCGTGGCTACAGCGGGGCGGGTGCGGACCGACTCAGACACCTGTTGCTATTAGCCTGATGGAGAATGGCAGCGAGAGGGGGAAGAGGGGCCTGTATCTGTAGAAGAGGGGCCTCTCTGGGAGAACACACACACACACACACAGGCAGGGTTGTAACTCACTGTAACACAGTCAGTCACACACTCTCACACATACATTGCAGGCTATATATCATCGACAGATGGCTATCCTGCTCCAATGGTTAGGGTTATGGGAGAATAGACCTCTAATTATAGCAAGAAGAGGAGAAAGGAAAGAGGAGGACAGCGGAAGAGACGTGTCCTTTACAAAACATCCCTGTCTTCTGTCATGTCTCATTCACTCACTATTAAAACCTTTTAGATGATAACTTCACCTAAAAATTTACATCATTTGTTTACTGACAAAACGTGTCTCCTTTCATTTATTTATGTTGAATCACGAAAACATAAATACATTTTTTTTTTCTTCTTTTTGCATTCCTGTGGTATGCTTTGTTTTACAGAATACATCGGCTTGACATTATTAAATATTTTTCCTTTTGTGCCCCATAGAACAAAGTCATTTGAGTTTGTAACAACATACGGGTGAGTAAATAACTTCATGTGACTAAAATGAGAAGCATTCCTTTAAAAGGAAGACACCCTGGTAGGATCTTCACACATGCTATTTAATAACACACACACACACACACACACACACACACGTGTCATATGTCATTCACACCTTTAATGATCCTTAATGAGTTTGATCACAGCAGCTGCAGGGGAGATGTGTCATTATATTAGGCAGATCAGTTTCACACTTCAACATGACACATCACTCTCCTCACTAAGACTGAGGGAACTTTTCTGTCTAAAGATACTACAAGAAACTATATCACAAGACAAATGAACAATTCTAAAAACCAAATAAAACAAAATGTGTTATCAGTGTGATGACGAGTACATGTATGGTTGACCTTTTGTGAAAAACATGAACCTTTTTATTGTTCCTAAGGAACAGAATAAATAGTTATCTCTTTAACCGTCATCAAGAAACTCTGTGAAACGAGGCAGACACCTTTTGAACAGGAGGTTGCAGCTCCATGCTGTACTCTGGAGATATACGTGACACATACGTGACGTCTGCAGGCCTGACGTACGAGGCAGCGTCAAACAATAGATCCAAACACAAACCGTGCAGCTCCGAGTCTTGAAAAGGCTGTGACCTTTGAGCGGCCCTTTCAAAGCCAAGAGCTGTGCTTTGAGAAGGTGAAAGCTATCTGATGGGCCAGCCACCCCCTTCATTCCACTCTTTCATTTCATCATCCCTTCTTCCCTTCTCCGACACGGTACCCCAACAATGGTGTCTCCTCTTACAAGGGCCTTGAGTGCCTCCTCTGTTCTATTGCTGCCAACCTGATACATGCTACTTGGCGGTGCTTGTTCCTTTACTTTTTTAACGTCACCCGTCTGAAGTCCACACTGTGCTAGGCTACGCAAGGCTAAGCTAGCCAACTGTAAACATTGTGTCCCTGCAACACAGTATGAGAAAAAAAGCAGTAGGTCAAATAAGTTGGGTGTCCAAATACTTAGTGTGGCGGTGGCTTGATTACTAATGAGTGACACCTGCGTGACGCACCGGTCTTGTATCTCTCACGGAGGAGTGGAAGCATAAAAAGGGGGAGCGACGACAGTGAAGAACGAGAGAGGCCAGGCCTGGATTTATGTTGTGTTTCATGTTTTATTATATGTGACCTCACGGACGACTGCTGTCTTTTACTTTCGTTTTGTATTTGTTTATTTATTTGTTAAAATGTATGTTAACGTTTGCCGGTTCCCGCCTCATTCTTCCCATAACAACGAACTGTGTTACACTTAGGGTGTATTCACACCTGCCTTGTTTGGTTCGATTGAATCAAACTCTAGTTCGTTTCCCCCCTTGGTGCGGACCTTTTGGGCAGGTGTGAATACAGCAATCGAACTCGGGTGCGGACCAAACAACCGAACCGAGACCCAGCTGAAGAGGTGGTCTCGGTACGGTTCCAAACGAACTCTGGTACGGTTCGAATTTCTGTCCATTGAATGAATGACCTTAAGCACACGTGTGGTTTTGCTTACAAATTTTGATTCACTTGCAAAAAGTGTGAAAGCGAACCGTACCAAAAAAAAAAAAAAATAATAAAATGATTTGGTCCGGACCAAAGCAAGTGAACTATCGGACTTTCCTGGTGTGAATACACCCTTAGTTATCAAGACACAGGAGTGAACAATACCTGAATGTTGTACTTGCATCAAGAGGAGCTGAAAAGGATTCAAACGGTTATAGAATTGGTAGAAAACTCTGAGCTGGACAGCTCAAGTTTTAGTGCTACAACCTACACGTACAGGGAAAGTTTTTTTTTGTGTGTGTGTGTGTGTGTGTGTGTGGTTTAACAACAGTTATATAAATTCAACATGGGCTCAATGGAAAAATGTGCCTCTACATTTTTTTTTTAACTCCAGAAATGTACCTACCGTTTACATACAATTCACTGTCGTTTTCAGCTTAAATCAACACTAGTGACAGTAAAACCAACAACTTTTATTCTTTTTTCACACAAAATGTTATTACAGGGCAAATAATTGATTAATAAAGACTTATTTTTGCATGGTTCCTTGCACAATACTATGTTAATATGACCTCAAAACACTTGTACCAAAGTGCATGATTTGCAATCTAATACATTTTGACATTTGCATGAATCGCATCATATAACCAGCTCCATATATGGCTTTTCTGATGTAGTAAATTTGCTCTTTGGCTCACCTGGTAAGCCACGATAAAAAAGCTCAAAGACTTGTAGAAGCAAGCTAAAATGGCATGGTTGCTTCAGTAAAACTAACATTTCTATCTCACGTTTGCTTTTTTTGGGGGGGGGGGGGGGGGGGGGGGGGGTTAGTGTAAGTGGTACATTATTTTCAAACACGATAAAGCATTAACCTTTTAGCGACACTCACCAGACATTTCATTTCTGAACTTCTGCAATTCGAACAACAACTATCATAATAAAATGTTGCCACTAAAAAAATATGTTTTTTTAGTGCCACTCACTGAATATTAAATTAAATTCAGTACATATTCTATGAACGTACAGGAATTTGACAATCATAATGGTGTCTAAAGCTAGCAAATGTTAACACAAAGGCAATAACATTGGCTGTTCCAGTATAACACAAGCCAACTGTGTAATATTCGACCATTTGTCAAAATGCAAATGGACTGAAATGGATTCTTGGTTTTATGTTAGTCTTGGCTTGGCCTGTGTGGTTGCATTTGCATTGTCCTTAGCCTGAATACTGTTTCCTGGCAACTTGGTCAGAACACTATAGAGATGGAGTCTATAACATTCTTCTAATCTCAATATCATTGGCACTGACTCAAAAATCAAGATCATGCACTGAAGAAGTTCCTGCTCCGTCAACATTCGAGTTACACACCAATGCATCAGGTCACATCGAGGCGGAAAAACATCACCAAATAAGCAGGCCCTGACATGCCTGGGAATGGCCAGGGGAATCAATGATACAATGCGAGCAGAGATAAAATTCAATCGTGAAAAATTCATAAACTTAATGATCTCTGAAAAACAATAAATCCTTGTTGGAATGAGAAGGATAAGTCTCAAGCTGATCTCCATGCTCACCGATGAACTTTAAAGATGATAAAATGAAAGTAGTTAAACAACTGGACAAGCACACACTGTGATGTCCCGTACTACTGTACCTTATTTTCCTGAGATTACCTTGGCATTTATACAGCTAAGATGATCGGCATTCACCCAGCAAAGATCAAGGTCAGAGGTCACTTTCAGGTTAAGACATGCAGGTCAGCATTGCACAACAAAGTGGGACATGACCGATAGCTGAGACCACATCACAGAGATTTGCACCCTGACGCCTGGACAGTTTAAGTGTATTGTCAACAAACTTTTGTACAGAGTGCAGTAAAAGACAAAAACATCAGCGCAGGCTGTACCAACACAAAAGGATACAACATTTCCACATAACACTGTACGACTTCTGGCAGTTAAGGAATTTTTGAGCCTTTGGAGCCTATCATATATTGGATTATATAAATGCTCCAAAAAAGAATATAAGATATGCATTACATACCTGTCAATTATGTGACCACATCTTAAATGACAAGGTGTGTCAAGATGTTACTGAGAAATTTGGAAATATTTCAGATGGAGAAAGTTAAGTATAAGGTTAGAAACCAACGTTATAAAAAAAAAAAAAAGTAAAACAACATTTATAATATTGATTTATAGAGTATTTTTCTCTTATCTTTGACATTAATTGGTTAAATGAAGATGTTTGAAATGAGTACAAAATATTGTATAATATAATTTAAACATACATAGAATATAAAATATCTAATTATAATATTAAAGAACAATGGTGCTTTATCAAATTGATGTTGCTGCTATAGTTATTTTTGATAAATAATTCAATTTCAAGATATAGCCTATTAAATAGTGATATTATTATCAAAATACTGACCAGAAAACAGTGGCGGTTCTAGCCCATTTCAACTGGGGGGGCCAAGCTGGGGCCAGTTGTACTATTAGAGGGGCCAGTTACATTTAGACCTTATTAATGTCCTATCATTTTCTGCACTGCTGCAGGCACTAACAGGCAAAATACCGTGTTTATAATCATTCAACAATGTATTTGCATTTCCATTATATTTTTACATTTGCATTACATATTCAGTATTAGTCACAGTAACTGTAATAGACATGATGTCCTTCTTTCTCTTCATTTTGAGAACTATAGAGCAAAAGCAATGGGGACCAAGAAGCTTATTAATTCATTTACTGAAAATAACTGACTTAGGTAACTACGTCTAACCGTTTACAGGGTTCCTGCACACTTTTTAAAGTCAAATTTAAGGCTTTTTAAGACCTAAAGAAATCAAAATTAATACCGTAGGGGTGTGCAATATTGACAAAAATATATTTAAATATTTTCAACGTTTTGTTGATAATAATTAGATGATATTTTACTGATTGTGTTTTTGTGCTGGTGCCATGGCTGGTTTAGGCCTGTTGTTGACAGCTGACTCACGGAGATATTAATATTTTTTATATTATATGCAGTGGTCAGTTCACAGCAGTGACAGAAATAAATGTCTTAATTAAGGAGCAATATTTGCCACCTTAAACTGATTTCCAGGGGCATTTTCACCTATGGACATTTTTTCTAAACTTATTTAGAGTTATGCAATGCATCACCTTTTATGTCAAATACTAACATTCAAATTAAACAATAATTATACTTATTTATACAATAATACTTAATTATACAATAATTATACAGTACCACTGTTACCAGTCAAATTAATTAATTCAATCAAAATCCATCTTTGCAGTGCAGAGGTGACACAGAAGTGGCATTAATATATTTACACTCCATTTACAATTGCATAAATAAAGCTATGAGATTTTTTTAAAATCAATATTTAAATATGAAATGATTTCTAATTTTAACGTTTTAATTAAAGGATACTTTAAATATGAAACTAAAACCGCCAGTAGGCGGCGGCAAGTCCCTGTAAGAGGGATTCATTCATTCAACCGATTTGTTCAAACGGCTGATTCATTCGGGAAAGAAGCAAGTGATTCGTTCAAAACGCGGATTTCAGACTAGTCAATAAATCATCGCTGTGTTGCATTGAGAGTCTGCTACGGTTTCATTATGAAATTCTAGTCGGCGAAATAAAGGGAAAACAAACAATATTGACAATATTGTGTCTAAAAAGTAACTCCCAAAGTTAACTTATTGTTAATTTAACTGTTGTATAACATAAATATCACAGTTGCAATTGTGCACGGGAAAACGGCACTCTTGCTGATGTGATATTCTAATATAAGAACATAATATGATATAAATATAAGACAAAAACTAATTTGGTGACATAGCCTACCTATGAACTGCACACAGCAGTGAAAGGACGATAGACAAATGCGATGTCAGCTCACAGTGCCTCGTACATAGTTAAAACAATGATTACAATATCATAATAGACAATAGGCTACACATCATCACACCCCATACGCACATAAAGAATGAACTTACAACTGAACTGACATTTGCCAACTTTCTCCTTATCTCCTCTCTCGCGTGCAGGAGACAGACGTTAGCCTACTCTGCCGCGATTCCCGCGAATGTGATGCGAATTGTCACGTGAAAATGCAAATCCACAAAGATAGAATAATAAAAAATAATACGCATACGATTACAACGATAGCAAAAAACATTTTTGTAAAAATTATTTCAAACTCCACATTTAGGGGGGCCACAAGGGGGGCCAAGCTTTTTGTCACAGGGGCACTGGCCCCCCCTGGCCTCCCTCTAGAACCGCCACTGCCAGAAAATAATCCATTAGCAATCTAAGAAAATTACTTGGTGGTAAAATATTTCAATAGAGAGAGAGAGAGAGAGAGAGAGAGAGAGAGAGAGAGAGAGAAGAGAGAGAGAGAGAGAGAGAGAGGAGAGAGAGAGAGAGAGAGGAGAGAGAGAGAGAGAGAGAGAGAGAGAGAGAGAGAGAGAGAGAGAGAGAGAGAGAGAGAGAGATGGAAAAAAACAAAACAAAAAGAAAACTTCAGAGCTGATCTGAAAGGGTCCAGCTGCAGTTTCTCTGGGCTCAGATCGAGTATAATCTGGAACGTGTTGAGTTATTGTACTTGGCTGAGCAGGTACAAAATGGCTCCATCACCACTGTTTTGTCCTGTCTGCTTGGGTCAGCATGACCTTACGCAACACTTCTTGTGAGCAACTTGTCCAGAATCATATAAAATGAAGTTGGAAGCAAATCTTCAGAACTCTTATTGTTGAGTATCATCTTTCACAAGTGAAAGGACACCAAAGTACCTTCCCCAAACCAGGATATATCCGACCTTGAACATATCACGCACAGGCTCACGCACGCACCATTCATCAGCAGAAGAAACAACATGCTTCCTCCACAAACAATCTGCCTCACACTCATTTTGTATAACAAGTGCAAAAGTGCGAGACAAACATGAGCCTCATTATGAAAGTGCATGCAGGACAACAAGGTGGAGTGGGACTGAGACCAGTGCAAGATAATATCAAATAACAGCTTATAATAAGCCCTCTAAGACCACACAGAGCTTCAAAACGGCTTTATTACCTCGGATAGAAGTGACTAACACTGCTGAGTGCTCTTCTGAGAGCGGAGAAGCTCAATGCAACCTGAGAGCTTCTCAAGTCCCTCTTTAACTGGGGTCCTCTCCCTGTTATCTTAAATGGAATGTATGTGTGTGTGTGTGTCTATCTATCTATCTATGATATCAATCCATCCATCCATCCTTCCAACCATCCAACCATCCATCCATCCATGTGTTTTGAAGTGTTGTTGATGATAAAGTTGTGTAAGACTCACAGAGGAGGCAGTGTTTATGTGGTTCCTCTGTCCTGGGCATGCCACTTAGGATCTTTGCCAGGACTAACAGCTTGTGCCCCCTCTGTGCCTTCCTTTTTTATTACATTTGTCTTGATTTCCCATTTGTTCCTCTTAACCCTCCTGCCTATCATCCACCGTATAACTAAATAAACCTACTCGCCTGTGTGTGGTCTAGTCATACTCTCTATTTCCCTTTAGTACTGGCAGTGCAGAGAATAAGAGCTCAGGGTTGAAGTTGAAGCTATGCCAAACCATAGCTTGTGTAACAGGTATTGAGTGCCACATGGGATAAGACGGATACAGCTACATTTCACTGGCTGCCCCAAAGCAAGAGAACTGGACACAGTCCATCAGAATAGAAGATTTACAATGAGAACATTCACACTCACAAAACACATTTTTATCATTCACTGATTCCATATCAAAATACATAACATCTAACACAGCTGTACACAGCATATACGACCAATTAAATAACCAAGTAAGCGTTTGAAATTATATTTTGAACTGAATTGGCCATACATTCTGGGAAAGTGTTCTTCCACCCTTGTCTACAAAAGTTAATTTATTAATTAATGAAATAAATCATTTTCAAGTACAATCATCTATTGTTGTATCGTTCAAACTGTCTTTTAGGGCTATAGCAAACCTTCAAACTCAAAACTTCCAAACAAGACTTTATCAAGGCAATAGTAAAATTATTGTTATATGAATATCTTCCTTACGTTCACTGTAACCTCATTTGAAATTGAATTCACATTCAATTAGTCAATTCTGATTTGTGTTCACTGTATATTAGCCTAAAGCCACACTGTCTTCATGCAACAGCTTGAATACGTGAGCTCTACATTAATCTCCGGCCAAAGTTGTGATCAGGCATATAGATAATCAAGAGTATGGCGAGAAGGTCTCACATGCTGCTAGAGAACTCTTCAGCACACACACACTGCAATCACCTTCAACCTAAAGAAGACCCCACCTTACCTGATTAAGAGGGGAGGAAAAGAGAAAGCGAGAGAATGATCAGACGATGTGTCCATAATAAGCTGGGTCTGTACACACAAGTTGATAAGCATTTGTTAAACCACTTAAAGAAACACCACATCCTCAGGAAGAGTTTAGACAGGTCAGACAGTCTATTAGTGCGACACACCCAGTCAACTTCTAAATTCACAATGTAAACAAACGCATCTTTTTAAACACAATTCGGGGTGTCAACATTTCAAATAGGCCAACAACTTGGCTAATTTGGTTCTTGGTTCTACAATTCACTTGGAAGCAAGAAACAGCACTATATATAAAAAAAATCAATTCAATTCAATATCAAGTTCAGTTGCTACCTTAAATTTTTTTGTATAATCAAATTGGCTGTACAAGTAATTTCAACTAAAATATATTTAACTGATTTAAAGAAATTGAGTTACGGTAAATCTTATTGGCCTATAACTTGAAGTTTGGTTAAATTATTAAAATAATTTTGATTTAAATTTAATTTTGTTGAAGTAATGTAAAAACATATGTTGCCATGAGTTACTAATCATATCTTTTTTTACAGAGTAGATTTTGAACTTGTTCTTAATAACCCACTGAATAAAAAATTGGAGGTTTGTGGCTTTTAGGCTTGCTGCGGTAGTTGGTGTTACACAGTGTTCGGCTTCGGCAGTACGCCGATTACATTACTTGCCCACCACGGCACCGGCGCCCTTCGCGCTGGCTGATTCCGGAGAAACATACAATGTAAACTTTCGTTCCAACCAAAACATTAGTTCCGAGAAAATGGAAGAGAAGCTAATAATCGCCTTGCTGGGTTTCCTACAGTTTTCCTATCATTTATGACATGACGTTGTTTGCTAATAGGGACCGCACGAGCGCAACTTTTATTTGAAATATTTACGAACGCTCGTTTTAAAGCGGGAATGCAATTCATTTGCTCACGGTGACACCGATTTGACTAATTGCATATAGCCTAATGCAAATAATAATAATAGCTAACTATTCTTTTTTCCCTGACTAAATGTGACCAAAACGGTTATAAAAATGCTTGTCATTATAAAAGGTTTCTTCAATGTATTGCTTGTTTTTTCTGTTTATTACATTTCATGTTGTGACACTTCTATTCTCCCTGCAACGTCAGAGCGTTCAAAGCGTCAACATGCTTCCCAGTACTTTTTGACAAGCGTCCTTGACAGGGCGGCCAGAGCTTCTTTGACGCTCAAGTCGGCGGCGGTGTGAACGTACAGTTATTACACTTAAACCCCGCTCCTTTTTTACAATCGACTGCAAGCTCACATTCAGATCTGCATCCATCCAAGACCCCGTCCTACATTTAGTCTTGGATGGATGCAGATCTGAATGTGAGCTTAAGTCTTTAAGAAGTCGCTTGGACTGAAAAAAAAAAAACAACAACAACAGTTTAACAGAAAATTAACTTGATGTTCTAAAACTTTTAAAATCAACCTTTCATTCTTACCGTTTAAATGAAGAAAGAGCCTTAATAAAAAAAGACTTTGTCATAGATAAAGATAGGAGTCTTAATAAAACCTTTGAGTGGAAAACTACTATGGGCTGTAATAGCCTCCTATATATGGCCAATGGCACTGTATTCCAGTGATGGACATTTACAGAGCAGGCCAGGGTACGTACACCATAAAACACAAATGCAGAGAGTCAACCTGTAAAAGAGCTGAATCTAACAGTTGGCATTTTCCCCAGGAGCGCTGCGCCTAAATCTTGTCTGTTGAAGGCTGGTTTTGTTTGGAGAACTATTTCTCGGCCCAGCTCTGAGCCTATTCAAACAGAAGGCCTGTAAAAGACACTATTTTGTGAGACTCTTCCCTCAGCCCTCACTGGCCCTAAAGTTATTATCCCCCCTCCAAAAATAAGCCTAGAAAACAACAGCCCGGCCGTCGAGTGCAAACCTTGAGGACACTAGGAGAAAGGACCCAGGGAGCGGTAAACGCTTTGAAAGCCCGTAACCATAATTATACCGGAGATGAAGATCTTTGATGATGCGGAGCGGTGGGGTGGCAAGAGCGACGCCATGAGGGAGGTTCTTTCTGCTCATTCGCTTTTTCCGTTATAGGACTCAAGGTGAGAGAAATTTGAATGTCCTTACGGACACACAAGGAGAAGAAAGATGGCAGAAACTGAATACAGAAGGGCCAAAGCGGCGGCTTTGTTGTGCACAATGGAGGGAATTTGCCACGTTATCAGGTACGACCTGAGCTCAGATGAATGCATGGCTTTGTTTACCCGCCAAGGTCTTTAAAGGGAAACTCTGAGGTCTATTCTTCCTCTCACTTCTTTCTTTTCTTTGTAGAGGGAGCGGTGTCCAAGCCACCTGTGCTAACCTAAAAGAGATGCATCATGGGAGATCATCATCAAGAGCCAATGGTTAGTCTACAAATGAAGCTGTGTAACAAGTGCATTTGATCAGAATAACTAGCTGTTTTTGTTAGAGCGCATCCTAAGAAGACCCTACATTCTTCAAGTCCATCAGCACTTACGTTCTCTCGTGAAGGGGGGACGAGTACAGGAAAAGGAACAATGGGCCTGACCTTGTCTGTGGGTTGCCATGGTGACAGGGCACAGCCCACTGTTGGTGGGATTGAGGGGGAAATCAGACACGCTAGTGAGCAGAACAGTTAACGGCCTTTAAAAGCAACGGGTGACACATCCAACAACACATCCAAGTCTCATTCACTGCCAGTATGTTGTCTGAGTGTGTAATTACAGTCACAGTGATTTTTGGACTTCCTGCAACACTTCCTGCTGCCAGTTTCTGTCAGTTATGCACAATACTGTACCTTTTACATGGGATCAAAACAGCAGAATTTATGACAAATGCTGAGAGGTTTAAGACACTCAAAGTGATGACAAGTAGGGCTGTCTGATAATATAGCTAAAAAAATTGTTTATTTTTAATATATGGGCACAAGGAAGAATCATTTATATGCAACAAAATATTGCATAAACAGCAGTGCTGTTCAAAAGTTTGGGGTCAGTAATTTGTATGTTTTTGAAAGAAGTATCGTATGCTCATCACCAACGGCGAATTTGCTTGATC
Organism: Tiaroga cobitis; assembly: GCA_030578255.1. Classification (NCBI taxonomy): domain Eukaryota; kingdom Metazoa; phylum Chordata; class Actinopteri; order Cypriniformes; family Leuciscidae; genus Tiaroga; species Tiaroga cobitis. The sequence continues at coordinate 35,703,574 of CM060602.1, read as the reverse complement.
AAACATACATTAAACACAGTAATATTGTTAAATATTTTTACATTTTTTCTATTTTGAATTGAATTCAGTGAATATTAATAGCACTTTAGCACTTCACTTCAGATGGAATCAAACAATTAATTTACAATCAATGCATAACTGTTGAGAGAAAGTTTACCTTTAAAATTTTACATTAACATTTCTATTCTGTCAAAAAGAACAAAAAAATACACAGCTCGTGTGACACATCAGGCTAAACACAGAAAAACAAAACAGTCGCACCAATAACAAGTAGCAGAACAATAAAGCAGAAGATAAAGCTTAAATCGCTTCTGCTTCATAATGAGCTTATGCGATTATAAGAGACTTATGGCTCTTGTCACAGGCGGTCGTGAATGTTTATCTGCATTCTGAGGTTTACTTGAGGGATGCTTTGATTAACATGAACATACATCCAACTTTTAATAAAAAAAGTGTAATGTAGGGTTGTCAAACATGCCGGTACCGGTACAGCCTTAGTGATTATAAAGGGAGGCTCTTCTCTTGCTTTCCGTTTATTACAAATTCACAATCTGGATACAAGTTTAGTTTTTCATTCTGCTAACTACACTGCAAAGTTTCTGAATTGACAACTGCATTTAAATGCGTGATTGAATCTGAAACTTTCAAAACAAATTCCCTTTTTATTGAATTAAAGGCTTTAAAGTTTAAAGAATTAGTAGAGCTAAACACACTACAAATCATGTATAAAGCAAAAAACATCAATTGCCAGAAAGTATCCAAGGGTTGTTCACAGAAAGAGTATGCCAACATGACTTATGGGGTACCTGTATTTTTAAAAAGAACCAAGTGAGGACCAATTCAAAATACCATTGTATTTCAGTTAAAGGTGTACATTTATGGAATAACTGTCATGAGGAACTAAAAATATGTGGGACACTTAGTAAGTTAAAGAAACTATTTAAAAACAATGCAATGAAATTATATGAAACAATTTAAAGAGTGATAAATGAATAAGCTGTTTTTGTTGTATTCTAGAGTGTGAAACTGAATTGCATAGGAAATACTTGGGTTTTGTATTCTCTCTAGATTTGTTTGTCAACATTATATTGATGCAAGACAGTACTTATTTTTATTTGTCTAAAATATGAGATGTTTGTCAAAAAGGGTAGGCATTATAAGCAAGAGCTTCAGCCTACACCTGTTTCAGACAGAAGTAAATATGCTGTAGTTTGTCAGCTGAGCTGTGTGTAAACTAAGTTGTCTGTCTGAAATAAACCACAATGTCAAAACTGCTATGATCGACAGTGAAAACCAATGGACAAGACAAAACGGGGAAATAAATCTTAATTCAACAGTTTTTGCTCTGGTACCGAGAAGAACCACAAAATTTTACTGGTACGGGTCCTAGTACTGACTACTCAAATGTTGGTATCGTGACAACCCTAGTGTAATGCTACTGAAAAGAAGTCGCTGTAGACCGGCAAGGTGCCGAGTTGCCTAATTGAAATGTATCATCAATGTATAATGACGCACAGGTAAGGAGAGGTTACGGCACGGTTCTGCCTCCTGATCATGTGTTTATGTGTGAATGAGACTCTCGCACGAACCAATCGGTATGTGTATGTCTGGTAACACACAGACGTCATTGCAAGCACCTTACCTTAAGGAGAACGGAGTGTGTTGGTGTCTTGGTCAATTATTTAAACCACACACTAATGCTGACCCGCACACCAATGTGGAGAGGATAATGAATACCAAATTTATCCAAATCTATTGCTATGTAAAAATAGAGAATTAGCACAGGATTTGCACAAGCAATCCAGACGACATTAAATCAAGCGCTTGTATTTGACTAATGAAAGAAGCCAATGCGCATGTATTAGCTATGTAATCATATGAAAACATTATGCACCCAACAGATTTAGCTTTGAATGACACGTTGCCACCAATACTGCCCCAACGCTGGCATGATCCTACAGCCGTCAGGTGGTTGGAAGTACAGAAGAGCAGGTGGCTGCTGTCTAAGCCACTCAAAGCCCCTGTCGGTGAGCTCATCCTCTTAAGGTTTACTCTTCCATGAGTGTCTGCCATCGGGGGAAGAAAACGACATCGACACCACTAGTAAAAACACGCCTACGCTTACTCCTAGATGGGGCTGCCATATGGCGTGTTGGGCACAAACAGATAAGAAGGGTGCTTAGTTTGATTTGTCAGCGAACTTGGATAATTACTTACTAGCTTAGACCAGCATGAACTGGTCTTGCTGGTCACCAGCAAACATGCGTGTGTGAATATGAGCGTGTATTTATACCTTTTTACTGGCAGTCTTGTTCTCTCTTTCCTATTTAGGGGGATGACTGCACAAACATAATACACAGCATCAAAACCTTTCTCTCTATGCTACTAATCCCATTAGCCCTTGTATAACCAGTTTGCATTGTTAAGTCCAAGTGCTTGAATGTAAACATGACCACCTTAGCTGATCGTCCATGATGGATCTAAAGTCAACTTTAGCCATTCAACGTTAGACATTCAACAACATCAAACTTGTCAAACAAAAGTGACTTAAACTGCAATTCATCGACTGGCCGCTAGAGTAAATAAAATATGTTTACAGCCTGGTACAAAAAGTGGTTTTGGTATAGCCAAATTCTAATGAAATCTCTCATATAATTAGCATCAAGTTCTGTTAAAAGTATTTACATATATTCTTTTTCCAGATAATTTTAACCAAAGCAACATATATTCACATGATCCAGTCATACATTTCAAATGGATCAATCCTTGGTATTGCTAGTATCACGCTCATTTCAGTAGCACTTTTATATTGTTCTAAGTATAACTCAAAGTAATGTCACCCTGTCTGACATCTGCCAGCAAATACAGCAATTATACCAATTAATCAATCCAAGCTCAGATTTCAATGGGTTCAAATTTCCTGCTGTTGCAGACGTGGGTACCGTAAATGAAATGTCATGCGTTGCTGAGGTCTCACAGCAGTGGCTAATTGTCTTTGTGACTCAGACCCTTGAGATTGAATATGTGACTGTACTCGCCTCATTCACTAAGACTGGGCCTATTTACCCATAACAGCAGGTTAGCATCTGTGCATTACAGCTCTAGAGACACTTAAACTAGCCTGTGGATAACATCGACAATTGTCTAATTTTAGAACAAGTTGGACATTGTCATCACCATCTAAGCCCTTGTTATATGTATATACATAAAATGTAAACATTATATTTTTAAATCCACAAAGCATTAATAGAAGTATGGTTTCGTGCACTAGTCTTGCATAGCATAAACAGCGATCTTAAAATTGCAAATACATATAGCCAATCGTCTTTCCAAAAATGTTGAGGCAGTTATGCATATTCTTCATTGAGAAGAATGCATAGTAACATGCAGTGCTGTCCTTGGGCCACACACGCACACATATATATATATATATAATAACTGATTGATCTGTCTCCTCTGACCTGGTCATCCACTTTGTGGGCTATAATAGTGGCTCCTTCCTCCAGTTCAGCATCACTCAATGGCCGAATCCGCAGGGCCACCTGGAAAATAAGAAATAAAGGTAATGCTCTGGCCTCAGAAAGTATTTGAACCCTATGCTTCACTAAAAATGTATGAATGTAATTGCATTAAATAAAATATTACACCAAATGTCATTTATTTAAAAACACACACACCAAAATACAACAACAAGACGACATTGAGGAAAAATAAATAACAGCTAAAGACAGCACAAGCACATTTTCCATGTAAATATTTCACAAAAAAATGTGTTTGTTTTTTTTCATATATATTTTTTTATATTATCGTTGTTTTAAATGATAAAATAGTTGATATACTGTCCATAAAAATACTTAAAACTATGAGAACACTTTCTAAATGTTGAGTAATGTTTCGTCTCTAATGCAGTGAAATTCATACAAGTTTAACAGCATGTGGCTTAATGGTCACTCTTTATAATATAATTTTTATGAATATCCTTGGGAAATAATAGATGGTAGCAGCAGGATACAATTATCTAATGCGAGTACAATTTTCACATTAATTTGTATTTCAAGGACATTTTTCTTTAAACATCTCTGTTTGAGTCAGCTGGCCAGCAGGAGAATGCATCCGTCCACAACTGAAATAAACACTGAAGGGCAATGATGCAGGGCAATCTGGGTCGTTAATTATGCAGTATGAATATTATAGCTGGAGGCTATTTTTGTTGGTAGAGCAACAAATGCTGTCTGATTTAAAATGCTTAACGGGATGCGGCTAAACCTGTTCTGTTGTGTTGCTCTCAGCGAATACTTGCATGAAGTCACAGCAAATTTCTCCACCTAAATATAGGCCACAGGTTTACAGAGCAGAAGTAGTTGGTTTCCATTATTATTGATTTTATAATAATAGAGAATCTGGACTAAATGTACATAACTGTGCAACATTTACATTCCTTAAAACACTGAAATGATGTCTTACAGTGGAAGAAGAGAAAGGGAACTTAAACTGCACTGTGAATTATTGAGAGGGGGGGGCAAAAGATCACTAGAAAACAGGTATTAAGCTCTCAGAGATTCTAAATATAACACGTGTAGACTGTCAGACTGAAATCTGTCCTGGGGTTTTAAGTGGACAGGCTGTCAGGGAATGAAATGTAGATTTTATTCATAGTCACTTGTTTGTTTCTATATATACATTTGTGTATATTAAATAATGTATGTCTACCACACATGAGGTATGAAAGTATATGCAAATATGCATAGTTAATGCATAATGCATGCATTAACTCTTTTTTAACAACAATACATTAGGTTAAGATTGTATTAAATGAAAATAATATATTTAATAGTTTCTATAACTGGTCACTAGGCTACATCTATTAGGTCTGTCACAATTTTAAATCACCTTTTTGCCCCAGTGGATCATTGTAAATGGTCATGTGGTGTAATAATTAAAAATAAATATTTTTTCACATTAGAAATAATTGATATAGTCTCTCAATATTAGCTAAAAAAAAAAACGATATAATCCAATGTTGGAAACAGTTGTGTTGCTAAATATTTTGTCTTTAATTTGTGCTACTTTTTTCAGGATTCTATGATGAATAAAAAGTAAAAAATAACAGCATTTTTTTTTTTTAAATAGAAATCTTTTGTAACAATATACACTACCGTTCAAAAGTTTGGGGTCATATATTTTTTCTTTCTTTTTTTGAAATAAATTAGCCTAATACTTTTATTCAGCAAGGATGTGTTAATTGACAAAAAGTCATAGTAAAGATTGTTATTTAAACTTTGAATAAATGCTGTTCTTTTTAACTTTTTATTCATCAATGGATCCTGAAAAAAGTTTAAAAATATTAAGTAGCACAACTCCATGACTGGATTATTGGCTGTTGAAAATTCAGCTTTGTATCACAGAAATAAATTATATTTTAAAGTATATTAAAACAGAAAAACATTATTTTAAATTGTAATAATATTTAACCATATTACATTTTTTTCTGTATTTTTGATCAAATAAATGCAGGCTTGATAAGCATAAGAGACTTCTTTCCAAACTTTTGACCTGTAGCCTACTGTATATACAATAACTTGCTGCAGTCTAAAAACTGTAATGATAAAACATAAAGTTACACAAAATATAAGCTATATTTTATAATACACACACACACACACAAACTACGCAAGTGTATCAGAATGCAGATGCTATGTCCTATGCAGTAGAAAGAATATACACATATTATTATAGGTTGAAAAAATAATAAAACAACAGTTAAGCACATACGACACAAATATGTACAGTAAATACAGACTCTAAATGGGATAATCTACATGAATAAATACACATTTTTGGCTGAACTCTGTTTACAAACTCTAAGTTACTAGACAGAAGTGGAGGAAAATACTAACGTTAAGTCAGTGGACTTACTGTCAGCTGCTGATCCTTTGATTCCGCAGTGTCCTTCATCGTAATGTTTTGCGGGACGTTTGGACGGTTAGGTGTAAACTAAAACATGCGCGTCGCGTGAAGAGAGCACAACAGACGCCGCGAGGTCATGGTTCATCTAACAATTCACTTGCGCTTCTCTCTCTCGACGAGGATAGAAAACACTCCGAACGATTAAACAGGGGCCGTGGAGTCCGTCGGGTCCATGTCTGAGCAGGATGTTGTCTCTCCACCCACAGTAAACCCGTGATAGAGCGTGTGTGTGTTGTGTTTGTGATGTCCCTAGAGATGAGATGAGCAGTGCGCACTCGCTCGTCATCCACCGCGGCTGATGCTTCACTCAGGTGGGCAGGAATTCTCAGACTCTGAGGCAGCAGCGAAACCTGCTGGTCAGGACTTGAACTGCAGCTTCATTCCTGTAACTGTCGTTTTATGTAAATTTTTTTACATTTTAATTCGATAAATTAAATAAGTATTAATTAATAAAATATTATACAATTAATAATAATATATAAATAATAATATTATATATTAATATAAACAAACATTATTGTTTTGGGAGTTATATCATTTATATAATTTGATATTGAGGTTCTTTAAGGTTACATTTATAAATAAATAATTATAACACAGTTAACTATTTTTAAGGTTTGTGTTTTACGTTATATTTATAATTCTAGAATGTCAGCCTTTTATTAAGACTTAGTTTAACTAAGTTAAACTTCTTGGTTAACCCAGAACGTTTGTATGACCCTGACATCCATTGATTTTTCTTAATTCTACACAAATTTAAAAATATAAAACTAATAATACTAATACTACTAATAATAACAATAATAAATATTATTATTAGCATTGTTATTTCAGAACTGGAAATATTATTCATAATAGAAAGAGATACACTCAAGGTAGAGACAGAAATTATGGAAATGTGTATATATTTTATTACAAAAATTATGTTGTTATTATAACAGTTTTACAGATTTTCCATTTCAGACAACATAATCTGGTGCTGTTTTGACAATACAAAACATGAGTGGAAAATCAGAAACAACACTGACAAGTGTAGGACTAATTGCAACAATCATGCATATTTAAATACAATTTTATTATCCAATACAATGTATTTAATTAGACACTTTATGATATAACATAAGAACAGTCAGCTTAATTTTTATCATTATAGTATAAGGATGAAATATATTTATATTTGTATATATTTATATATTTAATATATTTGTATAGCAATTTTCACAATATATATCATTTCAAAGCATAGTCCCTGAACAATTCATCAGTGCAAACTTTTTCAAAATGCAAACTACCAACTGACTCCCCACTTTACACAATCCAGTCAATTCATGATAAATAAATTCTATGATATTATATTTTTTCTCATTGAATATCCATTGAAATACATCACATTATGAAAGTAAAATGGGTTATAAACAGTGTTTCAGTGCGAGACCCGTCGACCCAGTTGCATAAATCTAGTGCAGTTAAGACTTAAGAACTAGTCTGCAACAAGTAATTAGTTTGGGCTAATCAGTCTTACTTTTCAGATTCAAATCAGACCAATCTACCTCTTTATATGACTGGCTTGAAAAATGTATAAAGAAATAGATGACTAACTTATAAGACTAGTCTAAGGAGTTGATGCAAGCAGCCTCAGCTCTGTGTTCACAGTCTACAGAGAGACTTCTCTTCTTGTAAAGGAAGCGACACCATTAGTTTCATGCTCCTCCTGGAAATCTTTCTCTTCACAGACGCCTTTCTCCTGCAGGGAATGAAAAACAAATAATCTTAGAAAAGACCAAACTTCTTTTTTGTCCTATAGAAATCACATGAGACACTAAGAACAAACCTAATTATAAACCCCTCTTTATTTTCAAATAACTTAGGTCCTTGAAAAGGCCAAAACCATTAATCACATGAGCCTTTGAGTAGATGGGCCTATAGCAATACACTTCTGATGGTCGCACAAGCTCAAATGCCTCCTCACCAATCACGGAGGAGCATAAAGCATTCTGGGAACAGACAAAGTAGACTTTATTGATTTTTCTTTCTTTGTCGTTCACAATAGAGCGTTTTCACCCCAGCTAACAGGGTTATATATAGCGTTCAGGACCCTTATCTTATTGGAGCAACAGTCCAAACATGGGGTACAATTTGTTTAAGCTCCACAAAGGGGGGCAATTTCATTTGACAGGCCGTTCTGAAACACACACGTATGACAACACCCATCAAAAACACACAGATGTGTGGTTAAAAACCTCGATTAAAGCTTTCAGACGTCAGAAACAAAAACAAAATCATTAACATGTTAGAAGCAGAACATCCTTGACCATATCTCTTTCTTTCTCCTCATTCCTCTCTTTCGTCTTCTCGGCTTCCAACATGTGGAAGAACTCCGTCTCTGCACGGGCCACCAGCTCCTCGGTGCTCTCCTCCCCATCTGCCTCTTTGCCCTCGTCCTCTCGGCTCTGCTCGGAGCGGCTGCGTTCCTTCAGACGCATCTCTCTGTGCCGAGCTTCCAGAATCTTCTCCCGCTTGGTCTCGCGTTCAAACATCTGCAAAAATCAAGGGAAAATACGCCCCACAAGTCCAGTCTATGACAGATGGATGTACAGTAAATACAAAATTATTTTGACACCCATTTTTTCTTTCCCCCAGGATAATTATTGAAAATGCTTTAAAAAAAGAGAAATCATTCTAGTTTTTTTTTATATTACAGATTTTGGGTACACTTTATTTTAAGGTGTCATTGTTACAATGTAATTATACATTTAAGTACTGAGTAATATTAATTAACAACATGTACTTACTATAGGGTCAGGGTAGGATTAGGATTTGGTTGAGGGTTGGTTGCATGTAATTATGCATAATTTACTATTATTAGTATTACTATGGTAAGTACATGTAACATATCTAACAAGGACACGGCAAAATAAAGTGTTACCCAGATTTTAATAGCTTTAAACTTTTAAACTCTCTACAATATATATATATATATATATATATATATATATATATATATATATATATATATATATATATATATATATATATATATATATATATATAGTTTAAAAGTTTAAAGCTATTCAAATCTGGGTAACACTTTATTTTGCTGTGTCCTTGTTACATGTCCTTGTTCCCTTATACATGTTATATATAATTTAATACATATAGAAATGAAAAAATCAATAATATATATATATATATATATATATATATATATATATATATATATATATATATATATATATATATATATATATATATATTCATTAATGTCAACATTTGCTTATACATTTTAGGATTAAAAGTTGTATCTGTTAACATTAGTTAATGCACTGTGAACTAACATGAACATGAAAATTTTGATTAACTAACATTAACAAAGGTTAATAAATGCTGTAAGAATATATTGCTCATGGTTAGTTCATGTTGGTTTAATGCATCAGCTAATGTTAACAAATGAAACCTTATTGTAAAGTGTTACCAAGACTTCTATTTCAAATACATGTTGTTCTTTTTGAACTTTCTCCTCATCAAAGAATCTAAATTAATGTGTCATGGGTTTATCAAGCAGCACAACTGTTTTGATAACAATAAGAAATGTTTCTTTATTAGAATTCTTTCTGAAGAATCATGTGCCTGAAGACTGGAGTAATGATGCTTTGCCATCACTTGAATAAATGACCTTTTAACATAGACAATACAACATTACCTTAGAGTATTTTTGATCAAATAAATGCAGCCTTTGTGTTTGTGTCTCACCTCTGAGACCAGGGCTTTCTCGTTCCTCTGCAGTGTGCAAAGGCCTGATGAAATCTCCAGCAGTGTTGTGGTTCCCAGCTGAGAGCCACAGCCCAGGTAACGGCCGTTATCTTGCACCCGGATGCTGTACAGGCCTTCATCACAAACCTGTGAGAGAGAAAAAATATTTCCTCAAACAGATAATGCTGAAGTGTTGACCTGTGAGATGGTTTCAGTACAAGGAGACATTATGCACCAACTTTGAGGCTGAGAGTGGGGTCGTTCTGTTTAAACAAGATGTCCCACACGTCCAGGGTGCCGTCCATCTTTACTGTAAAGAAGACTGAGGGTCTGACTGGACTCCAACAGCCATCTAACAGATGGGCCATGTGATACCTGGAGAAATAATAGATTAGAAATACTGGCACCTGTGCAAGTTTTACCAAACATCTACACTAATAATTTGGGGTCGGCAAGATTATTATTATTATTTTTTTATGTTTTTGAAAGAAAGCTCACCAAGGCTGGATTTATTTGATAAAAATACAGTAAAAACAACAGGGTTATTACTATAGCTAAAACTAAAACCATAAGATGTTAACTGAAATAATAATAATAATAACAATATATATATAATAAAAAAAAACATAAAGATGACAAAGACAAAAAAATACAAAAACTTGCACTTAAATTAAAATGAAAATGGAAAATATAAACATAAAAATATATTTCAAAATAATAAAAACTACCAGTATCTCAATGACACTAAAATAACACTGAAAAACAATCATATTGTGAAATAGTATTACAATTTAAAATAACTGTTTTCTAATTTAACATATTTTTTAATTCCTTTGATGTCAAAGCTTCAGTCACATGATCCTTCAGAAATTACATAATATTAACTTCTTTAAAAAAAAAAAAAAGTCTTACTGACCCCAGACTGGTAGTGTCCATAAAACTGATATTTTCCCCAAAATTTAACAGAGAATTACTTTTGTAATGCTGTATTTGAACAACGAAACATAAGTTACTTGGTCCACATAATGGAGGACTCCTTGATGTCCTCTGACCAGATGCGTGCGGTCCAGTCAGCCACGGTCAGGAAGTTCTTAGGAAAAAACGGGTTCCTCTGCAGGGCGTAAATGGGACCATGGTGTCCGCTGTATGTGCATACAATCTTCTCAGCTGGGGTTTTTGCTTTGCGATTGCACGAAACCACAAGACCCTGCTCTGTGCCCACCATGAACTTAGTAGGCTTGTGTAATCAAAACAAAGGATGTTTAAGTTCTCAACATCTGTTTCCACAAGGTTTCTTCTTGCACTGGGCCAAAAAAAAAAAAGAACTGGTCTTACCATAGTGGTCTCAAACTCCAGTGAGATCGCACCAAGGGCATTATCAAGGTTCCACTTCTTACTGGGGTCCAGCACCAGTCTCTCAGTGGGCTCACTCAGCTTACGAATGTCCCACCACAGCACCTGGAGTCAGATGCATATTTTGAGGACTGCAATGCAAGTCTCACTGAAATATTGTGTGGTTTATTTCTTTATTTTTGGACTTATGTGTCATTGCACACAGACCTGACCATCTGTAGAAGCTGAGAAGATGTCCATGCCTGTCTTCGACTGCAGCCAGATGACTTTGTAGACAGGATCTCTATGGCTGTGTTCGATGGTGGACATCTCTACTGGCTGGCTGCCTTTGCGCGTGTCCCAGTACGCTGGTAACGGGGTAAACAACACGGTGGTCATGCATAATTTTACAAAAACAAACAAGGACATTTGTGTAAAATCACACAGTGACATCTACAGATGCCATTCCAAAGTGCATACTCATTTCAACTATGCATTCAATGCCAAAGGCAATTAGTTCAGTTATTAGACTTTACAAAAGAGACACGTCTATCAAACACTACTCAGACAAGGTCAAAGGCACCTTTTTTCCATTAACCATAATTTATTGAGAACTAAAAATGCCCAGAGCGACCGAGGCCAATCTAATTAAGCCACTGAAAGAGTGCATATGGTAATAAGGGTTTTGGTAGCTAGAATAGAAAATGATTAATTGTGAATTCAAAGAGATGCTCAGGCGATAAAACCTACCAATTTGTCCATTGTAGCCTCCCCCAACGAGAATGTGTGAATCTTTTGGGTTGTACTCCAGACAAACAAGTGGACATACAGGTTTCAGGGTCATCTCAGGTTTATTGTGATTTTCTGAAGGTGAAAAGATTTTTTTTTTTTAATATTGTTTGTCCTTTCTAAGTGTGGCGACTCATTTAGCTGTTTTTTTTTATGGCATACCAATGTCCCATATGTAGGAGTCGAAGCTCATGTCATTGGGTGCTTTCTGAAACTCCAGGGAAGAGTAGGCGACAGCAAGTTTATGGTTACCATCGGGGTGCCAGGATAAACTTGTGGCTGTGCGCTTCACTTCATTTGGGTCTCTAGAAAAATGCACAGATACCCAAATTATTAAGTACTATATGTCTCAATAGTAATAAGTCTTGTAAGTTTTGTACAGTTGAACAGTAGTGTGTGTGTGTGTGTGTGTGTGTGTGTAAGCTCAAACGTGCTGCTTAACACAAGAATGAACCTCATTGGTTCTCGCATGCTTGAGCTTCCGTTTACCACAAATAATGTGTGAGTTGGTGAATTTTTAAATCTGAATAAAAGCCTAAATTCAATGTGTTCATCATATAAGTTCATCAAATCGTGTTTCTTCAGAAAGCATCAAATTCGTAGTAAAGAGTAATTAATGACATAATTTTCATTTTTGGGTGAACTATCCCTTTAAGAAACATTTCTATTTATATATAAATGTTTAAATGAGCACAATATTTACCCCAAAAGACCTAAAAATCTGTTGACAAGAGAAAATGTTTTATTCATTCACAAAACTTGTGCAAGTGACCTGGCTGATATTGCTCTGAGTGTGCTCACCTGAAGACATTGATCGTCTTGGCTGATGGCTCTTCCTCTGATTCCTCCACCACCTCTTCCTCAACCTCATCAACAAAAAAGTCCTGGTAGATGTCAGTGGCGTTGTTCTGCTTGCTACAGTGTTCCATGAGCTGCAATGTGTTTCAATAAAGAAGTCAAGAACATGTCTTCTTCTGAGAGGAAGCTCACAATACAGGTTTAAATATAAGCCCAGCGCATCATTTCTCGTCTCAAATATAATACTTCATGGTTAATTTAAGGCACTCACACCAGCAATCTGCATAATCGTGTTCTGATAGTGTTCATCCTTCTCCACTTTCTTCCTGTAGCGGATGGTCGCCTCCACGTCCTCTGGATTGAGATCTTTCGGCCACCCTCCTTCCACGTGGTTTATTCCTCGTGACTCTGATTCAAAGCGCTCTGTGTTCACCTGAACAGGACAATAATTTCATGTTGATTCAGACTATTGAAACTAATTTCTATATGAAAATATTGTAACTCTAATATTACATTTTATGAATGTACAGTTGTTTACAAAAGAAAACAGGATCATGAACTTTTTGTGTTCATGGGATTTGTTGCTGTTAAACGCTGGTCTAACCTCATGCTCTGACATTTCCTCTGCGCACTGCATGGCGACATTACATGGATCTCTCACAGTGAAGTTTGCAGCGAGGGAAGGGTCAGGCAGAATGTCCACATGCAGCTCAGCCGGACGGTCTGAAAAGTTACACTGGCGGCCAAACTCACTGCGCTTTTTTGTGTACACGTACACAATCTCCATCTTAGCTAAAGGTAAGTAAAGTTACAAGATTTTCATGATCAAATGCTCATTTTTATACATTTTAACAAGTCGGGGGTTAAAAATTATAGGGTAAATGTTTTGTTTTCACTTGTTAATTTTCAATCGTTCTGTGGGGTGACAAATTAATAAAAAATAAAAAAAATACTAATATGCCTTACATTTCCTCAATTAATTTGAATAGTTTTAGAGGAATTATAGTATGTCACGCCCACTTACTGATGACAAAACCAAGCTGGTGATTAATTTTTTAAAATACAAATGTGCCATATATTTCCCCAATTAATGTAGCCATGAATGTTTCTATAATTATTATACATAAAGATTTAAGATTTTGGGATTAAAATAGTTTTGGAGGAATTATATGTCACACCCACTTATTGATGAGAAACTCTAAAACTTTATGATGAAAACACTTAAAAAAATGTTTTACAGTGAAGTATTTTAGATTATAATACTAAACTGGTCACCAAAGATTATCTGCTTATTAAACTAGACAAAAAAACTTAAAATCTCATAAAATAAATGATGAAATCTCAACAGCATCATTTATGATAGGAGCACTTCACCTCCATTTCTTTCATTTGTTGTAGTTGTGGCAACGTTTCGTTTTACAAAAACACAATTTTAGATTTTTTTGAAAAACAGTTTTTCTTGGGAATGTTTTCTCTATTTTATCATTTTGCAAGTATTATGGGAAAGTTACCTTTAAATGTATCTTATGGGACGTTTAAAAGAACATTAACCCTCAGGTGCTCTTCGGTCATTTCTGACCGAAACATTTTCTGTTTTAAATTTTTAAAAATCACAGCTTCATCTGAATGTTACGAAACTTGGTGACTTTTATGGCATTGGGTATGTGAACACACAAACAAATTGAGGTCATGATCCGAGCAGGCTAAGTGGTCGTAAAAAAAATAGTCACACTTGTGCTCTTCGGTCAAAAATGACCGACCATAGGAAATGAAATTGACAAAAACACAAAAACTTTAAGAATTTTTGTGTGTACAATCTACAAATCGGCCATGATGCAGAAAAAAAGTGCTCAGCATTGAAGGGGTGACACTCTAAAACATCAAGAGTGCAAAACAGACATACCCACCCACACACACACACACACACACACACACACACACACACACACTTTTATACACAAAAACACCAATAAATTGTGATTAAAGAAATCTGTTTTGAATATTTAAAAATCACAGCTTCATCAGAAAATTACGAAACTTGGTGACTTTTATGGCAATAGGTATGTGAACACAAAAAATTTGAGGTCATGATTCGAGCAGTTTAAGTGGTCATAAAAAAATGAGTCACACTTTTGCTCTTCTGTCAAACATGACCGGCCATAGGAAATGAAATTGACAAAAACACAAAAACTTTAAGAATTTTTGTGTGTACAATCTACAAATCGGCCACGATGCAGAAAAAAAGTGCTGCTCAGCATTGAAGGGGTGACACTCTAAAACATCAAGAGTGCAAAACAGACATAACACACACACACACACACTTTTATACACAAAAAAACCCATAAATTGTGATTAAAGAAATCTGTTTTGAATATTTAAAAATCACAGCTTCATCAGAAAATTACGAAACTTGGTGACTTTTATGGCAATAGGTATGTGAACACACAAAAAATTTGAGGTCATGATTCGAGCAGTTTAAGTGGTCATAAAAAAATGAGTCACACTTTTGCTCTTCTGTCAAACATGACCGGCCATAGGAAGTAAATGGGAAATTGACAAAAACACAAAAATTCTGAGAATTTTTGTGTGTACAATCTACAAATTGGCAACGATGCAGAAAAAAGTGCTCAACAATGAAGGGGTGACACTCTAAAACACCAAGAGTGCAAAACAGACACACTCACCCACACACACACAAACACACTTTTTATACACATACATACCAATGAATTGACCGACCATAGGAAATGAATGGGAAATTGACAAACACAAATTCTCTACAAATCGGCCACAATGCGGAAAAAAAAACATCAATAGTGAAAAACATAACATAATTAATAATTATAATTAATTATGTATATATATATCATATATAATATAACAATTATTAAAATGATTAAAATAATAATTAATATAATATTTAAAAATAATAAATTAATATGTTTTAAAATAATAATAATAATAATATAAATAATAATAAGCTGTGAAAAAGCATTACTGTTTATTTTGTATTTTTTTTATTGAATTGTAATGTTACCTGTAACAAAATGCTTTCTCTGTATTCAGGTTTGACTGTAGTAATAATGCAAAAACGTGTACACTTCACATCAAATTTATTTAAAAAAAAAATGATAAACCATGGCAAAACCTTTTATTTGAGAATTTAAATATTTAAAAAAAAAAAAAAAAAAAAAAAACACATTCAAATCCACATCTTAAAAGTAAGTAATTTTGTCCAAAAACTATTAGAGAATTCACAAGCCTCTCCATAGAGAGCTATACAGGAATCTAGTGGTTACACTATGAAACGACATGTTTTATTTTAATTTATCTCAACAGATGGCGCTAATCTGACTTCAAAAATTGGATTTAAAAGGCCAGGGGCCTCATGTATCAACACTGCGTACGCACAAAAACACGGCGTACGTCAGCTTTCACGTTCACGGCCAGATGTACTAACAGTGAAATTAACGTAAGAATGTGCGTTCCTCCAAGTAAACTTCATGTCTGGCGTACGTATATTTGTCGTGATTTTTGTCCGTTGGCGACTCATAGAGGCAATAAAGTGAAGTGGCAAACATTACACTACGAATTGTTCGATCGCACCACCAGCTGTCAGATATTGCTTATAATTTGTAATTGATCAATTATTTGACATATTGTCACACGAGTTTTATTATATTATATTATTATGCAATTAAGTAAGAACATAGGCTATATAAACCATGTCCAAATTGATACAACCCGTCTAGCAATGGCAGCGTTGGCTTAACTAGGAATAAAAAATAAACTTCATTAATTCGGTCAGTAAAGATAAAAAAATAAAGTAATATTTTTATTTAGCAAGGACACATTGAATTTGTTTAAAAGTGAGAGTAAATGCATTTATAATGTTACAAAAGATTATAAGATTTCTATATCTGTTTGAATTAAATTTTTATTCATTAAAGAATCCTGAAAATACTATATCACGGTTTCCACGAAAATATGAAGCAGAAGCACACCGGTTTTCAACACTGATAATACTCAAAAATGTTTCTTGATCATCAAATCATCACATTAGAATGATTTCTGAAGGATCATGTGACACTGAAGACTGGAGAAATGATGCTGAAAATTCAGCTTTGATCACAGGGATAAATTACACTTTACTATATATTCACATAGAAGACATTTTCAGTGAAATTTCGTTTCTTGCTTGCTTTAGCCATGTTCTTGCAGGTTTCTTTTGCCAAATTGGACTAATTACCATATTTAAATTAATTTAATTGGGGGAGAAGACTAGGTGGGGCGTTGTGCTCGTGCATGTGCGCTCAATTTTACGTTAATTGGGATGTACAAAGAGAATATGCGTGGGATCCTTCGTACGCAGCATCTATGCGTAGGCTACGCAGAGATTCATACATCTGCTTTTTTTGTGCGTATATACGCACATTTACAGCTTTGTCCGTACGCAATATTTGAGTATGAATTCAACGCAAGTCTTTGTACATGAGGCCCCAGGTCTCTATATTAATCTGAAATACTGCAATAATTGAAGAAATATTTTTTATAAATTAGGTTTAAAATTTTTTTATTGTTTTCAATAGCAAAAATGGACCATAAATATTGCATAAATATTAATAAGTAACATCAAATTGTCTCAAAATACAAAATTAAAAAGAAAAAGTATTATTGAACAAAAATAAATTGCATTGGTTTTACTGGGATGGAGAAAGTTTCATTTTTAGGTGTCCGGTCACTTCTGACCGGGAAGACTCCGAAACGAAGAGCACCTGAGGGTTAATCGAATATCCAACTAAAATGCTTCAGAGAAAAACGTTCCTTGAATTATATAAATAACATTTTTGTGCTAATGTTGTGATGACGTTACAGACAACTTTAAACGAACGTTCTATTAACGTTGCTAGAAGAACGTTGCCAGAGAATGTTAGCCAAAGTTCTGAGAACGTCTCCTGTCAGCTGGGT
Organism: Tiaroga cobitis; assembly: GCA_030578255.1. NCBI lineage: Eukaryota > Metazoa > Chordata > Actinopteri > Cypriniformes > Leuciscidae > Tiaroga > Tiaroga cobitis. The sequence goes on along the minus strand of CM060602.1, from coordinate 35,685,970 downwards.
TACTGTTACTGTTAGGGAAGTCCAACAAGGTCTAAAGCTGTGTCAAAAGTTTTGGAAATACTTCCAGAACATTACACGTATCAATCTATGACAGACACCCTTTTAAAGTTAAACTCTTTCAAAATAAGGCATATATTTAACATTACCTGATTTTGAGTCGCTTTCTGTGTTTCGATGGTTTTAGTGGTTCACTGGTCTGTAGTTTACCGTATCCTAGCAGCGATGGCGCAAGTGACGTCACGTTTGCATACTTGTACTCTCTTTCATAGTGCTAATATCAATGGTACTAAATACTAATAGCAACGAATGCTACTTAGAATTGTACACGTATATATAAATGCGCTATTTTATAATGTTTTACTCGCATATGAGATGAACATTCTTGACTGGTTTACCTCAGGCTTTCTGCTCTTCTACTGAAGTTCGACAACAAGGCCAGTAGAGAGCGCCATGTAACAACACTCATAGGGTTCGATGAGAAAAGCACCAATAAAACTCTTTTTTTTTTCAGGAATAATGCGGAACATAAGAGTGGATAAATAAACAGTTTCAGTCAATTTCATTAGCATACATTTAATTTTATGCAAGGCATACTTGTGGCTAAATCTCAGCTGCCTTTAATCCAATAAAAAATGGTTGTTTTCTCTAGGTTTCAAACGTCCAGTTAAAATCTTATTAAATTAGAATCATGTGTGTGAATTTTGGCCTCCAAACGTTAACCATCATAAATCATCATATTTATACATCATAGCTGAAATCGTAAAAGCACACTGGCAGATATTCAGACATGAAACAAATATAATATAACCTATTAGCTATATAAAACAGTAGATCTTACCATAAAGTTAAACTTCATAGGACAAGATAGCATTATAAACGTCATGTCGGGTCAAGTGTCATGTAATACAATGTATTAACACTTGTAAAACGGTTTGATACTCTTGTACACTATCATTTACATTTTTTTGTAGTTTCATAACTGTTTTGAGGTTTAGGCCTACATTTGCAAAGCCAAAAATATGTTTTATGTGTCTGTTTTATGGAAAGTAACATTTTCCCCATTTAGTTTGAAAACCTGCCCTGCTATTTGCCAAGCCATGTGCTTGTATATAAATGTTATATACATTCCAAAATAAAAGTTTCACTCAAATGTCTCAATTCAGTTCAAAATGGTTTTTATTATATCCATGTTTCTGTCCTCTAAGTTAGACAGAAATCAAGCACCACCTCACTGTCTGTAACTGTATCATTCATGCACCCCAAGTATTAAAATCAGTTGTATTAAAAACACTATATGCAATAAACCAGACGGAAGCCACCATCAATCTCAAATGAGGACACGCTGTACAAGCATCTGATTTTATCAAACAGTATACTGAGAATGGCACACAAGAATGGAGCAAATAAATGCAAATAACCACACAACATCTGTTACCATACAGGTTATTTACAGCTGGTAAACAGGTTAATTCAAAGCATATGCATTGCAGCATGGGAGAAAGTTGGCTCAGTGTGCTTTCTACACTTGGTATGAAAAGAAGGTCTGAGATTTTAAGTTCAAATGACCTCTCATTTGTGCTAGCTGGAAATGAGGTGAAAGTCTCTCTGGATGTTAGAAACATCATTTGTGGTACAAAGTGACTGTGTTTGGTCACTATAAACCCAAAGTGATCATGTTGTGCTTTAAAATGCCTCTGCATGCATAAAACAAACAGAAAAGCTTTTATTCCCCCTTTGTCCCATCCTTGCTAATACACAGTGGGAACTCACTAAAGCAATGAAAGGGAATGAAAACAAAGGCTTTAGAGGAACAAAACATGCTTCCATTCTTGGCACATAAAACATTTAGAAAACAAAATATTCACTTCAAAATAAGATAAAAGGCATTAGTATCTGTACAGTTAGCCATCATAAAAAGTGATGACATGTTCATGAAGTTCACACTGCACAGTAGCTAAAAAACCGTAAGACACCTTTTCATGAGCAACAATTGCTTAGAAAAGTAGGCTACCTAGCAAACCTACTATGTTGACACTAGCAATGCTGTACACTATGAAGGACTATATGTCCAATGGACAGAATATTGATACTTCAACCATTGTCCACACTTATATGTACAACCTTTACTATGACAAATGGGTAACCTTTAGAAGGTTATGTACTCTGGTCCAAAAAAAAGAAAAAAAGATCCTACTTAAAATTAGGTGTCTTTAACTTCTATGTACTATATAAATTATAATAATACTTTTTTTTAGCTGTCTTGTTAGTTAACTAAAATTACAAGTAAAATAATAATAGTATATACACACCGGTATACTAATATATAAATGAATAGTATATAAATAATGGTAACACTTTATTTTACAGTGTCCCTGTTACACATTTTACATGTAGTTACAAACAGTAATTTAAGCATAGTTATAAGCAACTAACCCTAAACCTAATTATACATTCAGTACATGTAGCTAATTAATATTACTCAGTACTAAATTGTATAATTACATCGTAACAAGGACACCTTAAAATAAAGTGTAACCTAAATGGTAAATAATACTAAAAAAAACAATGAATGTTAGGTACCATGTACTTATTGTGCTCATGTTTTGCAAAACACTTTTGCTGCTACTGAGGTGGGATACGGATAAGTAGGGATAGGTTGTGTGGTATACTTAGGTTTAAAGGTAGGTTAAGGGGTAAGCAAAGGGTCAACAGTGTAAAAGATGTAATTACAGAAATTAACAACAGATGCAATTTCATGCAGGTATTTAAATAAATACAATGCAAACATGTATGTACACAAATGCATTGCATCAAATGAATCATTTAAATCTTAGTACATAGTAGTTAAAGACACTTAAAATAAAGTAGGTCCAAAATAGTTTTTGTAACCCACACTGAACAGTTTCTGCACTTGAAAGGCAATAGGGAAGACCAACAGTCTATTTGATGAAAAATATGATGTAAACATACAAATAAAAGATTATTAGAGAGAGGATATTTCAGAAACCTCACAAATGCGTCAGTGAGGGAAAAGATGCATTGCACCATCAGAATAATCGACAAACACACACATACATGCACGCACCCATATGGACACACACAGAGTACTTCTAACATCATGTTCTCCTCTCAGACTGTGGTCCTGTAACACAAATAAAGATGCGCACACATGCTGGCGTGAGTGTTTTCCATGTGTCCAGATTTCCGGCGTGTAAAGAATCACACCAGGTAAAACGTGTGCATGGCAGAAGCAAACGGATCAGTTCTACGCTCGGAAATCCTCCCCAAAGTGTCTGATCTGGTCTTCGGTCATTGAGAGGTAGGTGGCTCTCATGGTTGGAGAGTACTGCGGAGAACAGCAACACAGGAGTCACAAACTCACACTATCTAGATGGATAATTAAAGCAAACAATGACTATTTTTCAAGAGTGAAATGAAAATGAACTACACTTTTTGTTTGTTGTGAACTAAAAGTGTTTACTATGGTAGCTTGTTTCCGCCAAAGAATAAAAAAAATTAACAAAAAGATAATTATGCCTTCTCACAATTCTAACTTTTCTTCTCGCAATTCTGAGATATAAACTTGCAAATAAAAGTTATAAAGTCAGAATTGCAAGATTAAAACTCAGAATTGCAATAAAGATGTCAGATTTTTTGTCTCTTCAAATAGAGAGTCCACAATTTAGACTTAACTCACAATTGAGTTTATATCCCGTAATTCGACTTTATATCTCCCAATTCAGGCTTTTTACTAAGAATAGAGAGAGAAACTTGCAAGCTCTAAAGTCAGAATTGGGATATAAATCTGTTCTGAGAATTGCGAGTGGCAATTCAGATTTTATAACTTCAATTCCAAGTTTATATCCAGCAATTCTGACTTTTTCCTCTCGCAATTGCAAGTTTATGGCCTCGTTTACATCTGGTATTAACGTTCGGTCGATCGGATCACAAGAGGACGACGCTAAATACAGGTGTAGATGGGCTCTAAAACTTTGAGCTTGTTCACTTTCGACCACTTCCAGAGGTAGTCGAAAACTGATTGCTTTCATAGTGTAAACGTTCATGTGGTCGAATGCGTTCGAACAGCCACAAAAGCCTACTGACATGTCATAATACTGATAAAGAGAATTGTGAGTTTATATCTCGTAATTGCAAGAAAAAAGTCTGAGCTAAAAAGTCACAATTACCTTTTTTAATTGTATATTTCCTGGACGAAACAAGCTTCCATAAGATTACTGATGATGCAAAGGCAGTTTTTTTTAGCTTTTTTAGTTTTTATATTTAATATCCAAAAGACTGTAATTCTGTCATAGTTTACTCATCCTCATGTCGCTCTAAACCTGTATAAAGTTTTTAGGTGACAAAAGGGTCCTAAAGGCATGCTAGTGACCAGACAACACTACAATTAGACAGAATTACAGAAAAAATGCTCTTGCAAAAACATTCTGACCTCCTACCAATAGGGGGGCGTGCTCTATATAACTAATCTGTGTCTAACATACAACATGTGTGGGTGTGTCTATGAGGAATTGAGGATCCATGCCAGGAGTGAAAAAAAAAAAAAAAAAAAAAAAAAATCACCCAAACAAAATTTAGTATAAAAACAAGGGATGAAATAACAGAAAAATTGGGGGGAGGATCAGAGAACAGAGACAATAATACTGCATTCATACAGCAACTTACGCGGTTTATATATGGCTGACAGTAAAGCTCCAAAAAGAATTGTTTTTTTGTTGTTGTTTTTTTTTTTTTTTAAATAAGAAAAATAAGAACAGAAACATACAAACAGAGAAACATACAAACAAAGAAAAAAACGTAAAATAAGCTATTAGCAGAAGACAGTACAAAACCACTAAAGAGCAAATAGAATATTAAGAATAGAAACAATCATAGTAAGAGTTTAAAGTCAACATGAAATCAAACTTCAGCCCAATCTTAATTCATGTGTGTGGTCTAATTTTTGTTATGATGAGCACAGAGGAATTGTGAACAATAACATCAGGAATAAGTACTAAGCAAGTACACTTCTGTTCAACCAATATTTTGTGTTTTTAAGTTGATGCACCTCTTGATGGAAATAAATGTTGTGATGTTAAATCCATCAAGTCGTGCATAAATTTATGGTAAAGATCTTGTATTGACAATGCAAGAGTCCAGCACTCTGTTAAGTCTCCTCCAGCACATCCCAAAGACTTTCAAAGAATTTAAGCTCTGGACTCAGAGGAGCCAATTCATGTGTGAAAATGATTATTCATGCTCCCTCATAACCATTACCCTGATGAATCTTGACATTGTCATCCTGGAATATGACCATGATGTGTCTTCCCACATGGTTGTTTAAGAAATGAAAAGCTACACACTTCATCAATTAGGGTTAGAAGAACTATTGCCAAACATATAACATGCTAGAAACATAAAAATCACTGCAATAATGATCCAATCATTGACATTTTTGCCTATTTATCCAAAAAGCGATTTAAGCGATTGTCAGTTTATTTCAAAATGAAATTTATTCCAGTGATGGCAAAGCTGAATTTTCAGCATCATTACTCCAGTCTTCAATGTCACAAAAAGAACAGCATTTATTTGAAATATATATATTTTTTGTAATATTATAAATGTCTTTACTGTCGCTTTTGATTAACTTAATGTGTACCTACTATATAAAAGTATTATTTTAAAAAACCTGACCCACCCAAAACTTTTGAACAGTAGTGTACAGATGGTCGATTTGGATTTCATGGTCACTTTAAAATATAGTGTCCTTGTTTTGAAAAATAAAAAAGTTAAATCTTTAGTGTAAATTATTGCTATTGTGTAAACATGAGTGTATGTGTGGTCATGAGAAGGACTGGACCTCTGGAGCCCAACGCACCGAAGGAGGAGGAGATCCCCTCCCGATCAGAGGCACGTTCTCATAGCGTGGGTTTCCACCAAACAGCGCAGACTGGTTCCTGACAAAACAAGACAGTGATGAATGAAAAGAGAATGCGATGTGGAGAGTTCAAGTCAGACTGAGGAGGAGGAAGAAAGGAAATAAGTATTTTAAAAGTAATACAGTGAACTTCATCTAATATTCATTTAAGAAAGGAAAATCAATCAAACATCTCCCCTTTATCACATGCCAAAGTTATTGAATTAAGCTATCACACAAAATTCAGACGCATCCATCTGAAACCAGGAAATCAGAGAATGTGAAAAAGAATCAATCATGTCTAAAGGGCGACTCTTACATATATTCTGACAGGGGTGCGTTGGACACGGCCTGTGTCGGAGGGTGCAGGCTGGTCTGGCTGCCCATGCTGCTACTGTAGCTGCAGAAGCTGTGCATGTTGCCCTGGTGTGAACGGTGGGACATTATTCGTCGACTCTGAGGGTTAAATGGGTCCCCGTCATCGATGTCATCGTAATCTCTATCTCTGTGGAGAGAGAAAGAGAGCAATGTATGCCACACACAAAGAATCAAACATGTTATTTTAATATTTGATACATTTAATCCTGCTTCTGGAGAAATTTCGTCATGTGAAGGCTCTAACAGACCTGCCTGTCACTTTCAACGGACTCCCAAAGAACTTAATTAGCTAGTTTATGGATGTTTTATTAGAGTTAAAGGGATAGTTCACCCAAAAATGTTAATTCTGTCATCATGTTCAATTAATTTCTTTCTTCTGGTGAACACAAAAGAAGATATTCTGAAGAATATGGGCAACCAAACAGGCCCAAGGCCCCATTGAATCCCATAGTATGGGGGAAAAAAATACTTGGAAGTCAATGGGGCCCATCAACTGTTTGGTTACCGACATTCTTCAAAATATCTTCTTTTGTGTTTAAAGAAGCAGAAGTAAGAAACTCATACATGTTTGGAACAACTTGAGAGCAAGTAAATGACAAAATGTTCATTTTGGGGTGAACAATCCCTTTAAGTGTACTGTAGACAATGTGTGTGAATGCATCATAATGCATTCTGTGTGTGTGTGTGTGCTGTACCTGTTGGCGATCTGTCGCCACGCTCTCGGTATGGCGCACAGCATGACGGAGAAGGCACAGGCCGCCAGCAGAGAGAACAGACAGAGATACAGTAACCCCTCCACTCCATCATAACACACACCTATCAGCGCGTCCAGGTAGTCCTGCAAACACACACATGCCACAAGAGATTAGATCCATTTTACTAATTGTGGAAATCTCATTAATCGCGCAGCATCATATTAGACAGAAGCAGGTGGGATGTGTATGAGTGCTCGCTACCTTATTGAGTCCTCGGCAGTCTAGAAGAGCAGTGAGCTGATGTAAACTGGCCTCTGAATTATTCAATAGATGCTGAATGCTCAATAAATCCCTCTGAAAAGAACCACACACAACAGCTATGAAAAAACTCACTAGAATTTACCAACAAAATAAAATACTTTTATAAAGCTTCTTTCATTCACCAAGAAATGAAATAGCATAATCTTGGATATATATATATATATATATATATATATATATATATATATATATATATATATATATATATATATATATATATATATATATATATATATATATATATATATATATATATTAAAATGAAGAAATATTCAAATGAAGAATTTTAGTTAGTTTGAAAAGTTAGTGTGTGTGAGTGAGAGTGAAAGGTGACATGGACATACATATATATATATATATATATATATTTGTTTTTTATTTAAATTTATTTAAATATTTTTTGTTTGAATTAATTGTAGACCATGTGTAATGTATACAATGCAAGCTATTTTGGGTAAAACTGCCAAATGCATAAATGTAAATGTAATACCACAGTCTATATGTCCTCAGGCACACTTACCTCAGCTGTGGGGAACAGAGGCACAGCAAACTGCAGGAGACCCTGTATCTGGATCTGCATGGTGGTCAGCGATCTCTGGAAGACAGTCAGCGACTGCAAAACAAACTAATTCAGGATCAGTTTGTTTTGTTTAAGGGCTAAGTTAAACTCAACAACAACAGTTCACACTGTTCATTACAGGTTCGGTTCAGTTCGGTTCTGATGTGCAGTTCCACTCCATACCAGCAGTGAGAAACTGCACCATCCACAGATAAACAGAGCTGGTATCACTACTGTCAGCTCTCAAATCTATATACATGAATATATATATATTATATAAAGAATATGATTAGGTCAAACTAAATAAAATAAAACTTAAAAAATATACAATAATAAAAATAATCAAATTAAATTAAGCATTGTGTCTGAAGATGATGTTTTCATTAGTATATTCTAGGGATGATAATTGTTGTATTATAATAATGAGATTTTTCAGTGATGAAAATAATGCTTGGACAAATGACTTTGTGATGAAATATGACCCAGGCTTTTGTTCACAAGATTCACCAGCAGGTGGAACGTCAGATAAACACATCTAAAACCTGATTAAATAAATCCACTTTATTTGTACTATTTTCACCCTCTTGTCTTGATTAGAAAGTGATTAAATTCACTGTGAAAACTTCTCAATTCCAGACCACACATGAAAAGAGAAGACAGGAGAGGCAAGGAACAGATAATGAAACAGAGAAGAACTATTCAACAACAAAAAAAAAAAGGGACAGAACGAGAGACTGTGCGAGTCTGAATAAAGACCAATTAGATATTAAACAAAGATGAGACCAAGAACAGAACACAAAGAGATTGATTAAATAAGATAAAAAATACCGGATATTCTTCTCATTACAGGAACACTGTCATACATTAAGTGCTGATGATGTTCTACAGACTGATATTTCTCTCTGTGTGTCAATACATGTCATGCAACTGAGCTTGTTATGAACGTCTTTGCTTTCCTTTTCTCTGTGACAACTCTATTGATCTCTGAGAAATATCTACAGTTACTCTGTTAAAGCAAGTCAAGCTGAACTGCAGCAAGCTCAGATGTAGGACACTGGCCTTTTACTGCCTGACCTAAAAACCCTGAGAGATGCTGAGAGACAGGAGAAGTGAGGGAGAAAGACACGGAGTCGGGGAAAGGGAAAAGTACGAGAAGAGGGAGATCGATAAGTCAGCTGCAGTTTGGAATCGAGAACTGATTCCTATTGGAGGTTTCAAAACCTAAATCCTGTAGAGAGCATTTTAGGCGTCACAGGCACACTTTCAATGAGAACACTGTTACAAAATGTAACAGTGTCATGCTTTTCATGTCATGCTATTGTCCTGCTTCCTTAAAATTTGCCCTTGTTTGCCCACTGTTACAAAATGTAACAGTGGGCAAACAAGGGCAAATTTTAAGGAAGCATGACAATTATCCTTTGCAGAGAAGACAATCCCATAATGCATTGTGATGGTCAGAGTAAAAGAAACCATCTAAGATGGTGGATAACGCGAGAGAAATGTTTATTATAAATGTAATTATAATTCATTCAATATAGAAAGGTATTGATACAAATAGTTTCAATCTAATTTCAAAAATATTATTTTACCAAACACTTGTGCGTGGTATGTATTTTTATGCCTTTTCCAAAAATGGTCACTCATGAGGTTTCATTTAAGTTCCTATTGCTATGAAAAATATTAATTATGATTTGTAACGTTGCAGTCTGAAATGAACGTGATGACAAAGAATACAAAAGATAATACATGCAAGTCTTTCTATTGCATTGCATACAGTGTAAACACTCCGATTTGTGAACAAAATGACTCTTATGAACTGTTTTTTAATGAATCAGCCATTAAGAGACAATTAAGTTTTCGAAAATATTAGTTATCCGTTTTAAGTGGTGTAATGACGCACTCACTCACTAATATATGGTTCTTTGTTTTAAAAAAATCTTGATTTCTCTAAAGTAGTAAAAGATTTGCAAGGGAATCAGTATTGTTCAGTAAAATGAGAATCAAAATAGCATCAACATATTCCTTTTGATTCGCATCGCTACAGGGGATCATTTATGGTGAGGTATTAAAGAACATAAAAAGTGCAGTTAACCATAGTACCTGCTGAAACGGGTTGGGGAGAGTCTGGCTGCAGTACAGGTAATAATGCACAATATCTAGAAAAGAAGAGGAGAAAAGAAGAAAGAGTGCATTACGAACAGCATGAAATAAATAATTTCTTCTGGTTATCATTAAGATTAAATGCACCTTCTGATGCATGACATCCACTATAATAGACAGATGTCTAGAAGCCATTTTTAACCATTCAGGCTGTGGCGTTATATTCATTTTGAGTTGATCTACTCCTTTAAGTCTTGCGAGCTATGAAAAAGCAGCCTCTAAGGAATGAATTTTTCCTCTGGGATGCTCCGTCCCCAAGTACCTGAGGGAGCTTCTGTCTGTCTGGTAGTGCAGAAACATATTTTGGCTGAGAACAGGATTTAAAGTTACATAATCTCAGGGATGGCCATTTTACAGATGTATTCAGTCACAGTGATTATGGAGTAGGATTAAAGGTCGCTCAGATTAACCCTTTAAACTATTCAAGCACTTGATAGTGTAAAAATGCCATTTCATGCAAATGTGTTCACTGAAGAACCATAATCCCCATTCATAAAAAGAGATTAAATGAACCGGCCATGACTGTGTGTGTGTTTGCGTGTTTGTGTTCATGTCTGTATTAAAAAAACAAAACAAAAAAAAAAACATTTAGAATAAGAGATACACTCACCTGAGCTGATTATGTCTTTTGTTTGGTTCATTAGAAATTTGTCTGGTGCAACACAGAAATCACTTGTGCCCTAGAACGCAAAACACAAGCTGCAATGAATCAAAAGATACACTACACCATTAAAAAAAACGTTTGGGGGCGATTCGATTTTTAAAATGTTTTTTTTTTTTTTTTTTTTAAATAAGTTACTTACTGTATGCTCACCAAGGCTGCATTTAATTGATCAAAAATACAGTAAAAACTGTAATATTTTGAAATATTATTATAATTTAAATTTTAAGTTTTCTATTTCACTATTTTTCTAAATTCCTTTGATGGTTAAGCTGATTTTTCAGCGTCATTACTACTGTCTTCAGTCTCACATGATCCTTTAGAAATCAATCAAAAATCAAGAAACATTTCTTATTGCCACAAGTGAACACAAATGAGCTGCTTGATATTTTTGTAGAAAGTACAAAAGAACTACGTTTATTTGAAATGTACAATGTAAAAGTCTTTACTGTCACTTTTGATCAATTTAATAAACCAATGCTGAATAAAAGTATTAACTTCTTTAAAAAATGTCAACCTTTCAACGCTAGTGTATATATACAGTATATTCAATATATAGTTAAATGCTTGTATAGTTACTGCAGGATGTTTGGTGCAATGGGTGAAGGGACATAAATCGACACAGACAGGAAGTACACACAGGTGCAAACACATACTCATATACTGTAGACTTGTAGAATAAACTCAGAGGTCCAAAAAAAACAACAACTATCTGTCAGACAGGAGTGAATGTACGACACAAGTCATATCACAAAAACTGTATAGGCAACAGGAAGTGCAGGGCCGGCCCGAGGCATAAGCGAACTAAGCGGCTGCTTGGGGCCCCTTGGCCACCAGGGGGCCCCCCAATCGAGTCGAAAAATCGAAAAATATTTTTTTAGATAACTTAAACAAGTGACATAAATGAATGAATTAATATGAATGAATGAATAATTAAAGACAATAAAAGAAAATTCTGATTTCATGATCAATACCTACAACTGCTGCTGTGTCTGCCAGCGTTTAAGTCATGCGCATAATCTAGACACCTCGCGCGTGCATAGACAATTCGTGCGCAACTGCGCATAGTCGCGGACTCGCGGTAATGTTAAGCCATGTCACAAAAGGACGTATCCCTCTGGTGCCGAAAATAGAACGAAGACAGAGGAGGAGAAAAAAAGAGCAAGATAAAAGTATGTTTGCATACGGTATGTTTTGTGCAGCAATTGAACCATTCCTATCTACGGCAAGCCCAGAGGGGAAAAATACATTGCATACACACACATATAACGAGCGCCAGTAGGCCTATATCATTACCGGTATTATAGTAATAGACTTTGTTGGATTCTGTCATGTACAATCTAACAAAGTCTGTTACAATAATACTAATAAAAAAAGACTTTGTGGACAGTTACACTGTATTGAGACAGTTGAGAAATAATAATATTTTTACAGTTTTCAACAATAATTGTCATTGTTGAACCCTTGCTCTTATTATGTTTTTGATTTATCAGTTGTCATTATTTTAGCAAATAATTTATTCGATATGTTTTGAGACAGTTTGTTTTAAGAAGTTTCAAAGAGTTAGTAAAAGAGTACAGTAAAAGTTAAAAAAAAAATATTTAAGTAGGTTATCTATTTTTTATTAAGTATTTATTTTGTATTTATACATAACCTCACTGTATTAATGGTAAATGGTAAATGGACTGCATTTATATAGCGCTTTCACAGACCCATGGCCACCAAAGCGCTTTACAGTTTGCCTCACATTCACCCATTCATACACTCATTCATACACCGACGGCGGTGTCAGCCATACAAGCCGCCATCCAGCTCGTCGGGAGCAGCTGGGGTTAGGTGTCTTGCTCATGGACACCTCGACACTTGGCCAGGTGGAACCGGGGATTGAACCACCAACCTTCCGGTTTGTAGACAACCTACATGAACCACTGAGCCACTGCCGCCCCTAATTAATTTATAATGTTAATTTATAATGTATCATTGTTGCGTGATATTTGTGTCAATAATCGTCAAGCACAGGTGACTCCGCGTAATGGGAGGGGCCCCCAAATCAAATTCTGCTTAGGGCCCCCAAAAGGCTCGGGCCGGCTCTGAGGAAGTGGAGTTGCAGTGCAGATACAATGCTAAAATGTCTGTCTAAGGAAAAAACATCACGCACACTCTCTATCTGCACATCCTCAGGCGGTGAAAGAAGATATATTTCTGTCAACAATAAATTTGCATTCAGCGATGACATAATTGTTCCATTCAACCAGGAAGAGATTTCTCTGACAAGGCAACAAAAAGACTGAAGATGAAGAAACAATGACAGTACAGAATAAAAAAAAAGGAAAGAAATTACATTCAGAAGTCCACGTCAATGATGCTACTGCCTTCCTATTTGAAATTCCTCAGGTGCAAAGAAATCTAGGCATGGTGACTCATTAGGAGCCCTTATTTTTCTTCAGTAACATTCCCCTCATCCTGTCTCAGGGCAAGGAAGTTTAAAGTCAAGTCCACATCTTGGTGAACTCCTAAGGCTCAATGCCTTGTGTTATGCATTAATTCATTAGCCGTGAAGACCGGATCAAAGCTCTGTGTGTCTGTGTCTAACGCCTGCAGGAACGATGAGTTCATTACAGTGAACTGAGCGTGTCCAGTGATGCTGAAGAGGTGGTACATCAACATTTCTCTCTTAATGAGCTGATAGGGGAAATATTTGGGAGCTGGATGTATAAACTAAATTAGTCACACAGACAAACATAAATCGGTATATCTGTAACCAGAACATGCGGTGTGCCAATGAGTGTGTATTTTAGTGTTTACATATGAAATTATCAATGAAATAATATTTCTGTAACATATTGCATTTTAAAATATACACATAATTCAACCATAAATCAAAATTTAGTTTACAGCAGAATTTGCTTGTAATATTAGTTTGTTTTTTAACATAACCAGTAAAAATAGCACAACTGAAAGTTTCCATTCTTTGTCCCATTCCCTCTCTGCTAACACTCTTCCATACTGATACTATTGATTCTTCCATATGGTTTGCTTTCTTGATGGATATAATTGGCTTGTGGGTAGCCGTTTAAATGCACTCATAACCTGCCAGTTAGAGTAAGAGTAGTGAGTGAATAAAGGGATGAGTGATTGAGAGAAATTGTTCAAAATAGAAAACAGGGGGGATAATGATATAAGATAAAACTTTGTTTTTATTGAGCTACGACATCTTCCCTGTAGTGTGCTGAGAACTTTTGGCAGAGTTCTGAGCCTAAAATAAGGTAAAAAAAGAAATAATCACTTCATCCACAGATTGTATGCAATCATTTTGATTTGCAATGTACAAAACTCTTCTAGACTGTCAACAAAATATTGTTTTGGAAGTCATGTCTGAATCAAAACAGTCACCGGGTACATGCCGTTATGCATGCCGTTATATATTAAGCGTTGCAAAAAAAAAGAGATTTTGACAATGTACTTGAGGAGCTTAGAAGTTCAAAGTTTGACAAAATTGTATAAATAATTGTATTTCTTTTCATATCCAAAAGGACAAAACAGCAGATTCCTCTCCCACTATTAGTGTACAACACGAAGAAATGGTTATATGGTTTGGTTTAACTAAACTGGAAAATTTCAGAGACCATGTGGGAATCGTAAAATAAGAGAAATCCAACAGTGGTTTTACATTCCTTGCACTTTCTTTTATTTCCCACTCCTTCATTTATGTGGTTTGACGAAATCTGTCTCATTTTACTCTTTTCCCAATAAACACATAAACCACAGTGATTTTGATCGCACACACACACCCACATCAAACGCAATAAAATGGAAGTTTATCACCTCCTTCAGGCAAGCAGAAAGCAGTTGACTAGTATTTGCCATGCTTTGCCACAAACAAGCTTTTGATAGCGATGAACTCTCAGTGACCCGCCTCAAGTGCATATCAAAACCAAATAACGTCACATACACACAATGATATGACATGCAGTGTTCAGGATGGAAATGCTGATAATGTGTTTGTCTTGAATTCTCCATATCTCAGATAATGACGTGAACCGAATCACTGATTGTAAAACAGGCTTGTTGGCTGATACTCACCACTGCAGTGGCCACATCAGCTCCGAGAGACGCCCAACTCAGTATGAGAGTCAGAACACCGAACACCATCATCCTGCACACACACCATAAATAATAAAGTACGATAAACAAATGTGGTACTGCGCTGGAGCGCCACTTGACGCCCAATATAAAATCCAGCTGAGAAACCAGTTCAGAAATAAAGTATGACAATATGGGTGTTAAAGCACTTAATTGTCATAAAACAACTGGAAAATAATGCACAATAGAAACAAAATGTTAAAGGCACAGTATGTAATTTTCGCCGCATATTCAAATCAATAACAAAGGCGTAGCTTGATGACGCTGTGAAGGATCATGAAAAGTCGTCGTCTTTACCTTCACTGCCAATGGAAGTCAATCCGACAGGACACACAAATCATGTTCGTGGATTAGGTAATGAAATAAAGTTTTATAACAATTATGTTTGATCATTTTATTTCATTCTAATGAAGTAACAATGAAATCACTACTCATACATGTCAGTATATTTGTCAAATTAAACGGTGTTCAAAACAATCATGCTAAAATTACATTTGAACGTACCCACAGCACTAGCAAAAAGGCTGACTTGCTTTTTATGTTTAACACATACTGTATTTAATTACACTTGTTCACCAGACTTGCATTAGGAAATGCCCCACCGATATTGATCCTTGTTTTATTTCTCTTCTAGTACAAAACTCTTCTTCACCCATACGTTTACGTTTCTTGGAGTTATCTTTGGCGACAGAATCTGCTGCAAACGATAACGAATAATTGTGATCCACGACAACGGCGCAAAACAATAATAGAGTGGCGTGCTAGATGGTACAACTACTACTTCTACATTTTTTCACGAGACTCACTGTGTTGCCAAGGTTTTCACGGCAGTAAAAGCAGAAAACGACGATAACGCTGACATGCGTTTGACAGGCGACGCAATGAGGAGTGATGTTACACTGGTTGAAATTGAGAATTTCTCTTGATTTAAACATTGTTGGAAACATTTGGGATAATATATGTACACAAGTGAACAACATATAACACTGCGCTAGTGGTTTTTGAATATTTGATTGCATAAATCTTACATATTGTGCCTATAATAGTGCAATGCAATTTTTTAATGCAAAAATAAGAAGCTATTTTTGTGGAGAGATGGCCTTGTTTTGGTGAGATTCAACCAAGCGTGGGTATAGCACAGTTTGTGCTTTGTGTTTGTGTTCATTTGAGTGGACAGCACCAATCTTAGCCGACTGAGCTTATTCCACAGATTTTGGAACTTTCTAAACAATGGTTTTGTACCATATACACCATCACTGAGCTCAATTTAAAATCTTTCTCATAACATAATCCTTATGTTTCTATAAGACTGCAGAACACTTCCAATGCTTTACTTTATATTGAGCATGACAGCAGGCATTCTCTGTTCAGAAATGCACTGTGCGTCTAAATGAAATGATTTCCACTTTAGTAAAATCTAGCTGATAAATGAATCAATTACTTATGCCTAACTTATTAGTTTCCTTTTAAATTTGTAATTTAAATGAGAACTGTGGTGAAACTCAAAATACTGTCCTTTTCAGGTGAACAGCATTCAGACAATCCTTTGAGAAAAAGGAGAACATTTTATTCGTGGTTCTTTTCTCTTTGATCTTTCTTTTAATTAACTTGTTTAAAGGGGGTCATATCATACATTTTTTATAGTTTTTCTTCCCTGAGATAAAGTTTTTCATGCCAAAACAGTCATTTTTCATTCTCGATCTGAACCTTAAAATTAAATAAATGGTCATGGAGAGGATGTTTTCTGAATGTTAAAAAGATATTGTGATATTACAATGAACTTCAAAAGATCAAGGAAATATGACCCCTTTGGCCACAAAATATCACTCGAACAAAGATGTCTTTAATTCCAGTATTTATCAGTGTAATGTAATGTTATGTAGGTTTGTACTCACGTAGTGAGCAGCCAACGGGATTGTTTGGCCAGACCCAGACAAGCAGCAAGACAGATGACCAGATCCAATATTAGTATCAGGAGGTATGTCAACCACCTTCAGAAGAAAGAAGATCCAACAGAAAGATTTTATTAAAATCAATGATTGAAAAAAAAACATCACATCCCATGAACTGAGATGCTGGAAAGAATTCACAGAATATATTGGCAAGTTTAGAAACTACTAATCAAAATGTGTGTGAAAAATAAAAGTAAGAAGCAAGAGTGTTTGTGTATCTACAGGAAAGAAAAATTATCTCAGGGGTCTCACACAGACCAAATGGAGAGCAAATAGAGATTATGCTCCTGCTTCTCAGATTTTCCTCTTGGAAAAAGGCACGGGATTGGTTATCGGTTGCTAACTTGCTAGGCATAACATTCTAACACTGCATGGTTTCACACACTGCACAAATTTGGTACTGCAATGTGGGGTTAACAGCACAAAAGCGATGCTAACCCTGTTCCAGACCAAAAATTCATAACATTCAGAAAGTGGCACTTAAATTATAAGTGTGAAATGTTCCTTTAACCGGGGTTAAAAGCAGCGTTTAGAAGTAGAACAACAACAACCGTTCAAGAGCAGCGTGAAAAGCCTTTTGAATGGAAATGTGTTTAATTTCATTGTCATGCAAAATGACAAATGAAATCTCTTTTTTGTTCTCAGTTGTTTCACATAGACAAAATAGAGACATTTGATTAAGTCTCCTGCTTCTCAGATTTTTCAACAGGATCTCAAATCGATCCCAAAGTCTACAATAAAATTCTTAATATGAATTATGAACTCAAACATTTTTCATCAGATTCAAGACCAAGACATCTGAGCTATCCACATTCATATTATTCTCATCTTTTATGTCAACAATAGTTTAATTTGTGTCATTATTACTTCTCCAAAGGAATTTTAGGTTGCATTTTAAGATATATACTTCAGTGAAACATGACTGAGACTCTCCTGAGCTACAAAAGCAATCACCAAGTGATAAAATCTTCTTGTTGGTGTGTGTGCTGGCGAGGCCACTCCAGAGAGCTCTTCGTCTCTGAAAATAATTCATAATAGATGAACAACTTCTATAGGTATAAATATTTAATATGCTGAAACATTGTCAGAGCAGAATAGATGACCGTGTCTCTTCATATAAACTACTCTTAGACACACATGCACATTATCATTATCACATGTCAGCTATATTAACATGCCTCCTATAAAAGATTAACTTTTCTGGCAAGCTACACTAAAGAATTGACATCATCACTTTTCAACCTGCCATCTGCAATGTGAAATGATGACAGGAATATGAATCCAGTACTGGCGGATGAATGGCCAGCAGTGAAGCTGCAGCAGTAAATAACATGTGATCTATAGTGTCTAACGCAAGGAAATGACTTTAAATGCAACTATAAAACAGACTGTACACACATGTAGTCATGTATGAGCAGTTGATGGACTACTATGGCGCTTCACTCAAACACACTTAGCAGAATATCAAGGATGAAATACTTCATAATGATTTTTTTCCTGCTACAAAACAAGAGTGGAAAATAGACCTGCATTCTGGAGAAAATGGAGAAAATACAGGAGAGGTACATTATGCTAAAATTCAAGGTGACAGCTCTTATCATTACCTGTAATACTCCACGTATGCAGTCTGATCGGCTATGGCGGTCAGGTCTACTTTTGCCTTTTCCCAGTCAGGAAGCCCCAGTAGTTGCTTAATGATGTTATCTGACATCTGTTGCATGAACTGTAGCGTCTGCACAAAGTCTCCCCGTGCGGCAAAGATCTCGCCCAGTCGAGACAAGTGCTCATTTAGGCCGCTCTGCATGCCTCCCATAGTACCCGTCACCTACGAGAGTGAATATCATTGTGAGTGCAATCAGAAATACTTTGATGGTTTTATAATGACATATTCAACCATTCATAAAGGGTGTTTTATTTTTAAAGAAATGAATACCTTCATTCAGCAAGGATATATTAACTTGTATTAATGGCCATTTATCAAAAAATTCTTAAAAAAAAGGTAACATGGTTTCCACAAAAACATTAAGCAGCAAAACTGTTTTCAACTCTGATAATAAGAAAAGTTTCTTGAGCAAATCAACATATTAGAATGATTTCTGATGGATCATGCATCATGCAGTAATGATGCTGAAAATTCAGCTTTGCCAAAACAGGAATGCAATTATATTTAAAAACAAATGATTTTTTAATTGTAATATTATTTTACAATATTGCAGTTTTTACAGTATTTTGATGAAATAAATGCAGCCATGTTAAGCATAAAAGACTAACATCTTACCGACCCCAAACTTTTGAACAGTAGTGTACTTCATTAGTTGCAATTATAAGTTATAGACTTGACTTGGAAATGTGTAAAACTGCAGACTAAACAGACACGCCACTGTCTCTTATGTGATTCATAAAAATCAATCAAAAATATTGCCAAGAAAAAAAAAAATCTTTTTGCAGAATATCATATTGTTTACATTACATTACTGAAAACCTTTAGATCGCATTTAAAATGTAAGCAATTCAATTGAAAAGCTTTTAAAGTTCACACTGCTAATTTAACTTGTTTATCTAGATGACATGCACATTAAATGCAGAAAAAAAATTACACAAAAATAAATGTCCTTTACATTAACTTATCAAATATCCCTGCTTTCCTATTTTTGCAATGGGAAAAGTCAAATTAGGCAAGTGAGAAAGTACTGCATGAGGAAAGGGCCTGCTCTAAAAAAAAAGAAAAAAAAGAACTGTTTTCTGTTCAAACAGCCACAAAGAAACTTAGCCTGCATGCAACCAAATGCGTGTTCTCTCATGCTTTCTCACAGACCCCCCCCTAAAAAAAGCTACAGTGAGAGTGGGTTATAATAGAAAAAAGAAAACGGATGGGTGCATGTGCGTTTTTAAAGTTCAATAAAAGCTAAAAACAGCACAGGATCAGGGGATTCCCAGACAAATGCTCTACATCCTGAAATCAAATACTCATGGCCCAGACTCAATTCCCAGCAGCCTTTCCTTGGGTTATGACATCATGACTCGAGAGTGTAGTGATCTCATACCCAAAGCTGTGAGAAACTCAATTCCACATTGATTATCTAGTTTGACTGACCGGACTCATTTCTATGAGATCTTTGATCTCTCAACAGTGCTGCATTCTCCTGAATCATTTTATCTTCTTGAAATACATAAGTTCGGATGTTTCATTTAAGGTCTGAGAGTGAATGTGAGTTTCAGATGAACCTGCACTAAATATTTTGTACTTTTCTTGGACATGGCAAAGTTTATTGTGTGGCCACGACTGCAAAACCCTCCTTAATATCAAAGCTGAACGTAATCCAATAATCCACCTAATGAAGAAATGCTAGATATCTTTGTTTCTTCAGCCACAGCTGTAATGAGTAAGTGGTTAAGATACGAAACCGAGATTTTTCTCCCAGCGCTGCAGCTCTAATTGATTGTCTCTGGTTTCTGCAGGCGCTGGGCTTCTGCAATTAAATTTGAATGGGAAAGTTGAAGCGTGAAATGGAACACAAGCACTAAGTGGTGCTGCTTGCTCTATATCCAGATATGACTTTCTATTTCTCGATTAAATTGGTTGGGGGAGGGGGGTGATGGCCTAACTGCTTACAGGTCTTCTAATAATGGCTGTGGAAATGTCTGGGGATTTGCTGGTGGAACTAGTGCAGAGGTTCTCAAGATAGTTACTGAACATATAAAGACCAACAACGGAACAAAGACTGCAAAGTTTCACGATACAATTCAGATGTGACTCTTAAGAGCAGCAATGGGTTGAAACTTGAGCTTTTTAGGGTTCAAAACCTTTCTGACATCGAAGGGGGGAAAAAACAATGTCAGGAACTCAATCACAACAATCAAATTCACTTTGTCTTCAAATTCACCTTCAGCAAACGTTTGATTATCTGCCTCATGGGTGATGGATAAACAAAGCAATAAAGACTTTTGTGGAGCTGAGAGCTATCAATTTTCTCCTGCAGTTAACTGATATGTGTGTGAAGAATATCAAGAGAATTGTGGTTAGTTTCCGTGGGTGAGACTTTCAGTGAGTGTTTGGGATGTTTGAAATGGTAAGCATGCCAACAACTTTTCCACCAACCACTAGCAAAAACTTTTAGAAAAACACCTTCCTTGTATCTTTTGACACATTTCAAAAGTTCCACCCTAAATACTCTAAATATTACAATATATTGCCAGTCACTTGGACTGCTAATAATCACATGATTTACAGTCTGATGAACTCTTTCCCTGCCCCCCACAAAATGGGGGGGGGGGGGGGGAAGAAAAATCAAAAAGAATAGACCAGGAAAAACACAATATAAAAAAAAAAAAGAAAAAAAAAAAAAAAAAGAAAAAGTCCTACAATTTTATAAACTGTTTAGTAAGTTCTGACTCAGGATTTTTGTCTGCCATGAACGGTCAGGAGGGGACAGTGAAGGGCCAGGGGCCGACAGAAGGTAATTATATACATGTAGAGCACTAAAGTGGCTCATACTCCTGCACCTGGAGCCCAGCCGACAGAGACCAGTCAACCTCCATTCCACAGATTGAAAAAAAAAAAAAAAAAGTAGTTTATAAATCACAACCCTGTCAAACAGACTCTGCCACCAAACTATTTTCCTCCAGGTTTTCTTGAGCAAGTCATTCTGAAGCCTTTAGCCTAGACTGAAATGTCCACAAATGTGACACTTTAATCTTTACCGTCAAACATTTCACTGACTACTACTCAATCAAAAATCAAACTCTGGATAAAGTTACACACGAGGAAAACATATTTATGGTTAAGGAGCTGGCATAAGTCCAAAAAATGTCCGCTTTCTATTCAAAGCAATAAAAAAAGTGACCTTCACAAGCTGAGAGGACAGTATAAAACGACCCAGCACTCTGCATCATGTCACACCATGCAGAGAAAAAAGGTATTTATGGAACAACAGAGCTCTGGGTTGACATTCTGTTATATCATAGCCATCCTCTTAAAAAAAAAATTGCGAAAATATTATTTTCTTTTCCTGTATTGACTACAAAATTATTGAACATTTCTAGAATTATTACAAAAATACTGTTCATTAACACGTTGACCTTTTAGGTGGAATATTGTCACAATGACCATGTTGTTTATTGACACTGATTTTAGAAGAATCATTTTGTACAAAATATGAAAATATGATCTAAAACAATAATATTGAGAAATATTACCTTGCAAAAACTTTTGTAATCTCCCGAGAAAGTTTGCGTTTGAGAAAAAAAGTTTTGCGAGTGAATACGAAGTTTCTCAGGGGAAACGCAAAACATTTGCGAGAGGATTGAAGTTGCATTGACATAATTGTTCCTCTGATCTCATATTTTTCCATCACCATGCCTCTTTAGGGGGTCCGTATGAATGAATAATAATACAAATTATAAATGTAAAAAATTATAATCCAAATAATAAAAATGATTAAATAAATAAAAAGGTATCTTTAACATATATGTTTTAAAATGTTCATATTGTATATTAATTAGAATATAGTACAGTAAAACAATAAATGATTAACTAAGAATTCATAAAAAAAATTATATTTTAATTGTAACTACATTTTATAAAGTGTATACAACATAAAAAAAATGAGACGGTTTGCCCCTAAATGCATCTAATTCATTATGGTTCTCCTCTTCAGTAACTCAAACCAAATAATTGATGTCCTTGATAATCCTTAAGTGCCTTCTGTGCACACAAAACAGATCCTCACAGGAAACCACAGTTCATTTGCAAGCACAGAGGGGGTGTTGAGAGGAGGTGAACAGGAGACCTTATGGCCCAGAACCAATAAACCCTAAAACCAAGCCGTCACCACTCAACACTCCAGAAAAAAAGTCTGTTACTCCTCTTAACTCATTTGAAAGGGCTGCACAGTGATCCCAAACAAAACGAGTGTGTGTGTGTGCGTGTGTACATGAGTGTATGTGTGAGACCGAGCATCTGCGTGCAATGGATGCCAAATTAAATCATTGTTTTCAGGCAGGCAGAACCATTGAAGAGCCTCAATCAGGAAGTCGAAGGTTTCACAAGTGACTTCATCAAAGCCTTTGTCGCAAGGTTCAAGGCCAATTATGTGAAATGCATGCAGGGTTCTCAGACAGTGGACACTTTGTGCCATTGGTCTCGAAGGAGCAATTTAAGAATGGAGGGTCTCTTTTGCTTGATGGCAGGCTTAGATAAATGTACTGATGATTCTTGAAGCTATCAAAGCTGACATTAATCTGAGGTCATGACCTGGATATCTAAAACATCTCTAGCCCTTCTGAGCACCATTACATCATTTTTTCACAGCTCAGCACTGTTATCTCCTTGAGGCCGAACGCTAATAAAAATGATGGCTGATTCTTCCGCCGAAAGTGCAGTTCCTAGGTCAGTTTTGCCTTTTGGCTCGTGATGACTCAGACCGTGTGGTGAGAGGATCAAGTTGACCTCAGACAAGTGTGTGCCTCATAATTCAGAGTGAGACAGAACAGATGCATTAATCTCCATTAGTGCAGATGGGGAGCTAATCCTAAACTCCTCAATGGTGTGAGCGGGCAGATGCTCGGAGCACCTTCAGTCTCTGTTCGGTTCAGAACCACAGCATAAACTCATCACTGAAGGCTCATACAAGAGGTGTAAGTGAGCAGAACAGGTGTGGATTATTGATCTATAGCTTGTGAGATGTTTGCACTCAAATCTATACCTTTTTTAAGTTCTATATGGAAACGTATGCATCAGCTACACACTGATGTCAATGATGTCATCACTAGAGATGGGCTAATGTCCAATGGATCTCAAACTCGCAGTATTCAGGATTTTGACGACTGTTTTACTAACAGGTGTGACTCTCAAAAAGTGATAGATGGAATGACAGACAGACGGATAGATGGATAGAGAGATAGACAGATCACACCTGATCAATGGGTGATGGGATATTTTCAGGAAAACCATTTGAAAAACAGTAATTATTTTTTCCTGTAAAATTACTCATTTCACCTTTAAAGGGGGAAATATGTGAACTAATTGCTTTTGCAGTCTTTCAGTCCACCAGGCAATGAAATAGCTAAAACTCACAACTAGAGGCATGAAAGGCCCGAACGAGTGCATGAAATTGGTGCGTGAAGCAGGATTAAAGCGTCTTAGTGTCACTGTCAGCTCTACGCATTTGAATCAGAAAAACGGAGACGGATAGAAATAGGTCTGGCTGCAGATGCATGAATTAGGTTTTATTCATGCCACAGCCTTCAGGGCCTTGAAAGGGACAATGACGAAAGGAAAAAGAGGCCTTAATAATGGCACAAACATAAAAGGCTGTAAAAACCAATTTGAGGTATTTTCTTCAACTACTCCATATCACAGGAACACACTAGAGTGAGTCTCAGTTTTCTAACACGCATAGATACACCCCTCGTCGTTCACGGGAGCAACATTTTTCCAAAGAGACATGCGGTGGCATGTAACTCCATATATCTTCAATGGTGTCCTTGCTATTGCAAAAGGGATGTCAGAAAATCAATCATGCGCTCAGTGGGGGAACCCATGAAATTTTAGCAGCGCTGATTGGCAGAAAAAAAAAGATTTTACAGAAGCAGACAACTGAACTGAGAATATAGGGACCATCTGGCTGAGGTTTGGTTGGAAGGAACGCTTTGATAGAAAGTGCAGACCTATTTTCAGGGAGGGAAAAGAGATAATGTTAGAGCTTTTGGAAGGAGAGAATTTGGTTGGAAGAAGTCAGCGAGACTATTGGGACATTTCGGCTGAAACTTGTCAAGACTAAAATTGATCAGTAAGTCAAAAAACAGTCTGAATGTGTTATCTATAGTCAGTGCTGCTATATTTGTACTTACCAAACTGTCCACTCCCGCCAGTGTGTGATTGGCATTATAGAGGGAATAGGTCAGCTGATACACCCCATCATTGGTTTCACTGTTTCCATAGAAACCAACTCCCACAGCAACACTGAAAAGTCAAAAGGTGAAAAGTTCAAATTAATTGTAATCATCAGGCCCTCACAGAATATGCACATGCAGAAATCCACAGAGGGATTTCCACAGACCTGGGACACCGGTCATTCACAAAGGTTTACACTCTTGTATGATTTTTATTAACATCTTGGAAATGTTCTTATGCAAATGTACGTTTATTTTGAAAAGTTAAATCCAGAGAGAAAAGTGCCGCTAATTGAGTAATTATGCAAGGTGGGCATAATAAGCATAGGCTTCAGCCTACACCTTTTTTTTTTTTGTTGGTTGTTATGCATGTATGTATATCTGTATAATGATTGAAAATAAAATTGAATTGAAAATTGAATTAAATGTTTTGGCTGGTTTTACTATGCTTTTAGCTTGGCGTGCACATTTGACCATGTTTAAACCCCAAAATAACAGCTGAAAATACAAAAAAAAAATTCAAAAAAATTCATGCACTTGGTTGGCCTACACTTTAAGTAAAAGATACAGGATTGCAAATGTACACAATAATGATATTATTTTAGTATCATTTATGTAACATTACAACGTTTATTATTAATAACTGGAACTAGCTTTTTTATATTTCAGTTTTCATTTTATATATTCATTGTGATTTTAATTTAGGGTTCAGCAATTTTCTATGTGCTTTTGTTTTGACTATTTTATTTTTATATATATTTAATACAGTTTTATTTCAGTTATAGTAATCTTAGTACTTCAACTTAAACACATTTCAGTGCGTTTCCAAAGAAACATTAACACATTGTTAACTTTCATTTAAGTTTTATTTTTGCTTTTTTTATTTATTTCAGCTTTATTTCAATTACAGAAAATTATTTTTAATAGTTTTAGTTAACAATAACAACACTGCTATAAGTTCAAGTAATCAAATGGGACAAGCCAGTCACTGAGTAAGTCATGTCAGAAAATGTTTCCTGTGCTTAGATTAACATCATTTTGGACCGAAGCTCCTCTATATGGATCTAAAGTTAAATGACTGGGAAATGAAGGCACTGTGGTAGGATGGGTGGTGCACGCGTGCCACATGCAGGTCTTTAATATTCAGCAGGAGCCGTACTGAGCCAGAGGCTAATGTTCCCCAGACACAAACATAAGGGTTGAAGAAATTACAAAAATATGTTTTTTTTTTTAGCGAGAGAAAGATAACCACGCGTTCAGAACAATAATACAATCACAACCATTATTATTGAAGGGTTAGTTCACCCAACAAAAAAAACTCATAAAAGTTCATAAATAGACCGTAGAATTGGGGTAAATTTAGGGTGATTGGAAGACTTTTTACTATTGAAATGACTTGGAAAAAGTGTCCCAATCAACCTGAATTCACCCTAAATCCACAGGAATTGAGCACATAAATCTATGTCTTCTGAAGAGACATGCTCTCTTTATATGATGAGGAGGTTTAATCTGAATTTCACAAATAAACATTAATCAGAGAACATGGATGCATATAGAATTCAAATTTCATAAACGGAAACTTAGACATGCTTGTTTGACGTGCGAGAACCAATGAGGTTCAATCTTGTGTCATTCCAGCACAATTGAGCTTTCGCAAGAAACAATGAGATTTGTTTTTCGCACGTCAAGTAAGAACGGTTGCTGATCAATGTTTATATGTGAATAAAATCCTGAATTTAATGTTCAACATATAAAGCAATCATCTCTTCAGAAGACTTTGATTAAACCACTCGATTCATATGGATTTAGTTTTGGGTGAACAGACTTTCAATGGACAAAGAGAATTTGTGTTCTGTAGATGAACAAAAGTTTTATGGGTTTGGGACAACATGAGGGTTATTTTAACAAAGTAATTTTAATAAAGTCTACAATATCACCATAAAAGAGACTATTTCTGAACAGACCATAAATACACTCAACTTTAGCATTCAACTCGTTCCTTAACATTTTAGCAACCTAAAATGATTCCTAGTGAATCGAGATGCTTTGTGCATTTTGTTTTAATTCTATCATCTTTTATTCACGCTCATGTTGTTTCAAACTTGTATTTATATCTCGTTTGACTTCTTTGAAAAAAGAAAAATTGGTGACAGCAATCTCAAACTTACACTGAAGGAGGGGCCATATCTGGATACTAGAATGTCAGAGAAATCAAGCTGGAAAACAACCACCAACCAACTAACCAAAACACCCTAGTATCATAACGGCAAGTTCTAGAGAGCTTCTACCACTATTTGGGCTTTATATTAAAAGTAACTGACTTGATATATCCAGTCAAATAGCACCGGTGAAGATATACTCATGATGTTTCACTGCAAACAACATAGTCCTTTCTCCAAACCAATTTCTCAAAATCAGACAATGGTCCAAATACAACCCATTTCAGATAAAGCACGAGCGAGCAAGCCATCTCCAATATCAGAGAAATAAGTTAATGAGTCTTTGGCATGAAACAGAGAACATAAGCGTGAGAGTCCATTCCCTCCACACCAAGCCACAATCTTCTCAACACTGGGAACAGGAAGCATCTCACATAGAAAGAATGATGTCATCAAAATGGCCAGGCTCATCTCTTTTCTCGGTATTTGGCTCATTAGTCCCCAGAGACCCTATGAGGTCAATAACACCGCACAGGAAATGAAGTCATATCCCGCATTGTATTGTTAATATAGGGTGCCCTTTAAAGTTCATCCCTGGTCCACCCTCCTTTGTGTTAAACTTATATTTCACGTTTAGGACCATAATGAGCAGAGTAACGAAATGCAAAATCTTTTCTCTGTCCAGTGTCAGCAGAAGAGTAGAGACTGATTTTAGATCAGACTGACAGCGTGGGACTCCTGGGGAGATGTAAAAGTGTAATGATTCCTCCAAAGCTTCTTGCCTTTGGAGTGGGTGAGGAGTCATAAAGACACTCACAAACACAAACACAAACACAAAGACTACACAGTGCCCTGAGGCCGTGTGCCGTCTTGCACCGAAACTACGCATGTGCGGCCTGGAACAGGGGACTTTATTAAAATTATGGGTAGAGTGAATTCTCATTAGCTGGATGCCTCAAGCCAAACTGCATCATTCTCTTGATCCAGCTTTGATTTAAAACGTGCATGAGAAAATTTAGCTGCATTGGGAAGAGGAATGAGATATATATATATATATATATATATATATATATATATATATATAGTCAAGTCAAGTCACCTTTATTTATATAGCGCTTTTTACAATACAGATTGTAGTCAACTTTATACACTCTACATACTATAAGGAACTTTGCAACTAAATGTCAACTAGTCAGAGTATTTGCAGACTGTCTGCATAATATTTGCTAACACTATTTTGATGGTCAGCCAAAAGACATTCAACCAAGTAGCTGTGCAACTACATGCCAACTAATACTAACCCTAACCTTACAGTCTACTAATATTCTAATTAGAGTAAGTTGACATGTAGTTCCAAAGTTACTTCTTGTTAGTAGAATGTCTTAAGTGGACTATCAAAACAAAGTGTAACCAAATCTGTTTTTTTGAGAATATTTTCTTTTGTCCATACAGTGAAAGTCAAAACGCTCTGCTGTTTGGTGGGTTTCCAAAGTTTATCAAAATATCTTTCTTTGTGTTCTGCATAATAAGCTGATTTGGAATATCATTAGGCTGAGTTAATGACAGAATTGTCATATTTGGGTGACCTATCCTTTAAACCGTATCATTTAAATCACTAGCGTTGGCAGCACAAAATTCTAAAACTAAAATAAACAAACTAAGGGTGTATTCACACCTGCCTTGTTTGGTTCGATTGAATCGAACTCTAGTTCGTTTCCCCCCTTGGTGCGGACCTTTTGGGCAGGTGTGAATACAGCAAATCGAACTCGGGTGCGGACCAAACAACCGAACCGAGACCCAGCTGAAGAGGTGGTCTCGGTACGGTTCCAAACGAACTCTGGTACGGTTCGAATTTCTGTCCAATGAATGAATGACCTTAAGCACACGTGTGGTTTTGCTTACAAATTTTGGTTCACTTGCAAAAAGAGCAGTGTGAAAGCGAACCGTACCAAAAAAAAAAAAAAAAGGTCCGGACCAAAGCAAGTGAACTATCGGACTTTCCTGTTGTGAATACACCCTAAAACACTGATAAAATTTCACTGTGGTAGAATCAAATGAATTAACTGAACTAAAAACTAAAATAAAAAAATTCAAATCCATCAACCCTATAGCTCCAATTTGATTTTGGAAACAAACGCTGCGTCCTAAATCTCAGGTACTTCGTGACCGTTAAATGGTATGTAGTTTGAATGCGTTGTCAGTTGCGTCACCTCACTTCCATTCACAAATTCTGGGAGAGTAAAGTGTCGAATGCAACCTTCAGAATCTCGGAGGAAGTAGTAGGGATAAGAGTACTTTTCGCCTTCTGTTTTATGACATACTACTTGTCTCACATACTGTTTTTTACATACTATATAGTAGAAAAGTAGGCATATTCGGAAGCAGCGAATGTCATTTGACAAGGTATCGGCCCGCTGCAATGAACCGTTCTGAGGAAGAATTAATGCATCAAACTGTTAGAAGATATTTAAAAGTTGAAAGCGCTTAGAAGCAAGATAACGGTAGATGTGAAATAATCAATTGTAGAAATGTAAAAATTAATTGAATGATAAAAGCAAAACTAACTGTGGTCGGTCACTTTCCATGTCAAAGACAGCTGAAGAGAAACAGCTCTTTTTGCTGCACTCTGCAAGATGAATTAGTCAAATTATTAACATTGTAGATTGTTGCTGGTGAAGAACTGAATCAGAATCACTCTGCAGAGCTTCTAAAACCTGTGGTCTTCAGACAGCCAATGAGGAGTTAAAGCCTGCATTTGAAAAACTGGTGCTTTGATGCTTATAAATCTATGACAAAAATGCAATATTATGGGCAATTGCTCCCCGTGGTTCATCACCGACTCATCCATGCTTTTCAAAACCAAAGCACTAATGCTGTATTTTTTTTTTTTTTTTTACAAGAACCACAGAGCCTTGAGATGTTTCACCTTTATATGGTTAAAACAGTGCCAAAAAAAGCTCTGCTCTGGCCTCAAAAACCAGGTCTGAAAGCAGGCACATAAATAATGGCTAAATAAAGCTTGTGCTTTTATCAACTGAATGGAGAAAAACTGAGGGATGCATAACTGAGTAAAGTATGAAGTAAAATAGAGGAGGAGCATCTTTCACAGAATTTGATTTCAGCGTATCCTCAGAGGTCTCCTCTCCTGAAGGGGGCAGTGCTTTGTTACGATAGATTTGCGTTCCTTTATTCAATCGCTTGGTTCTTTGTTCATGCCACCACAAGGCTTCAAAACGACAAGAGCCACACATTACTAAGTAGAGGGTGGGCAGGCTTGTTTGCTGAAGCTGTAACCATCTGTCAAGCCATCTTGGTCCTGCATGATTCATTAGAACATGACTGATGAACACAATATTGGTCATTCACCCTCAAACTGTAGGCTACAACTTCCTACTTCATCAAGTTCTTTACCATGAAAAATGACGACTCATTTACATGAAAACTACAGTAATTGGTGATATTTCAATCAGATCGAATACAGTGTGAACACAGTGTCAAAGTAAAACAACAAAAATAATACATTTTACAGGAATAAAAATGTACAATTAGGAGATTAAACCATTTTTTATTAACGATGACTATCACAATAGCAATAGAACGAATCTGCTTTAATGTGAGATGGATTTAGTCAAATCATAATTTAGGATAGTATGATGATCCACTTCAATTTGATAAGTCATCAAAAGTCATGATAAAGACACTGATTTGAAAGTGACTCAGACTCATTGACTGCTCCTGGCTAAGCAAAGGTAAATAAATAATAATTGAATGACTAGGCTAAAGTGTGCTGATTTATCGCCATCAGCCATATGCTGAACAGCGGGTGTCAGAACTGAACTATTACCCCTCACACACGCCAAACAGGAAGATGACAATAGGTTACAGATGTCAGAGAGCAGGTGAGAGTGTGGCAGAAAACAACCGGTGAAGCACAGCAGGATGAGAGATCCTGTGAATCAGTGAAGGCTTCTATGAGATATGTGGAGGTCACGTCATCAGGTGGAGAAACAATAGCAGCTGTGGCATGTGCAAAGGCAGTTTTTTTTTTTTTTCAGAAAAATAGCAACTGGAATACAACTCAACTTCATTCTATTAATAGAAATGTTTATTTTTTTACTAATCGTTTTTATAGCGTAATAATAGAGTATTAAATTACTCACCCTCTTGACATTACAATCAAGAGGGTAATTTATTTTATATTATTAGTACACACACACACATACATATATATATGTATGTGTATATATATATATATATATATATATATATATATGTATGTGTATATATATGTATGTGTGTATATATATATATATATATATATATATATATATATATATATATATATATATATATATATATATATATATATATATATATATATATATATATATATATATATTTATTGGGTAAACTAAATTAGTACATATGCATATATATATATATATATATATATATATATATATATATATATATATATATATATATATATATATATATATACACATAATATATATATATACATGAATAATAATAATAATAATAATAATAATAAGGGTTTGTGGCATCAAGAGGGTGAGTAAATTATTCTAAAAATATAACAATGTATTATTAAATAAAATAAAAACATAAAATAAACACTGACGGCTAGTCATTACTATTTAGTGCTTTATTTCATTTTTCTTTAATTAAAGCAGTTAAAAATGCTCTTCATGTCGTGATCTAAGCAACTTTTGAAAAGGAGCAGTACATCGGAACGCAGGGGAACCATGGCAACACAAGCTGTAGATTACCAAAACATCAAAACACCAATGTCATTGCCCAACTCCTGTCATTCAGCAATATAATGGAGAAAATAAATGAATATTGTGTAGTCACAATGACACTGTATATCTAAAGTGGCATCTCGGAAAGCACCGTCTGCGATTAGGACTAATTTGCAATTGATTGTTTTCTCTTCTTCTTCTTCATCATCTTCAACTTTGTTTAAATAAAGCTTTGATTTCTGAAAGTTATACAGTATGTTTTTATACTGAAATAAAATTGTATCTCAAAAGATCAAGGACAACTTAATTACGCATGATATGAACCCCTTTAAATAAAACATTGAAACTGTATAAGACCCCTTGAATGACATTTAAAAACAGATGAGTTATCATTTACAAAATTCTGAAACCTAACATATCACCTGAGAGCAATCTAGGACCCTAAAGAGCTCCATCATTTCATACTCTCACTGAGACAGAATATTGATTTGGAGCCAGATAGTTCCAACTAAACAAACAACCCTATACTTCAGGACACTGCAGAAACACTTCTGCTACAAACCACATTAACATTTAATGAAGATTAAGTCAGTCTTGCTGAAACATGCCCGTTTTAGCAAAAATACATCTATAATAGAAGGAGAGGTTAGAAGTGTTAAATGCAAAGTTTACTAAGTTAAATGACTGTATACAGAAAACAAAAAACCAACAGACAACCTTCAGTGAACAATAAATGTATAGGATACCAACAATGTCTGCAAGGCGACAATGGTGAAAGTTTAGAGAATTTAAGCCGATTTCATATGAAGCTGAATATTAAATATTCATATTAAATATTTACAAGGAGTTTGTTGGGAAAATAAAATTAAGCAATTATACAATGAAATGCAAATATGTGTAATATATATATATATATATATATATATATATATATATATATATATATATATATATATATATATATATATATATATATATATATATATATATATATATATATATATATATATATATATATATATATATATGAAGAGTTCAGATGCAAAAGCCTCTAAGTGCCATCTGAAATTTTCTTCTAGAATGATCATTTTTATCAAGCTCGTACATTTAAGTTTTGTAATTTCACTTAAATGGCTATGAAAATTACCTATTAATTGTCATTTAAGTGAAATTATTGAACTTAAATAAACAAGCTTGATAAAAATTATCATTCTAGAAGAAAATTTCAGATGGCACTTAGAGGCTTTTGCATCTGAACTCTTCATATATATATATATATATATATATATATATATATATATATATATATATATATATATATATATATATATATATATATATATATATATATATATATATATATATATATATATATATATATATATATATATATATATATATATATATATATATACACACACACACACTGAACAAAATTATAAACGCAACAAATTTGCCCCCATTTTTCATGAGGTGAACTCAAAGATCTAAGACTTTTTCTATGTACACAAAAGGCCTATTTCTCTCAAAAGTTGTTCACAAATCTGTCTAAATCTGTGTTAGTGAGCACTTCTCCTTTGCCGAGATAATGCATCCATCTCACATGTGTGGCATATCAAAATGCTGATTAGACAGCATGATTATTGCACAGGTGTATAGAGAGAGAGCTTGTTGTGATATAGATATTTAGCCTATAGATCTATAGATGAAATATCATAGAAAAAGTAAAGAAATCTTGGTTATCCAACCCATATACAGACGTATGCAATTCCTGATGTTAAACTCAGACCATGCTTTCGCATTTAACCCAACAGTAGGCTCTGTTTCACCACAGGAGGTTTCAGAATACAGACCGTCTTAATGCTAACTTAATAATATCAACACAGATGGGTGTCATGGGACTGAGAGGATGGTGCCCTCATAAACATACACACGCTCATACACACACTCACTAATTCAATCGAGCACTTTAGAGCTCAGCATTTCTCCAGCAGCGGTGGGATGATGTAACAGCTGGGATAGTGCCTACTGTAAGACTGGAGCGTTGAGATCGATTAGGTAACCCTCCTTCTGCTATTGGCATATCAAAGTAAAAACTATTTACTTTAAGAAAGCTCTGTGTAGTGAAGCTACCAAGAGTTAAAACCTTGAAAGACTGTGAATGTGGATATTAAGATACTAATTTTTGCTGACCAATTCACAACATGAAACCAAAACTGACTCATTACTAGCTCATTCAAAAAAAATTACATTTTGGTCATCCATGAAAAAAAAAAAAGGGGGAGACTATATGGAACAATCTTATTGTGTAATTTTGAAATCAAACTGTTATAACTCAATCTTCCGGTGAAATATATAGATGCATACATACATTTATTTTACTAAGATGGTCCCTCGCAAAAAGGTTATAACACTTTGGGGTCCACGCCATCAAAAGACTTGAAAACCCCTTGCATAAAGCTATATAAATTGATCCATCCATTTCAAGTCTTCTGAAGTCATAAGATAGCTTTGTGTCACTGATAATCTTTCCATAACCAAATCGCATTTACGCATTAAAAAAATGCAGGAGGGAAAAAGATATTTAAGAGCTGAAATAGGGTGAGATTTTTACCAACCTATATTTCAGTTTTTCCTTATAACATTGCTATTATATAAGTCATATGGACTCTTTTCTTAGTTCTTTTATGCAGTTTTTTTTTTTTTTTTGGTCCTTTTTTGAGCTTGACAGCCATGGTCACTAAGAACTGAAGCTGTGAAGAAGTGAATGCCACTCGTTCTTAATGGATGACGGAGGCAGAAATCTGCAGTGTCTGAGCAGAAGGCAAAGGGCCGTCTCGGTATGTCCAAGGCTATTCAACCGTTGTTAAAATCCTAAATACTAGTCAAACTCTGAGTGTTCCCACAACCCCTCCTCCAACTCAGACTTGAGACAATGTGGTCCGAAACAAAACTGGAGTGTTTCTATCGCCGGTCAGCGGTATGGGGTTTAGGACAGGAATGTAGATCACTCTGCATCCGAGCAGAGCAGCACTACCTGAAGTGACCCAGTGAACAATTGTTTTTATAGAGCAAGAGAATAAACTGAACCTCTCTGAGAAATAAATTGAGAGCAAATGAGAGTGTGAGAGAAACAGAGGCCGTCTCTTTACTAGGTTGTCTGTCTGTTAAATCTCTATAGCCAATAAAATAGAGCAGTTATTTGAGCCTCTCCTGTCTTTCTCACTTCAATATTAAAGGAGCCATACCATTCATATTTTTGGACCAAAATAGTAACACAGTGTCCTAACCAGTCGTAATGCGATAAGATTCCAGCGACACAACACCAGACACGCGAAAAGACGAAATCAATCAAAAAGCACAGCCAATCAGAACAGCGGGAGAACACATTTTTAGAATGTGGAAAAAGTTTGCCGTTTGAAAAATGTGTGTGTTTTCATGGCATTTATCACTGAAATGAGGCCTTTTTTCAGAGAGAGAGAGAGATGAAAGAGACAAAAAAAAATAAAAAATAAAGAGGTGGGGACATAATGAGGAAGATATGTCACCAGGAAGTTATGAGCTAATTTGCCAAAGGGGATTTTGCTAGTAGCTGCCATGTTGATTCATCACTCATTTCAAATCACGTGACAGATGACAACACAAAAACCTTTTTAATAAAATCTTTAATTTTATATTCTGCTCACCTCAACCATGCCAGAGACAGAAAGTTTGAAATAACCACAATGAACATATAAGCATTCTCATTCTCCCATATATTTCTTACACATACACTTGAGTGCTTAACTATGCCGCCTGCATCTTGAGCTGGTTTATCTCGTGTGAGAACAGTGGGTGGTACGTACCAGCAGATGAGTCCGGCAGCAACAGCAGCCCAAGTGACACAGCAAGAGTTGGATTTCTTACTTTCCTCTTCCTCCTCATCCTTCCGACAGCAGCACAGGCAGCTCAGGTAGATGGCCAGACACAGCAGATTCACACCAAGCCCAGCTGCTGCTACACAGCCCAGGAAAAGGAGCGACTGAAACAGAAAAAAAAAAAACAAACATGAGTCTTTGTTAAAAGAGACATATGAGGCAAAATTGATTTTTTTCTTGTTCTTTTGAAATGAAAGAGTTTGATCTCATATGCCATTCATAACACAAAGCTCCCTTATCATCAGTCCACATATGGAAACTAAAATTCTCTGAGTTGTTCAGAAGCGTCACTGCTAAGATATCGGAATCTTCAGTACTTTAACAATTGACCAACCGTATTTACATAAATACAAATGCATTTTCAGTTTACACCTCTTTAAGTCAACATGAAATACAAATTGATGTCCTGATGCGTGTTTTTTGTCTTACTGTGTACAATTTATCTATGCATTTTTTTGTTTCACGATCCAATCAACGCCTAATGGACACAAATCAAACCCTGTCCAACATGTTTCCTTATTCCTAATTATTTCTCTGTGAAATAAATTCGATTACGCAAGTAATATGGGTTATGAATGCTGTTGGGACTGGGAGTTGTGAAAAATATGATACACCGGTGTTTTGCCAGATGAGAAGTTTAACTATGTATCGGCTTTTTACTATTTTAATTCATTTTATAACTGTATCATATATCTCTTTTAATTTCTTTTACAACGGCTTTAATTTTCCTTGCTTTTATTTTGTTATTATTTTAATTATTTTCTGTAAAGCACTTTGAAGCACTTAGCAAACTTTTAGTCATAATGGTGTTGACTTGCAAGAATTCAAAGAGTAAATGTTTAACGGGAGTGAGTTACTTTCGGTTTCCAGGGAAGGATCCAGCGCATTGTAGGCAGTGGCTCAAGGCTGCAAAGTATCATAAATGTAGAACGCCTTGATGGATAAACTGAAAAACCTCGGAGCTTGTAATCAACAGTTCAAACTGGATGACCACGAACAGTGTTTTAGGCAAAACAGAGGGTAAAAAATGAAAGAAACTGCCAATAAACTTTAAATTTCTTAGTTTAGGTAACAGGGAGAATGAGTAAACAATGTTCATTTACATATGCTCTGTAACAATACAAAGAGAGTTGCAGAAAATGGACCTTTAAAAACATTAACAATAAATAGAATCCTAATACAATCTTTACATACACAGTACAAACATGAAAATTTCAGATGCAGCCATTACATTTTGCTATATTTAAAGCTCCCATGTGTACTACCTGTGACCTTGTCTGCTAATGCAAGTTTCTCATTAATGTCGAATGAAGTCATGACCTCCTGAGATGTTTTCTGAACAAAGACAATGCATTGCACTGATAACGCAGAGGTCTTTTCTTTACTGGTTGCAACACACTGTCATATAACTTAAAGTTCCAGTTGATAAATCCAGAGCTATTTTAGTCCCACAGCCTTTAATGGGGGCACAAGGTAGCGTGTTGCTCCGCCAATGCCTAGTACACACCACCGTTAAAGGAGCATGATCTCATTTTTGGCACTGAAAACGGTCTTAACTTGGTTGAAACATTCACCCATAGAGGAATCTATAGATTTTAAGCAGTGACTGGGGATAAATATGACAACTGATGGGGCAGTACAATTATTCAACAAAAGGCACACTCATATACACACACCATGTCGTATCCCATCCTCCTCTCGGCTCTGAAGGGGATGGAGAAAGTAGGACAGCTATAGCAAGCAGCCCCAGAGTCTATATTTGCTGCATCACCATCCCTGTTTCTTGCATTGTCTGTCTCTTTCGGTTACATTCAACACTGTCTCTTTCATCCTCTGGGTGGTGGGACATCCTAAGCCATCTGCTTCACTCCCATCTATTAACGCTAAGACTAATAGGTCAACCAATCTACCCACAACTCCAGCTGCATTCCTCCACTGTGTGAGAGAAACTAGTCAGAAATCAGAGAATTGAGATCATTTGAGATTATATAAGGACTGTAAATGTTACAACTAATGGTTTAAACAACAGTCTATCAATGGGCAACTTCATCCATCTTGACCCGTCCCATCCAGTACTCTAGCATTGGCCATTGAAAAACTCATAAAGGTGCTTTCACCCCATGTCAAATTCTCATAACTACAACATTGCGACTTGTAAAAAGAGTTTACGTCCTCATAGAACTTTTAAACTTTGATTTGTCTGAGAGCTCCGACTTGTACCACCTGACCGCTGCAGCGTCACCCGGAAAAAAAATCAAAATGGCAGCGGCTTCAACAGTGAAACGTAGTTAAGCAGTTTTCATATTTTTTCTGTTTAATAATAACATTGACTATTTATAATGTTTTAATAATACAAGAATAATCTGAAAATAAACAAGACAATATCTATTGATTACTCAAACTACACCAATTAGGTGTAAATTGGGTGTAAATCCCTACTTGAGACGTTAAGAGTGTAATTAATAGTGTTGCCATCAAAACACGCATACCGCTAAATTAACAATTAGCAATTATGAATGAGACAGAGAAAATTTTCAGCGATTAAACAAATTATTTTGTTCTATATTCACAATTTCATAATTTATCAGTTTGCCAATATACACTACCGTTCAAAAGTTTAGGGTCAGTACGTTAATATATAACCTAATTATGACAGTAAATACTTATACATTGTTACAGAAAAAAATACTATTCCAAACAAAAGCGTTTTTTTTTTCTTCTGAAGGATCATGTGACACTCAAGACTGAAGGAAAGGACGCTGAAAATTCAGCTTTGCCATCATAGGAATTATTACATTAAACAAAAGTTATTTTACATTGTAACAATATCAAACAAATCATTTTTGATCAAATAAATGCAGCCATGGTGAGCATAAGAGAGTAAAACAAACACATTTTGTCTAGTGCTGTAGTAGACCACTAATCACAACAAGCATCAATATGTATCTATTAAATGTCAGATATTTAAGCAAAATGCATGATGAACCCCACAGTGTCTCATTTCAGCCACATTGTCTGAAAAAGATGAGTCTGTGTAAACCCCTCCTCCACCTTTGAGGATGGTGAATTCCCCATCAGGCCTTTGTGAAGGGTAAATAGGGGTTGATAAAGGTACTGTGATGAGGAAATGGGGGGAGGATGTACACAGACTGCCACAGGGGGGTCTTATGGAAGGGGATGGGGCAAATTTTAGGGAATGAATGTGTGTTTTCATTCTCACTGAGGAGTGGGGATTTGAGTGTGTGTGTGGGGGGGGGGGGGGGGGGGGGGGCTGTGTGCGCATGTGTATCAGCAAGGGAAGCAGTTGGTGTGGAAACAAGGGGAGAAAGACTGGCATTATGTTTACTGCTTTTGGGCAGAGACGGGAAAAAAACCCACATAAATAAACATCACCATGGCAACCTCCAGGTCCTCTCTGCCCTTGTAGTTAAGTCCTGGGACAAAGTGAAAAGAGGAATTATCTATTTTAATGAAGCAGCGTGTGACTACATGACTGGAATTACCCAGACTAAATCCTGTGATCTTTGTGAACTACGAGAAACTTGTTTTGTCTGACAGGGAAAAGCCTAAGAGATTAATGATGGTTGGTATAAGCAAAATCTTATATCATGGAAACATTAACAGTATACATACACCATAATAGGTATTTTGGCAGAAAATTCAAAAACAATGTGTTTAAATAGCACAGATAAAGTATATTATATTTTAGATATAGATCCGAAGGCTGGAGTAATGACTGCTGAAAATTCAGCTTTGCCATTTTAGGAATAAATTAGGCTAGTATATTACAAATCCGTTAAAACTATATTTTTCACAATATTACTGCTTTGTGCTTTTATATATATATATATATTTTTTTTTTACATCAAATAAATACAGCCTCGGTGAGCATAAGAGATATACATGTGTATTTGTATATAACAGTGAATGAAATACTGTTATTTGAAGCTCAATGGATGCAGACCAAAAGATAAAATTAGTCATAACAAATGATTATGTCTGGAATGAGTGCAAAAAACAGCTTCACATTAGGTAAGAATCAATACAATAAAACAAATATTATTAAAATGGAGAGATCTTCCTCATCTTGGCTTGACTGATACACGTCCTGCTCTATATTTTCACATTAATTCCAGTTTAAATAAAGCAGTCCTGCCACTATTGCCAAGACAACATATCTAGCAGTGGAGTAAGATACTGTTAGACACGTCTCCCTCCCCTGTTGCATATATCCGTGGCATACCTTTGATATACTACACATAGTATATACCCTACACAATACAGGTAAAGACATGGAGAACTGAAGCCCACAAAATGATGCAGAGAGTGTAAACAAGAAGGATAAGAAGTGGAGAGAAAAATATTGCATGTGTTTGCTCAAGAGAGAGACAGACAGAGAAGGAAGATAAATCATGCAATAAAGATTCAGAGCCATTATCATGAATACAATGAATCGCTTCAGAATACATTTGGAAAACGCATAAACAACACCCGTGCCGTGTTGCGGCCTTATCTGGCCTTACCAATGATTTCTCTGTCACAAACATACACACTAGCACAGCAAAAGTGAGTGTGTAATTATAATAGTCAAACAAATACAATGTGCACGCACACACAAAGAGTGTGCATTAACACCAGGCAGACATGAATAATGGAACACCTGCATTATCCTCTATGGAAATAGAGGCAAAGAGGAATTATTTACAGACTCCCACACTTCTTCACCAAGTCATTTCCACCCTCCCTTGTCATTCAAACACACAAACAGACAGGACACAACAAGACAGAGCTGGTTTTCAATTAGCCGCCCCTGATACTTACAAATATCCACAGGATCACAGCACAGGGTTCCCACACCTTTCCACCAATGAATTTCCATGGCACTTCTATTCATTTGTGATAACTGGATAAAGTAATTGTTAAGATTGCACTCACTTTCTAGCCAATATTTTAGGGCTGAGTAAAAATATATAAATATGTCTGTGAATTTTCATGATTTTAAAATTCCCTGTCTGTGGAAACTTCCCCCCAAAAAAGTTCCCCTATTATGCTATGTTCCTAATTTTGTTTTGGAGGTATCCTACAATAGGCTCACGTGCATCCAAGGTCAAACACACTTTCATTTTCTCATAATATACATAGCAGCTATAGCCTGACGTCGTCATACTCAGATTATAGTCAGAATGTGAGTCTGATACTGCTCCATTAGGCTGTGATTATGGAGCGGGTTTCAACCGAACCAGGGAAGAAAATGCCTCTGCACTCAATTGAATAGACCTACAACTAATCAGAGCAAAGGAGTAAGTGATGTATGTTCTACATTCATCTTTCCGATCAACAAATGCCTTGATCACGGTTCTCTGTTCGACTTTTAAAATGAATGCGCTGTTGATATATTCTATAACAAACACGATGGCGGAGTCTACACATCTCAATTCTCCAGCGGCAGCCATTTTGTTGTAAACGAATTCAACCCAAGCGCTCTTTGGTGACGTGGATGATTACGTTACTGTTGATCATCTGTTCATCATCGTA
Source organism: Tiaroga cobitis (assembly GCA_030578255.1). Classification (NCBI taxonomy): domain Eukaryota; kingdom Metazoa; phylum Chordata; class Actinopteri; order Cypriniformes; family Leuciscidae; genus Tiaroga; species Tiaroga cobitis. The sequence goes on along the minus strand of CM060602.1, from coordinate 35,644,920 downwards.
TAAAGCCCGCCCGACAATTTGATTGGTCCGAACAGCTCTGGTTTGAGCATAGTTGCTCCACAATGGATCAAGTCCAGACCAAACTTCCCAAATGTTGTGGGCGGGGCTAAGTTCGGCTGGCATCCAGGCTACATTGCAGCATCATATCAGTGCCTGAAACAGTTCAATAAAGGATTCGGTCTCTCTAAGACCTTCCTTTCTCAGAGCCTACTCTGCTCTGATTAATCAGAAGGCAAGTCTGTTGTGGCTGGTCTATGGTCATTATGCAAATTTGTTACAAACCTACGGAGGTTAGTGACTGTTTCAGACAGTTCAGAATTGGATCTTTCTTTTGGGAGACAATAACTCTATCGTGCACCTTGATCTTCAAAATGTTGCTGATCGTTTACATTCACAAACAGCAATATTACATGAAAGGTAACATCTGAAAAAGCATAATATGGGCACTTTAAAGGCAACATGATTTGGAAAACAAAATTTCACTGATTTACTTTCTCAAAAAAAAAAAAAAATCCTTATTGTAAAAGATTCATAATGGGTGCATGTCCAAAAGTTTTATCAAATTGTAAAAACCGAATAACCTTTTACTTTTCAACCAGCTCGACTTTACATGATAAAATCAAGTCCCGCCCACGTTTTATTTTTTTTACTGAACATCCTGTGTCACTCAGAAATACATCAGATTATATATGGAAAAATGGGTTTCGAATGGCGTTTCATGTTGAGCCCCCTCAGAAAGCGCCATGCTTGTATGTGCTTGTTAAGACTTTGAATGTAAATAAGGGAAATGTTGCTGACAGGTCTTCTATAACGTTGTTATACGTTTCTGCTTTGCTGTGGTTAAAAAGCAACCACCCTGCCTCACCCATTTTTTGTTTTTGCTTTACTTTTATCTTTTCATTTCTGTAGTCCATCCATCTTATAGCATCCATAAGACACAGAAAGACGTCTGGGAGAAAGAAAGAGGACAGGCGAGAGAAGGACGGGTGGGGAGAAAAGGGGGAAAACGATGGGGGAAGAAGAAAGGACAGTAGAGATGGGGAAACGCAAAAGTAGGGAACTGGGAAGGAGGGTGGAGAAGATAGTCTGAAAGAAGAAAATGGGAAGGACACAAGGGAGGGATAAAAGGGGTTCAAACAGAGGATTATGGGAATAAAGTGGCATGGAATCTCCACGAAAGAAAACAAAGGACACAACGCAGCCCATGTGAATGCAATTTCACATCCTCACTCACAACCACCCACCGACCCTCGGTCAAAAACACTGCTGTCTTTCTCCAGGAATGAAGTGCTCAGCATCTCTTGTTCGATATAATAAAGTTTAATTGAAGCCTTAAGGAAATGACTGCTGAAACACAGCTTATTCAGAATGTGATGACAGTGTCATATATATACTGTATGCCTTCAGCATCCCTTCTCACAAGACAGTATAGCAGTTGACCCTTAATGTGTGCATATGCGGTCTTAAGTCTACTGTCCTTTTTTTAATCAAATTAACGAATCCTTGCTGAATAAAAGTATTTCTTACAACAAAATCTCACTGACCCCAAACTTAACTAATTAGCTTGTATTTGCTTATAAAAGTTATCAAACCTGAAACACAAAGAGCAGTTTTCTCGATCTCAAATGCTATACGGTCAAAATCTGAAATGCTTTTGGCTTTTTTGCCTGCTTGGAAACGGATAGATGGATCCAATTTCAAAATTATTTAGGCACATTAACATCAACCACACCAGTTCTCAGGCACAATAAGTTGTTTTCATGTACAAATACTTTTCATACCTTTCAACACAAACAGACCTGGGTTATTTCAGTTCAGTGATTCGGTAAAGTGCTCCGTCATGTTCTTTAGCTTGTTTGCATAGAGTGTCCACTACATTCATAGACCGATTTTCCCTCGGGGTCACTGACATACAGCTCAACCTGAGCATAGCTGGCTACAGGCCTGGATAAAACACCCTTTTCAAATGCCAATCACACAGTCTTCATGAACAGGCAGGCTGTAAAACTGGACGTAAATGAGCTTCCACAGACAAAGCCTTTAAGCTTCAAGGAACAAACAGGGCAGATTCAAGTAGTTTGCTGCCTGAGGGGAGATATATATTGAGGAAAACAAGAGTCAAATAATACTGGAGATTGAGACCTTTAAACAGAATAGACAGAATATTTTCACATGGAGGAAATGGATGACTGATCCCAGGGTCAGGTTTAGGGAAAGTGGCCAACAATTTCCAGAAAGACGGGTATACGTAAGAATGTAAACTAAGCTGCTCCAACATGATATGTGTTCAAATATTTGTTGCTTCTCTGAGAAAGAGAGATGAGCCCAACAGGTTTAGGAGACTTGAGACTTGTAATAAACCAGTATCTTGTTTCTATACTAGCATCAGTGACTATACACACTAACTATAAGAAACACAGGCTGAATCCCAATTCCCAAACGATGTGTCCTATTATATAATGAAAGATTATTAGTGTGTCTCAACTCATAGCACGTTAAGAATAGTATGTGAAAGATGGCCAGATCGTGTACGATTTCCAGTGGATTTTTCAAATCCGTGCAAGAGATCAATAAATAAAAACTTTTCTTGAGCAACAAATCAGCATATTAGAATAATTTCGGAAGGACCATGCGCCACTGAAGACTGAAGTAAGTAATGATGCTAAGAAATTCAGTTTTACCATCACTGGAATAAATAACATTTTTAAATATATTGAAATATATTCACAATATTACTGTTTTACGGTATTTTTGATCAAATAAATGCAGCCTTGATGAGCACAAGCGACCTTTCAAAAACATGTAAACTGTCTGTCTACTCTCAAAGCTAATCTGCAAATCAGATTTTTTTTTTTTTTTTTTGCTAAACACGCAGTCATGTGGTGCAAATTTTTTTGATTCCACAGTGGGTTTGGCTACCCAACTCTCCAGAAAGAGAAACCAAGATATCTCATCACCTGTAACTTGTTGTGACAAGTTAGGAAAAACACTCAAGCCGCATTCACACTGACAGTGCTAGAGGTTCCCAAGCTTCCAAACTGTTCAAATTGGACCTCCAACAGTCAACGTCACTCATATTGCTGAAAATCTCCAACTGTCATGAAAAAAACATGTCTCTCCAAAAAGTTATCCGTGTGAACAGCCCTTCAGATTTACACACTTAAAAAGATTCAGTGGTGTAGAATTAATTAGAATTATGCCAAAAAAAATTCTAAATAAGGAGAAATGTCTTAAATGATTGCACTTTCATCTTTAATGGGTTATTTCAAAAATGAATTTAAACTAAATTAATTAAATGATCCCATGTTGGGAACCGATATATATATATATATATATATATATATATATATATATATATATATATATATATAAGCGCTCGGTAGAACCCATTATGGTTCTATAGCAGCTTTTCAGTATCACAATAAAACACTGCCAAAAGTTTGAGACAGTTCTTTGATGAAGTATCGATATGTTAATTACATTAAATATTAAATTAAGGTATATATTAAAGAAATGTCTTAATACTGGTGTAGTATTTGTCATTGCCAGTGCAAAATGTACTTGGTAAAAGTATTCAAATTGGGATTCATCCATATTTTGTAGAGCTAAGCAGTGGGATGTGCTTTCTGTGGAAGTTCTGAGCCAAACTTCAGCTATGGTCACAGCAGGTGGAGAACAGCTGTGTGGAGCACACTGACGCCCATCTGCTGGGAGCTGGGAGAGAACTAGACTCGTTGAAGAGCGACACATCAACCTATTCCGAAATTTTACAATTTTAGAGTTTAATGCTCTTTGAGGTACAGAACTACATATTTTACATGATAAAATTGAGTAATATGCCTCAGAGAAACTCAGCGTATTCTGTATTAAAACCATTAAACAAGCCATTAAAGGGATAGTTCACCCAAAAAAGAAAATTTTGTCAGTAATTACTCACCCTCATGTTGTTCCAACCCCGTAAGACTTTCGTTCATCTTTGGAACACAAACTAAGATATTTTGCGCACAAAAAGTATTCTCATCACTTGATAAATTTAAGATTGAGCCACTGTAGTCACTTGGACTATTTTAACAATGTCTTTACTAACTTTTCTGGGCCGACAAGTTTCGATCCCTTAGAAGCCTATGGAGGAGTGATCCAGCTCTCAGATTTCATCAAAAATATCTTAATTTGTGTTCCGAAGATGAACGAAAGTCTTACGGGGTTGGAACAACATGAAGGTGAGTAATTAATTACTGACATAATTTTCATTTTTGTGTGAACTATCCCTTTAAACATCAATGAAAAAAAAAAGTATGCTAATGTAATCGCCAGGTGATTTCCAAGATCTCAGTGAAAGAAAAACAGCAAATAGTTTCAGTGAACAAAATACCAGCATATTTGAGAAGATTCCAGTGTTGTGTCAAGGCAAGGCCATGAGGGGCCTGGATGACTGGGGTTTTACAGTAAAGCAGAGGCAAGCTTTTAGGAGGGTCCACAACGGAGCAGTCAACCTCTCTCGATTCTGTCCTCATCTTTCCTACACTGCTTTTGAAAGGGAGGGGGTTTGGGGGGCAACCTCGGGGGGCTTTTCCAACACAGTGCGCTCGGATGAACCTCCCCAGCCTCACAGCTGGGACATCATTAACTGAGCGGAGCAGGTCATGGGCTTTGGGCGAATAAAGAAACAGCAAGGAGACACAGAGAGGAAGAAAGAAAGATGATAAGGGCACTGCAGAATACTGTTACATACACCAATGTTCAAAATTTTGAGGTTAGAAAGATTGATTTTTTTTTTTTTTGAAAGAAAATATCATAGTTTCCACAAAAATATTAAGCAGCCCAACCATTTTTAACTGTAATGATAATAAGCATTTCTTGAGCACCAAATCAGCATATTAAAGTGATTTCTGAAGGATCATGTGACACTGAAGACTGGAGTAACGATGATGAAAATTCAGCGTTTGCCATTACAAGAACAAATTACATTTTAAAATATATTAAAATGGAAACGTTTTTTAAATTGTATTTAGGGCTGGGCGATATAATCAAAATCGTATATAACGATATGAGTAACTTTGTATCACGATAACAATATCATATAGTAATTTTTGCTTTAAATAAGGTTTTATGATATCAGCATTTTTGATACCATTTACTTGTCACAATTCTTGTCACCAATTTCAATATTAGAAAAAAACTAATAGCCGAAGTAAAGAAAAAAAACTCAAGCTTATTGAAGACAAGTTAACAATCAGTGATTAAATGAGAACAAATATAGGCTACTAATTACAAGCAATAGGACAAAACTACAATAGAACAAAGACACAAATTATATCAACCTACAGTACCAATTCATAAATTGCAAAAATAAGTCTAATTTAATGTACAAAACCACTGCATAGTCCTTACTGTGTAAAATAAAAGAGATTCTTCTGTTGTTTGATTAACATCAAAAGCACAGTACGTAGATTAGGCTGCTGTCACTTTAAAATCGAATGCACTGATCTAATACACTGATCCACATGCGCTTTCTTTCTCAACTGTTTACATTCACTTAAGACATAAATGACTGTTTATGAGGATACTTGAAAAGATGGGTATTTTGACGCAAAAGTATGTGTATTTGACCATTCAAGCTGATACGGCGGCAAAAAGAACTCAGTACTCTCTCAGACAGCGCTTGCATACAGAAATATGGTTTATACAATAGTTTATAATCACTTGTTTTTGAACAGCAATGCTTAAAAACGCATGCAAATGATAAGCTTTCGCAATGCCACAGCATGGCAATGTCACGTGAGCGCGTAACCATGATAAAGATAGTCCAAAGTCTCTACCGGTTGGCAAATTTCTACCAGTTAATCGTGTCTACCGGTATATCATCCACCCCTATTTGTAGCAATATTTGAAAATATTACTGTTGTTATTTTTTATCAAATCCTGTAAACGTATCCCTCGTGAGCAAGAGACTTCTTTCAAAACACCTTACCGATCCCAAACTTTTGAACAGTAGAGTACTTTATTGCAACTTTCAGTTTCAATGATAGACTTAACTTGGACGAATGTAAAACTGCAGTCTAAATGTAAACAGACCTGCCAGTCTCGTATGCGATTAATAAAATTCAATAAAAAATATTGACCAAAAAAAAACCTCAATGCTTTTTGCAGAATATCTTTAGCAGCTGTAGTAAACCCTCTTCAATTTATTATGAACAAAATGACCTACTGAAATAAAAAAGACTATTTATTTATTATATTTAATGATCATGCAGTGACTATTATTAATATTCCATTAAATTAATTGAGAAATATTTAAAGGTTGGCAATGGATTCATTTAATTTGCTAAAATGTATAGTAACTTTCTTTCAAATCTTAAGGCAATGCTCCATCCGAAATGCCATAAAGACCTGACAGGAGATAACATGAACTATAGGTGATGGATTACAAAACTAATGAAACTGATGTAAGGATTACAAAACTGATGAAACAGCCTGACTCTGAGCTGTTTGGGAAATGAAAATGCCATGCAATACATCCACGCTTCAATGCACTGACATTAAAATGCTCATTGTAGTAATAAAAATTAATACCTTACCTAACTTTAAAATTAAGTATTTCACAACCAGTCATACATCTCAATAAGAGACTTATGTAACAGTGTGTTGACTTTGAGTGAGCTTGGAGAAAACACACTCCATTACGTGTACAATAACACTATTCACCGAGACCTCCGGGTCCTTACTAACATTTCTGACCCAAATTCCAAAAGCTGACAATCATCTTTTCTCTCAACTTGGCCACACTACAATCATTAATCTAACAATATTTGCTGGAAATATTCTCTTGCTAGCTACTATTACCCCTTTTCCACCAAGGCAGAGCTGGTGCTGGTTCGGAGCCAGAGCCTAGTTTCAAATCGGTTCTTTGGTTTTCGACCACCAAAGCACCAGCTCCGAACCAGTAAAAGTGGTTCTTAAGTAGCACCAAATCATTGCTGGTCTAGAAGTAAGAACCGCTTACGTCAGCGGCTGGGGGGCGGGGTTACCGTGGCCAACAAGACGAACAGAAACTTGTGACCGCCATTTTTGAATTAGCAGCTAATCGAGCTAATAGCAGCTCGATTGTAATCTCCGTTTATGCAAGTTACGGCGAGCTGCACGAACACGTTGTATTCGCCGTGTTTGGATGCCGATGTACGTTAGGTTCGCAAAGCCATGAGCATCAATAGTAATGCAACGGCCGCCATTGTTGATAGAAGGCTTATTCGAGATGCATCGGAGCGGAGGGAGTGTTTGGAGATCATGGAGATCTCCTTGTGCTTTTGGATCGCTTTCGCAGTGCTTTGATGTCATGCGGTGATCGATCTGCGAGAAGCCGATGCATCTCGAACAAGCCTGGCGTGTTTGTGTTTGGCGCTACCGCACTAGCGTTGCTGGGCAACATGAGACGTATGCAGTGACGTAAGATCTGGCTCTGTTGTGGCTCTCAAGCCGGTGGAAAGGCAAACCGGTTCTTAGTAAGCTTGTCAGTCGAACCAACTCCGAACCAGCTCTGGCTCTGACTCTAAACCAGCACCTGGTTCTTGTTGGTGGAAAAGGGGTATATGTGCATCAGTAAAAATTACGGACAAGATGCCATGGCATTAGTTTTACTGCTTATTTGCAAAAGACCACTGAGCTCTTAACTTACCACCAACAACATGTCAAACAAACTAAATATTTCTGTTCTTCACCAGCTAAGCAAACTGTGGATCCCTGATATCTGATCGGCCTGATTTGGTTAATGTGGTCACAGCTTTCACATCCTTTTTGGGATTTTTTAGCTTTGTGGTTTTAAAAAAAACCTGGCCCACCCAGAATCGACTGCAGAAAATGCTTAAAACGGTGCTGCTGACATAACCAGACCTGGAAGAAAAATAATTTAAAAAAAGACTGCTGATAAATCAAGAGCACGGCTTTTCTCTCATCTTACATCTAAAATTGAAGTGAAGTTCCGTGGTTCAGGTCTGAAGTGATAAAACAGAGCCTAAGAGGAGACCATTAATAAGGACTATCAGCAAACAAAATACACCAAAGTCAAGGCTTGAGCAAGAAATATTGCCCAAACATCAGAATTGTTGGAAAAAGGGCAAATGTGAGTGTAAAGCCTGAATAGAACTGACCATTAAGAAAAATTATGGCCTCTACATGTACCTCACATTGCCCCATAACACTTTTTTTTATCTTGAAATTGAAAAACAGAACAAAAATATTGATGTGACCTCTGGCATGACATGTTTTTGTCCAATCAAATGGTCTATACAACATTTCTGAACTGAAATATTGACTGCCCTTCTGAAAGTAATGATCAACATGAGCACAGGGGAAATTCCAAATATATTTACTCTAAGTAAAATAAATCACAAGGCATTTTTTTATTCCCATAAGACTTATGACTCAGCCAATGTTGGCCTTTGAGCAAACATTTCTTCATTAAAGCTGAAAAGTGTATGTTTTTTATACAATGAAATCTCCTATCACAACTTATGTGCAATGACAAATATGTAATTTGCAGGATCAAAAGTGTAAACACTGTGGTTCTGTGGTGCTATTAAAACACTCTTCTGTTCATTTGAACATTACACCATGCAGCCTGACATAGTATCACTGCACACTGTTTGGGACAGGAGGACTATCTGTCCAAACAATGGAAAAAAGGGGCAGTGTTCAGGAAACCGTTCTTCTTTACAATTCTGTTTGGTGACCCTTGTGCAGAAATTCCAACTTTAACAAAAATGCCTGGTTGTTTTTTTGACTGATCAGATAGATGTGCAGAGTTGCAAACCACAATTGATTTGTAAATCAAACTGATCAGACAATGTGAAAGACCAGACTCTTCGAATGGCTGTTCTCCATTTTAATCAAGTCAGACAATGGTATTGTCGTCGGTGTGAGATTGGATGGCTAATGCGCTTCTCTTGATGATCACGATTAAAAAAACAACAGCTTATAGACATTAAACTGCTCTTTCCACTTAATGTTCATTTACGGGGGATGTAAAGAGCTCTTTAGGAAGGATGGAAAACGTGTATACAGATGTGTTTACTGCTGGCCTAAGTGCACAAATGGCTGGCAAGAATTGCATGATGCGTTTGCATCTTTTTTAATTCCAAAAAGCTCCCTTTCTACTTTCTGCAACTGCATGGATTACAAGCACAACTCTTCAAAATTTCTCTTTTTTATTAAGTCATTCGAATGTTTTTATCATTAAGTCCCTGGCCGTGATTTAAAAATCATGCTTTTCCCCATTATTGTTGAATCACAGAAGCTACACCAGTTACTTTGCCAAGAGATCTCTTATTTATTGTTTTTGTATCAGACAGAGAGAAACAGGCATAGAAGAAAAAGGCTCCAGGCGAGGTGGTCTTCATTCCAGATTTCTCTGTTCCCCATTTCTCTATCCTCTCACCCCATCATGTCAGCTGTAAATGATTTCTCCTCCCTCACCCCCTCATCTCTATTTCTCCAATCCGTCATGCCTTTGTTTCTCTGAGGTGGTACAGTAAGGATTGAGCTTATGCACTCACCTAAAGGATTATTAGGAACACCATACTAATACTGTGTTTGACCCCCTTTCGCCTTCATAACTGCCTTAATTCTACGTGGCATTGATTCAACAAGGTGCTGAAAGCATTCTTTAAAAATGTTGGTCCATATTGATAGGATATCATCTTGCAGTTGATGGAGATTTGTGGGATGCACATCCAGGGCATGAAACTCCCGTTCCACCACATCCCAAAGATGCTCTATTGGGTTGAGATCTGGTGACTGTGGGGGCCATTTTAGTACAGTGAACTCATTGTCATGTTCAAGAAACCAATTTGAAATGATTCGAGCTTTGTGACATGGTGCATTATCCTGCTGGAAGTAGCCATCAGAGGATGGGTACATGGTGGCCATAAAGGGATGGACATGGTCAGAAACAATGCTCAGGTAGACCGTGGCATTTAAACGATGCCCAATTGGCACTAAGGGGCCTAAAGTGTGCCAAGAAAACATCCCCCACACCATTACACCACCACCACCAGCCTGCACAGTGGTACAAGGCATGATGGATCCATGTTCTCATTCTGTTTACGCCAAATTCTGACTCTACCATCTGAATGTCTCAACAGAAATCGAGACTCATCAGACCAGGGAACATTTTTCCAGTCTTCAACTGCCCAATTTTGGTGAGCTCTTGCAAATTGTAGCCTCTTTTTCCTATTTGTAGTGGAGATGAGTGGTACCCGGTGGGGTCTTCTGCTGTTGTAGCCCATCCGCCTCAAGGTTGTGCGTGTTGTGGCTTCACAAATGCTTTGGTGCATACCTCGGTTGTAACGAGTGGTTATTTCAGTCAAAGTTGCTCTTCTATCAGCTTGAATCAGTCGGCCCATTTTCCTCTGACCTCTAGCATCAACAAGGCATTTTCGCCCACAGGACTGCCGCATACTGGATGTTTTTCCCTTTTCACACCATTCTTTGTAAACCCTAGAAATGGTTGTGCGTGAAAATCCCAGTAACTGAGCAGATTGTGAAATACTGTCTGGCACCAACAACCATGCCACGCTCAAAATTGCTTAAATCACCTTTCTTTCCCATTCTGACATTCAGTTTGGAGTTCAGGAGATCTTGACCAGGACCACACCCCTAAATGCATTGAAGCAACTGCCATGTGATTGGTTGATTAGATAATTGCATTAATGAGAAATTGAACAGGTGTTCCTAATAATCCTTTAGGTGAGTGTATACACCACTGAGTGACTTTCAACTTCCTTGTAAGGTAGCAAAACATGTTGCTTATGTTTAAAATGGAATGTATACCTCATGCTTGCACATGGTACAATCCACTTTCCCTCTGTGTACATTTGTGGCACCTTTCCTTGTAAAGAATTGTACACATTTAATGTATCATCGTCATCAGAAGATTTCTGCCCAGTGAACGTTGCATTGCACACATACCTCTAAGCAAAATATATAACTCTCCCAGCTCCCCTCCTTGTGTCTAAAATACGATCCTTAAACACGTGGCCATGCAATCTATAGTCTAACTCATGCATTTTAAACGTCATAAGATAATACAACTGATTAGGAATACTAATAAAGAATAATAATACAGATACATAATACTAAATAATGAAATTATATTAAAAGATGAAATTTTAGTCTTCACCATCATACGAACACATCTTGAAGTCAGCTTTTAAAATTTTGGTCCAAGTTTGTAGCCTCATTTCAAGTGATTTCCGTTCTATCAAACTGTTCCAAGCAGGAAGTTTGACATTCCAAGTTGAATGGAATGCAGCATGTGAGATTGCTAGATATTTTAGTTATTTATTTCCGTACCATTCCAACTTTGTCTTTAAATAACACATTAATGAAAGAGAAAACTGCAAAAAAATAAATAAAAAATCAGGAAATAGGCTACATCACCTGAGGGTCAGATGAGTCACATGACTAGGAATTTCAGTATGGTTCATAGAGGTCACTAAAGCACAGATTTCATCCATCTGCATCTGAAAATAATAACCCTTCTCTCTCCTCATTTTTAGTGTGTGCTAAGGCAAGCATCAATCTTACTAATGCGCATTGATTTGAACTTGACCCTAAGTATTAAACACAAGCAATTAACTTCAGTTTGTGCTAGTACAGACATGAATGGTACCTCAAATTGTGCAGCTTGATGAGAGGTCATCAGAAGTCTAAGGAATAGCCTATCGCATATGAACTCTTTTGACATGGGCCAGTAAACAACCACTTAACAATCCAGAACCTAGCAACCACACAGAGTAAAAATGTAGCCTCTAGGTTCTTGTTCAAAAGTCTAATTCCTGTTCAAAAGTCTAATTCCTTGTAGATTTCAGTAATCCTAACCACAAAACCAGCAAGTAAATATGTCTACAGGTGTCTTTAAATAAATGTATGGGCACAAACAGCCCTTTTATGGTGTGAATCAAACAGATGCATCCTCTGTGTGGGATGGGGAGAAAAAAACAGCTGTTAACAATTCATCCCAGCAGGAAATAAATGAATCATATGGACAGATGACCTTTGACCCATCTAACGCACAAACACATATCCACTCAGGCATAACTTGACGATTGGTCCTTTCTAGAATTGACATCTACTTAGTCGCTGTCCTCACTAACAGACCCAAAAAGGGATCTGTATCAACAACCCCCCACAAAAGAACCTCTGTTTATTATTATATGGCCATATTTACATTTATTCCACAGATTTCCCCCCCCAAAATCAGCACAGAAGAGACACAAAAAAAACATCTGCAGATTCCATCTGGGCCTGCTCATTGGGGAATCTAGGTCTAAACATGGAGAGGAAATATGTTCACTTTGGTCAGCGACAAATAAGGAGTGAAAGCATGCAAAGCAAACAAATAAATAATAAAATAAATAATGTTTAATAAACAAAAATAAACAAATAAATAAAATAACTGATTTTATAGTCTAGAATGTTTTATCTAATTATTGTTTATTTATTTCATACATTTACATTTTAAAAAATATATAAATAAACATAAAATAGCTGATTTTACACTCTCTGGAACGTTTTTATATTTTTTAAAACTTAGTACTAAAATAAATAAACGGATTCTGATGTTATGCTCTATAGAATGCTTTAAAATTTATATATTTTTAAATTATAGATATTAGTTGTCAATGTGATTTATTAAATTAATTGTGACCAATGGGAACCTTTTGTCATCTGAATCCAAAGGATGCAATGGAACAAATTCAGAACAAGAAATGAATCTAAACTTATTTTTCTTTACCAATTCAATCTTTCTCTCCTAATCATTTGGACCATTTAGTGTTGGCTAAATTGCTGAAACGATTAAACACAGAGAGTCTCTATAGAGAGCGCATCATGGTGCTCAATAAACATTAGCAATTAGATATAAAGCACAACAACAGTCTCTTAGCTTTGCAGAGAGCTCATATGCATGGTCTCCCAGCCCAATCCTAAAAAAACCCATAGAGGAAAGAGATCCCACCAGTTTCCTGTTCTGCTGAAAATCCACATTAGGATTCAAAGAGCAGCGTCAGCGGGAGCAGAGCATTTAGATTGACAAACTACGGGAAAAATGGGTTATGAAGGAGGATCCCTCGGGCTATCTGAAAACGCCCCGGTGTTGATTCCGAGACCCAGCGTGAGCGCTTGATTTCACACCGCAGCATCTGGTCTCGTTCTGCCTCCATTTACACCATCTGCCTTTAATGCCTTAATAGAAACAGACAGCTACAGAAATGAGCACTCTGCCCCTCCATGCTCTGTCACATTCCTCTCACTCCATCTCTAATCAACTAGATGTTGATACAGGTCAGTGGAAGAACCACATCACAATAACAAAGAGGTTCAGGAGACAGGGCAGATTCAAGCAACTTATAGTCTGGGTGAGAATTTGGTGATTTAGTGACTTGATTAGAAGAATCTGGTTCAAAATAAGATCCAGTTATGCTGCCTGTGAAATGAGGTTTTGGTTATGACAGTGATTGTCATTCAGATTAGATATAGTTTACTTAATATGTCCCAATTTGAACCTATCAAAACAGCAGACATTACTGCGGTTTTAACCACGTTGCACTTTTCAGAAAGAGCCTGTTATCCAGGGCAGAAACATTACTTCTGTTAGAGTCGAGGAACAGTGTAGACAAATCAGAGAACTAATGCATGTGAAAATGCATTGTATTTCATTCATATTGCAGAACATGAAATCAGTCTGGACTGTTTTTACACCATGATTACAAGTTAACTAAAACATAGGGCCTACATAATTTTTAAATGTTTGACTTGATGTACTAAGATGAAACTAAACATGAAATTAAAATATTACCGGTAAAAGAAAATAACTAATACAAATGACACAAACATGCAACAAAATTACTACAACTTTAAAATGAAAGCTGTAAATATAAAAATAAAAACTAATCTAAAATAGTCAAAAAGTAGACTATAGTATCTCATTGATAGGCTGTTAAAATAAGATTGGTCTGGAGTTCATGATGTTCAGGTAATACTGACTTTTTAGTTGGGTTCTCTCACTGACCTAAACAAAACCCAAATTAAGTTACAGCTATACGTTATATATTTGAAGCTCCAGTCCTCTGTTGAACCACAAAATGTTGTCCAATATAGTAGCATTTGTGTCTGGGCTCAAATTTGACGATTAAAACACATTGTGGGGAAAAATCATAGTAAACAAATTCAAACTGACAAGTGTAAACGGGAATACGATGAAAGTGTACATGGCTTCCGAAACATCATGTTATCAAGTTGCTAACGTTATGTTTTTGAAGTATGACATGGAGTCCCAAACATAAACTAAGTGTGACAGTGTGGTGCACAAAGTTTATCTTGACTGTTTGAACCATGAACCTCTGTATGACAGTGTAAACAGACGGTCTGACCTGCTGGTAGTTCTCCTCTTGCGGTTTAAATGTGTGATCCAGCGGCTGAAACCTCAGGTTCACATGAGGAAACTGATGAAGCCAGTAAGTCCACCAAGGAGCGATATAATCAACTCGTGCAGACGACATCCTTCAGCAGTCGAGGAGACGGATGAATCACTTTCCCAGATAGAGACGGTAGATAATTAGGGTGTTTCTTCCCCGTTTACTCTCCGGTGTCTTGTCTTCTCAAACAAAAGCCATGGATGTGGACATTAGAGAGACTGAGTACTGAAACAAAAGTGCCGAAAGGGACACAAGAAGCTCTCTGAATACTTCCCCCAAATCGCAGACCATGAGAATTCACGGGAAACGAGGACTTATTTCATTAAATCCTGGTCTCGTGCCGCAGCCATTCCTGCGCGTGTCTTGCGCTCATTCTCTGCTCATAACTCGGGAGCGAGCTTGCCTTGAATGAGCGCACGAATGGGACTCGGGGTCGCGCCTGAATAAGAAAAGAGGCAGTTTCTTTCTTTCGGAAATTTTTTTTTATGGTGGTTTAATTGCGTTGAAAACGAGATTTAGTAGAGATTGGGTATATTATTTATTTTAGAGTTTAGATTTAAATTATTTGTTAGAATAAAATATACTTTAAAAGATAAATGCTGAATGTAGTCATTTATATAAAAATATATCCGACGCAATGCTGCCATCTATTGGGCAATTCAAGTAAATGCAGACCGGTACATAAGATCAATTTGTTTTCAGTTTTATTTTCTTCTCATCGTTTCGTTCGAAAGGGGATTAGGGGAACAGATAAATTAAGGCTAGCATACTACTCCATTAACTTATATAGTGAGACCATTTTATTATTGTTTGCCATTTAAATTGTATTTTATTAGTGTTCGCCGAAAGAACTCCACAGACATTTTAATCACCATGGGGAAAATCGCAGAGTAAAACTGGGAGTTGTGAAAAATATGATACACCGGTGTTTTTCCAGATGAGAAGTTTATCTATTTATCATCTTTTTATTCTTTTAATTCATTTTATAACTGTATCATTTATCTCTTCATTTCTTTTAATTTTCCTTGCTTTCATTTTGTGATTATTTTAATTCCTTTCTCTGAAGCACTTTGAATTGCCATAGTGTGTGAAATGTGCTATATAAACAAACTTGCCTTATGCTAATTCTTTAAGAACATGGTATCTGTGTGTCGGTTTTGTAAGTAATCTCAAAACGTCAATCCTCTTGTCAGGGTCTTGCAGAGTAAACAGTGCATTTGTTGAAATATCAGCAATAAATTATCTAAACAAACACCTCGTGATTTCAGGAACTCGAAGAGAAGGCCAGTATTTGCTAATAAATCTTATTTTTCCATCTAGTTTTAGATGACAAAGCAATTTTGAAAAAAAAAAAAACATGTTTTATAGCTGCACAAAATGGAAATGACATCCATTCCATGCAATGACCCACCCATAAAACGTAACCTGTGTATTTAAAAAAAAAAGGTGAACATACTAAAGATGCCATGATCATGGACACAAGGGAATGTGTCAGTTTTATTACATCTACAGAAGTTTTGGAAATGTTTAGAGACTGACTTTGTACCAAATACCATTGTTAGTTAAAATACCATAAATATTATTGGTTTTCTAAACAAGCTATTTAAATTATAATTGTGCAAGGACTTTATAACTAAGGATATGAAGCTTGTGAGAAACACAGCAAGTCAAAAGTTTGGACACACTCGACTAACATTTACAATATAAACTTTTTGGCTTAAAAGCCTTAAGGCTTACTAATAAGTTTGAGCTCAATGGAAATTTCACATGTTTTTCAAAAATACAGTAAAAACTGATGTTGTGAGAGACTTCAATTTTAAATATCGTATTATCTATTTTAATATAACAATTGTTCCTGGCAAAGCTGAATTTTCAGCATCTGATTTGGTGCTGTAACATTTATAATCAATGTTAAAAACAGAAAAGATGCCCTAAATATCAGCATTTATTTGAATGTTTTTGTAAAAATACAAGTATTCGCTGACCAATTCTTTAAAAAAAAAAATCTTACTGACCCCCCCGAAAAAACGGGTATGTATACTTGGCACAACCTAAACAAGCATGATTTTTATTTTATCAAACAGATCAAAAACTGTGAACAGTATAGAAACACACAACCCACTTAATTTTTTCCCAATTTTATTCCAACATTTTGTACAAGAGACATCTATTTCAGCTCCTTCACAGCCAGACCTGAAAGCAGAAAGAGAGAGGGGTCACATTTACAGTAATGCTTCTGAAGGGACCAAGTCAAGGTGTGTGTCAGCTATAAGTGTTAGTGAACCGGTGGAACTGAAATCTCGGAGTGATGCGAAACTCAGCACTAGGTCCATCATTGCTCTAGCAAGCGTGTAAATGCACAGTGGGCACAGAACAAGCCCAAAGTGTTTGGACAACTTGCACACTTCTCACAAACACCTGATGTTTCCAGTCGGCTGGCAATTGAAGATTAAAATCAAGTAAAGGATCTCACAAAAATTCAATATAAACCAATTAAGAGCTTAACTATAATACATAAACAGCTTTACTTCAAGCCTGAAAATGTTAACATTCCCTGTTGTTTATAGGTATACGATACAGCAATACGATAGCTATAGCTTAAAACGGAAAAGTTTTTCCTTTGAGTTTTCCCGCATACAGACGACACCATTGTCAAAACGATCTCCATTCACACGGATCCGCGAACACGAATAAAAACCACCTCGCCATATTTGTCATGCTTTACGTGCAAATAGATGAGGACAGATAAAAATTCTGAAGCCATGCTCTCGTTTGCAGTCAAACAGGTGACCACTGCCGTGTGTGTGTCCTGTCGCAAAATGCTGTGAAAACTCCCACACGACTTTAATAGTGTGATTAAAGGGTTAGTTCACCCAAAAATGAAAAGTCATTAATTACTCACCCCCATGCTGTACCAACCCCGTAAGACCTTCGTTCATCTTCGGAACACAAATGAAGATATTTTTGATTAAATGTGACAGCTGGATCACTCCTCCATATTATCCCTAAGGGAATGAATCCTGACGGCCCAGAAAGTCATTAAAGAAAATGTTTAAATATTCCATGTCACAACAGTGGCTCAACTATAAGTTTATCAAGCTACGAGAATACTTTTTGTGCGAAAAAACAAACAAAAATAACGACTTTATTCGACTATTCCTTTTCTTCCTTGTAGGCCTGAAACGAGACTTCAAGAGATTTCCACGACGCATGCGCGAGAATTGCGATCTCCTTCAACTACTTCAGTTCAGTTCTCGCGCGTGCGCGTCGTGGAAATCTCTTGAAGTCTCGTTTCAGGCCTACAAGGAAGAAAAGGAATAGTCGAATAAAGTCGTTATTTTTGTTTGTTTTTTCGCACAAAAAGTATTCTCGTCGCTTGATAAACTTATAGTTGAGCCACTGTTGTGACATGGAATATTTAAACATTTTCTTCATTGACTTTCTGGACCGTCAGGATTCATTCCCTTAGGGAGCCTATGGAGGAGTGATCCAGCTGTCACATTTAATCAAAAATATCTTCATTTGTGTTCCGAAGAACGAAGGTCTTACGGGGTTGGTACAGCATGGGGGTGAGTAATTAATTTTCATTTTTGGGTGAACTAACCCTTTAAGGTGTGTCCAAGATAACGCACTTCAATAATGCGACAAATAGGAATACTCCGTCTAAATTCAATTTGCGTTTACTTCGAGTATGACTTTAGCCAGATGATTAATCAGAAATCAGTCTACATGTTAGTTTCTTAATCAGAGTATTGTCCTAATCGGCTTAATATCAGAATATTGTCGTCCATGTGAACGTACTGACTGATGCGTTGTTATAATCTTATTTGCATTTCATCCCTGCGGTTTGATTGGGTGTTGTTGAAGACTGACCTGGTGGCAGGGACTGCTTGAGCTTCTCAGCCTTCTCTTTGTCTGTGATGACCAATGTGTACAGGTATCTGCTGCAGCGGACCTTGAACTTCACATTGTCTTTGTTCTTCTTGATCTTGACAGCTGTTGGACAACATAAATTTAGAGAAGTCATCAATACAAGTACACATTTCCAATAGCCAATGCAGAAGCTAAATATGCGTATACGCATTTAATATGTTAAAATAGCAAGAGTATTATTTGCACAATACTTGTCACAAACTCAGGCATTTGAAATTCATTCTTTTTTGTACATTATGTCCTCTTAGACCAACAGTAAAAAATCGGTTCAATCTTAAGCCAGTGCATGTCAATCCGTCAGCTTACTTCAAGGTGTGCGTCAGCTATAAGTGTTAGTGAACCGGTGGAACTGAAATCTCGGAGTGATGCGAAACTCAGCACTAGGTCCATCATTGCTCTAGCAAGCGTGTAAATGCACAGTGGGCATAGGACAGGCCCAAAGTGTTTGGACAACTTGCATACTATAGTCTCTGGCCTTGACCACACTAATACGTTTTCATTTGAAAATCCATCTTTCTCTGTTTTGGCCTTCTATCCACACTGAGACGCCATTTTTACCAACGAAGACAGAGCTTTGAAAACGCTCCTAAGTGGATAAATCTGAAAAAATGTTGTGAAAAAACAGCATTGAATTGTGGACTGTGAAAACAATGACGTGACGCATATCGTACCCATGGTTATACCAGCATTGTGTCTGTTGATTACTGTCAGTGTTGCAAAGGATAAATGCTCCTTTGTAGAATCTTCATTTTACTTTCCTGCAAAGATGACTCACAATTGCTGGGAAAAAAAAACAATTGTGTTTTAGACCATACGGTTTTGAGGGAGACATGGACGCAAAAGTGAGCGTTGGGATATTTTGGTAATACAACGACCGTGCCAGAAGAACATTGTGTTAACTTTGTCTGCTCTCTCTGTATAATCTAATAAGCTTTTATAAGGATTTACACATGCACAGCAAGTTGATTTAAGCATTTTTAGACGTTTCAGTGTGGATGAGCAACTTTTGGAAAACTAGCGGGCGGGGAGCGTGCGTAAAGTTTTCAAATGTATCCGGTTTAATGTAGACAGAGCATCTAAACCTGAATTGAGTGTCAGACGTTCAAAATGTGCAGTCCTCATGGATTGAGAAGCACTGCCATCAGTTCTGTGAAAACTTGAAAAGCATCAAAACAGTATACAAACCACCTGACATAATATACAGTACTACACCAGCAATACATGAAATGAAAAACCGCCTCAAGAGATCACAAATGGATTATGACTGGTTTATTTGAAACTAAACTTACACTTGGCATCCTTCCTTCTTGCTGTAAGCAGGAAATCTTTGATTTCTTCAATTTTGCGTGGCTGTTAAGAAAAAAACGCACATTTGAGAGATCCCATACACATGACTTGCCATACACATATAATAGCACTCATATCAATGTTAAAATCAGAATCATGGTTTCTCAACAGCCTAAGCTTTCCACTTGTTTCTGACATTTCTATATCCACAAGAGCGAAAAACAGGTTTTTAGCATTAGCTAGCCACATTCTGCGTTCCCATGAACCTATTCCCATAGACTACTTTTAAGTTAATTTTAACAGATTCTTTTAAAACAGATCAAACAGAACAATCCATCAATTAGTAAAACAACACTAATGCGAAATCCAAACACATTCTCACCATTTTGTTTCAGGTGTGGCTTGACCCTGCAATGCAACAAAACAGACTTTATTGTAACACTTTTCTAAACAACTTCCGGTAAATATTCAGTTTAATTAACACATTTATACATATGCTTTCACATCAAACATTCTATAAATATGTATATTGATGGATGGATGCAGATTTAAATGGATTATTTGGACAGAGCTAAACTGCTAACACTTACACGTCCTGCGAGCGAGAGGGGAAAAGGGGCGGGACTTCCGCGTGATTCCGTCATATAAAGGGCTACGGTGGCTCGAGAGGGGCTTTCCAGTCTAGCAAGTCAAAACTCACAGTGACATCTACTGTTTAAGCATGGATATGTCTTCATGTCATTTATTGATATAGACTATATTGAACATATTTGTACTTAAAATACTTAAAATTTGAACACCATTTAATATTATCAATTTGCGCCATTTAAATAAAAAATATATTTGATCATCGTTGTTATTGTATTGTTGCTATGTCTACACTTCATTTTCTTCATAGTTTGACATAAAATAGACACAAAAAGAAAAATGAGATAAAGAGAAAATGAACAAATTCTAAACATTCTTATATTCTAACCTTAAATGTTGATATTGAATAAAGACAAAGTTTTATGTTTATTACCCAGGATAGTGTTTTAATAAAATGTGAAGCACTGGTTACAAAAATGTTACTGGATATTAACAATCTTCAGACCAGAATCATTATTAAGGAATGTGTTATTTTAAACATGAATAATTTTGTGCATAGAATTAAAAAGCAAACAAAATATCAGTTCATTAGCTTATACAGATCAACCACTTTTTTTTGTCATTACATTTATGGTCTCACTGTGTATAATGAGGTGTAGTTAAAGATAAATATTGGGACTGGCATTATTATTTATGCTATTATCATTATTATAATATATTATTACACTGTAAAAAATATAATGTTGGTTTAACTTAAAAAACTAAGTAACCTAGTTACCTTGACATTTTGACTTCATTGAAATAAAAAATGTGAGTTAATACAATGAAGGAGATTGGTTTAAGCCACAGAAAATCCAAATATGTTGTTATCTAAACCACATTAATTATCTAAGTCGATTTGACAAAATAATGATAAATCGTGTGTGTGTGTGTGCCTGTGCCTGTGTGTGTGTGTGTGTTGGTGTGTGTGTGTGTGTGTGTGTGTGTGCCAACTTTAAAAGTGAATCATTGATTTGCTAGATCTGATTCTAAACAGCCATCAGTTCAAACAAGTTATGCACATCTGCCATGCATGCACATCAATAATTCACACATCTGGCTTTTGAGTTTATTTTACCTCATCTGCTGGATTCTTGAGTGACATCTGCAGCTTCTCTGCACTTAATTAATAAAGGTTGACACCAGCACTGCCCTCCTCACTAATTACGCTCCCAATGGCTCATATGTGTTCCGGCCCACGTAGAAGGCATAGGGCAGATCCCACAGCTCGCTCCCCTCCACTGAGCAGAATGCTGATTGGGTTCATTTGGCTCAGTGTCTTTGCTGCTTCCATTCAGGGAATTTATTCAAGCCTGTCCGACTTCAGTCAGATGTTATTGAAGGTAGGTTTGGTGCAGGTTGGGCATTAAAACTTAAAATCTGAAAAGCATATTTCAGATGGTTGATGAGGAGCAAATTTCCCCATCTGCACAGTGCTCATAGGCATTTATCATACACTGTAAGCCCGAACAGTACTACTAGCTTATAAAGACTGAGGTCACTACAGTTAAAATCTCTTGCTGAGTTAATCCACCTTTAAACTATTAATGTCTATGAACAAATATGTATTTTTATATTTGTGTGGCTCAGCATTTCTGAGTGAACACCGCTGGTTCACTCAATATTTTTAAGTGTACTGTCGATCACGTGATATGACGTCATGACGTGCCGTCCTAGCTGACGTTACCTGAAAAATCTATCCAAGATGGCTACCCTCTCGAGCGACGTGGTATCAAGCATTAAACAACTTTAAGGTAAGCCAAAACACTTCAAAACTACTTTGCTTGTTGTAACATTGTAAGAATATCATATTTCACATGATATTTGACTGTTAGACGAGGCTATTTTTAATATGTAAGTTGCAAGCGCCCAGCCTCACGGTGCCGCGCGCATTTTTTATGCGCCGAAAGCGCGAGCGCCATTACGTTACCGTTAGTCCGCCTGCTAGTGACAGATAATATCATGTGTGCTGTTAATGTCGTGGCAAGACAATAATGTTAACGGTAGTTATTAACTCTTTTCAGCAAGCGATAGTCCTTCCGTTTTTGAGTGTGTTGCTACTGTTTGT
Organism: Tiaroga cobitis; assembly: GCA_030578255.1. NCBI lineage: Eukaryota > Metazoa > Chordata > Actinopteri > Cypriniformes > Leuciscidae > Tiaroga > Tiaroga cobitis. The sequence goes on along the minus strand of CM060602.1, from coordinate 35,622,534 downwards.
GTTAAGCGCCCTGCTCTGGTAAGTTGAATGTGATGTTATTCCCAACTTAACGTACATGCACCCAAATGAGCTAGTGGCTAAAGTTAGCTGTAACTTACACTCAAACAAAGTTAAGGTTATGGGTTAATAGTTAACGAATGAACTCTGCAAGTTTTCATTAAACCTTTACAAACGTCTTTTCATTATAGGTTGAAGTGGAAGAAGTACAGAGAAGTGCATCCCCCAAAATCAAGGTGACTCAAATGTTAATTTAGGCTGTAACCTATTTTTCACCATTTATTTTATTTGTGTTTCACCTGTATTTTGAAATCTGATAACATTGTTATTTGCACTCTTGGTCATAAAGTGCTTCACTGGTTGGGGGGTCAGCCCTGGTCTAGATTTTATGCAGTCAGCAGTGAATTCATGGACACTGAAGACTTTGATCGTTTTTTTGCAAAGTGAGTTGTAATAGTATCTATAAAACCCACTCTTTGCCGATTATTTTTGCTTTTTCTGTTCTTGAGTAAATCGATCAAAAGTCTCTTAAAAATTAAATATCTTGCTGTCTGTTTTTGTGTGCATGTGCAGACCTACATTGTCACCAGAGTTCAACTTTATCGGTAAGTTACATTAACACTTGAAATTTTGTATCATATTTTGTATCATTAATTTGTAAAAGAGGTTGAATGCAAAATTTGATTGGTTTCATATTGATTGTTTTATCTGTGCCCACAGAACCAACTTACTCCAAATATCGAACAAGTCTGACCTTTCTGTGGTAATCACACATTTCACATGCAGGAACATTAACTATGTTAAGTTTATAAGTAGACAGTCTGAAGCATAAGGAATTTTAGTGGTCAAATGATTCAATGGAGTGGAAGTGCAAGTTGTGTGCTGTCACTTCAGACACCCGGGCCCATTTATTTAGGCACTACCGTTTACAGCATAGTCATTATTCAAGAGTTAGCCCTTTGCCATGTCTCCACAACTCTTGTATTTGTACATTTCCATCATTTAATGCATTGAAAATTCATTTGTCACGTGTCCACAAAGACACATGCAGAACTGGTGCAGGTGAAAGAGCACAAGTAAGACATACACTTTTTAAGTGTCCATTGTGTGAGTTCAAACAGCCTTTCTCAGAGGTGACACTGTTCAGTCATTTAAGAGGACATTTAAAAAAACATGAGAATGTACCTTGCCCATTTAAGGACTGCAACTACCGCACAAATGTCTATTCATCATTTAATGCACACAAAAGTAGGACACATGAAGGCAGTTTAAACTTTTGTGATGACATTGTATTAACAGAGAATGATAGTGCACCAGTCATAAACACTGCTGTTCTTGAGGACGAGGATCCTGCTCAGTGTCACCATGCAGGCACATCTGCTTCTCCTGAGTCTGACAGTTGGTGTGACACCAGCCAGTTAAGGGCCCAGTTACACCATAATTTGTCCTCCTTGTTCTTGAAGATGCAAACTGTTCTTCATGTTTCTGACATGGCATCTCAGGAAATAGTTGATCACCTGACTCAGATATTTTATATATTACAACCTCAGTAATAAATATAAAGTAGAATTATCACCTTTCTGACAATGTCAACAAAAACTGAAAATGTATAAAATTCATAAACGTAGAATTTAAAGGAGAGCTGTTGTATTGGATTGAATTGGGTTACACACGTGCACCTGATGAAGTGGCCAGTGAGTGCACATGCAGTTGTTGTGTTTCTTCAAGTTAACCTAACAGTTGCACCCTCTGTGTCTTTCAGGTGGAGGAGTCAGATGAGCCAGGCATCACTGACACTCCTGTTGCTCTTGTCACAGCAGTCACAGAGGACACTGCAGATCCAGTTCATTTCAGTCCTGCAAGTATTTCCATTGTTGTGGAAGACGATGTTGTGATGAGTGATATCCCTTACTTGGCTGATGCATTTGCATTGTTGTTTGGGTTGATGTATGCATTGCATTTGAACTATCCCAAGAAACTCATTCACACTTTTACATTCATCCAGAAAATCCTAATGGGTCTTGATGATGGTAAACCACTTAAACCCTGCCTACTGAGTCTCAAAAATGACCTGTTAATGAAAGAGTAGGCTAACTTAAGAGTTGTTTACACATGTATTTTCTTGTCTGCATGTTGATGTGTTTTGGGGGTTCCCAGTATGTTAACCTTATAGTATGTTGTTGAACACCATGTTAGTCAAAGCATTTGAAACTGTTTACATTTGGCAGATTATGTCTTGCCCACCAAATCTTTTATTTTTTATTTACTTTTTTTAATACATTTTTTTTTAATTCCATTTGCACTTTGATGGCCATTGCTGTTACTAATGCTGTTTTAAGGAATCAGCATTTCTTTTCATACTTTTTATATTAAGCACTTTAAGATGCTCAGTTCCTGATTATCTTGTTCCTGTTTGATATGTAGAGATACATATGTACACACACACACACACAGAGACGCAGACACACGCGAGAGACACACACACACACACGAGACACACACGAGACACACACACACGAGACACACACAGAGACACACACACAAACACGAGACACACACACACACACACACACACACGAGACACACACGCACACAGACACACACACACACACAGAGACACACACACACACACCGACACACACACCAGAGACACACACACACACACACACACACACACAGACACACACAGACACACACACAGAGACACACACACACACACAGAGACACACACACACACACAGACACACACACACACACAGAGACACACACACACACACAGAGACACACACACACACAGAGACACACACACACACACACACAGAGACACACACACACACAGAGACACACACACACACAGAGACACACACACACACAGAGACACACACACACACAGAGACACACACACACACAGAGACACACACACAGAGACACACACACGCACACACACAGAGACACACACACACACACACACACACAGAGACACACACACAGAGACAAATACACAACCATGCACTAAATGAGTTTAACAAGATGTTAGTTATAATTGTAGCTAGAGCAGAGGTGTTTAATTGTGCTGTGTCCATGTAGGTTTCCATTCCAACTAAATACTTCACCAGGTAATTTCACTGGTTAACACACTTACAGCTTTTGGGTTGGTGGTGAAACTAGTATGTGACTTGAGTCACTTAGCGCATCATGGCACATGGTTAGACACCTGAGCTACAACAGAGTTTTAAAAAATGACTGCTGTTGATGGTCTGACATGTTTGTATAAAAATTTTAAGACTGAATAAAAGAAAAAAGAAAATGTACAGCTGAAGTTATTATTTTTTTGTAGTTTTAACTTGTAAATTTCATTAGCTTGTGTGTTATACACAAGTATATTTTTTGAGTACCATTGGATCAAAATAATTAAGTATGGAGAAACTAAAAATGTGCGAGTGTTAAACAATATTTTTAAGCATGGTGCACTTAAAAAAATTAAAAATAAAATTTAAATGTTTTAAGTTTGATTAGATTGTAACTTTTAAAAAAATCTTACTTAAAAAAATTAAGTTACTTACCTCAAAAGTTATTATGTAATCAGTTTCTGCAAAAGTTTTGAGTACTATGAACTTATTGGGGTTTACAGTGTACTATATTTTATCATTCTATATGATGTTACCATATTTTTTTGCAGTCACTTTGATGCAATGGCACTAGATGGCAGATTAAGCTCATGAAACAAAGACATCTGTATGAAGCATGATAGAAGGAGAGGAAAGAGGGCACTCTCTGACCATTTACTGTGCCTGTATTTTCCATACGATTAACTTCAATCCTCTGACTCAATTCTAAAGATATGAAACTGTAAAGCTGATCCTTACTGATTGGTGTGCTTTTATGCAAAATATTTGTTAGCATTCTCATTAATTTCAATTGCAGTTGGTTGTATCATCCAACCTTGACCCTTTGGATCAGACTTGATTTCCACTTCCTTAGACTCACTTTGAAGGAGGGACCTGAGGGATCGGAACAATATATAGAAACTAGAAATGATCATCTTGGCAGCAAGGTTTGCATGGGCAGGCATACATTTTCTTTAATTTTATATGATTTTTTTTTTTTTTTTCATTGAGCAACCTGTTCAAAATTCTCATTTCTCACCTGGTAAAACTTTAATTCGCACAAGTGGGCAACAGACTTCAGGGTCAGACTTCTGAATATGTTTTCTTAAAATAGCCAATAATTTAAATGAAGCTGCCATAAGCGTCATGAAAATGTAAGCCCCGTTCACACTGCCAGCGACTTTATTGCTGTATGTCAACACTCTGAACCTTAACTAAACAATTTCAAAATCATTTAAAAAGAAATTTATACCTGTATGATATTACGCTGTAGCCACGGGACCAGCGATTTGGAAAATGGATGGGTGATTCTGCTGCGGGCGCCATCTTCTGGCGAAACGTGGGAATTCATTCGACATGACCCTCACAGTGCATTATGGGTAGATGTTGAGTATACATGGCTGCGTCAGAAATACTTATTTTGTCACATAGGCCTACTGTTTTTCGCCTATAGGGAAATATACGATTTCTGATGTAGCCTATCTGTTGTACATTTGTTATAGCGGTGAAGTATGGGATTGAATGAGTGCACTAGATAACGTCCACTATGGTTTCGGAAACCACTACAAATGGCCGTCCCTCAAATAGTTCTCTGGGTATAGGGGGATTTTGGACTCAGCCAGTGTCGCCAGAAGTCGGCTCTCCATTGAAAATTAATGGAATCATATAGCTTTGTGTCACTGGTGGTGAACATGGCTTCAAAAGTCACCATAAAATCCAAATTGACAATTCTTTTTTTTATAGAATATTGCAGTATTTATTATAAATGATTTATTCATGTACAAAATGTTCTAGAAATTCATGTGCCCTCATCATTTCTAATCCAAATAACTCACCATCCCTCTTGCAGTGACCTCATCTCTTCTGATGATGTGTTTACCGGTGTGAGGGCGGGACAACCTGTCACTCACACGAGGTCCACCAATAGCAAACCACAACCATCCGATCTAATCCCCATGGACAAATATATACATCACAACAGGGAAGAAAAGACTACCACAACGTTCCTTTCAGGCCGAAGAAATCGTTTTTGTATCTTGCTAGCATTGTGTTCAATTCCAATATTTTTTGCCATTTGTTTTTCACTTTTACAAAAATTAATCATTGCAACAAAAAGAATCTCCTTGGGCATTTTTCGCAAGTGACTGCCACAGCAGCACAGGGCTTTCCTTACATACCGTCTCTAAGACATTAGAATAGATGTGTGCCAAGTCTTCAGGCTCCATTTCGACTAACGTACATCGTCGGTAATGACACGCAGTTCATCACTCAGCCATTCAGGTGAGACAAACACAAGCTTCACTGTGTGTATAGCCAGAGTAATGTGTGGTGCTGGCCCAGCATCAATCATGGTTTGGATTCTGCTGGAACCATAAATGGGAATAAGAAGCAGGATTCATCCAACCATCATTAGTTTTCCTCAACTTAATTTCATCCTTAATTTCAAACCTGTAGCGCTGTAGGGCTATACAGGGATGGTAATGTATATATCTGGAACTGGGATAAGACAAGAGACCCTGGAATGGAAATAGCACTGGTGGAATAACGTAAAATGGAATTTTCAATTAGGTTTGCATAGGATCGGTTGAGGATTTTACACATGAATACGGAATTGAACCAAATGTAAGCGTTCTCTTGAGTCCTCGGCCTACACAGACACATTTTCTTCCACAGGAATACATTTAAACAGTCCCACAATGGGGTTGAATTTATACACTACTTTTGACAAGGGATTCTCCCTCATCTGTATATGCATTATGTGCATTGATCGGCTAGTATTGATTCTCACATCCTGGATTATAAGATGTTACCTGAAAGCAATCATACTGACTTCAGAGGATAAAGGACAACATTTTTTCAAGGGGAACAGAAAAGGCTATTTCATCATGTGATAGGAACATTACAGGCCATTCACAGCTGGATCCAAGTTAACCTTCAAAAGTTTGAGGTCAGTAAGATTTCTTAAAAATACTTTTATTCTGCAAGGATGCATTAAATTACAGATGTTTGCATTGTTACAAAAAAAAAATATTACAAATAAATGCTATTGTTTTCAACTTTCTATTCATTAAAGAATCCTAGAAAAATATATTTCCACATAAAAATATTAAGCGGCACGTTTTTTAATTAATTCATAAATTAATTAATAATAATTAATAGTAAGACGAAATGTTTCTTGAGCACCACATCAGCCTATTACAGATAGAATATTTTTTGAAGAATCATGTGACACTGAATACTGAAGTAATGATGCTGAAAATAGCTTTGCGTCACAGGAATAAATATATTAAAACAGAAAAGTGATTTAAATTTGTATTTAACTGTTTGTTTGTTTGTTTTTTCAAATAAATGGAGCCTCGGTGAGCATTTTAGAGTCATTTGTATGATTCAAATTTAGGATGTTAATAATTAATCAACTGCCAATTTATTGTTGTTAATAAAATGCACAAATGCATTTGGTAATCATCCAAGTTGTGAACTAAAAGCATGGCATGCTTATTCCAAGAGGTATATGGCTAAGAAAGTAGTTGATGTTGTTCCTACACCATTATGAGGGCAAATATTTCATATTTCAGCACTTTTGCGTTCTCTCGCAAAAGTTCTGCATTCCCCTGAGAAACTGCATTTCCTCGCAAAACTTTTTAATTCCCCCAAGAAACTTCGCGTTCGCTCGCAAAACTTTTGTGGTTTCCCAAGATACTTTGCGTTTCCTCTCATACTTTTGTGTTCCCCCAGAAAATGTTGTGTTCGCTCGCAAAACTTTTGTGTCCCCCCAATTTTTTCCCATCCCTATTCCCCTTATATTTGTGTATTCTATCTAAATATATATTTTTTCTAAGAAACATATTTCAATATATTTTCAGTGGCTGTTTTTAGAAGGCCCTTAAAAGCATGAAATGGACTGTTTTTCCTGATGGTTTTGTAATCACATCTCACGATATTCACAGGTGAAGGAGTCTGCATTCTTGTGGAGGACAATACCGAAATAATTGTTACATGAACATTTGGAGTCTTCCATTGGTGTTTTGCGGTATTAATGTTAACCGTGAAGACACGAAAGACATGATGTTAAAGAATATTGCAGCAGTTCACTCAAGAAAAAAAAAATCTTTGAAAAAAATCTTCACATTTTAGTTCGTACTTTCATTTTACATAACTTCTTCCTACATTAGTACTTTCTGAAAGTCAGCATTCTGTCAGCATCCTTTTCTCAAATTGACAGTCTCCTGACTTCCTGTCCCGAGCTGTCGGCCATGATGCCGCCCATCTATGCTGTTGCCTGCCGACTTTTCTTGCCGTCCATGTGCCTGTCAGTCTTCCAGAACCACGCTTCCAGCATTTCTAGCCACTTTGTCAGTTCTGGTCGACAGCAGGACTATTTCAGTGGTCTTTTCTGCTCTTGGCTGAAATGCAGCGTTCTGTTGCCTGCACCACTTAATGTAAAAAAGACTGCATGAGTTGCTGAATATCTATGCTCCAGAATTTATACTGTATTAGTACATCTGAGACACTGGACTGACATATGCCGGAGACATTTGATGATAGACTTTGGCATATTTACCATCTTTATCATCCATTTGGCTGAATCAGAGCTTAAAAACATGAAAAGTGTTGGGGTTATTGTTCTCTGATGAGAAACTGCAGCTCTAATGGAATCAGGCACCTGAATTTTCTCTGACTGCCTCCCTGAATCACTGTCTCCCATCTAAGTGTTTTTCTTATTACCTGAACTGGGGAGCTGAGCCAGCAGGTTTCCATTTAGCTAATCAGACTTTTATATTTACATATATCCATATCTGCCATCATTTACAGCATAGCATTTAGTGGACCATTACTCCTTGTAATATGTTCTGGGCATTCTTGTGCTCTAATTGGACAATGTGTTGCTCTACATGGCTTGGCTTTCTTTTGAGGACCGGGATATTCGAGGCAGGCACAAATTAAAATGAATAATTATCAGAATTTAACACTATAATCTGAAGCCTAATGTATTAACTCTAAATGTAGCATTTGGAGCCATTATGCAATTCTTACATTTTTGTGCTGATTATTGGTAAGTGCAAAATGAACTTGATCTCGACCAAATATGCCTTATTTACTTTCTTTTTCTAAGTCGATAAAAAGCCAAATTTCATCTGAGCCGAGCTGTGGCTTAGTGGTAAGTGCTAAACTTGAATGCATTCTGTGTCGTGACCCGTTTTCATGATCCCTCTGTCTCCCTGAATAGTGTTCCCCCTAATCTCTGTCAATAAAATGTGGCATGCATCCCCCCTAAAAAGTCAAGATTCACATTTGCTTTTAAAGTCTCCTCATACTCAAAATAAAACACCATATCTACAATTTATTACATTTGACTGGAGACTGGAAAGCATATCATTTAGTTCAGAAGGACTGGGCTGCAGAAATGAAAACAGCTTTGTGATGTGGTGGACGCTGACATTCTGATATAGTGTTCCATATCAAACATGGGGTAATTCTGCATTCTGCTGTTGCCTGCTGCTCCTTTGAGCCAGTCAAAGCTCCGTCTCCACATCATCTCCAAACCCAGCTGAACCTTTACCCTGTTTTACTCTGCTGCACAGGAACTAACATATTAAATATTTATGGTCTTTAAGAATGTTATTTACCAGCTTCAGTCCCACAGTCTCTGATTTCCAGTGCTTGGTGAATTGCACTCCATAAGACAACCTGGAGCAATGACCTTGGATTTGAAAAGTTGTTTGAAAATGTCAACTCTATAAGTTTTCCAATTAGAAATCATTGATTTGAGTTATTTTTGAACGGTTTCAAATAGAATTGTGTCATTTTGGCGCCATTAGTGGCAAAACGGAATTGCAATCTGTAGGCTAATATTGTATGTTGGCATTTGTATGTTGGCATTATGATAGGATAACTGACTAATCAGCTAGTGGTATGCACAACTATTTCACTTTTGAGCTAGAATGATAAGAATGAATGACTAATTAATTTGACCATTTATATGGCCGTTCAAAAGTTTGGGGTCGGTAAGATTTTTAAAAAAGGCTCTAATGCTCATAAGGCAGCATTTATTTGATTAAATACAGTAAAAGCAGCAATACTGATATGTTAAACATTATCACAATTTAAAATATTTTAATATATTTAAAACATTTTATTTATTCCTGTGATGGCAAAGCATTTTCAGTAGCCATTACTCTAGTCTTCAGTGTCACTTCAGTGCATTTTTTCAGAATTATTTCATGAATACCGGTAGTCCAAAAGAACAGCCTTTATTTTAAAGAAAACTTCTTTTTTTTTTTTGCAGCAATGTAAATGTCTTTACTGTCACTTTTGATCAGTTTAATGCATCCTTGCTGAATAAAACATTTGAACACTGTGATCAGAGAGACAATTAAAACCTATATTGATTTATTTTTGTCCACAAAATGGTAGTATAGTTAAGGCATCAACTACCAGGGGTAAACTTTCTGAAGCTAACCAGCCAAACTTTGACCCCCTAGAAAATAGGAGATGGGGGAAGACACACTCATTTCCAAACCTTCATGAGATCAGTCTGCCTCTGCTCACCTGCACAAACTTCACAGAGTTGAAGCCCGGGGCAGAATCATTTTCTCCAAACATTTTTCAAAGGTTGTCCTGTCAACAGTGACTTGGTGGATTCAGAGAAAGTGAGAGACAGTGTTCTTTTCTTATTATCATCAAGTCTGTGAACTAAAGGTGCATGCAAAGTATATGTCTTGCATTTTTGACTCTTGCATTCTTTGATTTTACCTGTGTAAACTTCAAATAAGCTATTGAGCTTTAAATATTTAAATATTGTCAATAATGAGAGCAATCTTAGTAACGTTAGCTTTTAAAACTGCTGAGGAAATTAAGATCTTTTTGATGAAATCTGAGATCTTTCTGTCTCCCTTCATTGACAGCTACGCAACTGACCCTTTGCCACTTTAAAAAGTTCATAAAGAGATCATAAAACAAAATCAAAATGAATGGAGCGGCTTAGTCCAAATTGTAGTCCTGATTGCTTTATATGATGAACAACGGGCTGGATGAACAGATTTAATTCAGGCTTTTATTCACATAGAAACATTGATCAGAGAACATAAACAGAAGGTCAACTAAACCTGCTTGATGCACGAGAACAAACCTGTTGCTGAAGCTCAAACATGATGCGTAACACAAGAATGAACCTCATTGGTTCTTGCAGAAGTTCAAACATGATGCGTAACACGAGAATGAACCTCATTGGTTCTCGCATGTCAAGCGAACCAAGCGAACATGCTTGAGCTTCCGTTTACCACAACTGATGTGTGAGTTGATGAGTTATTCATCATATGAAGAGTTCGAGTCTTCAGAAAATTTGGACTAAACCGCTCAATTCATATGGATAAGTTTTAAGATCTCTATGAACTTTTTGAAACGTCAAAGTATCAGTTGTGTTGCTGTCAATGGAGGCACAGAAAGCTCTCAGATTTCACTAAAAAGATCCTCATTTGTGTTCCGAAGATGAACAAAATTCTTACGGGTTTGGAACGACGAGGGTGAGTAATTAATGAACGAATTTTCATTTTTGGGTGAACTAACTCTTTTAAGTATGACTGAATCAATGCTGCCTATATTTATATAGTTTTCTCTCTCATCGGAGTATTTTTACAGTGTTCCATCAGTTTCAGAAAAAAAGCACAGATGTTTAACAAACAAATCTCATGAAATTATTCTGTTTCAGAATAAAAAAAAAAGAATATATACGTATATATATATATATATATATATATATATATATATATATATATATATATATATATATATATAGAAACCATGATCATCTTTAAGATGTTGAGCAAAGCAGGAACGGGGTTAATGCTGCATAGCTATGATACGCAGAGTAAACAAGCCATTTGCATTCCACAGTTGCCCGTTTTTCGAATCTAGTAGAGTTTGCTTGGTTAAATATGTATTGCAAGATGTTGACGGCATATTTGATCAGAACTTCACATAACATGTTAAAACTGCTGATGAGTCGAAACACTGCAAAATGAGCAATGAAGATCTGAACAAATTTCAGGAGCTCCGCATTAATTAAAGGCTAATCTTAAAGAAAATCCCTGACTGAATGTCAAAAAGCTAAAGTGGTGGTATTCTTCTCTTTATTTCTTTATCCGTGGGCTGATTAAGTGTTTGAGCTAGTGAGTGTACATCAACAAAAGACATTGAGAAAAGAGATCCGTGAAGAGTGGCGCACTGGCTATTAGTTTCCCTTAGCTGAGGATTCAAATCAACAAGTTGTGATCCTTGAGACTAATAACATCTATTTATGGATTTACCTCAATTTGCATTGTGTGTTAGACGGCCACAAACAAAGTCACACACTCCAAACAGACTGCTCTTCATTACTTTTGTCTTTAATTGGGTTGCAGTATAATTTGTCAAAAGATTGGTTTGCGAGTAAAATTGATGAAGATTGATGGAGGTACGGGGAGGGAACGACTGTTAGTGAGGGATTGAGAGAAAGAGACGAGTCAGACACTTTACCAAGACCATTAAATCCAAAGGAAACTTTTTTTCAGCACCATGTGAGAAAGTTTTGTGATGGAATAGTGATTTTCACGGTGATTAAAAAGCCATTACAGAAACGACTCTCTCAGGTAATTCGAAAGGTAGTTATTCAAACCCTTTTTGAGAAGCCTGGTAGAGAAGAGCACGCATTAAAGAAATGTCAGTTATTAGATGAAGATATTACGCTGGATTGTCCTTCTGAGAATGCGCCGAGCAGAAATAGTCTTTCTTAAAACAGGCAAATCCTCCGCAATTGATTATCCTTGTGTCTGATTTTATTTTTATCGCTCTTTCTCTCAGAGTATTGAAACATCTCAGGAAAATAATGAAAAATGTAAGCCTTTCCTTTATCAAGAGCATCCTATCAGTTTGAACAGTTCTGTACAGTTACGGTTGACTGTGTGTGGTGTGTGTCAATTTAAAATTGGAAGTTTCTCTGAAAGAGTTTTCCAATATGCAACTTTCTGTCTGTTCTTTTAAGAACACATATGCAAATAATCTAATAGAAAGTGATGATTTATTTGGTGGAAGTAAATTAAGAAAAAAAAAAACTTTATACCCTTGAGCACAATTTTGTAAAGACGACCGAGAAAATTTGCTCCAAAAGGTATAAGGCAAGTGAAAAGCCCTCTTAGAAAATATGAATGAATATTTCTCATAAGTATAAGTTCTTATAAGTTTGTTTCACTGGTTTCTATAATAAATCTTGCAATACATCTTCAACCCTGCCTTTAACTAAGCATATTTGATCATTGACATTTTATTCCACATTCATTGCATCAGATGGTTACATATTCATATGTTAATACTTATCTTTAAAAAGAGACAACCTTGGAAAGTAAGGATCTGAAGATGACTCTGTCCTTTTACTCATCCTATTGGCGGATGGGACATGTAATTGCAAATGTATGCACATCTAATAGTTTGATTAAATAACACTTGCAGAACTTCAGTTGCCACTGCAAGTGTCGGTTGTAACATAATGAGATTTTTGTCATTTCTAATTACAGTAAAATTAGATGAGATTTTTACTGTTAATTTCATATTTCTGCCGTTCGATTCCAGGCCTCATTACACACGCATGGAGCTACATCTCATTCTACATTAGTTTAATTAAAGATTTTAAATACATCTTTATCAGCTCAATCATTAATTGAGGATGAAGAGGAGAGGAGAAACAAATGAAAGTCCTCCATCTGTCCATCACTCCATTAGCCATCTTTAAATGCATTAAGATACAGAATTCAGAAACGGAAAATTAATTGAGGTATCTAATTCAATTTCCTTCCTCATCTCTCACTTTGATTGAATTCCCAGAGACCCCTGCTTCTGTATCCTACAGGCTTCAAACCTCCTCACTGTTACAGTGATTGCAATAAAACCAGCTCACCTGTGTGAGTCAAACTGCCAGGTTTCCTAAACTAAACAGAATAAAATGGATACGCCTGGGAGAGTTTATAGGGACGTTTGCACTTCCAATTTAAACTTCTGTAAGTTATTGCAAGCTATCAATTTTGACACAAGATTTCAGAACTATGGGGACATTAAAAATAACCTACTCAAAAGTGATTTAGTTTGAGGATGATATTTATTTGAGACACATAGACTATCTGGAAGATAATACAATTTTCAGGCACATCACTGATCTGAAAAACGGACGAAAACCGAGGGAGAACACAGGGTCTAAATACACTGAGCAAACAAAAGGAACTTATAGATCATTAACAGGACACAGGTGAAGGAGATGACTAATTAGACAGACTGGGGAAAACTGGGTCACGGGACTAAACCAAAAACACAATGAACCATGGGAGGCAGACCATACATGTAACAGCTAATAGTATTATGCAGTTAAATGTCAAATGTCAAAACTCCACTATAGAAACCCCACACTAGAAATGACATCAGAAGTGGAAACCGTTGATTAAAAACGTCCATTTAGACACAAACTGACCAGCAACAGCAACATTCAGATGCCATCTTTCTTTTTCTAAATGGATTTGTGTATCACTCCATCCATCCATCCATACATCCATCAATACATACATACAGACCAATGCAGTTGTTAAATGCAAGATCATTTGTTAAAGGAGTAATTAATCACTGGCAATATGCAGTAGAAATGCGAAAAGAAAAAAATCATTGGTGCATACATTTATTTTATAACTGAAATTATTTTTGTTGATGAAAGTTCAATTCGAAGTGTGCGTGCATAAAAAGAAGTAGAAGAAAAAAAAAGCTTTAATATATTGCAACGTTTTGACCTAACAAGGTCTTCAAAGGTTTGGTCGACACGTTGCAATATATTAAAGTTTCACTGGAAGAAGTACTGTGCCTGTTTTTTCATTTCTTTGTTGTTGAAAGTTCCTCATAAGTACAATTATTACAATTTATTGAGCATATGCTAAGTAAGTGTCAATATTCTAGGTTGCTTGTGATTGTTTTTGTGAAATTTACTGTTATAATTGTGCCGTCTTCCCACTGTGATGGAAAGAAAACCAATTCAAAAGCTGCAAATTTCACATTTAAAAGGTTCAAATTGCATTGTTATAAAAATGCAACTCGGTTGTATCCCACAAAACCATCGGCCTACCTGGTGGGATAAATAGTCTAATTCCTCGAGCAGGTTTCACTAAATCCCAACATCCGTCTCAATCCAGGAAAGTCTGATCTGCCAGACGTTTCACGGTTGGCATCCGCTTAGTTGTCTTGTCTCCCTCGTTGCCAGGTGAATATCTTCTGAGGAGCTTTAGGTGAAAAATAAGAGCCGTGGATTGGACTCGCCGCAAGTGGCAGTGTTTCAAACTCTAAATCCAGATTAGCAGGCTCGGCATGATCATTACCCAGCTACATACACAGAGAGGGATTACCACAGCATGGCTTTTTCGAGGCAAATATCAGTGGCTTCGTGACAGCGAGGCTGACTAATATGTGATTAACTCATTCGTGGATTCAGAGAGAGAAGCAAGAGGGAGCGATTTCTCAAATCATCCGCAGGGTTTTGGTGGAGATTCACAACACGTCTTGGAGCATTATGGGAACTGTGACTCAATGATGTTTAACTCAATATTGTGGACCTCACTGTTTTCATGTGAGAGCAGATGATTCATGCATGTTTCAAGAGTAACAACTGACTCAAATTCTAGGCCTGCCCCCGCCACTGACCTTTGAGAGTCTCATAAATCACTGATATCATATTGACTTTTCTCCCCGCTTCAAATCAAATATGCTTTATTTCCTGGTTGACTTTTGCACAGTGTTAAACAATGTGATCTCATTCTTTTATTTTTTTAATTTTTTTTTTTAGAAATTGATAGAAAATAATTGGAAACACTTTATTTCGATGGTCCGCTTTAGACATTCAACTAACTACCTATAAGTAACTTTGCAACTACAAGTCAACTAATTCTCAGAGTATTAAGAGACAGTCTGCTTAAAAGGGACGTGCAGAGGAATTTTGAGGGGCAGTTGCTATGACCTGAAAAAAGGGCACCCATCCAAAAAAAAACAAAAAAAACTCACGGGCTATATGAAGGACTGAGAATAACAGGGTCTTTATTAAAATATATATATACACAAAGAAGTAAAAAACTGAAATACAGCACTCAATCACCTTAACTACAACTAATAATAACACAGCATAATAAAATGGTTCTCACACTCCAGTAATATTTCTGTGAATTGAATTAATCTTGCACTTGTTCATAGTTTTTGTATTATATCTGAATATATTCAGTTGAATTTTTCCCATACAAATTGCCTTATCTGACCGTGTTTATGTCCAAACTCAATGCCTCATTTTATGGTCTTATTATTATTTATAAAGATTGCAAAACGTCAGAGATGACAGGTTAATGATATACTTTGTAAACAGTATACAAAATGTATTAACAATGTTAAATGTCACCAAAATACACATGAGAAAAATAGTTCATCATATTTGTTTTTTCTTATTATTTATTTATTTTTAAATTGGAAAAGAAATAATCTGTATTGAATTGATAGATGGGGAAAAACTCACTTCTAATAAAAATAAATAAAAAAAACGCTTAGATTTCGGGAAAAAAATACAATCCTTTTTTAACCGTTTGGCTTCCCGTACATTCAGTTGTGCTTCTTGCTCGTATTCAGTTCTGATGGTACGTATGGTAACTGGGCAACTACGCATTTGTAGTATGCACTGATCTATATAATGTCGTTCTATATAGATCAGTGGTAGTATGATTTGTAGTATGACGTAAAGGGAACAGGAATTCCGGTAGGGAACAGAATCGACTGCTATACCCATAGACATAATAAACATGGCTATACCGGTCGCGTGCAGCGCTGCAGCCATGTAAACAGAGTTTGCCCTTCCCCTACTGAATTTCACTTTCGGTGCCCAAATGGAAGTGAACGAGGCTTTGCGATTTTTTTTTAAATTTTTATCTAGGCCTACGTGAAATTCTGCATCCATTGTATGATTTATTTATTTATTTATTCCTCCTCGGAAGGGCAACGTGAGTCGAGAAGGGCATGTGGGCAGTTGCCCGGGCAACCTGAGTAACCCCCCTGTGCACGTCCCTGGTAACACTTCATTTTGATGGTCCCCCAAGAGACATTCAACTGACTATAAGTACCTTTAAAAATACATGTCAACTTATTCTACTAACCCGACCCTAACACCAAACCTTATACAGTCTACTACAGTCTACTAATAGTCTAATGAGAGTTAGTTTACATATAGTTGCAAAGGTACTCTTGGTTCAAGTGACCCAATTCCAATTTTTTTCCTCCTGTGTGACACAGATTGGATATGACCCACGAACGTGTAAGCAGGAAAAAAGCACATTGATTACGATATTATCAGAAAGGTTCCCAAAGTGGAAATACATCTGAAATTAATCGGTATCGTGCATTTTTGTCTGCCATGTAAGCAGACAGATCGGACAATCCCATCAATGCGAGTCGTACGTCAATGAAAAAGTGACAGTGGCGAATGATGTCAACCCACGTGGACACCAACTGCAATCACATGACTCTTGTCAATGCCCAGGCTGCAACAAGGTCTCTCCTCTTTTTTCTCCGCCTTAAAAGACCAATGTTTTGTTGACCTTTAAAGATGGTGCAGAAAACAAAAGCTTGTATTATCATTTCATCTGCGGCCAATGCAAATAGCGCCATTTTTACTTCCTTTTCGGCCAAAGCTTTTCCGGATCAGTACGTCTACTTTGGTTTGTTCGAGGATATGGGTCACTTTTAACAGAAGATGGAATTTGGCATCAAGACGTTGAGTGCAAATGTGGAATGTCTAAAGTAAACCATTGCATATACTCTCCCATTTAAAAAGCCCTCCTGGGTCTTTAAATGTGTCTGTCTTTAGGCTCAAAGGCACCATGGTGCAATGAGACGGTCCTAAAGAGCGTCTCTCCGTATGGCTGCTCATTTTAAAACATAGCAGTGTGGAATCACAAGATCATTAAAACTCTATTTAGAGTGTCAACATAATGGCTTTTGTCCTGTTCAGGGAAAACAAAAACAGAAATATAACAGGAGGAATGGGAGCTATGGACATGAATGAGCCAGAGGAAGGCTACAATGCAGGACAGAGAACTGACCACATTCCCATCGGCTCCAAAATCGGATATGCCTTACCTCTTTTCACACATAGGAGCGTTTGCACGGAGCAGCAATTATGCTTTCATCTCTTTCTTAATGAGCAAAAAGCTTGATAACAGTGAGGCCTCTCTGAAGACTTCTAGCAATATACCTACAGTGAACATGCTCAGTGTGATATAACCACAGACTTAATGGACTTGCTTTAGCATCGCAGTCTATATTTGTTCATGCACTGTAATCCTATGATAGCAAATGTAAATAATATTTTTATATCACATACGCTTAACCCATAATCCACACCCTGCAGTTTGAAGTCTGACTCGATGGCAACAAACTGTGAAAATAAAATGAAAGCAACCCAAAAAAGAGAAATGAAAAGAACAGAGATTTCGGCCTGAGGCAAAGTTAAGCGGCAGAGATGAGCTTGTTTGTCTGAAGTCTTTCATAAGATTAACCTCTTGAATACCAACTAACAATCACGGCCAACAGGCTCTCACAAAAAACGTTGTTTTAATCATAATTTGGTAATATTTAGCATTTAAGAACTGACTTCCTTCATTGCATATGTTGAAATTTGAAAATTTGAAGTTTGAAATTTGAAGTTTAAAAATGCTAACGCAGTCACACAAGACTTTTATGTGATGCATCCATATATATAACTTCAACATGCAGTGAGTAGTCTTGGGTGCAGTTCCATGCAATATAGCATTTGTGACAGTAAAAGGGCTAATGGGCAGACTAATGGGCAATAACAGACTAATGGGCAAAGTGGTGGTTTGTAATTATTTTTAAATATAAGCATCTACTTATCTGGCAATCAGAGAAAGAGTGACAATAGAAATATAAGCTATTTCTGAAAAAAGGCATTAAGTTAATAATTATGATTATGTTATATTGAGTCACAGCGGCATCATGTACATAGTTCCTAATAGCCTAATACTAATACTAATAATCAATTTTAATGTCTGAGAATTGTAACACTTTAGATTAGTGAACACTATTCACTAAGTTGCTCATTAGCATGCATATTACAGCATATAGGCTCTTTATTAGTACTTATAAAGCACACATTAATGCCTTATTCTGCATGACCATATTCTTGATCCCTTAATCCTTTCCAATACCTAATCATAACCACTACAACAACCACCTTACTAACTAACTAACAATAAACATAAATTAGGAGTTTATTGATGGGAAAACTCATAGTTAATAGTGAATACGTGATCCCTGATCTAAAGTGTTACCATTGTTTATTACCATTGTTTATTTTTTAAGACAACCACCATTTAATGATGATTATATACTTTTTCATTCAGTGGACTAAACTAAAAACTGTCATTCAGTCCATGTGAATTATGTTTAGGAATACTTTGAGTTCATAGAATATATTGAATTAATAGGTTGATTTTAATGTTTCAATAATAGATAATTAAATTAAAGAATTGTATTCCTTTAATTCATGAGTTGAATTTTGAATCGGTCACAATTTATTCTGTGTTTTGTGTGTTCTTTGTTCTAGGACTTTTATTCTGAAGTTAATTTTCTGTTTTCATTGTTCCTTTTATTCACTTGCTGTGGTTTGTTCCTGTTTGCTTACGTTTCTATAGTTACCCTTGTTTGTTTTCATTGTTTTTGATTACTCACACCTTTTCCTTGTTAGCCTCTTGTTATCCAGTGTATATTACCCCGGTGAACGTGATTCCACCAGGTACAACATGTTCATGGATTAACATCTTTGTTGATCCTGGAAAAACATTCATTTCAACCTATCAGATTTAAGAGACAAGTTTACAGTTTATGTCAGATTTAGTCTTACAGCCAGGGTCAGGTGCTTCTCAGTGTTTATCATATTTTTTTTCTCTTTGATTTTAGGGATACATTTTGGGTAGGGATATGATTAGGACAGAATCTTTGAAAAAGGAATGTTGTTCTATGATCAACAAAATATGTTGATCCAAGATCATGTCTTGGCATAATCACGTTGACTTTCCTGTTTCAGTTGTATTTTGTTGGTCGTTGTCTTTCGTTGTCCTAGGTGGACTATTGTCTCCTTCCTTCCCTGTTTGGATTATTATTATCATCGTCATTTTTGTTTGGGTTATGTTTGTTCATGTGTTTGTCTAATAAACTACTGCAAATAGATCCTTGCCTCTCCAGTTCCCTGCATCAACCATAACAGAATCGAATTGGCTATGAACCACAGGATGTTGATTTAGAAATGCAAAAAAAAAAAAGAAAAAAAAAAAGAACAGTCACATAACAGAGTCCGACAAAACTTTTGCAACAAAAAATATAATATATATAAGAAACATTAATTGAATCACAAATAAGCCTACTTCAGTAATTAATGTGGCAATAGCCACTGTTCTTAGTCTCTAGAAAAATCAATTTCTTCTCCGCCCTCTCCTGACTGACCTCGCCGATGCTCTCTGAATGCACAAGTGAAATTGTCACATGCATAAAGAGCGTATTTATTAGATTTGTCATACCTGTGTCAAATGTCATATCCAATCTGCAGAAAATGAGTGTCCTGATTGCCGTGATGTCTGCGCTTTGTACAGTACAGGAGAAAAAGGAAACGATTATGGAGAAGGACTCTCATGCCATGGTCGTGCATGGCTGAGGTGAATGGGCTCAATAGCTCTCTCTCTGTGAAGGCTATTAATCTCTCAGTACAAAAGTCATGCCATTCAGTGCTCATGACACAATGTTTGATGTAAGAACACAAAAGCCTGTCATTGACCTCCAAGGAGCCACATATAAAAAAAAAAAAACTAAAAAAAACTTGTCATCAAGATTGGCATTCGTGTCTGATATCACCCATCACAAGGAAGAGCAATGAGACATGCCTATCTGAAGAATCAAAAGGCCTTATCAAATATAAATGTTTCAAGGATTTTAAGCTACTGATTCATTGTCACGTCATAAGTTCTGGAACTAAAGCTGTGCATCCCTAGACGTCAGTTTGTGGCTGTCAAGTCAAGTCACCTTTATTTTCCACAGAACTTTATTCAATACAGATGGTTTCAAAGCATCTTCACAGTGATAAACAGGAAAGTAATGATCAATGATGCAAACGGCATCAAATATTGAGACAAATTCAAATTCCGCAGTAAAGCAGCTCTACAGAAGATTATTCAGTTGAAGTCAGTTCAGTGTTGATTCAGTTGAGTTCAACAACTGTGTAAAGTTCATCAAATATAAAATGAGTTCCATTCAGATAAGTAGCAATACAGAAAACAATAGTGTTGTTATTCACTTTGAGTCAGTTCAGTGTTGATTCAATTCAAAATACGTCAATTATGAAACAAAGTTGAATTAGCTGCATTCAAAAATAGTGTGCTGCCTTAAAAGAAAAGTACACACAAAAATGAAAATTCTGTCATCATTTGCTCGCCCTCATGCGCAAATGGCACTTCTCTTCATCTGCCATCTGTAATGCAGTTTTTCACTATGCTTGTTTTAATGAATCGGATTGCCTGTTCTTAAAGGGATGCATGCAAATCTGCTTTGGAATTTGGCCAAAATGAGGAAAAGGCATTATGATAATTTTGGAACATTTCTATAGTTTCATCCAGCCTTTTCCCTCTTTGTCTTCTCACTAATTAATCACCAACTGCATTAGTCATGAAAGAAAATGTACTTGTTTTTGATTGGGGAATGCACATGCTGCAGATAACTTCAGTTTAGTTGTGGAGAAATTGTGTTTGTGAAACTGTTGATTGTGCGACCGTGTGGAACCGCCGCCTGCTTTACCTATGTGGTTTGGCTGAGTCTATCTCTCTCTCTCACACACATACTTGAATAAAGTTACTGTCCTCTAAATGTAGATCAATGGTCCGATATCTGCTGCCAAGTAGAAAATTTCACCCTTAATTGCAACATCTGTTTCCATTTATACTCAATTTGTACTTCACGTTTTGCCTTTTCCCAATCCACTGAAATGTTCGTCTCTGCCACACATTTTCTGCTGATTTGATGAATTATAGGATGGCTATATTGTGAAAGTTCTCTTACGAGAGGTTCTCTTGTATTGCGTAAGCTAGCTTACGCTACGGGAAAGATTCATCTTTTCTGAGAAATTGAAGCCAAAAATTATCCTATAATTTTGTATCCATTGTCAATGCAGTTCAGCTGCAGCAGACCATGAGCGGGCTAGCTAGCAGCTCATTGGTTTGCTCACAGAGAACTGCTTAAGCCTATGAGGAGACGCAGATGAACTCTCGGCCAATGAGAGTCTGACATGCTCTCATTGCGTCAGAGCCCGCCGAAACGGGCGTGGTCAGAGAGTATATCTTGGCGTCCCAGGCTGTCAACTGTTATTTTTCATCTCTTCAGCGAGCTACACGCATCTGCTGATCCTGAGAGAAGCCGCCGTCGTTGAAAAGGCAACTCTAGCGAGCATCTGGGAGACTGAGGAAGCCGGCCGTCTTCGCCACCTTCAGCCGTCCTGCGAGCTAGCGCCATCCGACGGATTTGTATCCTTTTTACGAAAGCTTCCTTTATTATAGTGTTTCTAAAAGAGCCGAGCGTCTTTTTAAAGATGTCTCGTAAATCCTCCTGCGGTTCTTGCCGCGCTCCCCTCGAGACTGGAGACCGCCACGTCATCTGCGCTCTCTGCCTCGGATTGGAGCACGCCGAGCTCGCCCTCGCCGATGGCGGCTGCGATCTCTGCGAGAAGATGCCGTTGTCGACCCTGCGGGCTCGACTTCAGGCCACTAAAGTTGATTGCGCGCTGCCTCTGACTTCGCCGCGGAATAAGAAACGCCGCTCTCAGAGGCCGCCGGAACCCCAGCTAGAAGCGTTCATCTCGCAGGAGCCTGTCGCCTCCCGCTCTCCTTCTCCGCCACTTCCGGATGTACAGTTGCCGCCGAGTGGCCGCTCTGTAACCTCCGATGATGCCGCGGACATCAAGGAAACCTGTTCGCTTCTCGCTTCAGACAGTGAGGAATGGTCCGGTTCTCACGCCTCCTCGGCCCGAGAATCCTCTGGGACCCGCGCTGGAATCGAGGAGGAATTAGTGCGCCTCCTCTCACAGGCCGTCGAATGAACTGCACGCGGAACTCACGAAGTCCTGGAATGCCCCGCTCTCTGCCAGAACTCGCTCTGACTCTTCCGCCCCGCTTCGCGTTGTGGACGGAGCCGCAGAAAAGGGGTATCTCTCCATTCCCCCTGTAGAGGACCTGGTCGCCGCACATTTATGCCCGCCTTCCACAAGATGGCGCTCATCACCTGTGCTTCCCTCTAAAGCCTGCAGAGCGACTTCGAGCTTTCACGCCCGCGCTTACTCAGCCGCCGGTCAAGCAGCCTCTGCACTCCACTCCATTTCCGTCCTTCAGATTCTACAGGGCGATTTACTTCGTGAATGGGACGAGAGCGGAAAAAATCCCCCCTCAGTCGCGGATTTAAGGAGCGCCACGGACATTGCCCTTCGCGCTAGAAAATCTGCTGTGCAAGCCCTGGGGAAATGCATGGCCGTTATTTGTGTGTCTGAAAGACATCTTTGGCTCACACTCGCCGACATGGGAGATTCTGAGCGCGCCGCCTTTCTCAACGCCCCGCTCTCTCCATCCGGCCTCTTCGGATCTGCCGATACTGCCGGGTATCGTTGACCGTTTCTCCGAAGTGCAGAAAGCTTCCCAGGCCATGAAAGCTTCATCTCGTCGCGCTAGCTCCTCTGCAGGCCGCTCACGTGACCAGCCTCCTGCACGAGCCCCACCCCAGCGCCCAGCTCAGCACAGCCAGACTTTTCAGCGACGCCAGGGCGGCAGCCCTCGTTCTCGCTCTGACAGCCGCCACAGACCGCCGCCTCCCCGGGGGCCTCGGCCTCGGATCGCGCTGAAACCTGATCACTCGAAGTCTGCCTAACACAGCTGAGAAAAAGACGGCGCTCTCCCGCCGCGGCCGGACCGCCGTCAAAGTTTCGCCCTCTGTTAGTCCCCGCTCACGCGGCTACTACAGCAGTGTACACCGCCATTACCAAGCCGGTCTCCCTTCCCGCTTGCATGAGCGAAAACGCCGTTGTCACGGCGACTCAGAGAAATCTCAAAATGAGCATAAAAACCTCTTGTGTAGAAAATGTGCCCACAACACTGTGTTCACTCATACACAAAAGCACTTCAGTCCCCGTGTCTCACACAGAGTCCACTCTCATAAAGCGGTTCCAACCCGCTCGAGTTTCAGAGTGCATAAGCTGCTCACTCTGTTACACGGCCCATAAACTCTAAGTCCCGCTGTCATAAACAATATGAGCGCGGTCACGCAGCCCGCTATGTGCAACGACGGGGACCATGTAGCCATTCACCCCCTATGTACGTGTGGTAGAACTACACTTAACGTAAAATACACACGTATTCTCATGAGATCACGTTGCAGCCAGCCCGAGATCATGAAAAGCAATTCCTATACCGGCCAGGAGGACGAGCCTCTGGAATGAACTGTTACTTGAGCTAGTGATCCAACAGATGGCCCTGTGAAGATAATGTTAGAGGACTGGCTGGCCCAGGATCCTACAAAAAATAGAGGCTAGTTAAAATAGGGGAGAGAAAAGGCTAGCTGTATCAAAATATTAGTGCTGGGTAAAAATATTAACGTTCAGTATTTCAATATTTCAGAGTTCATTACTCACGACCTTCATTTGAATGGTCTTGATATTGATTCTTAAAATCCTCTTATTGTCTTATTGCGTTGCATTTCAGTAGCAGTTGCTGAAACATCTTCACAGCAAAATAAGTCATATTTGACCTACACTCCTAAGGGAAAAAAAGAAAATGGGCCAAGCCCTAAAATGGCAAAACACTAAGCTTTTAATTGTCTTAATCACAAATGATTGGTCAGGAAATTAGCCAAATTTAAGCAAATGCACTACTTAAAAAGCCATTATAGAATTAAGTTTTTGGCAGAATATGGGAAGTTGTGTGTGGAGTGATGAATCACAATGAAACAGGAGTTGCATGGTGATGCTCCAGAGCAGTGTCTTCGTAAAAATGCTGAGAAATATAATAATACATGCATCTCTACCACAGAGTGCCATTGTGTGGGGAGCCTTTTTAGCTGCTGCTTTTTGTGAGATGCTTCACTGTGAAAAGTCATTTAATGCTTTTGAGTTCAGCAGAATGACTTGCTTCCCACAAATGAAAAGTTATTATCTAAAGAGGAATGATCAGATGTTATTGGTAAAGGCAATTCTCCTTCTCAAATTGCAAATACAACTAAGAAGTCCATTAGGCTCATGGTTTGGCCTGGTCAGAGTCCAGATTTGAACCCTATAGTGAAAATTTGGTCTCAGATTAAACTCCAACGAACCGGGAGACATTTTTCAACTACTCATGAACCATTTGAAACCATTAACATTAAGTGGACAACTCTGACTCATCTTCCTGTAAAAAGCTGTCTGCAAGTTTGGGAAGGCTATTCAGCACTAAGCTACTTTATCTACAGTATTTGTGCAATTCGTGCTAATTTCCTGACCAGTTATTTGTGATTAAAATGGTTAAGAGACCATTAAATATTTTGTCATTTTTGGCTTGGCCCATGTTTTTGCCCAGGAGTGTAATTTGCAGGATAAACTGAATGTGATTAAATAAAAAGTCAATGTACAGACAGTAATGATAAAAAATGTTTACCTATCAGGACACACGCATGCACGCACGCACGCACGCACGCACACACGCACACACACGCACACACACACACACACGACATAATACACACATAAGAGTGTATAAGACTCTTATACACTGGCTCTTTTTAGTGAATCAAATACATAAAGCACAAGCTGTATAGTCCCATTAGTGACCTATAATGACTCATATGAACCGTATATTTTTTTTTTTAAATTGTAAATCAAAAACATATACATCACAACTGATGTATACCCATTCATGGACAAATGACTCTTTTGAGATAATCCTTTTAATGAACCGTTCAAAAGAAACGGAAAGAAAAATCCTTAATTCAATAAATGAACTCACTGAATCCGTCAGCAATTATGTACCATACATTATGTTAATAATACATTTCCACACAGTATGTGCAATTTACAACATCAGTTGAGAATTTTTTTTTACATATTTTGGAAAGGAAGATAAAAAGAGAATAATAAATCAATTGAGTGAAAGTGATTTTCAGGAATGCTTTGTTGACACTGCGGTGTATTAAAATCACCTTCAAGCATTTCTACCCCAAACTGACGCAGTGCTTGGTCACAACTTGAGATATTACACCAAGATGTGCCCTTTACTGCTCCAAATGTAAGGTCAGATTATGGAAGAAATGTAAGCAGAATCATAAATAATATTACAGTGGCATTGTCTAAATCAAAGACCTCCAGGGAAATCTATGTCTCACTATCTGCTGACCTTAAAGTTCAGCATTTTTCCTCTCTAAAATGTGCTTGCCATTTTTTAGCTGCCTGGTTACCAAACTCATGGCATTGCTGTTTGTAACTGCGGTTGTCTGCACAATTTCAAAGCTCTCACTCTGTACTGTATACTGTATTTCATATTCAGAGCGTCAGAGTAATACAAAAATTGCTTTAAATTTAAAGCCTGGGGCCAATTTATACTCAAAAAAGTGTTCGTCTCTTGACCGTGACTTATTACTTGTCTATTTGAGAAGTGGTCTGTCTGTGTGATTTCTTTTCTTTTTTTTTCACGGGGTAAGATGGCAGTTTCAATAAGCCGCTCAGCTCCCACACGGCCCTGTGAGAACTAGCATGGGAGAAAGGAATGGATTTCACAAGGGAGGGTCATGCTCGGGGCCGATGAAACGCAGGCAGCACATTTGCAGAGGTGAGATAAAGCCTTTTTATTCTGGTTGTCTTGCTTTTTTTTTCAGTAAGGATGCCAAGTAGTACTCGTGAGCTGGGAGTTTGTTTGGTTTTTGCTAGCCAAAACCCAGCGATAACATAATGCTTACTCATACTGAGAGATTAACAGGCCCAGTGTTGAGGAAGCTACTTTGAAACAAGCTATTTAAAGGAGATGTAGAATTTTTCTGGTAAAATACTTTCTCCCATATACTAGCAATTCTGCCGTTGATTCCCCTGAAAATGTATGGGGCTTGTTCCTGTTCGAGCGACCTGTTCGAGCGTCCTGACCAGGGGTGCATTTCCCAAACGCATCTCTGGCCAACTATGGTCACAATTTCCATTGAACCTATTGGTAACGATGGAACTTGCAACCATAGTTGGCTTTGGGAAACACACCCCTGCTCAATACAAAAACATTGGCTCAACCATGGTGTAAGTTTGGTAAACAATGCTATACAACATGTTACACACTTTATTGTCAAGCTATCCTTATAAGTAGCTACACTGTAAAAAAAAAGAAAGAAGTTGCTGCCTTACATTTTTAAGTACAATCAACTTGGATATTTAAGTTATTTCAACAACATGACAACATGAATGACTTTAAAGATACTTACATAGTGCTTTTCTGTTATTTTGGAGCTTGAAAGCCCCATTCACTTCCATAATATTGAAAAAGTGAATATTCTTCAAAGATGAACCCCTTATAATCCTTAAAAGAAAACAGCCATACAGATTCAGAAAGATACGAGTTAAATAATAAAATCCTTTACATTTCTATAAGTGAACATGGCTTTATGATTCAATTGCCAGCAAAAGTTTAGAAATGTACAATATATCAGCACCAATTTTACAGTTCTAAATGCATTTCACTAGATTTCAGTGTCCTTTGAGAGGATTTTAATTGAATTAAAAATAATTACTGTGCATTCGCCATCTGGAATCCGTAGACATGGCTCAGGAAAATTGCTTCTTTTCATTCTTCTTTGCCATGATTGACCTTGAACTTTTCATTTTGTCCTTGGAAAAAGTAATTTCAACGAGACAGAGACCAGGGGCCATTCTAAGCCATTAGAAAATAATGGAAGAAGAAATAAGAAATACAGTTTGCCATTGTCCATGTATTTTAAAATTCTGTCCATCTCGTTCCAGGTAAGGAGGGATCTCTGACCCTGATGTGTTCGCATCATTATTTGTATGAAGAAATAGTTATTCAGGAAGATGATGGTGTATGTTTGTGTATATGCTTGTATAAGTGCATGAATATTTCACCTGGCAAAAGGATAATCGTATTGCATCTCTCTCCTGCTCTGTTGGAGATAGTAGAATGTTAGCATGATAAATACCCTTTGCATGTTTATTTTTCTTCCACCATCTCATTAATGATGGTGAAGAGTGAGCACACATATACCCACACAGGGCATTGCATTCACATTAAAGTGAAAAAGCTGTTTGCCGGTGTAACACAGAATTAGATTTTGAGACTGAGATGACTTTGGGGGAACTGTATCAGAGGAAAAGTGGCAATGACACTTTGAAAGTTAATTATATTATCTCTAAAAAATGAAAAAGTGGAGCCTTGCGAGTTGCCTTTACTCAGTGCAAGAAAGATGATCAGATATTCCCTTCCTCCTTTCTGTGAGGTAATGACTATAGCTTTGGTTGGCCTCATCAGATGTTTCTAATTTGACAATTATATAATGTCATGCTGTTTCTAAAAAATTAATGATCAGAAAATTCAGAGATGATTGGAACTGATCAATGAAACTGTCATACAACCGCACACACAGTCCCTAGAGAAGCATAGGCCTAAACGATGGAGAAAGACATTCTTTACGGATAATTTATTTATAGATCAAACCCAGATGGGGCATTTACCTAAAGTCAAGTCATTTACAGCCTTTATGGTGACATTTAATTATCACTGATGAAGTACAAAAAGAGAATACATCCCAGAAGTGAAACACTGTCATTCACTGAAATGCAAACATCAGCGAAGGAAACCATTGAAAACACCAATCTTATGCATAAGATTACAATAAGTGAAAGTGGTTATATTATTGTATTATCACTGATTTACATGCATTCCATGTTTTAAAGCAGTTTGAGGAATGTAGACTCTTTATTATGCAAGTGAGATGAGTAAAGTATAAGCTGGTTTCCGCCACAGAATAAAACATTTTAAAAGATAATTGCGTGATATAAAGTCGCAATTGTGTTTTATGAAGTCAGAATTGCGAGATATAAACTCACAATTGCTAGATAAAAACTCACAATTGCAAGAAATAAACTCTTTATATCGACTTTATATGCGACTTTATATCTCGTAATTCTGACATATTCTCTCAGAAAAAAAGGGCAAATTTGTTAACAAAAAAGTTTTCATTTTAGTTCGAAAAAAACAAAACTAAATAAAACGTGTAATTTGTTTATGCAGCTGTGCTCTTTACTATGGAAGTTTGTTTCCGCCACAGAATTAAAAATTAAAAAGGTAATTGCGACTTTTTAACTCACAATTGCGATTTTACATCTATATTATAAAGTAATATAAAGTCGCTATTGCGCGTTATAAAATCAGAATTGCGAGATTTACAGTCACAATTGCGTGTTATAAAGTCAGAATTGTGAGTTAAAAAGTCGCAATTACTTTTTTTATTTTCTATTCTGTGGTGGAAACAAGCTTCCATACTAAAGAGCACTGCTGCATATTCATTTATAACCACTTTTACCATAAAGAAACAAAAGTGTATCAGAGCATAACTCAAAGCATATTTGCAAACCTCTCTGCACCTGTAGAATGAATTAAGAAGGATCCAAGAAGATAAACTCGGACTGGAGATGCAGAAGGTCATGACAGAGGACAGATGGCATTTGCATAAAGCGTGCTGACTCAGAATCAATAAGAACAAAACCTGTAAATCTTATCGCCATGCTTCGTTTCTGTCCTCCATTATGAGTGGGGAAAATCACATCAGGAATAAACATGGCATGAATTTTTAAGAGCCTCTGCCACCTTTATTCCACTTTAAACTGTTGCCATCTGTCAGACACGACCTCTGTTTATCTTCAGAGGAGAGATGCTTCATTTGTGGCAAATTTGAATATGGAGAAACGCAAAGATTATGCAGGTCCCAAAGGCACTGACAGTACAGGTGCTGAATATTGCAGGAAGTGTTTCATTAACTCTACAGACACAATGAAGGAGATATCATTCAGCACAGCAAGAAGTGTCTGAAAAGAACAACACATGGAAAAAGTTGAGTGAAATTATGCACGGCAAAATCTTGATCTTAAAAAAAAAAAAGCATGCAAACAGATTGCTTTAATTATTTGGCTCACACAAAGTGGAATTGGACATCTTTCTTTGCTGAAGTACTTGTCTTCAAGTTCAACCTCGTCTTCTCAAACTACCATTTAAGTAAAGTTAACTTGTTGCAAATATATATATGGCTCACCCAAAAATACAAATTCTGTCATTTATTTAACCTCATGTCGTTCCATATGACTTTCTTTATTTAATGGATCGAAACACAAAGAACATATATTTTGACCCTATTATAACTCAGACGGACCCTAACTTTTTATTTTATGGACAACAAAACCCTGAGACATTTTTAAAAAATATCTTCTTTTGCATTTTTGGGGGAACCATTCCTTTAACTGGAATGTCATTGTTTTTACTCATTATCTACATTGAAATAGTTAAAAAGGATTACAAATCTTTAGATCATGACATAAAAGGGAACAGCACGCTTGCTTCTCTCCAATACTCACAACTACAACAAAGCAAAAATAACAGTCAAAATAGCTCCTATGTTCCCATGCTTTGACCTATAACTTATTCAAGGACAAATGCTTATGGTTACTCACCCCAGCTTCAATTTTGTACCTGATAATTTCCATCTATAAATACTTCAAATCTTAATTTTATACATTTTTAAGCCACATAAGTTTAAAGAGTGTATATTATAATTATGATTACAAAACTTGACGTATCAAGTAATTTAAGTAGTACCAACTAATTTTTAAATGAATAACAACATTAAGGTTTCAGTAATACTAACTAGACAGACAGACAGACAGACAGAGACAGGCAGAGACAGACCGATGGAACGAGAGAAATAGAACGAGACAGAAAGACAGACAGATAGATAGAGACAGACAGACAAACAGACAGATATAACAAGATAGATAGATAGATATTCAAAAACTTATAAAAATACTAAGTACAACAAAAACAATACACATTTTGATAGCTGTTATATTTACAGTATGGCTATGCTATAGTCAATACTGCCGTGAACAGTACATTTTCCAGTGTATAGCTTTGAGCATCTCTCAAGTGCATGTATAAACACAGCTGTACATCACAGCATTATGTGGGATGGATGACTGAGATCAAATTTATCTACATGCCAGTTGTGGCAGCTTTTGAATAATAGAGGATGCTCCCATTATTTCTGCCCGAGAGAAATAAACGTAACTCTAACATTCCTCATAAAAGGATAAAAAAAAAGAAAACTATACAACAATGAGAGTCAAATCATGTCCTTGAGCTGTTCCTTTAGTGTACACTCCGGTAATGATGCTGGAAATGCACAGTTTATTCTGAGGAATGGTGTGTCAGAGATTCAAAGCGCTGTGGTTTGACATGCTTGTGTCTCCATAGGAACGGGCCACTTTTTGACTTCTCATTTACTCAAGTGCAAACTCATCTGAAATGTCTCTTTTCCAATTTTAAGCCATGAGAAAGTGGAAAAAATTGAGGGAACAATCCTAGTGCTTAAAACGGGCCTGTAGTGATTGGGTTTGCATTTATTCATAGTCTGCAGCAAGCGGGTGTGATAGAGGGGAAATATCATTTCACAGCCTGTAAGGCTTTTAACTCTTCTAGTAAACAAAGAGAGGGAGGTGAGCACTTGTCCGTGTCTCACTCAGACCGTAAGAGTGTCAGGTTGGGGGACCCTGTGGTCCTCTGATGGAGCCCTTGGACAGTTCAAGGACTCTCAGTTGAGCTACGAGTGTGTAAACATGGGAAAAGTGGCTGCCACTTCTGACCCGATATAATCAGTGCAGTTACATGCAATTAGGATGACAGAACAGAGAGAAAGACACTCTCAATGCAAGTCTAATATACACAGAATACAAATTTAACCTTAAGTAATCTGGATTGACAGAATAAAATCTTGCTTCACTTGCACTCAAGGATAAAAAAAGTCATACTCCAGCACAAAGTATATGTTAAATGCTGTATGTATTATTATTTTTGACCGTACCAAATACAGCATAAAAATACCATAATATGTTTGCATATATAGGGCGGCGGCTATGTCACGTGTGGGTTTGTCTTGTCATGTTTAGTGGTTCCCTGTCTGTCTATTAGGGGGCTTTCACACTAGCACTTTTGGTGCGCACCCGGGTTCGAATGACGTCAGAGTTCGGTTCGTTTGGATGATGTGAACGCTGTCTTCCGAACTCAGGTGCGTACCCGGTTCCGCTTAAAAAGGTGGTCTGGGGTACGGTTCATGTGAACTCCCCCATATGAAAAAAACCTGCATGGTTCATATACAGCAACCATATATCTTCCTTACTTAAATTGGCCAGAATTACCTTATGTGTTTCATGCAAGACCAATACATGTCCTATATAAAATCAGACCGATTATGGCCCCTTTCTTACTAAATAGCACACATACAACTTATAGGGGATTTTTGCGTCATATGAATACTGTAAAAAGTCTTATATGAGTTGTACATGACAAAAGTATGCAATGGTGTATGGTATTAGTAGAAAACACCCAATATTCATATACAAATCATTTAAAGTTCTTACATTGAATCATATGAGTTTTACATGACACAAGTATGCAATAGTATATGGTATTAGTAGAAAACACCCGATATTCATATACAAATCATTTAAAGTTCTTATATTGAATCATATGCTAGTCAAATTAAAGTCATATAGGATTTATACACATTTTGTGTCTTTTTTATACGTGTTATATAAAATGTGTCATACAGATTTCATGTTAAGATGACCAATCACTTATATGAAGTTTGCAAATTTGGAAATTGTACAGTCCAGAAGCTGGTTGGAGGATATAGTGTCAAAATATCTCTGACCTTTATGAGGACTGGTCATTTTCCTTCAGGATTTGAACAGTAATTTTGAAATCGGGAAATCTCAACACTTTCAAAAGTGTTTCCTCTCGCAACACTGACACAGTGTTACAATATGAACACTAAGAGTAAAATATGACCAATGCAGAGAACAACAACACTGTTGCAGAACTGGGTGCAGCTTTGTAGCAAACACTGGCAGAGTTACAATTCAACACAGTTCTGGTGTCGACCAAACTAGGGATGCTCATTTTGACCGTTTAACCGTTAACCGATAGTAAAAATTTTGACCGATTAATACTATCAGTTAAACGGTTTAAAACGTTTTTTTAAGCTTTTTTTTTTTTTTTTTTTTTTTTTTGCTGCATGGTTTAAAAAACAAAACTATATAGGTTTTACTATATAGTTAAAACTATGTATTAACTCACGGGGCGCATCGACACGCGCAACCACACACGTGCCTGCAGACATTTTTTTACCGAGCAAGCAAAATGAAGCGATCGAAAAGAAGCACTGTGTGGGACCATTTCAACAGAAAGGGCGAAGACGAGGTTACCTGTAAAATATGCTGCGCTGTTTTAAAATACAGCAGTAGTACGAGTACGATGCAGTATCATTTGAGAAGCAAACATCCACAAGCATCGAGTGATGAAGGGCAACAAACTTTGCCCGCCATGTTGTCAGGGAGAAGATGCGATGCACGGCGATCTGAGGAGATAACGCAGAGAATCTGTACAATGGTTGTAAAAGACACTTTGCCCATAAGTGTCGTCTGTGGTGAAGGTTTTCAAGAGCTACTGGGCTATATTGAGCCCAATTACGAAATCCCATCAAGATGCACTATTACCCGTAGAATTGAAGCCCGTTTTGAGGAGAGAAAAAAATCGCTTAAATCACAACTCGAAAGCACAAAGTGCGTGGCCCTTACGACTGACTGCTGGACGGCACTCACAACGGAGAGCTATATAACAATAACGTGTCACTACATCGATGAGGACTGGCAAGTTAATTCAGCTGTCCTTCTAACACAGAGTATGCCTAGCAGACACACAGCTGAGAACCTTGCAGCTAAACTAATTGATGCGGTGGAGACATGGGGACTTAATGGGAAAGTGTCTGCATGTGTTCATGACAATGCACGCAACATCGTGGCTGCAAACTCTCCAGAACGGGTGAACTGGGAGTCGGTTCCGTGTTTTGCTCATACACTACAGCTAGCTGTAAATGATGGATTTAATGT
Organism: Tiaroga cobitis; assembly: GCA_030578255.1. Lineage (NCBI taxonomy): Eukaryota > Metazoa > Chordata > Actinopteri > Cypriniformes > Leuciscidae > Tiaroga > Tiaroga cobitis. The sequence continues at coordinate 35,589,120 of CM060602.1, read as the reverse complement.
GTTCGTGCATCGGGTCATCGTTGCAGCTGGGCGCCTGGTTAGGCATTTTAACCACAGCACCCCTGCATGCAAGGCACTGGAAGATAAACAATCACAAATGAAACTTCCGAAACACCAGCTCATTCAGTCTTGTAAAACAAGATGGAACTCGGTGTGTGACATGTTCGGAAGACTTCTCGAACAAAGGTGGGCTGTTACAGCTGTTCTGTCTGACCGAACGGTTACAAGGCTGCAAGATGCCAGAACCCTGGAGATACGAGACGAACACTGGCAAATAATGGAGGAGATTGCACCCGTGTTGGAAACTTTAAAATGTGCAACCACCATAATGTCATCAGAAAAGAACGTTTCAATTTCCAACATTTACCCCATCACCTTTAGCCTGCTGAACACACACCTGATGAGAGCCGAGGATGACGGCCACAGAGTGACGGAGTTCAAGGCAAAAGTTCGGCAGTCCTTAAGTGGCCGCATGCAGGTAGTTATTATTATTATTAGGCTATTATTATTATCATTACTATTATTGTCGTTGTTTTGTATTAATTGGGGGGTTATATGTTCGTCACAGGTTGACAAGGATGATCTGGTGGCCAAACCTGCGCTGATCGCCTCTGTCCTGGACCCTCGCCATAAACATCTCCCGTTTTTTGCACAAACGGAGAAAGAAGCCGCAAAAGCAAAACTTATTGAAATGTGTGCTGCTATGGAAATGGCCAATGCGGAAGATGAGACAGCAGTGTCTGCTACCCAAGCTGGAGATAAAGACCGCAGCCAAAGTAACGCCATGATGATGCTCCTGGGAGATGACTACAGCGCCCCTCGTCAAGCCACTGATTATCCAGAAGAGGTTGACATCTACATGAGAGACAATCCTCCATCTCTGGATATTAATCCTCTTGACTGGTGGAAAGCAAATGAAAGGCGCTTCCCGAAGCTGGCCACTCTAGCGAGACGTTACCTGTGTATTCCCGGGACATCTGTGCCATCGGAGAGGGTGTTTTCTGCCGCGGGTCTAACCGTCAACAGGCTGCGCTCCAGACTAACCCCAAATCACGTTGACATGTTGCTTTTTTTAAATAAAAATTAGACACGGTGTGGATTGAGGTAGGGCTGCTATTTTTATTTTACGAAAAATCTTAGTCTAACGGAAAAAAATGCCGGCTTTTAATCCGTTTCGTTCAAACGGATTCACTGTTTTCTTTTTGTCATGTTAATTTGTTAATTATCTAAGTGTAAAAATATATATATTAAGTGTAGGCATATTTCATGGTTTTTTTTTGTATTATTTTATTCTGTTTTTCCTCTGTTGTCACAAAATTTGATCTGAATCCAGGTTCTGTGGTTGATCTGTTCTTTATGATTGCACTTTGCACATTAAAATAAACCCTTTGATAAATAAATACAATTGTTTTTATTTTTAACGGGTCACAGATACGCATTTTATTTTTATTTAATGCCAATTCAATATTAACGTTATAATCTTATCAGTTAACGGTTAATAATCGATTTACGAGCGGCGGTTGTCGGTCGGGAAAAATAACCGAAATGAGCATCCCTAGACCAAACACTTTAAAAGAAGATGAAAATCATTCATCATGGAATTCTTCTCAGCCTTACGAGTCGAGTATTACAACACCCTGGTTTCGATACAACACCTTTTTACAAAGAAAAACAACACTAAGGGAGTTACCAGTTTTTCTTATTAGGGTTCTGCATTACCTACTTTAAAGAACTGTAAAATAAACTGACAAATCATTTAATCTGAAAAGAATAAATTCACTTTGAAATAAACACATCACTCTATATTACTCTTTCAAAACTTTATTTCAAAACAATCCAGAAAGTTAAATTGTAACCTTAGTCTGGGATCATAGCAGAATTCTGTTCATGGTAAAGTAAAAAATAAAGGCAAAATGCAAACAGTGGTTTTAACTAACTATTTATTTTATTAACGAACAAGCCTCTTTACATCATAGGTTAACCTTTAAAATAAACAATGAATGCACACTATAGGCATTTCTGTCATCAGAATTATATGAAAGCTATGAATCAAATGGTCTGTAATACTTCAAATCCTGAACATGTCAGTGAATGTTAAGTCCTGTGTCAGTGAAGTTGATTCAGTACCTTCGACTCTGCAACAGTACAGCAGTGCTTGAGTCAACAACATTCAGCAGATGAAGAACAGTTGCAGGATACGAGTGGATCAGTCGCAGGATACGAGTGGATCAGTCGCAGGATACGAGTGGATCAGTTGTGTCCAGTTGCTAACAGTAGAGTTTCATAGAGCAGGAACGCCTGTGCAGATCCAACTTCCTCGAAAAATCCTGGAGTGGTGGTTCTCTAGACAACACAACACAAAATCAGACCGATTACAATTAATACAATGTGTGTTTTATAAATACAGCAAGTTTATGGTGGAAAAGGTTCAATCATAGACTTTCGTGAGTCAAACAAGAAACTATTTTGGTTAGATTAAGACTTGAATTTACTGATTTCCAAGTAAATTCAAGATTTTATTCATCCAAAAATGTTAATTCTGTCATTAATTATTCTCCCTCATGTTGTTCCAAACCAGTAAGAGTTTTACTCATATTCGGGACACTTAATGAAGATATGTTTAATGAAATCTAAGACATTTCTGTCCCTTCATCGACAGCCTATTCAACTACCACATCCAAAGCCACGGAAAGGAAATCAAAAGTAATCCATGTGACCATAGTGGTTTAACTTTTTTTTATGACAATTTTAACTCAACTTTATTTACAAAATATGAATCTTCGATGCACGTTCATGCAACCAACATCTGTTCTCGCATCAACAACATGCACAAGTTGTAATGTTCTCATGAAAGCATGTTGAAAATTAATATTTTATAAATTAAGTGGTCTTTTTTTTTGCTGCTAACACAGCACTTGCGTAGTTTAACAAAATTGATGTTAAACCACTGGAGTCGCATGGGGTAATTTAATGTTGCGTTCACACCAGACGCGAATAGAGCGTCTGGCGCGAGTGATTTCAATGTTAAGGGTGCGGATCCACTTGTCCGTGCGATACTTCTGTCGCGCCGTGCTTCGCTTTATTCCTATGGGTGATGTCATGCGACTTTAACGCGCCCGCAAAGCATCCCGGGAAGGCGGCCCTACATTTGGAAAAATGCTGCGCGTCAAAAAGCTGGCCAGGGTATCTGCACACTTTTTAAAGTCAAATTTAAGGCTTTTTAAGACCTTTTTAAGACCTGAAGAAATCAAAATGAATACCTTACATTAGGGGTGCGCAATATTGACAAAAATATGTCTTAATATTTTCAAAGTTTTGTTGATGATAATTAGATTATATTTTACTGATTGTGTTTGTGTACTGGTACCATGGCTGGTTTAGGCCTGTTGTTGACAGCTGACTCACGAAGATATTCATATTTTTCATATTCTATGCAGTGGTCAGATCACAGCAGTAAAAGAAATTAACATTTTTTATTAAAGGGCAATATTTGCAACCTTAAATTGAGTTCCAGGGGCATTTTCACCCATATATGGACTTTTTTTTTTTTTTTTACTTAGAGGTATGCATCACCTTTTATGTCAAATTCTAACATTCAAATTAAATTATATTAGAATAATAACACAATACCACTGTTACCAGTTAAATTAAATCATTAAATCAAAATCCATCTTTGCAGTGTAGAGGAGACACAGAAGCAGCATCAGAACTGGCACTAATATATTTATACTCCATTTACAATTGCATGAATAAAGCTATGATATATTCAATTCTTTCAATTCTTAATTCAATATTTAAATATGAACTGATTTCTAATTGTAACATTTTAATTGCAGGGTTTAAATGTGAAACTAAAACTGCCAGTAGGTGGCGGCAAGTCACTGTCTCAGGGAGTCATTCATTCAACCGATTTGTTCAAACGGCTGATTCATTCAGGAACTGCAAGTGATTGTTCATTGAATCGCTAAAATGATTCGTTCAAAACGTGGATTTCAGTCAAGAAATAAAGGGAAAGCAAACAATATTGTTTATAAAATGTAACAATGTTAAAGGTCCCGTATTATGCCCCTTTTCACAAGATGTAAAATAAGTCTCTGATGTCCCCAGAATGTGTATGTGAAGTTTCCGCTCAATATACCCAACAGATCATTTTTTACAGCATGTTTAAATTGTAATTTTTTGGGGCTCAGAAAAACGAGCTGTTTTAGTGTGTGCCCTTTAAATGCAAATAAGCTACTGCTGCCGGCACAGGGGGCGGAGCTACATGAGCTCGCGCTCAGTCTCTCAGGACAATTTCATCTCACGGAATGATGATAATATCAGAAACTCTCAGTAACGGTGTTCATTTCGAGTCGGGCAATAATGCCTACAGAGTCAGAGTGCTGTATAGAGATGGAACAGGTATAGTTTAGTAGTTTAATTACGGTTATTATAACGTATTTGTCATCTGCTTGTATGTATCCATTATTTATTAATATCCTACAAGTCTGCTGTATCGGACCAGGTCCGAATGATAATCAAACATATACTGATGAGTTTAATAAAGTTTATTTTACATCACACAAAAGATGAAGCGTCAGTTTTACTTCAGAAAATCACTGTAAGAGCTGCGTAAACACTAAGTTATAAGTGCGCGAGTTGAGGGAGCATTCCTGTGGGCGGACGTTAGTCAAAAAACTGTTCTATTGACGTCATTAAAGAAGGAAGTAGAGGGATGTAGTACAAACGGGCTGTTCGATGTAGGCTACTTCTGTTAAATAAAATATCTCGCTTGGCATTGAACTTTGAGCTTTATAATTTTACAGATATTATTTATACTCTAACAACAACATTACACACTAACTAAAGTTTAAAACATGGGATCACGAAGAACGGGACCTTTAATTTAACTGTTATATAAAATAAATATCATATTTGCTATTGTGCACGGGAAAACAGCCCTCTTGCTGATGTAATATTGTATGATAACAACATATGATATATAAAATACAAAAACTTTATACGTCTATTAGTGAACATACCTATAACTGCACTGACACATCACGCAGTGAAAGCAAGCATGAGAGACAAATGCGATGTCAGCTCGCAGTGCGCCCTCGTACATAGTTAACGTTAAAGTAAAACAATGATTACAATATCATAATAGACAATATACACATCGCACACCACTACACACATAAAGAATGAACTTACAATTGAACTGAAATTAACCAGCTTTCTTCTCCTCTCCTGCTGTTTCGCGTGCAGGAGACAGACGTAATGCTGGCGCGAATGTGACGCGAAATGTCACGTGAACGAGCAAATCCACAAAGAACGAATAATAAATAAAAAAGTACGCTAATTAGATAGTTTTAATTTGGAAAACATTTAGATATGTCTAACTCAAATTGCCATCGAAAATTTAAGACCTTGCATAAGTAAAAATAAGACTTTTTAAGACTTTTTAAGGCCATAAATTTTCAAAATCTAATTTAAGACTTTTTAAGACTTTTTAAGGACCCGCGGACACCCTGCTGGCCGATGCCCATCTTTATGCAAATGAATCCGTTGAACGCGCCGCATCTATCCAATAGAAGTAGAGCATATGGAGACGGGGGGAAGTCTCTCACAGGTCCTCTGTTCTAGACTGGCCGCTGGCTCAAAACCACGCCCATAGTGGTAAACTTAAAGCTGCAGTAGGGAGTCTTGAGAAAACGTTGACTTAGCCTGAAAATTTGAACAAGCACAACTTACAGGTCCCACCCCCTTGCTCTATTCTGCACTACAGCCCTCCCTCCACAGCTCGTCCTCCACAGCGGAGCCTGTCGTGAACGCGCAGGCTAGTAAACAGGGCCACCGATGACGGCGGATAAAAAGTTATATGGCACATTCACTAATAGGGACTAAACGTCAATAATATGCTTTACATTGACTATGGCCTGCCCATACTTTGACTACAAACTTGGTCCTCAAATCATTATGTATTTTCCAATAGCCTACATGTAACTTTATAACGTTGCACTCTTTCTATAAGTTATAAATAGCTAGTAAGATAACGTTAATATAACGGTAACTAACGTTACAGCATGCAAGTAATTATTCTAGCGATATATAATGCTAGATAAGGTGTGCTAGTACATTATTTCAGCAACATGACAAGCCAGTGAATTAGCAGGTTTCAATTGTTGCTTAGCAGAGTGCGTGACATTTTATCTACATGTTATGCGGCTAGAGTTTTGACACCGAGTCAATGGGCTCTGTGTAATTCTTTCTTTTTCGGTTGTTTATCGTCATCAGTCTTTTTCCTTTTACCTCTTTGTTTTATGAGCAGGTGTCACTGGAGAATTGGCAGTTTAGGTTGTTTCTCCGTCATAAGCACAGCTGCAGCACGCCGGCAATATTGAGTTTGAACGACGGCTCGCGCTCCGGCGCTCGCGCTGTGCAAGAGAGGGGTGTGATCAGCGCGTACACGAGCGTGACTGACAGTGCTAAGACATTCCTCCTGGCTCTCATTGGTTGTTTCTGACCGGGAGCGTGTATTTCTTGCAAATGGCAATAGGACCACTGGGAGGAGCCAGAGAAGCTTGATTTTTACACAGATTATCTGTCTCATATTCTACTGTCAGGACATAATGACAGTTTTAGCAAATACATGTTTTCAAAAGTTACCAACTGGAGCTTTAAGCAACGCCCAAAGTACAAATGTGGGGATGCGTCACGACACCACGCGACAGTCGTGTCGCAAAAGTGGATCTCTACCGTCAGTCAATGAAAAGGCGCGTTACGCGTGCAAAAAAGTGTTGTGTGAGAGAAAAAAATCACAGGACAGATTAATCACTTTTGGAGGCTGGCTCAATTTATCATCAAAATAAAAATAAATGACAGAATAGGTGAGTCAGGGCGAGGGTGATCCTCGCTCAGATGCGGGACAGCAGGTCATCAAATTGGGCCGCTGAAAGCGGCTGTCATCCAGGCGCAGCTCCTGGAGCAAATAGTGAAACTCGCCAAACTAGGTTCCGAGGCGAAGAAAATACGGCGAAGATGATCCCTACGCCGCTGTTCTGCTCTCCAGAGCAAATTATGCTCATTTGCTCTCTCTATGAATGCTCGATCAACATCAGCCACCTTGTAAAAAGATTTCGCGTATAACTAGACGCAGTTGGCGTGAATTTGACGCGCTATTCGCGTCTGGTGTGAACGCAGCATAATGATGTACCTTTATACCTTTCTGGGGCTTGAAAGTGGTAGTTGCATAGACTGTCAATGGAGGGGCAGGAAGCTCTCAGGTTTCATTAAAAATATCTTCATTTGTGTTGTGAAGATGAAAGAAATTCTTACATGTTTGGAACGACATGTAGGGTGAGTAATTAATGACAGAATTTCCATTTTGGGTGAACTAACCCTTTAAGAATAAATTAAGACACCCACCTTCAGAAATCCCACTAATAGTCAGCCGCCGGAAGAATCTGTGTTTCCTTCTTGTGGCTGTGATGTTGGACAGGGGATGGGCAGATATTTCCCAATCAGTGGAGTCTAAAATTAAACAGCAAGAAAACATCTACCTGTCAAATCATGAATTTCACCAATTGGTTTGAAAACTCATTTTAAGTAAAAAATCTAAATAAAAATGACTTTTGTAAAGTAATTTGACTGGACAAATTCAAAATGAGTGTTATGAAACACAGAACATATAGTTATACCAAATAGCAACAAAGTTAAATCTTACCACCACCAGGTTCTAGTCTGTACAGCCTGGTTAGCCTTAGCCACTCAGTGCATCATAGAAATGCTCCTAGCAAACACAAACAGCTAAATCAATGCATTTAAACATGAAAGAATAACCACCAAACATCAATCAAAAGTTATTCTGATAAGTACATTTTGCATAAATATTTAATCTGAAATAATTAGTTATCCATTCTAAGAAAATTGGTCCTCCAAATAAGGAAATAAAGTGACAATTTCACGTACATTGTTGGTTTGCAGTCTGTGGAGTTGTTCTTCTGTTTTTCAGTTAACTTATGCTAACTTAGGTGTGCTGGTAAACGAGAGTAAAATATAGTTTGAGGATAAATACATACTTTTAATATTTGTACATCACAAATATTGTCATAAAACACTATAAGACACGTATTGTAATGAGTTAAAACACGTACTATTTGTGTTTACTGTTAAAAGCAAACTCCGTGTCTGCACTGCGTCACGAGTCAAATAAGATGCAGGCCTAGTCTGTGAGAAAGGTTTAGGCGCGCACATCACATAAATATTGTTACAAAACAACATAATGCCATGAAATACATGTTGTAAATTAGGTTAAAAACACGTACTTTCGGTGTTTTCCCTGTTAACGTTACAAGCAAACCTCCTCGTCGTCAGCTCCGTAGGCTATTGAGTCAAAGAAGATCGTCGCCTTTGAGAAAAGTTTCGGCTCGTTTAAGCGCGCAAAGCATTTAAATATCGCTATAAATCAATATATTATAAAATACATATTGTAAATTAGATAAAACACTTACTTTCGCCGTTTCCCTGTTAAAAAGCAAACCCATCCTGGTCTGATCGGCATCGCGCGTCAACGGAAATGCCCCCCTGAGACGAGACCGGTTTAGCCGTGCACAGCACACATAGTTATCAAACAATATGACGTTATAAAATGCATATATAAATACGACAAAATGCTTAATCCATGCGTTTTCCCTCATCGCATGCCTTGCATCGCGAATCAAGGAAAATGGCGTCCGTGTAAAAAGTCTAAGCTCGTTTCGTCGCGCTCAGCGCCTAAATGTCCCGGATGTGGCTCATCACAGTGTTATTTAGATAAGAGGGTGGAGAAGCACCTGGCTGCAGCCTGCAGATTTGGGCGGGGGTGCACCTGTATAGCCCCGCCCACAATGCGTATCATTGGTTAGTGGCAAAGTGATGACGTCGATCAAGGTGGGGCCGCGCCCGTGAACTCATGACGTCGATTTCTAGCATGTTTTCATTCCCGTTGTTCATCGCTGCTAGCAAGGTGAGTACAGGCAAGCTACTCTTCTTCTTCTTCCTCTAATTTTATTTACAATTTTTAATTCTGAAGTGGCGTTTAGTGTGATGATAAAATTAAGTGGTGTAAAAATAAGATTGTGTAACTTTACTCACCATATCACAATAACTATCCTATCCTAATCTATCTATCCTTCTATCTCTGTCTGCCTATCTGTCATGTCCATCCGTCTGTCTGTGCCTGATAAAGTGTATTACCTTCAAAACTTTTAGGATAGGCTTTCTCAAGCCAAATTAAAGGTTGTCTTGACAAACTTTAACTAGTTTATATTGTTCATAAACAAAGTAAGTCTCTTGGGTACTTTACAGACAACGCCAATAACACTGAAGTATATCTTGTATAACATTTTCTTATAATATGTTTAAAATGTATAAAAAATAAATTCCTTGTATGACTCTGTACTGTTAATGCCTTTCTTCAAAATGATTCAATATTGTTTGTTCTGTATTTTATCTAAATTAGGTGTTGTGAACTGGAGTGCATTTTCCAGACAATATAAGCAAGAGTTCCGCGTGCTGTACTCGTTGACTCTGTGCTTGCACTGCGCTGAAACACACAAGGACTGCCCACCTGTGTGTGTGAGTGTGTGTGTGTGTGATGGCAGAAGCGGAGTCCTGCGTGCATTTTCTTCCGAGAAGGGGGTTGAGGGCTATTGCTCGGTTGTGTGTGTGTGTGTGTGTGTGTGTGAGAGTGTACGTGTGTGTGAGTGTACGTGAGTGTGCACGTGTGTGTGTGCGTGTGCACGTGTGTGTGTGTAGGTGATTATCTGTATGTGTGCATATCTCTTTACACAATTATAATAAAAGTTATCACTGGTATGAGTTTGGTTTTTTGAGTTGGCATGCACAATATGGGATACAGAGATTGACAATGTACTGTATGTAGTTTAACTTCAAGCTACTTTATTGGCATAAATGTTTTATAATAACCTATATAATGCACACAAATAAACAAGAACTATTACAGAGGAATTAAAATAAGAAATATATAAGGTGCCATTAATGTTTACAGTAATTTTGTAATTCACATGGTGAAGTGCAACAGAATGTGAAAAAACTTTTAAAATACTACACAGATATTATTACAAAATACTCTGTAATTCCTTATAAGTTTACCTTAGATCAGGCATAGTTAAAACTATGGATATGCGCTCTACTCCTTTTTGCTGCTTTCATTATTACTTTAGAGTCTTTTTAATACTTTATCATTTTATTAAAGTATTATTTCAAATTTGCGCGTGCGTTTTGAAGACGCGTCATTACTGTACCACTTAACGCAAATATGATGCATGCGCTTTCAGCGCGATATTTTTTCATTTTATTTATTTATTATCAAATTAAGTATTTTATTTATTTATTGAAGTGTAAAACTTACAAAAATTTCTGGCTTAGTCATATTTTAATTAAAGTAAAATAATAAAAATTAAAATAAACAAATAAAAAAACAGAAGATAAAGAAACAGTTATGAAACAATAGTTAAGGGGCTTCAATTAATTTTAAGGCATCGATAAAATTAAGACGTTTTTTTGCTGTTTTCTTCTTCATGAACCACAGGGATTTGTAGTACAATGCAAATTCTCCCTTGAAGACAGTAGGCTAAATAGAGGCTGTGTTTTTAAACATTTACATTTGTGGATGAAAAATATACCCAAGACAATTAAAGTGTTTAAAAGCATTTCATATTTTTGTCTTTCATTATAATCCCAAATGTGATGTTATCTCTAGTGAAACTGGAGAGAGACTGGAGATAAGGCTCCAGCCAATCATACATGTCACACCAGAATGTGTTGCTGTAAGAGCAGAAGAAAAACAAATGATCCGTGGTCTCTATGTTCTCATCACAGAATATACAGTTAGTTAGCTCTAAGTTAAATCTAAGTGAGAGGTTTCAGCGCGATATAGTGCATGAGTTTTTCAACCCTATTTCCTGTTTACCGTGGCGTCGACGTCACTGCTGTCCCACTAACCAATGAGAAGAGTTATGGGCGGGACTGCACATGCAGCCCCGCCCCAGGTGCGGCCCCGTCTCGATCGACGTCATCACCCACTAACCAATGAGAAGCTTTATGGGCGGAGCTGCACGTGCAGCCCCGCCCCAGATGCAGCCCCGCCCCGATCTGCAGGCTGCAGCCAGGTGTACTTGAGAGGGTGCGGCAAATTAACAAAGTTGAGTCAAATATGTTTCTAGAACAGTGATTAAAATGTTAAAAATTGGCTGGAATATATTTTTGTATATGTGACATGAACTTATGATATGCATAAGAATCACTTCGACATTAAGGAAAGTTTTATGTTTGTACTACTTGGTTAAGAATAGTAGGCCTACTAAACTTAGTAGGCCTACTGTGATAAAGTTTAGAGAAATTGTCACAAATGAAAATAAAATCTGGTGATGCAGAATAAAAAAAAAAAAACTATTGATATGTAAAATATTCAACTGTATCTTGTAGAATATACTCTAATAAAAAAATTTGTAATTAAAATGTGTGCTTGTGTGTGTAGTTTTAAATATTGTGTTTCATCTAATGTTGATTATAGGCTACAGTATGACCATGATTGATTATAGGCATAGGGCTCCACTTAGGACAAGATAAGAGCAAGAGCATGAGTGAACGATACTCGGTTACTGACGTAACCTCGGTTCTCTCTAGAGAGGGAACGAGTATTGCGTAAGTTTAGCTTACGCTACGGGAAAGATTCATCTTCTCGAGATATTGAAGCCAAAAAATTATCCTTAATTTTGTATTCATTGTCAACGCAGTGCAGCAGCTAGCAGACCTAGAGCAGGCCATCTCGCGTGCTTATTGGCTGCCCTGCATGCATCTGCTGCAGCCTACCAGTGAGCCTCGCGTGACGTCACGCCCAATTGGAGGCGCTCGCGCCTTCATAGCGTCATAGCCCGCTAGGATGGGCGTGGCTTAGCGTATATAAGAAGGGGCTCGTAGGCTGAATCCCTGGTTTTTCGACCACTGAAGCGAAGTCGCTCGTGGCGCGAGCACGGCCGGTTACGCAATACTCGTTCCCTCTCTAGAGAGAACCGAGGTTACGTCAGTAACCGAGTATCGTTCTCTTACGAGAGGTTCTCTCGTATTGCGTAAGTTTAGCTTACGCTACGGGAACACTTTGTCAACGCCGTGCGCGCCCAGCATCCACCATGAAGCCCCGAACTTTCAGGGAACCCATATAAGGTGGAGAATAAGGTGGCCAGCCAAGCGGGCCATCACTTGTACATAAGCACACATAGGGAATACAGAGCAGCGCGCCGGTCTGTATAGGCACATGGCACATACCCTACTTAGTGCAGCTCAACCAGGAGAGCTGGGTCGTGTAAGAGTGATCTGAGCAGGAAGCCTAGGCAGAATACACCTCTCTATTAAACCGACAACAGTTTAGCCTGCAAGGCAGGAACTTCCAGGTTATAAAACCTGATAAAGGTAGACGGGGAGCTCCAGCCCGCCGCCACACATATGTCATGGATAGAAATTCCACTGCACCATGCCCACGAAGAGGCCACGCCTCTCGTGGAATGAGCCCTGATGCCCAGCGGGCATTGCAGACCTTTTGACGCATAAGCGGCTGCTATAGCGTCCACTATCCATCTGGACAGACTCTGTTTCGAGGAGGCGAGACCTTTGGCGCGCCCACCGAACGAAACAAACAGCTGATCCGAACGCCTGAATGAGGCGGAGCGCGTAATGTAAGACCTCAGCGCTCTGACAGGGCAGAGGCGGCTCACATCACTTTCGCTGTCAGATGCTGGGAGCGCTGACAGCGAGATAACTTGCGCTCTGAACGGAGTGCCCATCACTTTCGGAACATAGCCATGTCTAGGTCTGAGGATGACTTTCGAGTCATTCGGCCCGAACTCAAGACACGACGCGCTGACAGACAGCGCATGTAGGTCCCCCACCCGCTTTACTGACGACAGTGCGGTCAGAAAGACGGTTTTCAGTGATAGATATTTCAACTCCACGGAATCCAGTGGTTCAAAAGGGAAGGCTTTCAGGGCCTCTAGGACCAGAGATAGATCCCACATGGGAACCGACGGGGGGGCGCGGCGGGTTCAACCTCCTAGCTCCCCTAAGGAAGCGGATGACCAGCTCATGTCTTCCCAATGACTGGCCGTGCGTCGACTCTGCGAACGCTGCCACGGCCGCCACATATACTTTGAGCGTGGATGGGGAGCTCCCCTTTTCCAACAGCTCTTGTAGGAAGGAGAGCAGTTGCGCCACCCCGCATGTCCGGGGGTCCAGACCTCTGTCAGTGCACCATTCCGAGAACACCGACCATTTAGACGCGTAGAGCCTTCTCGTGGAAGGGGCTCTAGACTGCGTGATCGTGTTCATTACTCCTTCTGGCAGGGCAACGAGTACCCGTTGATCACCCATGCGTGCAGAGACCAGCGCTCTGGATGGGGATGCCAGATCGTGCCGCGAGCCTGAGAGAGGAGATCTGCCCGCACCGGAATCGGCCACGGAGCTGTGTGTGACAGCCGTGCCAGCTCCGGGAACCAAATCTGATTCTCCCAACGCGGGGCTATGAGGAGCACCGAGTGGCGCGTTTCCCTGATTCTCTTGATTACCTGTGGTAACAGAGAGACCGGAGGGAAAGCATATAGCCGGAGGCTGGGCCAGACTTGGGCCAGCGCGTCCTCGTCCTTCGAGAAGAACGTCGGGCATTGAGCGTTGTCTTTTGACGCAAATAGGTCGACTTCCGCCCTGCCGAACAGGCGCCACAGTTTCTGGACCGTTTGGGGGTGCAGGGACCATTCCCCTGGGGGAACGTTGCCCCTGGACAGTTTGTCTGGACCGTCGTTCAAATGGCCCGGCACATGCGCTGCCCTCAGCGAGCGCAGGTGCAACTGGGACCAAATAAGGAGGCGCTCCGCCAGATTGCAGAGATTTCTGGATCTGACACCGCCCTGACGGTTTACATAGGATACCACAGACATGTTGTCCGAGCGGACGAGAACATGTTGGTCCTGTATGAACGGGAGAAAGCACTTCAGCGCATTCTCGACCGCTATCATCTCCAGACAGTTTATGTGAAACCCCCTCTCTTGGTCTGACCACTGGCCGAAGACCGGTCTGCCCTCGAACAGCGCGCCCCAACCCCAGTTGGACGCGTCTGTCGAAACGACTTTCCGGTAAGAGACGGTTCCCATCGTCACTCCCAGCTGGTACCAGTCGGTCACTAACCAGGGCTGCAGAGCCGCTATGCAGGTCTGAGTCACTCTGATTTTCTGACCGCCAGAAACCCAAGCTCGGCGGGGCACGCGAGCATTCAGCCAGCGCTGGAGTGGGCGCATGCGCAGTAGGCCCAGCTGAAGCACCGCTGCAGCTGAAGCCATACAGCCCAACATCCTCTGAAAAGTTTTCAAAGGGAGAACGCTGCCCTTCTGGAAACCCGCGGCTAAGTGGCGAACCCGGAGCGCACGCTGCGCCGATAGACGGGCCGACATGGTCACCGAGTCCAGTTCTATTCCTAAAAAGGAGATTGACTGGCTGGGTAGTAATGAGCTCTTGGTCCAGTTGACCGTGAGACCTAAACTTTCCAGGTGACTGAGAAGCACTGTTCTGTGAGACAGCAGCTCCGCCTCTGACTGTGCCAAAATCAGCCAATCGTCCAGATAGTTCATTATCCGCAGCCCCTGACTTCTCAGGGGGGCGAGCGCTGCGTCCATGCACTTCGTAAATGTACGGGGTGCCAGAGACAGGCCGAACGGCAGGACGGTGTATTGATATGCCTGACCGTCGAAGGCGAATCTCAAAAATCGCCTGTGACGGGGTATTATCTGTACCTGGAAATAGGCATCCTTCAGATCTAGAGAAATAAACCAGTCCCTCGGGCGAACGTACGCGAGGATTTTCCTGGTCGTCAGCATTTTGAACGGTCTTTTCGCAAGCACCTTGTTCAAATGTCTCAGATCTAGGATCGGTCTGAAGGCTCCGTCCTTCTTGGGCACGAGAAAATAACGGCTGTAAAAGCCTGACTCGCTCAGAGAAGGCGGCACCTTTTCTATAGCCCCTTTGCACAGCAGCTTTGCTATTTCTGCGTGAAGTAGGTGTGCTACTTCCGCATTCACTATCGTCGCGGTCCGGGCTTGAAAGCGCGGGGGACGGCGAATGAATTGAAGTGTATAGCCCTGCTTTATTGTGCTCAGCACCCATTCTGAAACCCCCGGGATAGATTCCCACGCAGCTATGTGAGCCGCTAGGGGGCGAATGGCCTCCGGGTTCAGATCGCCGCCATTCGCGGGCATGTGAAACTGAACCGGAGCTGAGAGCGCGGCGCGCGCGCTCTCTGTTCTGGGCAACGGCTGCTCGCTGAAAACCGAAACCGGCTGCTTTGTGTGAGATGTCCCAATCATAAGGGATGGGGAACCCTTTTTCCTCACTTTCTGAAGCGCGAGCGGCGCTTTGGGCAGAAAAGCGTTCTGTAAGCGTGAGCGCGTTTGCGCGGGCACGAGACTTACACATGCATGTGACGCCCCGATCAAAATAGATGGGGAGCGTTTTATAATCGGCCTGTGTTTCATGATAACACTTAAACTTGCGGGCGGCGCCCGGGGGGGGGGGGGGTTTGTGATAGCAAGCGTGAACGCTCTCTGGCGGGCACGGGACTTACATTCATAACCTGCTGTTTTGACCGTGCAACAGAGCGGGCAGATAGTGGGCACAACACTGTGGACACATTTCTTACATTCAACACTCGAGCGGCTTTTCTGCGCTTTATGAGAGTGTGCTCTGTGGGTGACACGATATTTGATGTGCTTGTGTGTAGGGGTGAACACTGGGGCGTGGGCACTTTCACTACAATTAAAACACTGACGGCGGGAGCCGGACCAGACATAATGCTCTTTTTGAGATTTCTCTGGGTCGCCGTAAAAACGGCGTTTGTGTGCAGGCGAGAGGGTGAACAAACCGGCTCGTTGGCTGCTAAATGAACCACTGCAGTAGCCTGACTGAAGGGGACTGACAGGGAGATGAGCTTTGACGGCGGTCCGGCCGTGGCGGGACACGCGCGTCTTTTTTCTCTCTTTGTTAGGAGGATTTCGCATGCTCAGACTTCAACGTAATCTTCTGCCGAGGCCCCCTGGGGGGCGGCGGTCTGTGACGGCTGTCCGAGCGCGACCTAGGGCGGCCGCCCTGACGTCGCTGCGAAGGCTGCGGTTGTGCTGGACGCTGGGTGTTAGCTCGTACAGGAGGCTGGCTTTGTTTCTCGCGAGAGCGGCCTGTAGCGGAGCTCGAGCGTCGCGGCAGGAAGAGATTCATAGCCTGCGTGGTCTTTTGTACCTCAGAGAAACGGTCAACGATCCCGTTAACCGCTGGGCCGAAGAGACCAGTGGGGGAGAGCGGCGCGTTCAGAAAGGTGGCCCGCTCAGCTTCCCTCATATCCGCGAGCGTCAACCAGAGATGCCTCTCTGTCACGGTTAACGCGGCCATGGCTCGTCCGATAGCCTGAGCTGCGGTCTTGGTGGCACGGAGAGAGAGATCCGTCGCACTTCTCAGATCTGTAACCGCAGCCGGATCCCGGCCCTTCTCGTCCCATTCACGGAGGAGGTCGGCCTGCAAGATCTGCAACACAGCCATGGAGTGGAGAGCAGACGCGGCCTGGCCGGAGGCGGCATATGCGCGGCCGACCAAGGCGGACGTGGCTCTGCAGGCTTTAGACGGGAGGGCTGACCGAGACCGCCATCTCGCGGAGGGCGGGCAAAGGTGCGCTGCGACCGTCTCTTCCACGGGGGGAATAGCCGTGTATCCCTTCTCGGCGGCGCCGTCCACCTGGGAGAGCGACGCGGAGGCCTGGGACTGAAGTCTCGAGGAGAATGGTGCATTCCAGGACTTCGTCAGCTCCGCGTGAAGTTCCGGCAGGAATGGAGCGGGCCTGCTCGCTGAAGCTGCACGGCGGCGACTCTGAAGGAAACAGCCGTTGAGCCTGTTCGGCGCGGGTTCCTTCGGTAGCGACCACTCGAGCCCGAGGCGGTCGACGGCCTGCGTCAGCAGGCGCATAAGTTCCGCGTCAGCTCCAGCGCGGGAACGGCTGGATTCCTGGATCGACGAGGAGCCGGAATGAAGCGACCATTCCTCGCTGTCTGATGCCAGGATAGAGCAGCAATCTCTTGTGGCGTGTTCCTCTGCCTCCCCCTCCGATGCGACGGCAGTGAGGCTCGTGAGCGGCAGCTGCGCGTCGGGGAGGGGAGGCGGGGAGGGCAAAAGCGAGGCTTGAGGGAGATCCTCCGGCGAGCGCGTCGCTGTGGCCACGGGCTCCGGCTGCCTCAGGGAACGGCGCTTCTTCCTGCGCGGTCCCCCGGGGGGCGGAGCGGCTGCATCCGGATTGAAAGCCTCGAGTCGAGCCCGTAGGGTCGACAGCGGAAGCGCTTCGCAGAGCTCGCAGCCACCGGACGCGAGGGCGAGCTCTGCATGTTCCAGGCCCAGGCAGAGAGCGCAGATCACGTGGCGGTCTCCAACGCTGAGCGGGGCTCTGCACGAGCCACAGGAAGTGCGAGGCATCTTTAGAAAGACGCTCGCGCTCTTTTAGAAATTCCTGTGGAAGCAATGTAAAAAGGATACGTCGCCGGATAGCGTAGCTTGCACGGCGGCTGAAGGTGGCGAAGACGGCCGGCTTCCTCAGCGCTGTCCTGAGCTGGCTGTTCGCTGTTCGACGGCGGCGGTGGCTTCTCTCTGATTCAGCGATGCGGAGAGCTCGCTGAAGAGTCGAAAAATCAGGGATTCAGCCTACGAGCCCCTTCTTATATACGCTAAGCCACGCCCATCCTAGCGGGCTATGACGCTATGAAGGCGCGAGCGCCTCCAATTGGGCGTGACGTCACACGAGGCTCACTGGTAGGCTGCAGCAGATGCATGCAGGGCAGCCAATAAGCACGCGAGATGGCCTGCTCTAGGTCTGCTAGCTGCTGCACTGCGTTGACAATGAATACAAAATTAAGGATAATTTTTTGGCTTCAATATCTCGAGAAGATGAATCTTTCCCGTAGCGTAAGCTAAACTTACGCAATACGAGAGAACCTCTCGTAAGAGAACTGCAGCCTTACACTGATTGGTAAACTGCACTGTGTTTTATTAGTTCACTTTCAACAACAACAAAAAAAATTCTGATAATTTACTCACCCTGATTTCATCAAAGATATCCATGTCTTTCTTTCTTCAGTCGGAAATAAATTAAGGTTTTTGAGGAAAACATTCCAGGATTTTTCTACACAGAATGGACTTCAATGGTAAATATTCAAATGTTTAAAGAAGGTTCAAATGTCCGTCTCAATGCAGCTTCAAAGTCTCGACACGATCCAAGTCGAGAAATAAGGGTCTTATCTAGCGAAACGATCTGTCATTTTCGAAAAAAATAAATATATAGACATTTGAAACTTCTTTGAGCATTTGAATAGTTGTTTGCCATTGAAGTCCATTCTGTGTATAAAAAAATTAAGAGAGACATGGATATCTTGGATGACATCAGAGTGAGATCAAGTGAACTAATACTTTAAGATATATGCTGGACATGAATATTAAGTTAGCATTATTTTCCTATGTTTTTACATCAAGAAAATCTATATGGCTTTTGTATGTAAGTATATGACATATTATTAAAAATACATTAATATTATGCCATTTATATATGTGGATTTTGTAGCATATATGTCCCTTACAATATTCTGTTGGAACATATAAGAATCACAGGTGTTTTTAGCAAACCTTTTCCATATGGGCCAGTACGGTTCGCTGCTGATATGAACGCAATCGAACCAAACCGCGGAAGTGAACCGCTATTGATGACGTATAATGTATAATGTGGTCGACAGGACAGTTGTCAGTGCGTGTGTGTGTGTGTGTGTGTGTGTACCATAGACTGTAAAAAAGATGGACGACGCCCCTTCGCTCTTTTCCATCGGAGAGAACTGAAGCCGCCAGAGTCCCGATATGGCGCTGACATCTTGGAACTTGAGTCTGCGCACTTGCGTTTTCGGGACCAGTTATGCGCAGTCGTGAGCAGGAAGTAAAGCCGCGAAATCAAGGCCCTGCCAAACGGCCCTGCCCTCACTCTAGCAGAATCAATCGCAAGCACACGCCCCTGCACTTTTCTTAAGTGGCCTCTGTCTGCTCCGTTCCTCTCCAATGATGTCTGCTGATTGCAGTACTTCGTTAAAATAAGGTAAATACAGCTACTAACCACATAGTCAACATTATGAAAAAAAGTCCGTTGGTGCTTCAGTGACGACTTTGCACAGAGAACCTGTCAATCACAGCTGTCAATCATGATGTCACAGCACCGTTTTTATAGCATTAAATAACTAACTAAAAACAAACTTATTCTAAAAAAAAACACTTGAAATTACATCAACGTGATAGAAACTACAGTAAATGACAGAAACTATCTTTGGGAAAAGGATATGTGAAGTGTAATTGAATTGTTTAGTTGGCCT
The DNA here is from genome assembly GCA_030578255.1 of Tiaroga cobitis. Taxonomy (NCBI): domain Eukaryota; kingdom Metazoa; phylum Chordata; class Actinopteri; order Cypriniformes; family Leuciscidae; genus Tiaroga; species Tiaroga cobitis. Next base: position 35,569,660 of record CM060602.1, on the reverse strand, counting down.
CACGTCCCATTGAATAACATGGGGAGGCGGGGTTTATGACCTATACTAGGACCGGCCTCTGGGGGGCGATCGAGATGTTTTGGCTTCACTTTTGAGGGCTTGTGCGGCACGCTTGGTGTGTACACTTACCTTGACGAAAAGCGGGATTGACGCACTGCAAGCAGAGAGATGATTTATGCTCGCCTCCACAAAAATTGTCTTCAGCTGACAGCCAGCTGTCTTTGGAACGATTTTAGTACTTTTGCGGCAGACATACCCAAGTGTGTTTCTGTATCTTTTCTTTGAAAACAAAACCAAAGGTTAAAAAAAAGAAGAAAAAATGTGAAGCGAGCAATTCTATCCATTTTGACGCCTTTTCATTCATAGCGGCGCCGGTTACCAAGCAACATGATTACGCGCCAGCTGCAGCTTGATGACGCAAGCGTACCGCGGTTCGGATACAAATAATATAATGTGAACACAGTCCATCGGGGGCAGAGGGGAAGGGGGCAGAGGGGAAGGGGGCAGGGGGCAAGTGGAGGGGGGAGCAATCGAACTCGGGTTCGGAACAGGCAATTGAACCAAGTGTGAAAGCGCCCTCATCCCAGGTGTTTCCCGTTAACCAAGCCCCCTCGTTATCCTGTCTAGCTTGTTTGTCCCTTGTATTTAAGCCCTGTGTTTCAGCCCTGTCTTTGTGAGTTATTGTTTGTGTTGTTGTTACGTCGATGCTGGTTGTTCTGTTCCCGAGTCTTGTTCCTTTGCCTGAGTCTTTGTGTAGTTTGAGTGTATTTAAATAAACGTGCTGCATTTGGATCCTGCTTCCTCCTTGCTTCAACCTCACCATATAACAATCTGTTTTTGTTTTGGTCTGTATGGTAAAAGAGTAGCAAAACTCAAGAGCGTGGATGTGAATTTGAGAACTTAGTAAATTTTAGCGTACAAGTACGAAGATTTATTGTATGTTAAAATTTACACTCACAGCTCCAATGTGAAAACCTGTAAAATAAAAATCTGAAGTTGAAATTTGCACTCGCAGACAATAGTCACAAATGTGTAAAATGCCATTCACAAAAATACAATGACAGACACAAACGTGTGTATATTTGCACTTATTCTTACATGTACATTTGCAGTAGGCTACAACCTCAATAGGCACTTGCAACTTCTCAAATCTGTCACTGCAATTTCAAATGTCACGCCTTGACTTTTGCTACTCTTTTCGCGATATATTAGATGCAAAACTAA